>OU744338.1:64786627-66036627 GCA_916610165.2 Gymnosoma rotundatum | reverse complement strand
ATAAATTTTTTACAACAATAATTATTAAGTATATTTGGGTATTAAATGAAGAACGCAGTTGTACTTCTCGTAACAGGAAATTTAGATACTTTAAGAGTAAAAAGATTAAAAAATCAAAAAAGTATATATATATATATATTTTTTTTCAATAAAAATAATGGCTAAATTTTGTCACTAGATTGCATTTAGCCATCTTTTTAACCGACTTCAAAAAAAGAAGGAAGTTATACAATTCGGCTGAATGTTCCTTTTTTTATTTGTGCCCGCAGAACTCTGTCATTTCTGAACCGATTTTGAAAATTTTTAGTAATGTATTATGAACTCTAAAGGGCGATTTTGTAAAATTTAAAGTGACTGCGTATTACAATAGCTCCCAACAACAAAATGTTATACAAAAATAAATCTAAAAATTAAATGGTGCCCCCATAATTGATGTAGATTTACTTATATGGGCCTATCTTTTGAACCGTTATAGGCAAATGCTTGCAAATTGGACAGAATGTCGAATGCTATGGCCGCTATAGTAACAAGTATTAATATTAAAAATTATTAATTAAAGGGTGCGCCAATACTTACTTTAATTTGATGTATATGGCCATACTTTTTAACAGTTTTAGACAGACGCTTAAAATTTAAAACGAACCTGAATTGCTAAGTCCGCTTTAACAACAAGTATAAAATTTGGATTTGGAAGTTAAAGGGTGTCCCAATAGTTAATGTAATTACAAGTATGTGGCCGAACTTTTGATCTGTTATAGACAGAATGTTGAAGCTTAAAAGGGACTAATATTACAAAGCCCGCTATATCAACGAGTTTATAATTTGAATTTAGAAATTAAAGGATGTCCCATAATTGATGTAGGTTTACTTATATGGGCCTATCTTTTAAACCGTTACAGGCAAACGCTTGCAAATTTTACATAATGTCGATTGATATGGTCGTTATAGTAACAAGTATTATTATTTAAAATTATAAATTAAAGGGTTCCCCAATAGTTCATTTAATTATATTTATGATCATAATGTTAAACAGTTGTAAACAGACAATTAAAATTTACAAAGAACCTGCATAACTAACTCCGCTACAGCAACAAGTATAAAATTTAGTTTTGGAAATAAACGAGTGGCCCAAAAGTTGATGTAATTTGGTGTACGTGGCCGAACTTTTGAACAGTTATAGAAATACAGCTGAAATTTACAAGGGACCTGTTTTGCCAAGTCCGCTATAACAAGAAGCTTAGAATTTGAATTTAGAAATTAAAGGGTGTTCCCAAATTTATGTAATTTGTTCTACATTGCCGTATTTTTTGACCCGTTAAATAAAACAACTGACTTGTGTCGTATAATAAGAATAATAAAAATTTTAAATTATAAATTAAAGGGTCTTGCAATAGTTGAAATAATCTCATGTATATGGCCAAACCGTTATAGACAGAACCTGATTTACACAGAACCTGATTGCTAAATCTACTACAACAGGAAGTATATAATTTGAATTTTGAAAATAAAGGGTGACCCTATAGTTGCTGTAATTTGATGTATATTGCCAAACTATTGAATAGTTGAACAAGTATAAAGCTTGGAGATATAAGAGTGTCCCAATAGTTAATGTAATCTAATTTATGTGGCCATACTCTCGAACCGTTATAGGCAGACAGATGAAGTCTGTTTCGAAGACGGTTTTTCTTCCAAGAATTATTGTAGCTCTGTTTTTGTTAGCTAATTGTGGTATTATTCTATACACATACCATTAGTGGAAGTAACTTATTTACCACGCTCGTACGGTTGTCAGATCTTATTTTCGTAGCAATATATAAGATTAGATGATAATGTTGGCAAACGCAACATCCTGTCGGGATGAGTGTGATCTTAAACTAAGCGGAAACACTTTACTTTCTAATTAAAAAATCAAATACCAAGCACTATTTAGATCACAAAATAGTTTTTTTGTTAATTTATTAAATAATATACAACAAATTTATAACATTACTCCTAGTTTTCTTTACATGATTTACAATTTTTAAATTTCTTTTATTTAAAGGCGTTCGGACCGAAAAAGAATCTACAAAATGAGTGGCAAAGTTCACTTGAAGTCAAACGGAATTTTGGATGAAGATCCTCTAACTCTTCAAGATATTGTATATCGTTTTATTTGCAAAAATCTAGATGTTATTAGATGTGAAGATAATATTGATGACTTCGATGATGATGACGAAAAAAGATATCATTTGCGAGATGGCATCGTTTTACCAAATGATATTTGTGATCGTTTAATAGATACGTATCAAAAACATTTCTATAGACAGTTTGATGACAAATTTATTAGTTTATTTCGAGATACCAACCGGACTTCGTTAAATGTTGTACATTTGCGTAATAGTCATTTGACGAACTATGGTAAGTAAATTATTTTTTTTTTTTTGTTTATCATCAATTTGATAATAATGTGTGTGAAGATAAATACGTATTAAAGGCATGCATGAGTATACAACAAAGTATTTTCAAAACAGCTATACCATGGAAATACCATATACTACTTGTATAAATGAGAGAACTGGTATAACCGATATTGTCTGCTTTTGCTTTTACACACGCACTTTTAACCATTTAAAGAGCAGCAGTTATATATTGTTCCATACAGTTAGAGGAGCATTATCTGTTTGATATTCTCAAATACTTGTTGTACAACAAGTATTTTCGTTTACTTGTGGTAACAATAAGTATTCAAAGAGAGTTTTATAAAGACAATACTTCATAAAGGAAAAACACAAATGTTGTGCTTTTTAATGATGTTTATTATTGTCCGTTTAGATTTTTGTTTTAAAATTTATATGAACAAAAAAAAAAAAAAAAAAAAATTATGTGTGTTTGGTAGACTATGTGATGAAAAATGCATAATGGAAACGTTTTGTTTTTATTAATACCCAGCAAAAAATTAGACATTATCTTAAAAAGTACTTGCCATATAATGACTTACTTTTGTGATTGCCATATTTTGTTAATAACATTACATTAGTTTCCAAAAACGGAAGTATTAATGGAACTAGTTCTTTATGATAAAAGAGACTTTCGTACTAATGCTATTTTCCACAATAATTAATGTAATCGATTCTCAGTAATTGATTATAAAAGTCTCATGCCTTGTTAAAATCATTAAGTTTTCAATCTAGTCAGGAAGTACTTCTGCCAAAAATGCTTAACTCCACACTCGATTACCTTTTCAACAATTTTTTGTGGGGTAATAGCCTCAAATTTTTTAAATTAAATATGAAATATATCATACAAAAATTAAAGTACGTAATTTGAACTTTAAAATTTAATTTTGTGAAACCTAAAGAAAAATTTGAGTAAGATAAATTATAATTATAAATGTGACATTTAGACTAAAAAGAGATAAAAATCGATATTTCTTATCCTAAATAATTTTTTGATATTCAATTAGTATTAATTCTCATATGTAGAAAGTTGTTTTGAAATTTGAATATTTAAGGTAAGATTTTGTTAAAAATCTGTTTAATACATACATACGTATGTATGTAAATAGTGAAGACAAAAAACATTCTTTAGCATTGTCGTTTTTACAGTTAATAGTGTACAGTTAACAGCCACTTAACAGTCGTTGTGTTTTTGGCTTCATTTATTCTGGAGGATAATTTAAGTAAAAAAGCACAAGTCCTAATAAATATAATTTTTGGAAATGTGGCTTTAAGGGATAAGGGTATCATTTAAAAGCTTTTAAAAATATCTGATGGTAAAGAGTATATAAGATCCGGCATAGGCGATTATAACACTCTTACTTGTTATTATTGACGTTTACCAATCACACAAAGTTTCAAAATCTTCAATCTTTTTGATTTCCAAAATAATCTTAAATAAAAGTGCCATAATCATTCAAGACATTAATAAATAAATGGCCTTTTATTTCTTATACACCATCAGTAATACGCCCAAAACAAGTACTAGTTTTTTATTAGTGTGTCACATCCTCATGTTCAATTAGTACTAATTTTTGTGGAAACCAAAATTTAATGTTTCTTGCTGCATTATCCTTCAAAGATATTCAAAAAGAAATTTCTCTATACAGGAAGTGCGTCATCCACTTATTTTATTCGGACTATTTTTTATAGGCAAATATAAAATAAACGGAATAGTCCCTACAAAATCTCAAATATCAGTATTAGCTCCCAGGTAATGCGAAATAAATGTTTGATGTTTATAGGATTTGCCCACTCCAGAGCATTAGTAATATCAAAAATTTCAGCCAGATTGGTTCACTGGTTTAGAAGTTCATAACTCCAAAAGTAATAAACAGGCAAAACCTCTTTTTGTGTACATGGATTTGTCGTAATTAATCGTTTATTTAAAAATAGTACCGCAAAATAGCATATTTTTATTATTTTTATTCCGTTAGAGAATGTGCTGATAAGAATTTGATTACTATTTTCCTCATAGCGTGGATTATCAGAAATTACAAGGTGTGTTGCAATTCAACCTTTTTTTATTTTTTCAATTAAATGCTGTTGACCTGAGAAGATAATTATTATGTGTGATTAAAATGAATGAAATCGGTTTTACTATATAATCAAATAAAAGTACAATGTATATTTTAATTAGTTTTTGAAAATTAAATAACAAAGAAGTGGTAAACTACTTATGTGCATCGACTAAATTTATGTGGTATTAAAAAACTTTGCAAAATTTTGTTGTATAGCAATACAAGAAATAAACGTTGTATGTATTTTGTTTAAATTTGGTTGTTGCTGTTAGGTTAGAATAAGATAGTGCTAGATAATTTAGTCACTTTTACTTAATGATTTATTGGTTAATTAATTCCCTTCCCTTTTGATCTTTCGGCCAAGCCCTTAGCCTTTTAATCTTGGGCTTCATACTTTCTAGCTTCTCCTCAGTCTCGCATATTCAGTAAGAACCTGGAATCTAATGTCTTTATGTTGTCCTTGTGCTTACCAAACACAGAGTCGTAGTTTTGAATTTAAAAACCCTAAAAACGTTCTTTCCAACATGAAGCTTGACAATGTTCTCTGCTTCTCCAGGATCCATCAGTTCTATCTAAAGGAAGCTTAGCGAGCCTTTTTTATAGGGACTGCTACGAGACTTTACTAAGCTTTTCTTAATATTAAAGCACACTACATCACAGTTGATCGGCGCTCTCCAAGAGCCGAACGCTTTCACAACTATAAACTATATTTGTTCATCGTTTGATACTGCAGCCATTTAAGGCCCGTGGCGCTGACAGGCTGTCAACGTAAGTAGAAACCTCCTGCAACTTATAAGCTCTTGCGAAAAGAACTGACTTCAATTTGTCGAGTTAACCATGATCACTTTACAAGGCTTACCTAGCACAGTCTGAATTATGCCATTAATAACAAAGGATTTATGTGATAAGGCAACGTCTATAATATGAGTTATCTTAAAAACGTCTTTCAATAAATTGGAAGTTTTTAGTTTTTGGACTTTACATAACTTTTTTCTCGAGAAAAAAGTGAAGAGAAGTATTTATGTTATTTTAGTTATTTTAGTTATTCATCAACCGGCCCGTTCTGATAGCGCGTTGAGCGTAATAAACGAACAACTCGAACTCAACCTTGGCCACTGTGTTACCTAGGTGCTCCTTTATGTTGCCTTAACATACTTTTCGAGTCTATTTACGGCTCATTGGCTACACCAGGCCTCTAGACGCTCATAGAAACTTTTTGCATCCTATGGGCTCCACTTCGCTTTGCTATAAGCATTAGCTACCCTCTGGGGTCGATTGTCCTCTCCGTTTTGTCCGCTGAGTCCCACTGCTTCCTCTAAACATCCTTGAATAATATCATATCTCCAGTCCAGTGGGAACACGGTGTATCTCGAGTGGCCTAGTTGTTGCCAACTGTGGTAAAATGAGCATAACACTGAATCGGTTTTATCGTTGCTTTGTAAATTCTATTCGCTGATCTGAGGTCTGTTGGCCTTCCTGCGGTCCACTTTAAGCTCGTTCCTCTAAAATTTGTTATATATATCAAAGCAAAATAAGACATACAGAAATGCAGAATTTAACTGTGTGCCTTTTTTCTTATTACCCTTCCTTGCGGTTCAGTTCTGTCTAAGATTTCTACAGGTTGCTTTGTTAAATCTATTGATCACCCTGTAGTGTCTATATTTCAAATCTTGTAAACCATGACCCTCTACAGCTCATTCATATTACAGTAACACATGAAGGAAACGAGAAAAAAGCTAATCTGTATTCCAATCACATTTTGAAAGTCTTTTCTCCTAATTTATCGACAGACTCTGTCGTGTTACCTCAAATAACACCTATAGATGCCTTTGAGACTGTAAGTACAAGAGTTGAGAAAGGCTATCGCCGACTTAAAACCTACAAAATCACCTGGTATTGATAAAGTAAGTAATAGCATGTTTTTGGAGCTACCAAATGTAGCGGTGAGTCTTATTATTTATATATAACGCCTCAGTTTTTACCCTCAGAAGTGGAAGATTTCGATGGTGATAATGATTCCTAAGCCTAAAGTAGAGTCTTACGGGCCAATAACTTTGATGTCAAATTTATCCAAACTGTTCGAGAAACTTTTAATAAATAAAATGTGTCCTCTATTGATCGAAAAGAAATGTATTCCGGATCACCACTTTGGATTTAGGAAAAACTATAGCACAGTACAACAAACGCACAGACTTGTTAATGCTGTCATACGATCTGTTGAAAATAAACGATACTGTTTTGCTCTCTTTATTGATATTTCCCAGTCCTTTGATAAAATATGGGTCACGAGGGCTAAACTCTTTAAGTAAGGCAGAATTTGCCTCAAAACATTTTACATTACTGGAATGCTATTTGAATGGTCGATTATTAATTGTAAAGCACGAGGAGTTTTAAGCACACCACAGCCATTTAGAGCGGGGTTCCTCAAGGGAGCATCTTAGGTCCGATTTCGTATTTATTATATACCTCGGATATGGCTACACAAAACAACGTTCACGTTTCAACGTTAGCTGATGATACTGCCCAGCTTTGAGCTCATGTAGATCCTCACGAAGTATCACTACGTCTACAAAGTCATGACACATTTTGTCATGTGTCATAATTTATCGAGCTTATTTTATTGGTCGCAATTTTGTCTTCAGTCTGGACTGCAAACTTTTGATCTACAAATCTATTCTTAAGCCTCAGTGTCAAATCTCGAACGGATACAAAGATGGCAGAACAATATTCTCAGACTCATAACTGCTGCCCCATCGTATGTGAAAAAATCAAACATTCACAAGGATTTGAAAGTGCTCTATCTCTGTAAGAGAGTAAATTGTATTTCGCATCCAAATATTTAACAAATCTGGAATTACACCCAAATATTTTGGCACGTAGAATACTAGATGATAGAGGCTACAATCGCCTGAAAAGGAGAGACGTTATAGCCATTAGCATAAGTAATATCTAGAAAAAAAATTTGTTAACTAAAATTTTTTGTCTGGTATTGGCTAGACTTATGGCCAGTTTTTGACTTCATATTTAAATACGCATTTAGTTAATTTGCATTTAAATTTAAGTTGTATTGAAATACAGTTTTAGTTTTTCAGTCATCTATGATCGTTCTTATTTAACTATGATAAAAATATGGCAGCATTACGAAATATTAAAATAATTATCAATAGTTTATGAGAAACATTCACCACACAAACTTAAAACCCAAAACTCGCCCTTAAAGACAATTATCACTTTGTTAGTTATATTAATTTAGAAGATTCAATTAATAACAGGATTAAAAAAAATTAGAGTAACAAAACATGATTTTTGTCATCTTATGACTACCCAGCAAAAAATTTTTGAAAAGGTAATCGAGTGTGGAATTAAGCATTTTTGGCAGAAGTAATTCCCGACTAGATTGAAAACTTAATGATTTTAACAAGGCATGAGACTTTTATAATCAATTACTGAAAATCGATTATATAACATTACATTAGTACGAAAGTCTCTTTTATCATAAAGAACTAGTTCCATTAATACTTCCGTTTTTGAAAACTAATGTAATGTGTTTAACAAAATATGGCAATCACAAAAGTAAGTCATTATATGGCAAGTACTTTTTAAGGTTATGTCTAATTTTTTGCTGGGTAGTTGCAGTCTTAAAATCTTTTGAAATCCCCTGAGATCCATTGGGTCTGTTTCAGTCATATCAAAGCAAAAAAAGTATAAAAATGTAAAAAAAACGACTTCAAAAAAGGAGGAGCTTATCAATTCGACTGAATGTGGCTTTTGAACCGAATTTGAAAACAAAGCTAATCTTAATAAGGACACATAATAAAAGTATATTTGAAAACCGTTAGAAACAATATTTTAAAGAATCTTAATTCCACTTTGATATTTATTTTCGAAGAAATTTTTCGTTTTCTAAAGAACCAATTTACGGAACTGAAACCACTTTCGATCGGAATTGAGTTCTGTGAAATGCCTGATAATTTTAAAAATTAAAGGGTGTCCCCATACAACATATATATTTTTTATGTGTGTTATGAACCGTAAAGGACACCACTCTAAAATTAAAAAAAAACTGAGTATCACTATAGCTCCCAATAGCAAAAAGGAATAGAAAAATAAATCTAGAAATTATAGGGTGTCCCCATAGGTAAAGCCAATTTTCAAAATTATAAATTAAAGGGTACCCCAAGAGTTCATATAATTTGATGTATATGGCCAAACTTTTGAACAGTTGTAGACAGACGGTTGAAATTTACAAAAAACTGTATTGCTTAGTCCGCTATAATGACAAGTAATAAATTTTGATTTGTAAATTAAAGTGTTGTCAAATTTTTAAGCAGTTATAGATAGACAGCTAAAATCAGTTTTGAAGTCGGTTTTTTTTGTAAGAATTTTTGCAACATACTTCTTTTCAATTTTCACAATTTTTCAGAGCTCCTCCCAAGCCGTTAAGTTTAAGCGTTAAGGTATCCCATTTCTCACCTGGATTTTTAAGTCTGGAGGATTTTACAAATTTGAAAATAAACTCTTTTTTTTTATTTGACTTCAGTGAAATATGGTTTCATACCCGTAATGGGCAAATTCTCTATGCTTCTTTAAATATTGAATGAGCAAAAATATATTTCTGGTCCATTCGACCCCGTTTGGTTGTTAATTCCATTTTTTTTGTAAAAAAAAATAAAATTTACACAAATAACATCAAACAAAGAAGCATATTTGTTTTACTTTCATTTTAGCACCACAAAATATTCGTTGCTAAAAATTTGAATTTTTTGGAATATAAAACCGCTTAATCTAAATAGAGAATACAAAATTAGTACAAAGTTTGTTCAACAAACGCTACATTTGCGGCGAATTGAATTTTAAAACCACGACAAATTAAGAGAAAAAGTGTTACAGAATTGCAATTCTAGCCAAATTCGCTAAATAGATTTTTTAGATTTTTAGCGATGGAGATTTAGCTTTAGCGATTTACAGAATAAGGCTGCACATTATCTATCAAAGATATAAAAAACCTTGCATGCGGGAACCCATAGCCCGCAACCCCTTCTTAGTATTAAATATTTGTTAATTTTTTAGTTAAATTTACTTATGTTTTTTTCTGAGTGTATAAAAACTTTTTCGGTCACTCCAAAAAGTCAAATCCAAAAAGTCAAATCCAAAAAAATCTGTTTTGTTTTTACCATGAACATTTTTGTTAATTTAAAATTTATCTAGTGGATATATAAGTTGATTGTTGAAGAAATTAAAAAGCTTGTCTTCTTTCATTATAGGACTCGAAATACTTATGCGCCACAAACTATATTCACTTTCAATGTGGTATTGCGACAATGTTACTGTACAATCTCACGAACTACTTGCTCGTTATGGCGAGAGTTTGCGCTCTCTGGAATTGGGTATTGGATCACATATGCTGCAAAATGCCGAACCGAACGATAAAGAACCTGTAGACTTTCAATTCAATTGCCCTCACCTACGACGTCTCGTATTGAACAGTGTTGTATTACATCATCGTTTGCAATTTGCCCATCTGGAAGATTTAACACATTTGGATTTGACATCATGTGTTTTAGCGAACTTCAGTCTTCAGACATTAGATACCCTGCCTAAACTTCATACTCTTATACTCTTTAATGTTTGGCCAATCGTAAATCAACTACCTGCCATTTGCTGCTTAAAACGTCTTCGTACATTGGATATATCGATATCGAGTTCTGGCAATGGTCATGGCACATACGATTTACCAGATCAGTCATTAGAAATGTTAATGGATAACCTACGTGAGTTAACCCATTTGGATATATCGGGTACTAATTTGGCTGGCAATGGTGTTGCAACTAAAAAATCCAGCTATAAAGTAAATACAGATATACCAGGTCTCGCTTCACGGACGCAAAAGCCGCTACAATTTTTAGGTTTATATCACACAGCACATTGGGCTTGTAAACGTTACGACATACCAGCTATCGAGGTAAATTTTTATAAAGGTACTAATATTTTAGGTTCTAGTTAAGTTTAAGTGCAATTTATATTTTTCCTCCGAAGCATCACTCAACGAAGCAATGTTGATTAAGTTAACTTCAAGCTTTGTTAACGTATTTATGTGTACACGACATTTATGTATGTGCAATTTTTAAACCCTTCACCACAAAAAGTGTAAAAAGGGTGTTACTAAGTTTTTCATTCCGTTTGTTGTTTCTGCAATATCTATTACCGACCCCTAAAAGTATATACAGTTAGGGACATAAATATATGTACTTACAAAATATTTAAAAACTGTAAACACAGTTTGATTTAAAATATAGGTTTAATTATTATTAAAAAAAAATAATAATCAATACCTTATTTAAAAAATAAAACAAAAATACACAAAATTCATTGGGACATAAGTGTTTGTACATATGATAATATAACCGTAATGTATTTATACGTTATACCGCTATGTTTTGGTTGTAAAGCAGTGATGCGCAAAATATAAAATGTATTTGTATTGGTGAGAAATATAAAGTTACACTACGAGAAAAGTTGTTTAATAAAAAATCGGGGTTAGTACTATTATAAGAATTGCACATAAGCAAATAATATAAATTTAAAGTATTTTAAATTAAAGTAAAAATTTTAATTTAAATAAAATTTAGCAGAATTATGTTATAAAATAATTTTCATCTCTTAAACGTAAAAAAATTGATTAATGAAAAATTGCTGTTACTTGGTAACATTATAAAGTAGTGCACATAAGCAATTAAATTAAAATTTAATTTAAATTCAAGTAAAAATTTAATTTCTTAAATGTAAGAAAAGTTGCTTAGTGAAAAAATATGTTACTAGGTAACAGTAAAAAAATAAAGTATTTTCAATACAAGTAAAACTTCTTATTAAAAAAAATTATAATAAAAAAAATCTCATAAAAATTATATATGAAATTTTCTATTTTTATGTTTTTTTTTTTGAAATTTCGAATAAGCATAATATTTTTTAAGTTAACCGAGTTTTAACTCTATTCCTTCGTACTTTGAAGTTCTAAATTCAATTTACTTTAAATAGCGGCTAAATCAGCTAAAATTGCAAGATCTAAGATAAATTATTTCTTTAATAAATATATTATTAATATTATGAAAAGTTCCAAAATGCCTTTTTAAAGTATCTATCTCTTTTTTTTTAATATTTTATAAGATAAAAGGCATTGCATACCTTTAAAAGCATTTTCAATCCTATAGTATTTTTGAAATGCCATACTTCGCTTTTTTAATGTAAAAAATTAAAAATTTTTTCTTTTAGTGTGTTAAAAGAAAAAATTCGTACATCCGCGCGCATGTGCATTTGTCGATGTTTAATCAACGACTAAACAGAAGAGCATAAGAATGTGTGTAAATTATTTTTCCACAATTGTGGTATGGCTTGCGCATCACTGTTGTAAAGCAATATTTTTTGCAACATATTCAGTTTGTTTTCAATTTGTGTAGCAATAATCACGTCAAAAATAAAGAATGTTATAATTGAAGAATTTACAAAGGGTAAATCGCTGCAGTGTATTAGTGAATTGTTTAAATTACACCATTCCACACTCCAATTTATTATCAACAAGTATAAACGCACTGGTTCTGTTGAGAACGCGCCTAGGACAGGACGACCTAAGAAAGTTTCTAGAAGGGATGTAAGTTTAGTTTTAAAAGAAGTAAAAAAAATCACAGAATAACTGGGGCAGAGTAGCAAAACATGTCGCGAATTCTTCAGGAACAATTGTTCATCCCAAAACAATTGGGAGAATATTGTATTCCGGAGGATACTCGAGTAGGATACCTCGCAGAAAACCACTTATAAGCCAAAAGAACGGAAGATTACGTTTAAAATTCGCAAAGCGTCATATTGATAAGGTTTATAAATTTTGGGAAACCGTATTATTTACGGATAAAACAAGAGTAAATCTTTTTGGCAACGATAGTAGAGGAAAGATATGGCGTAAAAAAACACTGCATTAGATGTAAAAAATTTAATCCCAACAGTGAAATACGGAGGTGGCAGTGTCATGGTGTGGGGTGTAATGGCAGCCAGTGGAGTAGGACGGTAAGTTTTTATAGATGGCATCATGGGTCAGTACCTCTTTAAGCAAATATTGCAACGTAATGAAGGCTTCTGTAAATGCTTTGGATCTTGGCCAACGTTGGATATTCCAACAGGACAACGATCCCAAACACACTGCCCGTTCGGTTTAGGATTGGTTGATTTACTATGCACAAAGACAGTTAAGTTCACCTTCGCAATCACCTCACCTGAACCCTATCGAGCACTGTTGGGATATTTTAAAACGTAAAGCTGCTCTGCGATCGATGCCAAGGAGACTACAGGGCGTCATTGAAGCAAATGGAGCCAACAAAGTACAATTAAAAAAAAAAAAAATAGAAATTAATAACGTGTGCTGCTGTACGAACACTTTTGTCCGATTGAATTTTAGTATTTTTATTTTTTTTTTTTTTAAATAAGGTATTGAATATTATTATTTTTTTATAATAAATAAAATTATAATTAAAATAAAACTGCATTTACAGTTTTTAAATATTTCGTAAAGGTATGAAGATATTAAAAAATATGGGGTGTACAGATACCTATGTCCCTAACTGTATATATATTCTGACTTCTTATCAGTGTTACCAGGGAAAGACAGAAAAAAGTAACGGTTTTCCTTCAAAAAAGTTACATTTCTTCATTAAAAGTTACATTTTTGAGCGAAAATAACAATGCAACAAGTTCATTTACTGAACAAAAGCAAAACGAAGATAAAACAAGTAAGACTGCTAAGTGGATTTTTCAGCTGGGAAAATTTTAATTGGCGGGTTTTTAGCGTTTTTTCAGCTACAATAAGTTTTTTTTTGTTACAAAGTAAGCTCAACTATGTATTTGTAACCTTTTATATAAATATATAGATTATCCGTCTCTGCCTTGTTTTTTTTTTTTTAACTGTTAAAACAATTAATCCAAAAGTAAATAACGAAATATTTTAATTGGGCCAATAAAAATTTTTTTTTTCTAATGGATACTGTCATTTCAGATTACCAGAAAATCGGGACATTTTATAAAAAACTCATAAATGGTCTAATGAAGAAGTGCAACGAGTTTTTAGTCAGCTTAATAGAGCTTAATCAAAGCTCAGAAATCGATTGCAAAGTTTGACTTGTCAAGTCTTGAGTTTTTGGGAGAAAGAGGAGAAGAGAAAAGTTTTAAAATACGCCAATCGATCAGACATAACATCAAGTGAAAAAATTGGTGCTCGCCTATATTTTCCTAGTTACGGGCCTTTTAAAATTTCATATTTTTTCAATATATGTATCAAGATGGGTACTACGAGGGCTGCGCTATATATTTCTGGCCTAATAGTGAAAATGCGAATATTTATAATCAAAAATGGTTTTATTGTTTTTCAAAGTATTCTCCAGCATGATTTATACACTTTTGCATGCGCTCAAACCAGTTGTCGAAGCACTTTTTCCACTCCGATTGAGACACCTCTAAAGCATGGTTTTTGAACACTTCAACAGCTTCTTCTGGCGACGAAAATCGTTGACCACGCATTTTTTTCTTGATGTGCGGAAACAAGAAGAAGTCATTAGGTGCCAAGTCAGGGCTGTACGGCGGATGACCCATTAATTCGACGTTTTAGCCGGTCAAAAACGCTCTGGTTTGAGCCGATGTGTGAGACCTCGCATTGTCATGGTGAACAATGATTCGTCTTCTCTTGTTGGTTTTTAGAATTTCTCCGATGACTTCAGGCAAACAAATTGTAGTGTACCACTCAGAAGTGACCGTCCTACGTTGCTCAAGCGGAACAGTCGCCACGTGACCAGTTTTGCCGAAGAAACAGGCGACCATTTGCTTCGAAGTGCTCCTTCCACGAACAACTTTCGTTGGATTTTGCTCGTCTTTGAAGACCCACACGGACGATTGTTGTTTCGTTTCGGGCTCATACGCAGAGATCCATGATTCGTCACCTGTGACGATCTTATAAACGTCTTTTGAAGCATCGCAATCGTGTTTTTGCAACATTTCTTTGCACCAATCGACACGAGCCTTTTTTTGAGCGACTTTCAAATTGTGCGGGATTCAACGAGAACCTTTTTTACGGCCAGGTGTTCATGCAGTATCGAATGTATGCTGGTGGAAGAAATGTCCAAGGAGTTCACGCACAGCATCAATGTTCTCTGGCACAACAGCCGTTTTTAGACAACCTTCACGGAATTCGTCTTTGAGCGAGCTTCGGCCTCGATTAAATTCATTATACCAATTTTTCACAGTTCTATAGGATGGTGCTTTATCGCCATACAAAGATTTAAGTTCATCAATGCACTCTTGTCGTGATAATCCACGTCGAAAGTTGTGAAAAATGATGGCACGAAAATGTTCACGAGTTAATTCCATTTTTTTCTATATTAATTTTTTCAAGTCACTGTAAACAACACAAATAATGGTCGTACGTCAAAACGTTTTGAGTACGATTATGCTTAAAAATTACAAACTTTCCAAAGGAAATGTCAAATTGCACTTGGCAGCACTCAGTGTTGCCAGGCCAAAAATATATATAGCAGCCCTCGTAACATCAAGTGAAAAAATTGGCGCTCGCCTATATTTTCCTAGTTACGGGCCTTTTAAAATTTCATATTTTTTCAATATATGTATCAAGATGGGTACTATTTAAAAGATTTTGAAGAGGTCTTACAGAAAATACATTTTTTTTAATGCTTAACCCCTTGAGAGCCGTTGACATTTTTATGTTAAAAATATATACAGTTAGTGTCATTAATATTCGGTTTTACATTCTATTGCTTTAAGCGCCCAGATATTAGGAGGAAGGATGATGTTATCCAAAACCGCATAAAAAAGGTGTTACCCATACATGTTTAAAGATATGTAAATTAATCGGTCGTAGTTAACCATATACCCACAATAAAATGACAAAAGTGTGTTACGCGTCATTAATATTCGGGTTTTCCGTTATTCAAGAAAATGAGTGCAAGAAACAGGCAGTTAAAATAATTCTGCTTTAGTTTAAGATTACAGTCAATTAAAAGTGAATCACAGCTTCTTTATTTTTTTAACGAAAACTCAAATGGGAAGCAAAGGACAAAATACCTCTTTAGAACAAAGAAAGGGGTAAAAATTGCAAGAAAATTGCAGAAATTCTTAATATGAAACAAATACTGTTGGAGACATGGTCAGGCAAGCCAAAAAAAACTGACCGTGCATGAAGAGAATACAATTGTTCGAAAAGTTAGGCAAATCCGCGTTTAAGTTCTCCAAAATTAGTGACCTCAGTCAGTTAAATGAGTTTAATAAAGAGGTTCAGCATCAACCATAAGAAGAACCACAAGGGCGAAAGATCTTAATGGTTGAGTAGCACGCCGTAAGCCCTTTGTTAATTTACGCAAACGAAGGGCCCGCTTGAGTTTTGCCAGAGAGTACCTCAATAAGCCGGAAACTTGATAAGATGATGTAATTTTTGCAGATGAGAGCAAGAATAACGTATTCGGATCCGATGGGCGTGTAATGGTGTGGCGTAAGCCAACGAGGAGCTACAACAACAAAATTTGAGATCAACTATTAAACATGTGGAGTTGTATGGGGGCAAAAGGAGTTGGAAAACTAATATTTATCGACGGAATTATAAATAAAGAAGTCATATTTTGAATATTCTTTGTCAAAATTTAAAGGAGAGTGCTAATAAGCTGGGTATTTTGGAATCGTTTCAGTTCTGTCAAGATAACGATCCAAAACACAAATCGTGTTTAATTCAAGAATGGCTCCTTAATAACTGTCCTAAAGTTCTCCATCCACCTGCTCAATCTACAGACATCAATCCCATTAAGAATCTATGGGATGAATTAGACCGCCGCATCCGCAAATACACAATAATTTCAATACCAAAGCTGAAATCGAGGCTTCAAGAAGAATAGAATAAAACTCCGGCAGATTATATAGCTACCGTAGTAAAAGAATATGCCAAGCCGTCTGAGCGAAGTTATTAAACAGAAGGGCTATCCCACAAGATATTAAATTTAAATATTAGTTTTAAAAAATAGGTTACTTGTTACTAGTCACTAAAAACCGAATATTATTGACGCGTGATCATAGAGATTTTATTTCTCTGTCAATCCTTATATTTGCTTTTTTGATTGGAGTAACTTCACTAAACTAGATTCACATATATGGTGAAAGTATATAAGATTCAGCATAGCCGAATAAAGCACTTTTACTATTTATTTTCTTAATTTTATGCATTAAAATGTAAAAACGTAAGTGCGATGTTTTCTTTGCTTTTTATGATATCTTTTCCATTCAGCGACACATATTGTTGAAGTCCTAAGTGAGCCAGGCTCTGTTTGAGAGTTCCATCAAGATCGTGCCGTTTGGCGTTTATAACAAAGTCATCTTTAATAATTGTTGTAATTGCTGTACCTTTTTCTTTCGATTAAAAAAGAATAAAAACAATTTTTAGAAAAATTTCTTTTTATTCATAATGGGCGGTCAATACGAAGAGGAAAAACAAATTAGGAGTAAAGGGAAAAGCGTAAAAACGTACAAGAAATTTTGGTTTATAATAAGTCTGTATAGTTTACAATTTTATCAGTAAAAAGGTATACCAATAGGCGATATTACAGTTGCTAAAACTATCATATTAATGACTACTTGTCCTACTGTCCTATTCAGTACCTGATTTCTGTTAGTTTAGTGAGAAATGTTTCACATGAAAATATTATAGTCAGCTATGTGATGGAAATCGATCGATTTGAAAACGATATAAGTATATAATTTCGATATACTTGCTTACATTTTTAAACAAGCTCTCAAAATCCATTTAACATTTTATAACTTATATTTTTTTTCAGATTGCTGGTGATGCAACTGAAAAACAAGTTTTGACTGCTGCGCGGTACTACTATGATAGACCTGTTTTACTTACAAGAGTGGGTTTGATAAGATTTTGTTGCCTTTTTTTATTAAAGTTTAATTAACTTAATTGTATTTTTCTTAAGGTTCTAAATGATTTATATCACCTCTTCCGATTTGTAAACTGCAAAGATATTCACACTGCTTTAGATGTTGTTTTGACAGCAATGGATAGACATTTGAAATTTAAACATATGCAAATATCTGGGAGGTTGGTTAATTGCTTTTATGATTGTTGTTTGCTTGTTTGTTTTTTAAAATGATATCTATATTTTACTTAATTTAGTGCGACATTATTTTACATTGTAAAGGGAAGAGATCGTTCTAAATTCGGTACGCCTTTAAGGAATCACATAATACGAACACTGCTCAATGGCATGGAAATGCATGTGAATGACGATACAATGCTACGAAATGGTTACCTTACTTTAACACAATTTCAAATGCCTAATGATGTGGTAGGTCACAAATAATTTATTAATCCTTTTGATTTTTTCAAAACTAGTTCTTTATTGTTTTTTTTTTTTCAGTTATTTGAGTATGAACGACTTATTACAATTCTTCTGTATGGAGTTTCTAAAACAGAACAAGAAGGGTTTGTACAGAGAATAGCTATATATTTATTAAACACATTAGCCTGTCAGGTTGATGGTCGACAAAAACTATTTTTGGGCGAGTTAGGAGTTGTTAGTGTAGGTGTTTATTACACTTAATTATAATTTAATGTTAATGATTTTTTAAATATTTATATAGACTATGTTAAGCTTAATTAAAGATCGTTTAACACGTTCGGTATTCGACGATGTCATGGAAGTGGCATGGTCAACTATGTGGAATGTAACTGATGAGACTGCTATTAATTGTAAGAGATTTTTGGATGGCCGCGGTATGGAGTATTTTTTGAGATGTTTAAATGTAAGTAATTGTGTAAGTATTTATTTTATAATTCTTTGCCAAGTAGTTCTTCAAATGTTTGTTTACAGGCATTTAGGGAACGTGATGAATTGCTTCGAAATATGATGGGACTGTTGGGAAATGTAGCTGAAGTGAAATGGCTGAGGCCGAAACTAATGACTCAAAAATTTATTGAAGTTTTTGCTGAACTATTATCATCAGAAAGTGATGGCATAGAGGTACGTCTGTTAATTGTTTTAAAAGTTGTAACTCTTTAGAAAAGTAAAATTAATACATTTATTGCTGGCGTATTTAAAAATATCGGAAGACAGATTTTTTCCCTCTCTAAACGAAAAAAGTGCCTTCAGCTTTACTAACTGTAAAGAAAATGTAATTTTAATATATTATTTGAAAGTCACTTGAAATAAATAACTTGATATATTAATTTACCTTAATTGTGCTTGATTCCTTTACAAAATTAGGGGCTTTGCTTAGAATTTTTCAACAGAGTTAGAGTTTTTCAATAGCGTTTTGAGTTACGGGGCTCAGAAATTTTCAAATTTTTTAAAATATTAATATGGGTATCATTTTAAAGCTTTTGAAGAGATCTTGAAGAAAATGCTAAATTTTTTTTATGTAAAATAATAAATATGCAGAACCAAATATTTTTATTTTTGAATTCTCTGTCACCTCTGTCAATATTTGCTTTTTTGATTGGAGCTATTTCACTAAACTAGATTTACATAGATGGTGAAGGGTATATAAGATTCGACATAGCCGAATATAGCACTCTCACTTACTTTTTTTAACTATTTATTCACATTCATGTTTCATTATTTTATTCATATAATTATTTAATGTGTTCTTTGAAGTCTTATGATCTTATAAATAATTACTTTTGCTTATTAAAAAAAAAACAAAAATTAATGAACTCCAAAAGTGCTAAAAGAATTAGAGACAAATTAGAAATTAGTACTCAGAGTATCTTGAAAGTATTACGGTACATGGTGACGTCATATGCACAAGAAATAAAAAGAGATGAGTTCATCTAAAAGAAAACAAAAACAACAAAAAAATAATAATAATATTCGATCAATTAAGCTAATAAATCAAGAAAAACGCCCTGTTAAACCAAATATAAAAAGCAAAATTATCTCTTATCAAAATAAGGCAAAAATATATGAGTTAGCTTCGAACAGTCCAACTACTGTTATAGACACGAGTCCAATGAGCAGTTCTTTTCCTCAACAGAAGGCTTCAAGATTATTTTGTAGAAAAAAAAAAAAAAATTAATTAATTAGCATTTTCGCAAAGATTTTTTGAAATTGTTGAAATTTTTTCCATAGGTAAGTTACAATGCAGCTGGTGTGCTGGCACATATAGCTTCAGATGGTGCAGAAGCGTGGACAATTAAGGAACCTTCGCGCGATGATGTGCTGATAAGTATGGTCAATGCCATTAGGCGTTGGGATATTAAAAGTGAGCGCAACATAAATTATCGCAGTTTTGAGCCTATTCTTGGATTAGTTCGCTGTTATGAGACACCACAGTGCCAACATTGGGCTGTATGGGCTTTAGCGAATCTAACACAAGTAATTATGACTTAAATGTCTTTGTTCTCCTCAATAGTTAAAAATGCCTTTTTTTTCAAATTTGTTATATGTAGGTGTATCCAGATAAATATTGTCAACTTGTAGAACAAGAGAATGGCATACAAATACTAAATGAACTAATAGAGCATCCGAGTCCGTACGAAGAAATTAAAGGTATAGCGCGTTTGGTCATTGACCAGTGCACTAAACGTCCTCGTCCAATGCTGGAAGGCTAAAACGACTCAAAATCTCTTTGCCACTATGAGTGAGTGTGTGTAGTGTTGTAGTATAAGTGCGATTTTAGAAATTATTAAAGTGTATAATTACATTAAAACAAACAGAAAACGATGAATAAAAAAAATTAATATGACTTTTTTTATAACTATAAGTTCGGATTCTAGATATATTTTCTCATAACTTATTTTCTTCTCCATACTTGTTTTCCCAACAACTTTTTCACCACTATTGCTTTTCTTATATCATTAGTTTCATTTTCGCAAATTTAATTTTAAAATTAACTTGTATAAAATAAATATAAAAAGTACTATAACCATGTTAAGAAAAACAAAAAAAAAAAAAAAAACAGAAATAATGTAGTTAATTAACATAAAATCAAAAGGCAAAATATACCACATTGCAAATAGACATAAAAAATATGTTACTAAATATTTAATTGTTTCTCTTTCTGAATTCTAAGAGTTTTGTTTTATTTTATTTGTTTAGTTTTTAATTGTATTAAAAAAATCAATAATGATTTGTAATAAATTATTTAAAAAGTAAAATGTTTAACGCAGTTATTTATTTTTTCAGCTTGTTGGATCATCATTGAATATTAAGATTGGGTTGGATCAAAGAGAACAAAGTTGATAAAGCAATGTGATGAACTAACTCCTTCAATTTCGATTTTAAAGTGAAATTGTAGTATTTTATATTAATTGTATAGTAATTATTGTTACAGCTTTAGATTCTCTATTTCGCTTGTTTTCATACAAATAATAAAATTCGCTTAATAAAAATAGATTTTATATTTAATTCAATTAGTATTTGTATCACAAATTAATATGATTAAAAGAGAAACTTTTTGCAACGATACTGCAAAAAAATTTAGATCATCAGCATACGGTTGGCGTGTCGAAAATTATACGTATTTGTAAAAGGGTATTACGCTCGTCGCACAGTGGAGTGAAATACAAAAAAAAAAATGGAATAAAAGTCTGGAACTTTTAAAATATTGTTACGTTTTTCCCTTTTAGCAGGCAGGCAAACGTACGGATTCTTTCGATTGCAAATACTACTGTGGCTAAATTCTGTCTTCGAACTTTATGGCTTTCTCTGGCTATACTTCTCGATCCTACCGGTCTTGTGAACCCTTGGTCTCGTATTTACTAAACATGCGTTACCGCCACAAACGCAGCCATCCACGCTACACTACTGTGTTACTCCGGCGAGACATGAACTACTCGATGCCTTGTTTAGTAACCTTAACCATCCACAGACATCTCCACTACTCCTTTTATCCAAGCCAGTCATCTCCCTTCAATCTAGTAGCCACAACACACGTCTGCCATACACTGTTGTTATGCTGTTACATATCCCCGCGCTAACCGCTATTGCTATTACTTTTTATTTTAAAGGGCTTCTTGACAATTATCTGTTGCTCTTATATTAAGTTGGGCGTTTCCTCTAAATTATCTGCCATGGCTTTACACAATAATTGCCTTTTGCCTCTCGGGAGGTTTGTACTGCTGTTTATTAATTCTAATTGCTTATAACAATTATTATTTTTTTCGTTGCACGCATGCCCGAATGCGGTATCGAACTCAGGACACTCTGTTTTGCAGCACGCAAATCTACCAACACAGCAATTGAGGCTGCTCAGCTTTTGTTAGCTAAATTGTGTTTTTTTTTATTCTATACACATACCGTTGGTTGTTGAATTAACTTATTCACCACGCTCATGCGGAAACAACTACAGGGGTTGTCAGATTTTATTATTCGTAACAATATTTACACGAAACAAATTGTGATTTATAGAAGAGATCATGAGCTTTTCGCCTATTGCATTTGGTACACCCTGTTTCAGTACAGGGCAGTCCTACAGGGCGCCAAAGTAGGTAACCTCAAATTTGAAAAATGTTTCAGAGCTTATTTATTGCTTCTTGGCTATTCTTCCCCACTTCCAGACTAATTTTAAGTAACCACTCATGCGCATCATATTTAATACTGGATCGGAAGACAAAAAATGGTGCATTAGGTCGGAATTTTGAGCTGATCTAGAGCATTTTTTATTACCACAACTATTTCCAAAATTGTTTAATATTGCATTGTTAGAATAAAAGTAAAAATTTAATTTTAATAAAATGTAGGATAATTAGGCAATCATTAAGAAAAAAAAACCATCATGAAGAGGTACATGTGCACACATGGGTGTGCCGCGTCTAAAAGTGCAGGTAGTCATATTTGCATATTCTTTTAAAAAATATTTAATTGCTGCATTAGAAAAAGAACAAAATCGCTGATTTCAAAGAAAAAGTAATAAAAAGAAGAAGCACTTATTAGAAGAACACAATAAAACAAAAGATTTTTTGGGCGAAGTACCATAGTTGTGTGCATCATTTATAGCGGTTTTAATAAAAAGGATAAACAAATTTTATATTAGAGGATAGGTAATTACCTCTACTATTCAGCTGTTTTTTGCAGTGTTTTTTCAAATAAAAACAAACTTCTAAACTATTATATATTTTAGTACCGGACTTTTATTACATTTTTTTATATTTCACGCTACTGTCCTTCATTATCGTTAAATAAATAACTCAAAAAACAAATCTATTACAAATATCGGTATTATGTATGTATGTCATATGTAAAAGTATGATCAAATATTGTCGTTGAAATTTTTGTACGCGACAAATGGTTTTTTTTGCTAACTTTTAAAGTGAACACTAAAAGTGTAATTTTTGAATGCTGTTTATCATTTGAAGTATCAAAATAACAATAATGCAGTTCAATCTACTGATGGAGCTTATGCAGGAATATCTACACTTAGCCAGAAGCTTCAGTTCTAATGTCATTGAAAAAATAGCAAAACATTTAAACAGAACTGTAGACTGAAGTTATGAAGAAATTGAAAGAATTAATAGAAAAAAAAGAAAGAAATACAAATTAAAGGAAGAATAGTTAAATATTGACAAAAGAGAGTTTAAAAAAGAAAAGTATAGAGAACTTCTTCTACAGCTTACGTCCGCTGCAATCGAAAAAAAACGAATAGTGGAATTAGAAGAACTGCAAGTTAGTTTCTACTAGTAATCAAAGTGCATTTTATTTTACACTAATTTAAAGTCGTTTTTACTTTTGTATATATTTTATTCATATTTCGAATATAAGTTTGTAAAATGAATTAACATCTAGTCGTTTTGTTTTTTATTACTATTTTAAACTGTTTATTTATCTCATAGAAAGACACTGCAAAATTAATTATTATCATTTTATTTATTAATATATTAAAAAATATTTTACTGTCGAACATTTTACATAATACAAAAAAGTCACTAACGACAATTTATACGACTCTTCTCGATACCGTTTGCGTCATACGTAATAAGGCCGCCTATTATGAAAGCTTTAAAGGCTTTAGAAGGGCCAATTTTTCACCGTAGACGGTGGAGATGAGAAGCAAGGCAAATTATAACGATATCCTGCGTATGCTACTACGTATTGAACACAACTAAAGCTCATGTGCTGGGAAATAAAAGAAATGAAGGCATAAGATTGCTGCGATTTCGCAGCATACCTGGGCACATTGAATAAAGAAATCTTACACCATCCTGGTATATTTTGCTGGCACTACTTTCTCTTTCTGTCTGACTGTTATTTATGTATTCATGGAAAAAGATCTTTAAATTAGTAAAATTTTCATCAAAATCAATTATATAATGTGAAAGTAAATAATAGAACAAAAAAATGTCTGTATATATAAAATTGGATTCAAAACTGGATCTAATCGTGTGGCATTCAAAAAATAAGTGTTGGTTCAGAAATGGCAGTTATAGTAATTTGTTGATTTCCAAAGATCGCCATTTTATTTCGTGATTTTATTTGAACCGTACTAAAAGCCTCCACAGAACAACAAATGCAACTTCCAGATAGATGAAATCATGAACAGTAAAATGCTTTTTGTTATGTCCATGTTTTGCTCATGCGCGAACATGCCGATAGCTCGTTAAGACGTTGTATTAGGAATTACAGATTCAACAAGGCAATAGCACTATTTCTAGCTTTAAAAGTCTCGATTAAGGCCGTTGAGTTCTTGGGGTATAAAAAGGAGCAAAATGTTTATCGGTGACAACAGATCGCATGCAGTAGATTTAAAAAAACCCATATCAAAAGCCTGGGTTGCTATAAGAGTCTAGTGCATTTGCACAGTCCTTCTGCAGCTACACGACTGCGGTTCCAATTCATACAGTTATGAATTTAAACTATCTTGCTGCTCAGCTTTTGTTAGCTAAATTGTGTTTTTTTTTATTCTATACACATACCGTTGGTTGTTGAATTAACTTATTCACCACGCTCATGCGGAAACAACTACAGGGGTTGTCAGATTTTATTATTCGTAACAATATTTACACGAAACAAATTGTGATTTATAGAAGAGATCATGAGCTTTTCGCCTATTGCATTTGGTACACCCTGTTTCAGTACAGGGCAGTCCTACAGGGCGCCAAAGTAGGTAACCTCAAATTTGAAAAATGTTTCAGAGCTTATTTATTGCTTCTTGGCTATTCTTCCCCACTTCCAGACTAATTTTAAGTAACCACTCATGCGCATCATATTTAATACTGGATCGGAAGACAAAAAATGGTGCATTAGGTCGGAATTTTGAGCTGATCTAGAGCATTTTTTATTACCACAACTATTTCCAAAATTGTTTAATATTGCATTGTTAGAATAAAAGTAAAAATTTAATTTTAATAAAATGTAGGATAATTAGGCAATCATTAAGAAAAAAAAACCATCATGAAGAGGTACATGTGCACACATGGGTGTGCCGCGTATAAAAGTGCAGGTAGTCATATTTGCATATTCTTTTAAAAAATATTTAATTGCTGCATTAGAAAAAGAACAAAATCGCTGATTTCAAAGAAAAAGTAATAAAAAGAAGAAGCACTTATTAGAAGAACACAATAAAACAAAAGATTTTTTGGGCGAAGTACCATAGTTGTGTGCATCATTTATAGCGGTTTTAATAAAAAGGATAAACAAATTTTATATTAGAGGATAGGTAATTACCTCTACTATTCAGCTGTTTTTTGCAGTGTTTTTTCAAATAAAAACAAACTTCTAAACTATTATATATTTTAGTACCGGACTTTTATTACATTTTTTTATATTTCACGCTACTGTCCTTCATTATCGTTAAATAAATAACTCAAAAAACAAATCTATTACAAATATCGGTATTATGTATGTATGTCATATGTAAAAGTATGATCAAATATTGTCGTTGAAATTTTTGTACGCGACAAATGGTTTTTTTTGCTAACTTTTAAAGTGAACACTAAAAGTGTAATTTTTGAATGCTGTTTATCATTTGAAGTATCAAAATAACAATAATGCAGTTCAATCTACTGATGGAGCTTATGCAGGAATATCTACACTTAGCCAGAAGCTTCAGTTCTAATGTCATTGAAAAAATAGCAAAACATTTAAACAGAACTGTAGACTGAAGTTATGAAGAAATTGAAAGAATTAATAGAAAAAAAAGAAAGAAATACAAATTAAAGGAAGAATAGTTAAATATTGACAAAAGAGAGTTTAAAAAAGAAAAGTATAGAGAACTTCTTCTACAGCTTACGTCCGCTGCAATCGAAAAAAAACGAATAGTGGAATTAGAAGAACTGCAAGTTAGTTTCTACTAGTAATCAAAGTGCATTTTATTTTACACTAATTTAAAGTCGTTTTTACTTTTGTATATATTTTATTCATATTTCGAATATAAGTTTGTAAAATGAATTAACATCTAGTCGTTTTGTTTTTTATTACTATTTTAAACTGTTTATTTATCTCATAGAAAGACACTGCAAAATTAATTATTATCATTTTATTTATTAATATATTAAAAAATATTTTACTGTCGAACATTTTACATAATACAAAAAAGTCACTAACGACAATTTATACGACTCTTCTCGATACCGTTTGCGTCATACGTAATAAGGCCGCCTATTATGAAAGCTTTAAAGGCTTTAGAAGGGCCAATTTTTCACCGAAGACGGTGGAGATGAGAAGCAAGGCAAATTATAACGATATCCTGCGTATGCTACTACGTATTGAACACAACTAAAGCTCATGTGCTGGGAAATAAAAGAAATGAAGGCATAAGATTGCTGCGATTTCGCAGCATACCTGGGCACATTGAATAAAGAAATCTTACACCATCCTGGTATATTTTGCTGGCACTACTTTCTCTTTCTGTCTGACTGTTATTTATGTATTCATGGAAAAAGATCTTTAAATTAGTAAAATTTTCATCAAAATCAATTATATAATGTGAAAGTAAATAATAGAACAAAAAAATGTCTGTATATATAAAATTGGATTCAAAACTGGATCTAATCGTGTGGCATTCAAAAAATAAGTGTTGGTTCAGAAATGGCAAAAAGAAAGTGTTAAAACGATGCCTGAAACATCAAGGAAAATTAGTTGCAAATCACATTTTTATTAACATACATTCAGTTCCAAGTAGGCGCATATGGTGCCATAATGTAATTACTTTGCTACAGGGACCAGAAAAAGTTTTTTATTTTGTTTGTAACAAAAATATTTATTATTCAAGTTGAAAAATATTTTAAACTAAACAAAACATAATTTAAAATAAAAAACAAATATATATATGTACATATGAAAAAAGTAAATTTAAAACTTGCAAATAACAAAATTTCAAAGAAACTAAATTACACTTTGAAATTTAAGTGGTTTCATCCGAAGAATTTTTCGTTTTCTGAAGAACTAATTTGCGGAATTGAAACCACTTTCGATCGGAATTGAATTCTGTGACATGCCTGTATGTTCTTAAAAATTTCGGAAATTTTTAAGTTTTTCAATATTGTACTATTGTATGAAAATATTTTGTATATTTGTTGAAATAGCATAGCGTTTGTGTAATGAAGTTAGGGCCCCTCTAACTTGCATAATTGTAATTGTATTTATCACAATGTAATTTTTAAAATGTAGATGCTTGTAAAACCATAATTTTTAATACGATTGTATTAAATTTCTGCTACAAGGTGTATTTGTATGAAATGTATTGATATAACCAGGGCCCTTCTACATGGGACTAATGATATGTTTTATTTTGTCATGAGCCCGTCTACCGCATGTAAATTGATTTTACACAAATTTCAAAATTTGGCATGACGTAAACTGCATGAAACTTAATAGTCAATTTTCGCTGTAAGATGTCTTTAAGAAAATAGGAAACGTGAACAAAAACACGAAAATTATTTACAAAGCCTTGACCGTCTAATTGCTTTACTTTAATTGAACAAATAAAAGCAAGTTGCTAATTAATATTAAAAATGTAACCCTCAAGTTAATAAAAACTCAAACGAAATAACCGATCCATATCCCATAAGCCTTAAAATTGAGAAAAAATGTGCGTTTTATTACTTTTCTGTATTTTAGTGTTTCTTACAGCTTTTTTTTTCTCGCTCTATAAGATTACACAAAAATCTCCAAATCTACATACTCATGAACATACGTACATCCATCACTTAACAAAGCAATTTTTAAATTTATTACAACTTTTTAAAGATACAAATCTTACAAAAACATTTTAGCGCCTACGGCTACGACTTCTTCGACTTCTGGATCGGGAACGCCGCTTTCTACCCCGACGTCGTCTACGACTCGCATCCATGGGCATAAAAGTGTCCTTAAAAAATAAATTAAATTTTTTTAAAGTAAAATACTTGTTGTAAACTTACATCTACTGGATTTTTTAGCTTTGTGTCTAATTCTTCCTCGGAAGACGAAAGCTTGTCTTCGTTGTAACTTTTTGAACGCGCTAGAATTTTTTTCTCACTCATAATTTAAAAAATTTATGAATAATATAATTTTATTAACGTTAAAACTGTGTTTTATAGTTTAAAATGAAAACTTTTTACAATGTTTTCAAAGCAAATTTGATGTAACAAATTTATGTAAGCAATCAAGGCATATCAATACCAGGTGGTCGCGTTAGCGAATTCATTACTTTTCGCCAAAATCCTAATTGTCAAACTCCATTAATGAAAAATATTTATAATTTATTTTTATGGCGAAATCATACAGGTGGGCTCGATGGCGAATTCATTATGTTCGCCGTAAACGCTAAATGTCAAACTCCATATATAAAAAATATGCATAATTTCATGGCGATATAATTCAGGTGGTCTCGATGGCGAATTCATACATTTCGCCGTAAACTCTAAACGTCAAATTCCATATATAAAAAATATGTATAATTTTTTTTATATGGTGTTTGACATTTAGCGTTTACGGCGAAATTAGTGAATTCGCCATCGAGACCACCTGTATTATTTCGCCATGCAAAATTTTCTATATGGTGTTCGACATTTAACGTCTGCAGCGAAAATTAATGAATTCGCTATTGCGACCACCTAGTATTATTTCGCCATGATTTCTTTTTATATGGCGTTTGACCTTTGGCGTTGGCGGCCACCTAGAATTGATTCGCTTTGATATTTTTTATATATGGAGTTTGACATTTAACGTTTATAGCGAAAGAAATGAATTCGCCATAGAGACCACCTGTATTATTTCGCCATGCTTGTTAATGTCATGTTAAAAAATCTTTATCTGATCATTTTTTCGCGCAGTTATAGTAATTTGTTGATTTCCAAAGATCGCCATTTTATTTCGTGATTTTATTTGAACCGTACTAAAAGCCTCCACAGAACAACAAATGCAACTTCCAGATAGATGAAATCATGAACAGTAAAATGCTTTTTGTTATGTCCATGTTTTGCTCATGCGCGAACATGCCGATAGCTCGTTAAGACGTTGTATTAGGAATTACAGATTCAACAAGGCAATAGCACTATTTCTAGCTTTAAAAGTCTCGATTAAGGCCGTTGAGTTCTTGGGGTATAAAAAGGAGCAAAATGTTTATCGGTGACAACAGATCGCATGCAGTAGATTTAAAAAAACCCATATCAAAAGCCTGGGTTGCTATAAGAGTCTAGTGCATTTGCACAGTCCTTCTGCAGCTACACGACTGCGGTTCCAATTCATACAGTTATGAATTTAAACTATCTTGACTTTTGGTAAATATATATTAGTTGTTAATGAATGAATACGGGACTTTGAAGTGCTCCTTTGATGAACATTAAACCACCTTCCTCAAATTGTAAACTGCGCAATTGTCTTTTTCAAACGAAACTGCACAACAACAAAATAGTTTCCGAAGCTTTAATTACGACCACAAAAGACAAAAATTTTGCCTCTATAGGGTTAACCGATTTCTTGAAGTTAAAAGAGAGATCGTTGTTTTGATCGTTTTAATACAATCGGTTTTTTTTGTGTGATGGTGAGAGTGAATAAAATGTAAAACCAAGTAACAGAAGATATTTTTACAGTTACATTTTTTTTTAGCAATTTAACACGCGTTAAGATAAGTTAAAATTTTTTGTTGCATATATTTTTTTTTTAATTAAACAAAAACCAAATTAAATAAGTAACATATAAGTAATGTTTTAAAAAATTATGCACGTAAAAAAACAGTACCAAACTTAACCATTAATAATGTTTAGCTTCAAGGGCTAACATTATCATGATAGAAAAACTCTTAAAAATGTAGAATTAACTTATACAATACAAGGATCTTCAATTACACTATGCAATTTTTCATGAAATTAGCATACAATTTTTGTTTGTTGGCGAAGCAGGAGGAGTAAGCAATAAGGTATTGCTTGAGTTTTGTTGTTGCTAATGTTTACTTTTAGATAACGCATAACGCTGTAACTTAAATAGCAAATGAGAAAAAAATGCCTCATAGTGTAAATCTCGACTTATATAACGTAAAATATCTCGGAGTTGTTTTTGATAAATTTCTAACATTTTAACAGCATATTTTACAATCTTGTGATAAAGCACTAACATGTTGCAGACCCATTAACCCACTTCTAAACAAGAAGTCTAAATTATTACAAAAAACAAAATTATATTAATTTTCATAAACATTTTTTTTTTTAATTATCGCGATAAAATTAATTACCAATTATCAAACAGTTTTTATAAATTAATAATTTTGTTGTAATCGGTAATAATTTGTGGGATAAAACTCTGCCAAAGCAACCATTAATTCTATAAACTTTTCTTAATAAAAATTAACCTTGTTAATTAAATTGAAATGGTTCATTGAAGTGAACTCTAAGGTTTTCAAATTTATCTCCAAAAGGTATTTCAACACCATTTAAAACAAGTTTTAGTCTTTTACTTTCGGAAACGATAAATTATGCACATTTGCCTGATGCATTTATTAAACAAATTGCTTTGATTTTTGATGCATTAATTTTTATTCCCCACAAATCATAAAAAAATAAAATAAAAAAAACAATATGCAAAACTTATTACCCGGATTTTTTTATGTTAATTTACTTTAATCGTGCTTGATTCCATAATATATATATATATATATATATATATATATATATATATATATATATATATATATATATATATATATATATATATATATTTCATGATATTCTTATGAAATATTTATTATTTAAAACTACAAATGGCTGTATGGATATGCTTTCCCCGCAGTAAAACATTTAATTTGTAATGCTTCATAAGGAGATTCATGATGAGCATAGAGTAGTGAATCATCTGCATAAAGAATGCCAGTTGAGTTTAACTAATTGTGAAGGAAATCGTAGATAAAATTATTCACCCTTATTCTAGTTGTCGACGTCGTTACATATCAACGTATGTTATGTGTCGACGCATTCGATTTGTTATTCTACTTGGCGTTATTGACACATCGATTACAAATGCAAATCAATTTTAAAAATTGGTGGAAGAATTGCAGAAGAATCCATCTCTTGTACTGGATTTTCGCAGAGGCACTGCTCCATGCAATTTTAAATAAAAATGGAAAGAAATTGGAAAAATTCTAAATTCTCTTAGTACGCCTAGAAGATAAGCAGATGGATGGCAAAAGGTAACAAAATAAAGAATCGAATAGGGAGTGTAAAGCCACTGGCAGCGGAATGTATAAACAACTTTCACTTAGTCCGCTGGAAGAAGCTGTGGCAAATGTTCTTGAAGAAAATGGCTATGCAACAATCAAACTGATTTACTGCAAAATGACAGCCAGGAACAGGCGAAACATATGTACATACTTGCGATCGGGAAAATTAAACATATTGGAATTCTGCTTAAAAAGTGTTCTTTCCAACACAAGCTTATGTTTTTTCGAGCTTTCATCATCAAAATTTTCTTCACCTATAGAACACCATAAAAGTATCAAACACAAATAAAATTTAAAAAAACTTAGAGATGTTCATTTCATAAAAATCGATAAACCGTCGACGTCGTCACAGGAATATTATAAAATGCAAAATTTTTATTGAAATGACGCCGACATTGATACGAAGTAATATTGATACTAAAACGATGACGACGCCGACAACTAGAATAAGAGTGATTATATAAATGTGAAGTCAGGATTGAGCCTTGAGAAACACAGCAATAAATTGACCAAAATTAGAAAGCGAATCGTTTAATTGAATACAAAAAAAAAAAACTGCTACTAAAAAAGCTTTTAAATAGTTCAACTATGTGAATAATAAATCCTAAAACATTCATTTTAAAAATAAATCCGTTTTGATACACTCCATCAAAGGCTTTTTCTACACCAAGTGAAACTGCAATTGAATTGTATAACGTCGTTGCCGCAAATTACAAACAATTATTTTTTTAAATAGTAGAATGAACCTTTTAAAGCCGAATCGAATATAGTTTTCATCTAAGCCAAAATCCATTTTCTCACGAACGATTTTCCCAAATAGTTTCCGTAAATTTAACAATAAAGAAATAGGTCTCAAATTGCTCCATTTCGTTTTAATAATTAAGCGCCAAAAAAATACTATCAAAATTTAATAAAACACTCTGATCCAAAGATTCTAAAAAGCTATCTATTTGAAATGAAATTGAAGTTAAAATATTGAAATATTTTAGTTGCATTTCAAGATTATTTAAATAGATTAGTGTTGCAAGCGGCAGAGATAAAAATCATAACAATGAATTGTTGATGGAATTTAATCAACAAACAATAACTGAAAGCTGCAACTACAAATTGCAATACAGATTCTCAGTTGATTTAATGTTTAAACTTTCATGCGCATGCTTGGAATTTTTGATGACACTGCTGCACGTTGTTCAAAATATAAATAACAACCACTCATTCCTTGTTTGATTAATTTCCTCCTAAACAACCCTCTTTTGATATTAAATGTCAGTATTTGTAAAGTAAAAAGTCTTACTCTTTAAGTCAGCCAATTTTATATAGCGAGCACCTGTTTTGAAACGTTACAACATGTTTTTTTTTTAAGTAGAATTTATTAATATTTGGCCATTAAAAACTGTCAGGCAATTACAATATTTGGTTGCAGTACGATTAATATTTTGATATTCGTGCCGGTCATTTATTGTTGTTACTAACTTTTCTTTCTTACACACTTTATAGTAAATAATGTAATATAATTTCATTTTTCATAGAAATTTATTTGAATTTATTCACTTACTCGTAGTCCACAGGGTGCGGCTTCATTTAAGGTAAAAAAAACAGAAATTTATTTTAAAAATCGCTTTTTCCAAGGTTTACAGTAAAAACTTTTTACTGATCATGTCATGAGAATTTTTTTTATTAAGAAAACCCTTTAATTTCTTCTGATTTTAAAATATCTAAACTTTTATGAATTTACAGTTTCAAGGATCTGCATTCCAAAACCTCCCGTCCTCACTGTAAATGTCATACTTCAATTTCTGTTATATATTCCATATATTTTGAGCCGGTTGTTACTTGCAAATACGAGGTGCAGTCAACAAGTCTGTAAGTTAATCCTACATGTTTTTTTTATTTTTTACTCATTTTTTTATTTGACTAGTACGTTTTCTCGCTTCAGGAGTTGCTAAAAGAAACAAGTCGCTGTAAATTATATATGGAGAATTATGTAAATGTGGCAACGTTAGAAACTTAAATCGCGTAACTTTAATATCGAAGTGATATCATTCTCTATTTATAGCGTTTTTTTGATTACTCAGTGTAGAAGATGAGTATTGGGATTTTTTCATTACCATTGAAATTTCATTGAAATTGTGTAAAATAATGACAGTGAAAAAATTTAACTACTATTTAATGTAAATGATATTATTTTAATATCATGAACCCTTTTAATTAAAAGTTACAATTGCACAAAAATAATTGTTTTTAAGAAGAACAAATTTATGAAATCAAAACCTTCAAAAAGATCTGTTTATAAAAAGATAAAGGTTGTAAAGTTGTAAAACTAAATGTTTGAGATCTGAAGTTAGCTTACACCCCCCTAGCAGAACCTATTACTTACACGAAAACAAAAATTTGTTTTTTTTAGTATATGATTTCCTGAAAATGTTAAAACATATCACTTTTCGAATGATGCTTTATTATACTTTATGGTGTTTATTAAGTGTACAAAGACAAGGATTGACGTTTATTAATGGTTATGCTTTGAACCATTTATTTATTAGTCATTGATATCACTTTGCTTTTTCAACTAATTATCAATGAAACCTTTTCAATAAAAAGCATTACCAATAGGGAAAACAGTGGTAACGCGAAAAGAATATTAGCATTATTTATTTTTCAATGCTAAGGAAATTGTCAATTAATTAGTCCATTTAATTAATTGCTCCTATGTATGGGTAAGTCTATGTTTCATCTAAAGTTATGTTCAAGTAAAACAATTCAAGCTTAATTACATAATTATGCGAGCTTATGGTTAAAAGCTTTTTCAATCAAACTTTTATTAACAAATTAGATTCACGGAAACAAACTATATACCCTAGTTCTAAATAAGCTCGCATACTTAAACTCCACCAAATAAGGTTCCCATGATTTTGTAAGAACTTATTGACTCACCCTCGCATATCCTAGCACAATAAATGGTTTCCGTGCCAAAGTATGGAAAATCTTTACCCTACGTACAATATGCACAAAATGTACACTTTGACAAAAACTATAAAGATGTAAAGACAACAATAGCAACAACAACCCTTATTGTCAGACCCATTGTCAGTTAAACAACTGCTTACTGTTCGCTTACTGAAACCACTTTTTTTTCTTTAGTTGTCAATTAGTCGCCCGACTGTTCGGTGGGGGTGTTAATGTGCTTGTGTATTGTGGTGGTTCGCAAAAGAGTTGGTGAATTTTAAATACGGATTTGAAAAGAAATACCAATGAAATAAAATATTTTTTTATCTAAGACGTTCCATAAAAATTGAAACATTAAAAATGTTTAAATAAAATCTAATTTTATAGCAAAATAATAATACTGTGCAAGTGTGTAGATTTTATTTTTCAATATTTATGGTCATTGGTTTTACCATGGGAGTGGAGTATGTGATTATAAATGGCGGTCAATAAAATCGCAATCTTATGATAATTATTTACATAAAATTTTAGTGTAGACAAAGTTAAAAAAGTACATAAGTTCATAATATTTCATGTCAAATTAAAAGAAATATATATCTTAATTGTTCAAATAATGAGGTTTGTTAAAAAAAAGTTCTGTTTTAAGAAACAAATATAAATAGAAAGTTTGTAGAAAACACAAAAAAGGAGATTCTGCGCACTTTTCATCATATTTTCAACTGTCAAATATCGATGTTTGTTTTATTATGTTTTGCTTTTGTAAATCGCAACAAACATTTCTAAAGTAAATTTAATTACTAATATACTTTAATCAAAGTCACGTGTATTTGGTGTATTTGAAAAGTAAGGGAACTTGGATTTACATACACAAGGAAAGTGTGGTTAAGATGGTAAGAAGATAATATTTGTTATTAACAAATTGGATGTGTAGCCAAATGGTTATAAGCAATGATCGCCAAACAATATAAATTTGTTATTATTTTTAAACTCAATCATTAAGTATTAAATGTTTTTGTATTTGTTAACGTAAAACAATATGATAATTTAATCTTAAAAATTATTATAATTGTAAGGCAGGCATTTTTTCAGTATAAAAATATGAATGCATTCTGATTTAAAGCACATTCTCTAGTTGAAAATCACTGGTAATAAGCAATGATCGCCAACCCAGCTCATTGCGGCTCACGTATACAATACACCTACAAACAACTCTTAAGAAATTGATAAAAATTCATTACAATATGTAATATAAAGTCGGTGCTAACTAAGATTAAGTGTCAAATTTATCACCAAAAGTGCTGAAATTGTCACACTGTTTCTGCTTATTATAATTTTCTATGGTAGTAAATAATTTCTAATTATATCGCAAATTTTTGGTTTAACAAATATAATTAAAAAAAGATACATGGTGTATTTGAATTGAGCTTGCCAGTTAAATATTTCCCTTGCACGAAGTGTCACGCTTGTTTTTGTAAATAAAATATACAGCCTAATAATTCTTTCGCCAGATGAAACACTGCGAATATAAAAAGATCTTTATAATTTTGCAAAAAAAAAAAAAAATAATAATAATAAATAAAACGAAGACACTAACAATGGAGAATTCCGATGTCGAACATAATTTAGATTTCTGAGAGCTTGAAAATGTCAGGAAATCATATAAAAACAGTAGTTCTATATGAAAAACATGGATTTAAAATACGAGAATTTTTGTTAGTCGGGATAAAATAAAAAACAATTCTAAACGAAAAAAAAATTGTTGCCCGAGCATGAAATAGACTACGGTATTGAGAGACCATTGATCTATGATTAATCGGGTAATCAATCTAGCCCTCTTGAAGGTAATGAAGTAGATTCACTGAGAAAAACTACTCTCTAGAACGAACTGTCAGAGGGCGTATGAAAACGATACAAATTTAATAATTACATTAATAATGATTAATTATTAAACACAAATTCTTTTTTGTTTTAAGTCCCACCGCGATTCGAACTTCAAATCGCAAAACCCGTACACACACAACGTCTTAACCGTTTGACCATTAACACTTTGTTAACGCGTGCAACTTATAAACAAATACATTGAATTCCCTTAAATAAGAAATACAACTTGCATACTTTAAGGCGGTTGGATAAAATACTTTAATACTTATCGTACGCTAAAAATGGGAATACTGTATGACTGTTATATGAAATATTACAACACTTGTATGAATGAAATTTATATCAATTAAACATTTAATTATGAAAAAGTACAATTCAAACGATCTACGAAATATTTAAGAAAGGAAAATTGAAACTGAATAATAAAACATTACATGAATGGAATTCTCACCATATAAAAACCCTAACGTCTTTGGTTTTTACATGCAACAACGAAGACGACTACATTTTAAAAGATAACATTTCGATACCATTCATATGTTCGATTATGTGGACTAGTTGTGAACGCAGTCCATCGCATGCCATCGAAACAACAATTAACGGCAACAGCGATGGCGGTGTTAATGGCGCCGGTCGAAGTTGTGCTAACGCTGGTGGTCCAGGTAGCAGCCAACATGAAACATTGGCTGACATCGAACATATATCGACAATAGCTGGCTCATTGGTATCGATTGGTTCAATATCAAACACACAACCACGCTACGTGAGTACTTTTATTTTAAAGATTTTTTTATTTCATAAGCATGCAATTTAAGCTATTTTTTTGTAATGCCGTGCCTATTTCTAGGGAACGAACGATGCTGGCTACGATACCGAACATACATCGTTAAACTCAGATTTTGATGAAGCGGAGTTACGCAGAGAACTTTTGAGAGATGTAAGTATAAAAACGCAGTTAAATTCAGTGTTGCCAACATGCCTCTGTTTGTAGTGCTTTTTAATTACCGCTGACGCAAAATCTTTGCTCTTAGCTCCTTTTCAAAAAAGAGCTAAAATAGTGCTATTTATTCTTTTAAACAACGCGCTTGGCACTTTTCGTATATTTAAACAAATTTTCCCGTTAATTCAGATTTTTTACGTATCACATCAAATTTCTATATAAAAATTAGCGTACTATTTTTCAACTTGCTTACTTTATTCTTTGCCACTATACGGATGAAAAATTTTGGAAAAACCGATATATTTTGGATTGAGGAGCATCATTTCAAAAACTCCCTTAATAAAAATTCTTTTCATATATTTTTTTTAATATTTTAAATTGGGTACCGAAGAGCTTTAATTCATTTAAAATAATATAGAATATTTCTTCCAATGCCTGCTGTTTAGTTAATGGTTCAACACTCAATGTTTTTGCAAAAATTAGTTCAAATAACAAATACATATATCAATCAGGTCGAAATATTATATAAGAAGAAAATAATAATTTTATTATTTATGAAAATGTTTTTTTTTTTTAACTAACAGAAATTCAATTGTTCGCTTTGTCGACATTTTTGCCTTTGAAAAGTTGGCATTCTAGGTTAAATTTATTTGCACATTTATGTACCACGAAAAAAAAGAGTGCGAACTTAATTCATGCAAGACGTATATTTTTCACCCTCATCGAAGTGAAGTGTTGACAACGTCCTAAAAATACAATATGATAGCTGACAGTTTATTGTTAGTAAAAATAGAGCATAGGACAAGAAAGTTTGACGATTAAGGGTGTCGTTTTTATACACACAGAAAAAATATTGGTAACAATTCGCTTGATACGTTAAAAATTCAATTACTAATATAATAATTTGATTTTTATTATTAATAATTTATAGCCTGGATTTATTTTTTATATTAAAAGCTAACAAATGATATTTGCGTCCAAATGTTGGTCGTAAATGCTCTTAAAAAAGTTATCGTTACCGATTTGTGTATTTACTAAAATCTATTGTATTAAATGGAAGATACTACCAAACTTATTTAGCACATTACTACTGCATACCAAATTTTGGTAGTTAGAATCATAAAAATCAATTGTGTCTTTTAAAATCGAAAAACGTGTGACATAATAAAAATGAATTTGTACACATTATAAAAAAAAATCAATATTTCAGTTAAAAAATACAAAGATACATATACTGTTAGTGGTGAAAAGTTCTCCAATATTGTAGAAAGGTAAGTCAAAAATCAATCCTACAAAGACTTTCGTAAACTAAAAAAATTCTGAAATGTTACACTTCGCAGCAGCAAAACTGGCGGAATGAAAACTTGAAGAAACATACATATGTCGTAAAGAAGGATCAGAGATAAAGGAAGGCTCTAAACATGAAATTTCTAAAGTGTAATATAATTCCTGTAATTTATTTTTAAAATAAAAGTAAATAATAACATATTTTATTGTTTTATTTCATTCACAATAATACTTTTGTAGTCACCCAAGAATCATTTTTTTAAACAGTTGGGAGTACCACATTAATTCTGTTATTACAACCGAATTCAATATAATACACACAACCGACAAAATTCGATTGGCAACGAATTCGGTTCTCAGAACGAATTTCTGTTCTCTGTGTATGAAAAGTAATTTAACCGGTGAAAAATATTTTTTTTTTAATCTATATCTGCACAAAACTTTAAATGCATCTGGCAAATGATAAAACATAACTATTAGGAAAATTATGTAGTGTGGTACTTCAATATCCGAGGAAATATCTCATTCCTTATAAAGCAAAGAAAGAACTTTTTAACAGGGGTGACAACTTTACGTCATTTTGACGACATATTTCCATAAATTTTAAATATTAACGTTTGACGATTTTTTTTTAAAACTTCTTATATTTTGACGATTATCTGTAATAATGTTCTTTACATATTAATATTAACAAAGCGGAAAACTGTGATATAACTCTACAGTAAGAGTCAAGTATTAATCAATTTTGTTAAATTTTCTACAACTAGAACAGATCTGCTAATATATCCTAAGTCTAAGAAACACTTAGTAGTTGTTCGAATTAAAGAATTATCCAACTCTCTACTTTTGCTGCTAGTATCAGTGACATTAACACGGCGGAAGAAAATTAAAGATGGGCCTTGTTTTTGGGTTAAAAGTATAAAATATAAATACAAAACTAACCAAAAGTGCAGATTTTCGTTAAAATTCATAATTTTTATAATAATATGACACTACTTTATTTAACTTTATTAGCGAATTTATTAAACGTAATTGTATAGAAAGTAGCTAATTTAACAAGTAAATTAATTAGTTTGAATTTAGTTCAGGTTTCTAATTTAATTTTTAAATATTCCCTTTATTCTTATTTAAAAAACTGCTTGGTTAAATAGATGATGTTTACATTGTACATAACCTAAAGTAGATAAATGCGAAGAATACTGATAGCTGATCTAGTGATATAGAAAATACTGCATTACATGCTGCTCACGCCTAATTTTTTTCTTTAAAAAACAGCCGCATATATTTTAAAATTTTTTCTTAAAAAATTAAAATAGAAATATGAGCTTAAACTAAATTAATTATTTGCTATAAAAACAAAAAAGTTGAACCTTTAATTTCAAAATATTAAAAATAAATTTTTAATAACGGTATAAATTAATGACATGAGAAGAATCTTACTTTAGGGTAAATGAAAAAAATCTCAATGTAAAATTAATCCTGAAATTCAAAACGATTTTAATAAAAATTGTGTTTCATGTTTCATGTAATATTCTAGTAAAAAAAAAATAAAAAAATTTTAAAAACTCAGTTATAAATAATACGGCACTTACACTACGCAATTTTTCATGAAACTAGCATGAAATTTTGTTTGTTGGTGAAGCAGGAGGAGTAAGCAATATGATATTGTTTGAGTTTTGAGGGGATGTTACTGTTGCTAATGTTTACTTCTAGATAACGTATAATGTTGTAACTTAAATAGAGAATTGAGAAAAAAATGCCTCAAAAAATTTCATAGTGTAAATCTGGACTAAAATTTAAATTTCATAATTTTACGTGGTATTTTAAACAGAAGAACTGAGAAAAACGATGTATTTAAGTTTTGAAGAATATATTTTTGATTTCAAGGAATGGCAAAAAAATACCAGGTAGTCACGATGGCGAATTCATCAATTTTCGCCGTAAACGGTAAATGACAAACTTTATATAAAAATATGTATGATTTTTTTATGCGGTGTTTGACATTTAGTGTTTACGACGGAAATGAATGAATTCGCCATCGCGACCAACTGGTATTATTTCGCCATGTTTTAAGGCGAATCAATTTCCAGGGGGCAGCGTAGGCGAATTAATTTATTTTCGTGATATTCTCATAAACTAAATAAACGAAATGTTTTTACTGCAGGTCATTTTAATACTGATAATTTGTAGTTTTGTTATTATTTTTGGTAAATTAATATAGAAAATTTGTATGAAAAGCACTAAATTTATTGAGTGATTCTTATACAAATTTTTTAGACGAGTCGCTCGCTTGTAGTACAGAAACCGCACATTGAACTGAAAAATTTTTATGACAACCACTCATTTTTTCAATCGTTTCCATACAAATTTGTCAAACGAGTTGAACGCTTGTAATTTAGAAATAGAACATTAGGTTTTTTTTAGCCAAGTTTAACTCAGATAATTCTTTTAATGTGCTGTTTCTGCAATACAAGCGATCAACTCGTCTATATAACTTGTATGAAAGGCACTCAGGTTTTTTTCTACCAAGTTGATCGCTTACAATACAGAAACAACACATAATACTCTTAAATATAAATCCGTAAATATATAGATATTGAGTGAATAATTTATCAGCATTTAATAACTAATTTTAAATAAATTGAACAGTTATCTGGAAAAAAATTAATCACTTGACCTTGAAAATAAAAAATTACTTTATATTTTATGAATATTTATAAAAAATAATCATCATGATTTTAATTTAATATTTTTTATATTTCAGAAATGGAAACTTTTATTTGATATGGTAAGAAAGTGTTGAGTCATTACAAAAATCAAATTAATTTCAATAAAAAATATTTATTTTAGTTTGATCCTGAAGGATTTGGAGAAATCACAGTGGATGAGTTTATAATTGCTTTAAAATCACCAGAATTTTTATCACAAGTGCCTATGAATAAACGTGAGCTTTTATTAGAGAGAGCAAAAAAGGCTAAATTACCTATTGGACCAGGCTATATAACATTTCAAGATTTTGTTAATGTGGTAAGTGCAGTTTAATTCAATTTTTTTACATGAGATTTATTAATAATGATTTTTTACGAAAAATATGATTGGAAGAAAAATTTAAATTTACGAAAATCGATAAAAGCAAAAGTGCGCTACATGTAGAATATAAAGGAATTTATTATTATCCTTTAGTTATATGCCGTCATATCAATATTGTTTTTTTTAACGGAAGTCTAGTTAATTTATGAATTTCAAAACTACCAATCGAAACCAAATCTACATAATTTACTTATCATTAGATCAAGATGAGAACCTAGATATTTGACAGTTTAATACTGTGTAAAACTAATCATATGAATCTGAACGCGTACAGACTAACCTTGTAAAATAGAGTCTCCTAACTATAAGAATTCATAATAAAAATGCTTTAAATATAATTTTAGGAAATAAAAAAAAACCGATAAACTCGTAACCAAAAACTCAGGATTCGCGCTTATAAATTCAAGAGCGTTTGGTTAAATTTTTTAAATATTACATTCATTCTTCGTTTTTGATGTGACGATAGATATTCAGCTCCGTTTTACAAACCAAATCGTTAAAAATATATTTTGATAACCGAATAATTGGCTATTTGCTGTTAAGGTTCCATAAGGTCTTCATGAAGGTAAATATTTTTTACATGCCATGAGTCTGCAGATTCATATATTAGATAGCGATATAAAAGTAGCTCGTGTCGGTGTATTATTTGGTTATTTACTCAAATGAAGTAAAGATCACTTAGTCTCTACTTCTTCAACCGATGGTTTTTCTTTAAATTACTCTGGGACGGCTTTACTTTTACTACTATTACAGCCGCCTTAAAGAACACAGTTTTTTTCTACTCAAGGATTTTAGTTTTCTGGCTGAAACTTATGTTCTTTTTTCTGTTTAACATTGATATAGGATGCGTAAAAATTGTTGGCTAACTTTTTTCTTTTATTAAAATACCATAAAATGTTGATTAAAAAAAATTTTAAGTGCGATAAAAATTCTTTCAATATGAAACCATATTCGTAATTCCGTTTGCATTTACTGACTTATTTATAAAGCTCATGAAATAAAATATAACTTAACATAGAAAATGTTACGTGCCCTTTTAGCAGTGCGACCATTTCAGCACTTCGGAACAATTTTTCTTTTTGGATTTGTCACTAATTAATAAATTCATTGGGCATTTGTAATTTTTCTTAACAATTTCTTAAAATATATTTAGCAATTTGGAATTTCATAACATCATATTAAATTATGTTTTAAGATCCAAACTTATTTTCAATTTAAAAAGTAGATATGTATGTATGTATGTATGCAGTGCTAATCAGGAATGTCAGATATGGCGATTTCTCGCCAAACGAGGTGATTTTCATACTCATTTGCGACCTAATGTTTTACTTCTGGACAGGGGTGTTAGATGTGATGTTTTTACGTAAATCTATGAAATATATAACAGTTGTTCGAATTAAAGAATTATCCAAATCCCTAAAAATGTACATATTTACTTTTGCTCTTAGTATTAATGGAATCGATACGGCAAAAACAAATTAGAAAGTGAAATTAATAATTTGTTTTGGGTTTAAAAATATAAGTATAAAATTCTTCAAAGTAAAGATTTTCGTACAGTTTCAAAATTTATATAATAATAAGGCACTACTTTATACGATTTTCTTAGCGATGTTGAAAGTTATTTATAGAAAATAACCCAATATATGAAATATATTTTTAATAACAACTAAATTATTAGTTTAACTTTAGTTCAGGTTTTTTTAACTTTTAAATATTCCTCATATTAAGACAGAAACATGACCTAAAGCCAAACTAATTATTTTCAAATTAAATAATTAATGAATTACGCTTTCAAGTAAAAAATTTTACATTTTGAAACTCGGTTATAAATAAAGTAAGCCTTATTATTTCATCTGTTATTTTAAACAGAAATTCTTCCTTACAAGAGACAAATATTTATTAATTCTTAGGAATATGTTTTTGATTGCAATGTTATCTGGAATTTTATAAATAACGTAAAATATTAAGCAAATTCTTCATTTAGAGTTGAACAAATTTATAGTCAAGTATTTTTAGAAATAAAAAATAAAACTTTATTTGCCAAGAATTATTTAAATTATTCTTAAAAATGTTAGTCTACTTTAATTGATTCTTGATTCCTAAAATTTGGATAGAACCCAGTGATTAGGTATACAAGCAGGCGCGAAATGGACATAAATCTCACTTTTTTAAATTTTAAATAATAAATGTTACATAGGAATGTCATGAAATATATATGTATTGAAGGAATCAAGCACAATTAACTTAAATTAAAAACACAGAGGGAAAAACCGATAAAAAAAATACCGAAATTGATACTAGCCGTTGTCAAAAATGAGCCAAACACGTTTGTTCTCAATTTGACAACGGATAGTGTTAAAAATAAAGAACAATAGATTCCTATTTTGACAACTAATGTTCATCGTTCTTATTTTGACAATATATCGTTCTTATTTTGACAACATATCGTCACTATTTTGACAACAATTGTTCTCATTTTGACAACAAACTGTTCTTATTTCGACAACAGTGGCATTAAGTATACTCGGTGACAGTAGGTTCTGACTTCGACTACAAGCGTTCTTATTTTGACAACGCATCGAACTTTTATTGACAACAATTGTTGAATAACCAATTGTGAACCTAACCAAATTAAAAAAGAATAAGTTTTTTAATTTTTATAATTACAAATTAAAAAAAAAATTATTTATTTCAATTTAAAATAAGTTTTACAATTATGTATTGAATATATATGAAATGGAGGACTTACAAAAATTATAATTGGTTTTATTATATATATTTATATTTATTATTTTTGAAAAAAAAAAAATTACTTGATGAAACTTTACTTTTGTAAATGCTGAGATATTTAGTTTTTTATTTGCTGAAAAACGTAAGCAAAGCAAAGATTTTAGTGCTGTAGATATTTTTAAGCACTGATTTAATCTTCATGAACTAAAGGAATTTTGAAGTTCCTCATCGTCATTATCGCCATCCTCTTGTGTTTCAACATTAAGAATTTCAAAAATGTTGTTCAAACAAAATATCTTTTTCAATATCTAAAATATTTGATAAAATGGTTTCTTCACTGTTCAACAAGGCGAATTAAGTATAAGGTGATAGCGGTGGCGAATTCAATTCTTTTCCCTGGTAATCTAACTGTCAAACTCCATATATAAAAAATCTGTATAACAGTTAGATAAATTTTTTATATATGGAGTTTGACAGTTAGAATACCGGGGGAAAAGAATTGAATTCGCCACCGAAAATGCACTAAAATATTTTACTAAGTTTTTCATTCCGTTTGTAATTTTTATTATATCCATTTCCGGCCCCGTAAAGTATATGTATGTCTGTCGACGTCTGTCTGTCCGTCCGTGTTTGCAAAGGCAAACTTGATTTCTAAAAAAACATAAATACTCCAAGCGATCAGACATAGTGTAGAAAGAGGTGCAAGATCGGTCCATGTCCTTGTCCGCAGCAGCCAAAATACCACGCCTACCTCTAATTTTTCCTTATTATTTGGAACAATAAAGTAACTCCAATAAAAAAAAAAAAACAAAAAATATATGGGGCGATAGAGAATTAAAAAATAAGAAAAAAAAACAGCAAGTGAAGAAATTGGCGCTCGTCCATGTTTTCCGAGTTACGGACTTTGAACTTTTAAAATTTTTTAAAATATCAATATGGGTATCATTTAAAAGAAAAAAGAATTCCTTTAGGTAGTTTGTAAAGTTCGTCTAACTAATTTAATATAAAGATTAGTTGGTTACATAGATGATGTTTACAACTTACACAACCTAACTTAGATAGATGCGAAAAATGCTGATGAAGGATGTAGCGGTTCAGAAAATGCTGCATTTTATACTGTTTGTGTCTATTTTATCTTGTTTACTTTGGAAAACTCCTGCTTACATTTGTAATTAATTTTTCTTTTTAATCTTTTTTATATTAATTTACTTTATTCGTGCTTCATGCAATATTTATATATAAAGGAATCAAGCAGGAATAAAGTAAATTAAAATAAAAACGATTCCGAATAATAAATTTTTATATTGATATATTTGCATGTGCAAATTGCTTATTAATAAAAATTGTTTTCAATTTTTATTTATTTTTTTTTTCATTGAAACTTTTGAATACATATGAATGGTATTCCTTATGTCAAAAATAAAAGAAAACAAAAGAAAAATACTTACTGAATGTTTGCTGTGTTTTTGTAAAAAAACATTTTTGAGTTGTTATTGTCTTTTTGTCTTATATGTAGATTTAATGGAGTTCTCATTTTATCAATTCACTGATGAGCTATTTGAGCAATAGTGAAATAGCCATATGGATATGCTTTCCCTGCGGACCTTTATAATTAATTTTCTTTCCTCATTTTCTAAGCACAAGAATTAATTTTAAAACAAACACAAAATTCTGCTAAAAGTTATGGATACATTTTAAATAAGAAAATAATCCTATCAGTACAATGTCTAATGTGAAGACTGTGTAAAGTATTTTGTTTTTATGTTAAATTGTCACTCAGTGTAAATCTTTGGTTTATTGTATTTGTGTAGTCTGTTGTTACACAGTGGTTACAAGTAATTATACCATGAAATGTATTTTGCTGCATATAATTTTTTTAGTCCTTGCTAATAATATCCAAAGGATGGCGAAATATTGGAAGAGAAAATAAAATAGTAACAAGTAAAAGTGTTAAATTTGGCTATGTCGAATCTTATATACCCTTCTGCATTAATTTTTTTTTTTTTGAAATCTGAATTTAATAATGTCAGGGGTACATAACCACTGCGCCAGGGTATCCCACAAGTTTTCAGATATACAGTCTCTCCATAACCGCACATCGACCTATACCTTCGTAGAGGAAGTGGTAAATCTTGAACAGGATATTGAAGTATTAATGATTATATATATATTTTTTTAATATTTGTGAAAACGATGGCTTTTTTTATAAAAGCCAGTTGAGATAAAACGTGCGCGTTGCGTCTTTAATTATAACCTCACTTTTTTGTAAAAGGAAAATTTGCTCACACACAGATGTTCCCCCTTCGAGATAAAGTAATAAACTCCTTCAGCATTAATGTAAATCTGGTTTAGTGAAGTAACTCCCTTAAAAAAAAACAAATTAAAGTGACGAAAATTAAAAAAAAAAAAAAATTATAAAGTAAATAAAATTTTATATAAAAATGTCATCAGCTCTTGAAATTAAAGTGCTTCCTTCAAGATCCCTTTAAAAGGTTTTAAATGATACCCATATTGACATCTTAAAAAATATGGTGCACAATCGTGCTTTTCTAGAAAAAGTTTAGAGGTCAATGTTTTCACTTGATGTTTTATCTTATTTTTAACTATCTATCGCCTTTTTTTTGATCTTGCTGATTTTCAATAGCGATCTAGTGCCTTAGCAAATTTGATTTTATCACTGACGCGGACGGACAGACGGACATCGCTCAATCGAATTCGCTATGCATAAGAACTCAGAACATATGGGGTCGGAAATGCATATTGTAGGAATTACAAACGGAATGACAGACTTAGACATAACCTTTTTCCACATTTTGTGGTGATGGGTATAAAAAAATGGCCTCAAGCTTATTTTTTTTAACCAATATGGAATTTACACTATGCAATTTTTCATGAAACTGGCATGAAATTTTTGTTTGTTTGTGAAGCAGGAGAAGCAAGCAATAAAGTATTGTTTGAGTTTTAAGGAGATGTTGCTAATGTTTACTTTTAGACAACGCATAACGCTGTAAATTAAATAGAAAATTGAGAAAAAAATGCCTCAAAAAATTGCATAGTGTAAATCTGGATTAAAACTATATATAGGAGTTTGATATTTCAAATAACATTTTAAATGACGTTCAAAAATTAAAAAAAAAATTAAAAAGACCACCTTAAAAATAAAAGTTCATCTAACATTATTAAGATAGTCGCCAGTTATAAAATAGAATTAATAGTGGAAAGTTAGCATCGGCTTGGTTTTACCTTGCATCCACATTGCTCTAGTCACGTTAAGTTTTATAAAAATCATACTACTTGTCTACAAACGACTTAATTATATAAACTTTTTCTTAATCTAGATCTCGTACTAGAATTTATTATCTATAAATTTTGGTGTTATAAATTTAACTTTAAAATAACTGTCAAACGATCATGATACCAGTAATAAGATTTAGAGCCGAAAAATGTGTAGTTATAATTAACTTTTCACTAATTGCAAGTCATTGTTGATATAATTTGTTGGTTCCGTATTCTTTAATTTTGTTTTCTTATCACATTCTATATGGGCAATGACTAACAATTTTTGTTTTGTTTATGCGACTGTTTTAATAAACGATTAAATATTTATAATACTAATTGCAAAGATGTCAAATAAACAGTCGAATTTTAACAGCGACAATGAGAAGTGATTTGGGTAGTGAGCTCGCATCAACCGAATTTGATGAGAAAAGAAAAATTTGGCATGGTAAAATTGTTGAACCAATGTTTGGGCCGCAGGACTCGATTGGGTCTGTTGTTTTATCTTCATTACTAAAAGATCCCGATCACGTTAATCAGGTAAAGAGGGCACGCAATAAATAGCTATTTAATTTAGGGTTGATATTAATTATTTAATTCCTTAGATTTGTTATCCAAGTGGAAAAGAGTATACGAATTTGGATATAGCTAAGCTCTCAATACGGGTAGCCCTTAATTTATCAAGACTTTGTGTAGTTCAAGGAGACATTATTGGTCTGTGTGCAGCGAACAGTGATTTTGTAGCTCCTCTGACTTTCGGTGCGTTGTTATGTGGCTTGACTATAAGTACTCTTGATCCTAGCTTCGATAAAAAAGGAATTGCACATGTTTATTCTACAACAAAACCAAAATTAATGTTCTGTGATGGCAATATTTATAAAAATGTAAAGGATGCATTAGTAGAATGTGGTCTAACTAATACCAAAATATATACTGTGAGCAATCATATTGCAAATGTGCCAACACTAATGGAACTAATGAAGAGTTCAGAACAAGAAAATGAATTCAAGTAAAACAACTTTCATGTATAATTTTTGTTTTATTATTTATTACATTCTTTTATAAAATGATGATTTAGAGCTCCAGTTTTGCAAGATGGTTGGCATCAAGTTGCCATGATATTGTGTTCATCAGGCACCACGGGTTTGCCAAAAGGTGTTACCATGTCACATGCTGCTATTTTAAATGGCAAAAAGTTGTAAGTTACTCAAGATACATATTAAAATATACTTGCGCCAAAAATTGTATTGTTTTAGTGAATTTCTTCCAACAGATAAATTCCTTTGCTTTAGTACTCTCTATTGGTTAACGGGCCTAATAACTCTTATCCATGGTTCCTTAAAAAATGCTACCCGCATCATATCCAACCGGCCTTATTCACCTGATGATTTCATTGATATAGTGGAACGTTACAAAGTAAATATTATTCTTAGCCCACCGTCCCAAATTGCATTGACCATGACTTTAGATAGAATACATGCTAGTGATTTGTCTAGCATTGAATTCTACATGGCAGGTGGCAGTGCCGTACCGTACAGTCTTATAAAAAAATTTCAACAGTTTGCTAAAAATGCGAAATTTTTTGTCGGTTATGGGATGAGTGAAGTTTGTAATTGTATTTCATATCACGAAATAGAACCAAAAGATTCAGTTGGTCCGTTAGAACAAAATATTGAAGTTAAAATTATCAGTGATGATGGTGTTAATTTGGGCATAAATGAAGTTGGAGAGATTTGCGTACGGACACCATATCCTTGGTCAGGTTACTACAATAATCCTGCAGCAACTAGAGAAGTTTATGATGAAGAACATTGGATTCATAGTGGTGACATGGGTTTCTTTGATTATGATGGCAATTTATATGTCGTGGATCGTAAGAAAGATATTTTAAAATACAACAATTTTCATTTTTATCCTACGGAAATTGAAAAAGTCATCATGGAATTAGAGGATGTGGTTCAGGTATGTGTTGTTGGCATACCAGACGTTACTTTTACAAATTTACCAGCAGCAGCTATCGTAAAACTTTCGCGAAGTGATTTGTCTGAGAGAACAGTTTATGAGCATGTTAAGAATAAAATGCAACATTTTGAACAATTGCAAGGCGGCGTTTACTTTTTCGACAGTCTGCCACATACTGCATCTGCAAAAACTCTTCGCCGTAAGGTTGCCGAGAAATGCGAGAATATTCTTAGAAAAGTGGATTCTATTTAGTTTAACTTGAATTTTCTTTGATTTTTATTCCTGCATAAGTTTGACATTATATATTTTTTTACTATGAAGTATATATGTATGTATCTATTACTTCTATTTAAAATAAAGATACGATAAGTTAAGTTTATTTAAGACTTCAAAAAAACCTTACAATGTAAATAATTAAAAAAATAGGTTACAAAGTAAACTTAAATCTATAATGTTTTGAAATAATAGTTTTAAAGTTAGACATTAACAAGCTTATAACTTTGTGTGGATGAGTATCAATTTTTGTACACAGAGAAAACAAATTCGTTATAAGAACCGAATTTGTTGCCAATCGAATTTTGTCGGCTGTGGGTATTATCTTGAATTCGGTTGTAATAACTGAATGAATATAGCACTCACAACTATTTAAAAAAATGTTTCTTTGATTACTATAAATATTATTGTGCATTAAATAAAACAATTAAATATTTTTATATTTACTTTTATTTTAAAAATAAATTATAGGAATAAGATAATACATTATAAATTTCATGATTCGAACCATTGAATTCAGCCTTCTCCTTGCTTTACATCTTGATTTTTCCTTTTCCACAGTTTCTTCAACTTGCCATCCCATACCGCACGTAATGTCGCTAGGAAGTGTATTAAACATTTTAAAATTATTTTTAATTATACATGTCTTTCTGAGATAATTTTGAACTTACTCTTCAACAGCATTGGGGAACTTTTTACGACTTCTAATAAATCTTTGTATTTTTTCAATTAATATATTGTTGAATTTTTATTGTCATGTGTACAAATTTTATTTTTATTATGGCGAACATTTATCGATTTTAGAATATACAATCGAGTTTTTCGATTCTCACTACCTAAATTTGGTTTCCATTAGTAATGTGCTGAATAAGTTTAGTTGTATCTTCCATTTGATAGAATAAATTTTAGTAACTTTTTTAAGAGGTGTTGCAACTAACATATAGGGGGAAATATAATTTGTTATCTCCTAATATAAAATATAAATCAAGATAATAAATTATCAATAATAAAAATCAAATTATTATAATAGTAATTGAGTTTTTAACATATCAAGCGAATTTTTACCAATCTTTTTTCTGTGTGTAGATTAAGTGCTTGCTCCCGGCACAATACAGAAGAGTTTTAATAAAAAATAATGGACTTAAACACTAAATTTAAAAATAAAAAAAATTTTAGCCACTATGGGTACCATGAATTTTCGAGACTTAAAATTTTGGCAGTAAACTGTTAGCACAAGCACTTTCGTGTTCAACATAGCCCAAGGGAGAGTAGAGAGAGTATAGAGTAGTGTTGAGCCAATTAAAACCTACTTTATTGTGTAGGATATTTTGAATTAAAGTACTGTCAAGAGTATGGAAAGAATTAATGAAACATTTCATTAAATCTAATGCATAAGAAGCCAAAGGTTTTACCTGAGCTTTATCATATACATAGTCATTAGAAAATTTTTTGTTTGTTCGTTAAAAATGTTTGTGAATGCATAGTCTAAGAGTTATTCTCTCAAAGATTTAAAATTATTTCTTAACTGTTAGAGATATAGGAAACCAAGTTGAAAATGCATATAAAAGTAATGGTCCTATACTTGATTTATATATTAACAATTTAGTTTTTTCATTCATGTAAATGCTATCAAACATTCTTCCAAATAATATTTTAACTCCCCGGGCTTTATTAGGGATTGATCCAGCATGTGATGATTAAATTTAAAAAGTTTGTTAAAATTTACTCCTAAATGATTTACATTATCAACAAAGCAATATGATGTCCATACAGACTAAATCTAAGTTGCTTGCTTTCTGGAACAACAAAGTATTTATTCGCACTTACCCGAAGCCAAAAGACGTAACCACTAAATTATCTCAACAATTTTTTTTATTATCTAAGGTAAATGGCGGTTTGTAAGATTGAATAGTGGTTGGTTAGCAAATAACTAGTGACGCTATTTAGGTGTTATGTATATTCATATTTCCGTTATGAAAAATTTTATTAAAATAGATTTTATTTTACTTGTGTTTTTGGTATTTTGCATTTAATTGTGAATTAAAATTATAACAAAATTAATGATTTGTGTAAATTCACGGCTAACAAAAGATATGTTCCAAACCTGTTCCTGAACAGCAAGGTTCGTTAAAAGGGAGAAATTCGAGAGAATAACATTAATCTTTTTTCTAGCACGAAATAGCCCAGACCAAGACACATTCATTTTACAAGGCAGTAGCGGCTCTACAACAAATACAACATTGACAAAATCAACATGACTTTTTATTGTTGTTTTGTGGGTTGGAAACAGCGTTGCCGCTTTGGTCCAATCGGACCAAACTTGGTAGTTTTTCGTTTTTAAAAAACAGTTTGGTAGTTTGGTTGGTTTGTTGCATTTTTTTTAAATTTTTGGTAGGTTTTCCTCCTGTAGCAATTTTTTAGCAATAGTAAATTTTTTACCTTAAAAATTCAGAACATAAAATAAAAAAAATGTAACTTTGAATTAAATAAACAAAAACTGTGAATAGTTTTACCACTGTTTTCAAAAACTGTTTTAGGTGTAATAAAAAACATCTCTGCTTTTTTGCATAAAGATGATTAAAGCTATAACCATCTCTGGTTTAAGAAACGCGAACAATATTATGAAATTGAAATTAACAATATTTTTGAGTGAAGGCTTATTTTCAAGTGTTTGTATTAAAAAAATTAACAGTCAAAATGGAAAAGTAAGTAAACTTTTTTAATTGTATATATGTACCTATTAATTACATAAATATTTACTAATATTGTATGTAAAGAAACAGTAAAAAAAAAATTTAGAACCGAATGGTTGAGCGAATTTGATTGGCTCCAGGAAAGGGATGGGTGTTCATTCTGCATAGTATGATCTAAAACTATTTTAAATCATAACATCCATCTTAAAAATCACCAAAAGACAAATTTCCATCTCAACAATTACGGAAAAAACCATGTGAGTATAACAGAGTTTATGTGCAAGAAACGCATTTTTAAATTTTTGGTAGGCTGTGAACAATTTTGGTAGGATTTTTGAAAATTATTGGTAGGAATTCAATTTCTTGTGTGGCAACGCTGGTTGGAAACGTCAAAAACACAAAGAGAAATAAAAGAAAATTGCTCTCAATATAAATGCTTGCTTTAATTCGCAAACACTTGTTGTTAGTGTTTTTTAAAATTCGTAAACAAACAAAGGAAAATACATACAACTTTTGACATTTCTAATTACAAACCAGCTGGTCGGACGATACTAACTAGTAAAATAAATCTGCCTTGGCCCAAACTATTTTTTTCAACAGTCTAAATAATCAGCTGTTTAAAAAATAAACAGTTAAAAAAATATACATGCTTCCATGTTTACAAAGCAAGAAATTCTATATTTAAATCTTTTTTTTAATTGCAACTTTTTGTTAATTTACCAACAAAAATAAGTCATCCGTAAGCCATGCAATTATTGCTTCTGTAATTTTCTTAAATTCTCTTTCGTAATTACATTCGTGTCCACACATTCAAATGTGTTTTTGCAATTTCGGCCTTGATTGCTTAGATTTTGTTTTTGCTTAAACTACGAATGAAAAAACAAAAGAGAATTGCAAGAAAGGAACAACAAAGTCAAGAGTTGCGTAACAAAAGTTGCAAAATTTGAACAGGGGCTAAAAATTGTCAACAATACGAGATATTAGTAGGCTAGCAGGGTTGCCATAATATTAAAAGAAATCAAAACTTTTTTCTTTAATTTCTTTATATTTTTGCAACATTGATATACGGAAATACGGAAGCATAAAATCTTTTGCAAAAAGGTATTAAGCGTTTCAAAAAGGAGCTGAAAATTTTATACATATAAAATAAAACTGTTAATATATAGTCACAGTCAGAGAAAGCCACTGAGTTCTAATCGGAAAATTGCAACAACTTTACATATTTTTGTAAGAAACGTAATAATTCACGGCATTATTCCAGGAATGGGAACTCAATAAATGAGTGGCTTTAGCAAGACGAAGTGACAAGGCGGCCAATCCAGACAATATTCCATTTTGAGTATTGCAGGCTAGCAAATTTAATAATTAATTGGTAACACTGGTATAGAAAAAATATGCAATTCAAATGCAGAAAAGAGCAAAAATTTAATGAAGTGGCAACAGAAAATATTTTTTTCAGTAAGCTCTAGTTGTAAATAAAAATTATATGCAAATAATTAATTAATGGATGTTTTTCATTTTCCGCGTACTGGATAGCAAAACTATCTTAAATTGGCAACACGGATATAAAATAAATATGAGGTGGCAATATCATAGTTTTTTTTTTTTTTTTTGCAAATAGTTGTGTTTAATACCACTTGCTTTTGTAAATTAGTTATTTAAAAAATAATACATTATTATCTTAGTATTTTTAGGCACAATCCTTTCTTTGTTACATTTAATTTGCAAATAAGACGTATGTACATGTAAATATAGCAAGTTACTTGCAATTAATAATTCTTGGAAAAATACCGATTTCAAAACAGATTTTAGCTGTCTGTCTATAACGGTTCAAAATCATCAAATAACATGTCTATAAGAGTTCAAAGGAAAGGCCCATAAGGTCAATTTATTTTTAACCGACTTCAAAAAAAGGAGTTTATACAATTCGGCTAAATGTTTTTATATTTGTGTTTCCAGAACTCAGTCATTTCTGATCCGATTTTGAAAATTTTTGGTAATATGATAGATTATGCTTACAGAATGGTCCCGTTTAAAAAACAGTTTATAATCTTAAAAATTAAAGGGTGTCCCCATACAACATAAATATTTTTTACGTGTATTATGAAGTGTGAAGGGCGATTCTGTAAAATTTAAAATGACTGCGTATTACTATGGCTCCCAAAAACAAAAAATTATACAAAAATAAATCTCAAAATTAAAGGGTGCCCTATAATTGATGTAAATTTACTTATATGAGCCTATCTTTTCAACCGTTATAGACCAACGCTTGCAAATGTGACAGAATGTTGATTGCTATGGCCGTTATAGAAACAATTTTTAATATTACAAATTATAAATTAAAGGGTGCGCCAATAGTTTATTAAATTTTATATATATGGCCATACTTTTGAACAGTTGTAGACAGACGCTTGAAATTTACAACGAACCTTTATTGCTAAGTACACTATAACAACAAATATAAAATTTGGATTTGGAAATTAAAGGGTGCTCCAATAGTTAATGTAATTTTGTGTATATGACCAAACTTTTAAACCGTTATAAACAGAACGCTGAAACTTAAAAGGGATCTGTATTGCTAAGTCCGCTTTATTAAAGAGTATATAATTTGAATTTAGAAATTAAAGGGTGTCCCATAATTACTGTAGATTTACTTATATAGGCCTATCTTTTGAACCTTTATAGACAAACGCTTGTAAATTTGACGCAATGTCGTTTGCTATGGCTGTTATACTAACAGATAATATTTAAATTTATAGATTAAAGGGTGCACCAATATTTCATTTAATTTGGTATATGGCCATACTTTTAAACAGTTGCAGACAGACGATTGAAATTTACAAAAAACCTGTATTAATAATTCCTCTATAACAACAAGTATAAAATTTGGATTTGGAAATAAACGGGTGTCCCAATAGTTGATATAATATAGTATATGTGGCCGGACTTTTGAACCGTTATAGAGAGACAGCTGAAATTTACAAGGGACATGTTTTGCTTAGTCCGCTATAACAAGAAGCTTATAATTTAAATTTAGAATTTAAAGGGTGTCCCATAATTACTGTAGATTTACTTATATAGACCTTTCTTTAGAACTGTTATAGACAAGCGCTTGTACATTTGACGCAATGTCGATTGCTATGGCCGTTATAGTGACAGCTGAAAATTAAAATTATAAATTAAAGGGTGCACCAGTAGTTCATTTAATTTGGTATATCGCCATACATTTAAGCAGTTGTAGACAGACGATTGAAATTTACAACGAACCTGTATTACTAACTCCTCTATAACAACAAGTATGAAATTTGGATTTGGAAATAAACGGGTGTCCCAATAGCTGATATAAAATGGTGTATGTGGTACGAATTTTGAACCATTATAAACAGCTGAAATTTACAAGGGACATGTTTTGCTAAGTCCGCTATAACAAGAAGCTTATAATTTGAATTTAGAAAGTAAAGGGTGTTCCCAAAATTAATGTCATTTTTCTATATGGCCGTATTTTTTGAACCGTTGTATACAAACATCTTAATTTTAGACAGAATCTCCACTACTTTATTTGGTATAATAAGAAGTATAAAAATGTTATATTATGAATTAAGTAGTTGATATAATCTGATGTATATGGCCAAATTGTTGAACCGTTACAGACAGATAGTTGAAATTTACACAGAACCTGATTGACCAGTTAAAAAAGTATAAAGTTTGGAGATATAAGCGTGTCCCAATAGTTAATGTTACCTAATTTATGTGGCCACACGCTTGAGCTGTTATAGGCAGACAAATAAAATTTGTTTTAAAATCGTTTTTTTCGCAAGAATTATTGTAGCACCTTTTACTGCTTTTTTAAATTTTAAAGCGGTGCCCTTTACGGCTTATAAAACATGTTCAACACCCCATACAACACAAAACGACACCAATCTGTAACCAATACCTTGCAAATAAAGAAAACATTTCAGTCTGTTCAGAAACGACTGAGTGCTGCGTGCACAAACATAAAAAACCAACATTCAGTTGAATTGTTAACCTCCTTCTTTTTTTTTGAAGTCGGCTAAAAAACTAACTTACCGTTTAAATAGTAAAATTCACTAATTGTAATATTTTTAATTATCACGAGCTTTTGTTGGGGATAGAAAGTTGGTTTTTACTGTTCCCATATTTTTTAAAATTTTTTTGCTTATTTACTATAATTTTACCGGGATAACAGCAAATACCGTGACAAAATATAATAGAACTAGCAGCGGAACACCATCCCAAAAATTTTCGCTTGCAGGCATTTTAAACGACAAAAAGTCGTGTCGTAAGCGAAAGTGATAAAATAGGCTTTGTTCGATATAGCTTTTAAATTTTCTTGTTAAGTCAAAAATGTTTTTCTTTAATTCTAATTTTGCATACGATGTTTTCAATTGATTTTTCTTATCACCATTGTATTACTGCTTCATTTTAAGTATTTATTGGCTGTTGAGATATTTATATTTATTTCGCCTAATTCTGTTAATAATTTTTTGTTTGTTTTCATCACAGTTTTTTTAAAGTTGTATCGAGTTTTCTTGATATTTGTGTGCTGCTTCTGTATTACAGGCGCTCAACTCGTCTGAAAATTTTATATGAAAATAACTCTAAATACTGAGTGCTTTTCATATAAATTTTTCAGACGAGTATATGTACTAAAATCCTCCTCTTCAAAACTAAAAAAAATAATTTAAAAAAATCTTTGCTAATAATTCAAAACCCAGCTAAGGTTTTACTTCTACTATCATAGGATTAAAGATTTTAGAGGATCAATTGGTTCAAGATTTTGAAGTTGAAAACGTGCTTTAGATATTTCGCGTCAGTAACCCTCATATCCATTTACATAGTTTAGCAAAACACAGACTGGTTTGAGGTAGTGCGCGTGCAAATTACTGGATAGATTGGGACAGTGCACGTGGTACCTCCCATATAAAATAAAAAGTTATTTTCGTTTACCTATAAAAATGTAAGAAGAAGGGCCTTAAAATTTCATACAAATAATTTCCATATTAGTGTGCATAAAACTAGATGGATTAAAAGAGTGGTCGTGGTACGTTTATTCTCTCTGGGGTAGCTTAGTGTAAGATCTAATAAAATAATATATTAAGTAAAGTATTTTTAAAAGAATTTTCAATAAAAATTTACTGCTGAACCCCTGTGCGTTTATTTTTGGTCAAATATCGGGGGGATTTTTTAAGATAAATTTTATAAAATTTAGCATTTTAAAATATATATAAATACGAGGGCTGCTATATATATTTCTGGCCTGGCAACACTGAGTGCTGCCAAGTGCAATCTGAAATTTCCATTGGAAAGTTTGTCAGTTTTAAGCATAATCGTACTCAAAATGTTTTGACGTACGACCATTATTTGTGTTGTTAACAGTGACTTGAAAAAATTTAAATAGAAAAAAATGGAATTAACTCGTGAACATTTTCGTGCCATCATTTTTCACAACTTTCGACGTGGATTATCACGACAAGAGTGCATTGATGAACTTAAATCTTTGTATGGCGATGAAGCACCATCCTATAGCACTGTGAAAAATTGGTATAATAAATTTAATCGTGGCCGAAGCTCGCTCAAAGACGAATTCCGTGAAGGTCGTCCAAGAACGGCTGTTGTGCCAGAGAACTTTGATGCCGTGCGTGAACTCATAATGCAAGATCGACATGCGACATACCGAGAGATAGAGACATCCTTGGACATTTCTTCCACCAGCATACATTCGATACTGCATGAACACCTGGCCGTAAAAAAGGTTTGTTCTCGTTGGATCCCGCACAATTTGAAAGTCGCTCAAAAAAGGCTCGTGTCGATTGGTGCAAAGAAATGTTGCAAAAATACGATTGCGGTGCTTCAAAAGACGTTGATAAGATCGTCACAGGTAACGAATCATGGATCTATGCGTATGAGCCCGAAACGAAACAACAATCGACCGTGTGGGTCTTCAAAAACGAGCAAAATCCAACAAAAGTTGTTCGTGGAAGAAGCACTTCGAAGCAAATGGTCGCCTGTTTCTTCAGCAAAACTGGTCATGTGGCGACTGTTCCGCTTGAGCAACGTAGGACGGTCACTTCTGAGTGGTACACTACAATTTGTTTGCCTGAAGTCATCGGAGAAATTCGAAAAACCAACAAGAGAAGACGAATCATTGTTCACCATGACAATGCGAGCTCTCACACATCGGCTCAAACCAGAGCGTTTCTGACCGGACAAAACGTCGAATTAATGGGTCATCCGCCGTACAGCCCTGACTTGACACCTAACAACTTCTTCTTGTTACCGCACATCAAGAAAAAAATGCGTGGTCAACGATTTTCGTCGCCAGAAGAAGCTGTTGAAGTGTTCAAAAACCATGTTTTAGGGGTGTCTCACTCGGAGTGGAAAAAGTGCTTCGACAACTGGTTTGAGCGCATGCAAAAGTGTATAAATCATGCTGGAGAATACTTTGAAAAACAATAAAACCATTTTTGATTATAAATATTCGCATTTTCACTATTAGGCCAGAAATATATAGAGCAGCCCTTGTATGTTTTAAAGTGTCCTTAAAACTATTATTTGGTGTTAGAAAATTATAATATTTACTGATTTTTAATACATTTTATAGACAAATATAAAAAATAATGTAAAATAGTGCCACGTGCCAGTTTTATGCTGTATTTTACAAATAACAATAGAATTAATGAAAAATATTTAAGGTTTATTAAAGATTCGCTTATTTTTATTATGTACATAAATACAGTTTTTACTCGTATAAATACTTGTCATTTCATTACACTCGCGACAAATGTGATAACATGTAATTAAAGCCATTTCATCTTTAACAAATGTTTTATTTTAAAATTCTTTTTTTGCAAGGAATGGTCAACAAAAAGATAGTAATGATAAATTGAATCCCAATGAGGAGTAATACTAGGCTTGCCAGATCCAATTTGCCAAAAAGCTTGACATTGCCCAAAAAAAAACTTGATTTTGAAAAAAAAACTTGACAAATAAAAACACTCATACTATTGGCTTTTATTTAATTTTTTTTATTATTTTTTTCATAAAAATTATTAGAATAAAAACAAAAATATCGTTAAAAGTAAAAATAACAGAAACAATGTGAAAGAAACAAAAAACAATATAAGAATAAAAATTCAGTCGTTATATATTTTAGAGAAAACTTAGGCGTTATTTAAAAAAAATATAGGTACTATCTTAAGAAATATAGATAGTAAAAATATGCTCTATCTGTTGGAAAACCGAATAAGAGAACTTGTGTTTAATTTGATTTAATACTGTTCTTTATTAGTTTTACTTGTTCTCTTCACAATTAAAAGTTATACGTATGTGTGGACTGTATGATGTTGTGTGTATGACCGTCTTTTTGTTAATAAGAAAAAAGTAATATAACATGAAATTACAAGAGATGTATAAAAAAGTATGTAGTTGAAAGAATGCATTTATAAGTATTAAAGAAACGTCAGAGTTGCGTTAAGATGAATGGTTCCTCAACACTATCGATGTGTTTTTTAGAAATATAAACTTACTTTTTTAAGTATTATTACATATGTAGCTAGAATAAATTTGAGAAAAAAAAATTAACTTACAAAAAACATTGACAAATCACTTTTTCACTTGACACTTGACGCGCATTAAAAAACTTGACAATCAGGCCAAATCAGGCCCGTCTGGCAACCCTAAGTAATACACTCATTCTTTTTTCGTTTTGTATTTACACATGTAGAAAATGTACGTACGTACTTTCATTAATATGTATGTTTCTACATAGTTGGCCATATGGAATGGGTCATTAATATTGGAAGTATACAATGTCCACTATTTTAATATGGTTAAAAACCGGCGCCTACCGGGTACGAGAATATTCTTATTTACGAATGTTATCATGTATTCTCTGTTATTAATGCGTATTTTTATTGACATTTTGATCATATTCATACATTCAGACAAATAAATAGATGTTTTCAGCCGAGTTAAACAAAGAAATCCATATTTGGAGAATAAATGATTTAAAGCAAAAATGCCGCATAAACTTGAATGATCGAACAAACGATCAATGATGCAACGGCATTTAACGCCTTCACTATATGAATAGTCCAGACTGTTTGCACAGACCTCTTAAGGAATTAATTTTAGTTAAAATTGTTTACATACATTTTCAGCACAGTGAAGGCATGGTTATACTTTGGTTACCTGAACAACAGTTGGTTTTCTGTAACAATATTATTATTGTGTAAAACTAATTAATTGCTTATCTTTTGTCACGATAAATAATTTTTGATGAACATTTAAACCAACAATACAATATGACTTACAACCAACAAATAAATTGCATATTGCATAATTTCAGCAATTTGATTAAATTCCAAAATTAATTTTATAAATAACAAATAAGAATGCTACATTCGGCTGTGCCGAATCTTTTCTTTCCTTCACCATCTATATAGCACATGTTCCATATGGCAGATTTTCTATTAAATGGTTTAAATCAAAAACGGCATGAGAAATTCTTTCTTACCATAAAGGTCTTCCTACAATGTAAGTTTTGCTTAGGGTTGTTGTCTCAACTTAACTTGATTAATTTTTTATCATTAATAACAACCACCTGCAGGAATACAAATGAAAGTTTGAGGAAAGATATTGAAAAATTAAAGGCAGACGTGGTGTTTTGCTCGCTACCTTTAATGACATGGACCGATTTTGCTGATTTTAAATAGAAAAATTTTCGACACTATGGGTGATCGATTGGTCTATACAAATATTCTCTAGCTCATCTAGTACGTTAGCAAGTTTGATTTCGACACGAACATGGACATACATCGATCAATCTACCTTGCTATACAAAAAAAAAAACTTAGAATACAAACACTTTTTATGGTCGAAAGTCAATATTGTAAAAATTAACAACGGAATGAGAAACGTAAATATATCTTTTTGCCGCTGTGGTAAAGGGTGCTTTTGCAAACTGTTAATTGGATTGTTATGTTTTTTTCTCTTATGTATTGGTATTAGTTTTAATACGCTTTACGTCTGTATTAACAGTCGGCATGTAACCAATGATTTTTGTTAAAGCTTCAACATTTTTGTATGGTCTTCTTAAATAAATCTCATGTTGTTTATGAAGTTTCGTTGCTAAAAAATTTTTTTTACCTTTTCTAAAAATTAAGTATTATTTAGTTATAAAGACAAGGTATTGCGATTATCAAAAGCAATGTCTCGAAACCATTTCCTGATTAATTCATAATAGCGGTTTTGTGTTTTAACTAATTATCAATGAAATCTTTTCATTACAAAGCATTACCGTTGTTAAAAATAATTTTAATGCTAGAAAAATATTAGCATTAGTTATCATTCAATGCTAATGAAAATGGCAATAAATTACACCCATGTATGAATTGAAGCAATAATGCTCGAATCATCGGCAAGCTCCTTCATTTGGATTTTGGTTAAGATATTTAAATAAAGATGTCACAAGTCAATATCATTTAAAACCCTGCTTGAATGCGTAAGTAGAAATAGTTTTTTTTATGACAATAGATTCAACTAACAACAGGAACGAAAAAAATTAATTCTAATTGTTAAGGAATGTTTTTATGTACCTCCAGAAATTGTAACACTTTTTAACCCTAAAATATGTACCAAAATACTGAATTTTACAACGAGAAGGAAGATTACGTACTTTTCATTTTATACATAGGTCGGTTAAAATAATTACAAATATGGCATTATAAAGAACTTCAAGGTAAATGCGTAAATGTATTGAAATTTAAAGGGAATCGGTAAAAAATAATTGGTTAATCAGCGATAGTACTAAAAAGCTTAAAAAAATGCATCGTTTCAAGACAATATTTCTTTTACAGCATGTATTAAGATAACGGCACAATATTCCCGTTAGATTTTTAGCAAAGATTTTAGGTATACATGCAATTTTGAAATAAAACCAATTGTATTACTAGTTAATGCGTTAGTTTTAGACAGGGATGGTAAACAAAATTATTTTAATGCCAAACCTAATCAGATGAGCTGCAGTGTAGTTGTATCTGGAAAACTTGTACTACTTAAATGCGACTGAGGATTGTTTTGAAATATTTAAAGAAAAACACAAATTATTGACAAAAATTGCATTAAAAATAATTTTATAAAAATTAAGTCGCTTAAAAAAGTCGTTTTAGAAAATAAAAGTAGATAATGTAAAAAGACCGTTTTACTTCTTCGCCTTGCTTGAGCCATTTATACTTAATGTAACCTTAATGTAAAAACACTGCAAAATATTACGTTTCTTGGAAGAAAATGTATCAGTGCTGCAATTTCCCGACTCGAACTCGGTGGTTTAATCGGACTGTGAACACTTATCATTTGTTTTTAAATAGCAGCTTCTCATTTTGTTGATGAATCCTGCTGCCAAATTCAATTGTTTAAAAACTTAAGATTCTAAATCACTTTTAACTGACCTTAATATAAAAGGAGGTTATCAATTCGTGTGAATGTTGCTTTTTTATGTTTGTTACCGCAGAGCTCCGTTATTTCTGAACGATTTTTTTTTTCTTTATTTGAAAGATTATACTTACGTATTGGTCTCATTTTAGAAATAGTTCATAATTAAAAAAAAAAAATAAAGGGTGTCTCAAAGGAAAATATATGTTTTTACGCGTATTATGAACCGTAAAGGGCACTTTTTTATAATTTGAAAAAACTGCGTATTAATATCGCTCCCAATAGCAAAAAGTAATACCAAAATTATTTTTAAAGTTGAAGGGTGTCCTCATATCGAACGCAAATGGGCCTATATTAGCCTATCTTTTGAACCGTTTCGCTTTAAAGCTGGACAGATTCTTGACTACTATAACTGTTACAATACCAAGTATAAACATTTTTAATTAAAGGCTCATTTAATTCGATAAACCTTTGAAAAGTTATAGACACATGTAAACAATTTATATTTATAAATTAAAGGGTGTTTTGAAAATTTATGTAGTTTGACCAATATGGCCTTATCTTTTGAACCGTTATAAAAAATCTATTGAAAATTAGATAGAATGTCGATTAAGGCCCATTCATACTTTTATACAAGTCTTATGTTTTGCATTATATTTTGTAAGAAAGATCTCTAATGAGAATTTTTGCGACTGTCAAAAAATCTAACGTAACATACATTTTGTTTCTACACTATCGCACTTCAAGTAAAATGAAAATTCCCAGCAAACCATAAGAATCCGAAAGGAAACTTTACTTACTTATTTTTCGTAGCTTTTGCTTTCATAAAGAGTACAAAAAATAATCATTTACCATCCAAAAACTTCCAGAAATGTGGGATCATTTGTACTAAACTGGTTCAGCTAAATTTATTTCAGTAACTACCATTTTTTATAGATTTTTTGTCTCTTAAAAAGCTCTTAAATTAATAGCTCTAAAGATACACATATTTGGGTGTCATAACGGAGTCATAGAGTGAGCCATATTAAGGCATGCTCAGAAATATCTCCCTAGGTGGGTTCTTTCAAGAGTATTTTTTCGGAGTGCTCATTTAATGGTTGGCTGGGTTATGAGCAGCAAAACAGCCATGATCAAGGTGAATTAATTACCAGGTGGCAGCGTAGTCAAATTAATTTTTTTTTGCTGTCAAACTTCATATAAAAAAAAATATACATTGATTTTTTTTATATGGAGTTTGACAGTAGTGTTCACGGCGAAAGTTAATGAATTCGCCTACGCTGCCACCTGGTAATTGATTCGCCTTGCCCCTGATAAAATGAAAAATCATAGTGTTTAAAAAATTTATAAAAATTTATTTGTATTATGGGATGTCAAATTCGTTTCCGTATTACTTGACATATACAATATATTTGCTTTCATATTGTTACAATTTTTCGTAATACTTAGGTATTCGATAAATCCTAATACTGAGTATTAAAGTGTGAATCGGGCTTTACTATAATTGCTAAAATAAAAAGTATTAATATTAAAATTTTAAATTAAAGGATTTCTCAATAGTTCATTTAATATGATGCATATGAATATATTTTTGAACAGTTGTAGACAGACTGTTACCATTTACAAAGAGCGCTATAAGAACAAGTAGAAAATCTGTATTTGGAAATTAAAGGGTGTACCCATAATTGACGTAATCAAAACTACATGGCCCTATCTTTTGATTTATTATATACAAGCACTTGAAAATTATACATAATGTCTATTTTTTCTTGCTGGCAAATAAGAAGTATTAATATTTAAAATTATAAATTAAAGGGTATTACTCTAGTTAATGTATAAAAAAATCCTAAAATTAGCTTAGTTTAAAAAAGGCTTATAAAATATCATAGAATGCTAAAAAAGTGTCAAATTGCGAGATTAGTCGAAGAACAATAACGCTGTATATTTTGTGCAAACCAATTGTTGGTGACAGAATAATATTTACTTTCATCCATCAATTTTTATCTATTAATATTAATTTTTTTAATTTAGTTTTTTAAATTAATTTTTTTTATTTTAATTACTACTCTTTAAAATCACAATCAGCTAATTTAAGGTAATCTAAGCAGTCTCTATAATTGAAATGACTTTTCGTCATTTAATTCTTTTTTACTCCTGATACTTATCCCAATATAATTTACTATTTATGTATGTACGAGTTACAGATGATGATGTGACGATGCTGATGCTGCAGTCAGATTGTAAAGCCTGCAGTTTTGATACCGACAATTGTATGATTACTGAATACAAAGTAACAAATCGCACGTGACAAATCCTTATTTGGCAGTATATTGGAATCTTTTATTCTCTTTTTTCTTTAATGAAAAAAAAGAAAAAAAAAAAATAAACGATCAACATTCCGCAGCTGATTTTAATGATACGAACGAATGCAATGTTCGTTGGATTGATTGGAGCGGTTTTAATTTTGACGTGTCCGTTGTTTTTCTTTATTACATTTTTTGTTTGTCTGTCTTCTCGTTTGGTGTGCAAAGCAAATCCTGCACACAGCTTCACTACAGATGTTCTTATAAAACTAAGAACAAATTTTTTTACCTCTGGTAAAAGTTGAGTTCTAAGTCAAAATTGAACTAAGACACTTTTTGGAAAATTTCCTACTGATTTACAAGGTCAAGGTAAGGAAGAGAGAAAGGATTTCATTTAAACATTAATAATTTTTCAATTTTAGATCTGCAACTGCTTTTTATACCTTTTGTATAATTTAGTTTTTTGCTACACAAGATCTTTTACTAGACTGACTTTTCGTTCATTTGAAACAAATTAAAATTTTTACTTTTGATATAAGACTCTCAGGTTTTCTATACAAAATTTGATTAGAGTCCACTGATGAGCTATATAAGCAGTAGTGAAATGGCCAACTTAAAAATTAATATTTGAAATATTTATATTTGAAGTTATCAAGCACAACTAAACTATATTAATTAAAAAAAGATTTTTTGAAAGTTAATTAATATAATTAAACAAAAAAAAAATCCCGTTGTTTAATATAATGTAATATTTGCAAAGTGTCCTTGCATATAAATAAATTATCGTAGTGTTTTGTGATATTTTACTTTTCATCCTCTTTCAACTGTATAAAAGAGCCGAAAAAAATTCAGCCGTATACAGCGGAGAGAGAAAAATTTAATTACTGTTGTTTTTTGTTGTTTTTGCTTAAACTTTGATTTTTGTCTTTGCTTTATTGTTTGGACAAAAATCTTTAGTTTATTTAAAAGTTTGTCAGAAGTTTCCTGAAGAGTTAAGTAAGCGATAACGAAATGGCCATCGAGACGTGCTTTGACCCTCAATAATCAATATCGGTGATTTAAATAATTAATCCGGGAAATAGTATGAAAAATAGATTTTTTGAAAATTAATTAATAAACTATATTAATATTTTGTAATTTAACTCTAATAATATCTATCTCTGGCTATTTTAATTACGGCCATCTTAAGTTAAGATCTGATTTAAGGTCGTAAATCATATAAAGCTAAGAGCTCCGTCATCATTTAAAAATCCGCGCTGCGAGTATACACGCTTTTTGACGTCCTTTACTTACAAAGATTGATATTTAAAATCCCAACTATTAAACTTTTTTGTAACATGCACTTGCATCTATTTAAAATAAATATGGCCTGAAGTAGCGCTTTAATAAAAATGAAATGTAATGCGTGAATTTATTAAGTGCTGGCACTCAATATTCATCATCAACATCATTATAAACAACAGGACCGCAAGAATTAACAAAAAAGCGAACATATTCATATACACAACCATAGAACATGCAACATTTAGCGCATGTGGTGGACCAACTATTTTTGCAAACTTAACAGCAAAAGAAAACCTCGTAAATTTTTGATGCAATACATCAAGCATCGACCAAAAGGTACATGCAAGTACTTCTATAATATACTGGCAATGTGAGTTTGTGTGATTGAGTGCAGAGTGAGTGTTTTTGTGCGAAAATGTAACATGTGCCAAACACGCACCAAAGAAAATTCCACAGTCTTGTTCTTGAATGAAAAAATGCAACAAATGCAAGAGAATGGCAAAGAATGCAACGTTATGCAGCAGTGCATTTATTGATGCAGAAGGTTTGCAGTAAATGAACGAATAAATGCAACAGATAATACAATTCAATAAAATGAATAACTAAAGAATTGTTTCTTCTTTTTTTAACACAGTAGCAAGACGCAAAATGCAACAAGCAAAAAAAACAACAAAAATATAATAAAAAATATTGTGTTTTTTGTTTTGGAAATCATTTATGTCTGTCTGTCCATTCGTCTGTTGATGGTTCATACATTTGAGTGAAAGAATGTTGAGAAAACAAGCAGCTGGAGCTGGTAAAATGCGGCAGGTTTATTGAATAAACATTACAAAATACTTTAAGTGCAACAAAAAGGAAAACAAAAGAGTAAAACAAATGTTGCAAAAAGTAGAATCTTTTAGAGCTCAACAATGCATCACTGTACATCTGTGCAACTTCCTTTTAGAAGATGCAGCTAAAGTTCGAGTGAAGGGGCACATGCGCATATAATTGCAAATAGAATTCGCCTTTTTGCTTAAGCAGACAAGTTTGTGGTGATTGTGCGTATAGCACGCGCTACAAAATGTTTCTTATACTGTCTCTTGTTGCAAGTTTTGTGTTGCTTTTTTCTTTAGTTTTCTTTAAGCCAACTTTATTATTTATATACGAATGTTTGTGTATGCCTACTATAGGCATGCAGTTATTCACTCATATTGGACATAACTGCCACCGACTGACTGAACCAACTAACCGACCATCCATCCAACTCGATAGACATCATCAACACATCATTATCAGGAACAACAGCAGCAACCTGTGTTAAGATTACATTACTCCCCCCTTTGACAAATGACAATTATCTCCTAAACGAAATGATAGTATAACGAGCATGAAGTGTAGATGTGTGAATGATTTCCTAAGTGACTGACAATATCTTTGAATGAATGCCTGACTTATAATGCTGTGATGATAAACAGAATCAGATCAATGTCTATCTGTAAAATGTAAAATTCAGCAAGCAGAGAGTACAAATATTTTTTATAGCTGGAATGTCTGTGTTGTCTACTTTTGTGTACGTTCAGCGCCATCGTCGTCACTACAATCGTGATCAAGGTGCAAAATGCATCGCGCTTACAGCTCCTGGGACGTAAGTTGTAGATAAACTATTAACGCTGATAAAATCTTACCCGGCTAGCATTTTAAATCGTAAAAGACTCTTCCACGATCGGAGCAGGCGATAAATTAATCGCTTACGATGTCGTATTTTGATCGCGCAAGTGCAGTTTAACGTGAGAAACTGTGTCCTCAAAGCGACTCTTTCGTAAGAGTCGTCTACGATGCGCCAAAAACAATCGAGTAAGTCTCTTTGATTCCTTTTCCAAAAGAGTCTTGAAACAATCGCCTTTATGAGTATATAATGGGCTAATTATGAGTCCTAAAAGTATGCTCCAAAATAAAAGTAATTTTTACATGTTTTATACTGCAAACTTTTTAATTCAGCAGCTTGCATTGTTATGTAAACGTTAACAATAAATAACAATGAAGTATTCATTAAGGGGGGTTTAGACGGTACGACATTACGAAAGTAAAATTTAATCAGTGTTTTAAAAATGAGATTAAAGATCTTACGGTAGATTTTTTAGCGTTTATACAATACATCCCTGATCTATTGATTTGTAATTGTCTTTTGAAAATTTCCAAAAAACAAAGAGAGCCATACGACTCACAGAGGAGTATTTGACCCAAAAAGCTGGCCAAAAAGGCAAAAATTAATTTGATGAAATCCTGAGAATAAATTACGCAGATCGATAGAGAACAAAATTCTACATCATATCGTGCAATTTAAAGGGTGTAAGTTAAGATTTGTAGTTGTGGGACGCTGTTAAAGTCAGGAAAGTGAAGAAAATTGCATGCGTTTTTATTGAATTTTTTCGATTTCAAGATATTTATATGATATTTTTTTATGGCTAAACGAATAGAGGTATTACATTGGTTTTTTTTTTGCCTGAAAGATTTCATCAGCAGCTATTTTCAATAGGTTAAAAGAAAAATTTATCTTAAATATTTATTTTTAAAATTTAAATATAAAAAAAACTATGTATTTAAATATATTAATTCTTACCAAAAACAAAAAAGGAAAAGCTTTTTGAAAGTGAAGGTAACTGTTGTACAAATAATGTTATATACCACAATAAAATATGAAATCTCTAATTTAAGAAAAAAGAAAAAAAGTTTGCGCAAGTTTGCGCCATTATTTTTGGTGATTTTTTGAAAATTTTACCTTTTTTCTATTTTTGCTCATAAGGCACTTTTTCTTATACTTTATTGTCGTCATAAACTTTTGTGTTTTTCGAATTATTGATGTGAAATATTATTTAATCACTTTTAACAACTACCAACATGATGGATTACCTGCCTTTAAAGAGCAATTTCTTAGAATTCAGTTCTTACTTTATAAATTAAAATTTACTAACTGTAAGTCAACCCACGCGTACACACCTATTAAACTGTTTTTGTTTACCAGCGGTCTATGTAATACTTCATCGTCTTCAGGACACTTTATTTCTTCTGAAAATATAGTTAGCTATAAACATACCTAATTTAAAAGGGTTACAAATCAAAATTACATTTAAAAACGGGGCAGGTATATAAAAAATGCACCTAAGTATCAGGTTATTAACTAAGTAACGGAAAAATGCACTTTGAAAAATATACGTATATGGCTTATTGCGCAAAATTCTTATTATAAGAGTTTTGCAACTTTGAGAGATAACATGGAAAAAATTACACAAGATTTGAGTTATTCCAAATAGTACAGGAATCTAATGCTAGAATCATTGACGAGAAGTTGCAGTTTTTAGTTAGTAAATTGTGTGCGATTTCAGAATGCCAGGGAGATGGGGATATACAAGCAGTAATGCAGTGTGTTATAAATTTCAAAAATTGTTTCAAAAGATATTGGGGTTTAGCACAACGAAAAGAGGACCGATTTTTAAGCACGTATGCTAAATGGCTGGAAGGAACTGTGACAATACCAGTATTTGGCAGTTCATCTTCAGGGCGACCAAAAAAATTATTTAATGAAGCAAGTGAAAGAGAAGAAATTCGTCAGCAATTAACAACAGAGGAGATCACATTTACTGCATCAATGAGCCAGATGCGGATAAATTAATAATGGATATAACACGATCTCCAAGAAAAGCAAAAATTTACAAGTGATCGTTAACAACTTCCGAAGCCAACACAGTCAGTAAGTTTTCAGCGGAGGGTGCTTTAGCATTGTTTATAAATGCTGAACTCACGAAAAACCAATATGAAATTTTATACAATGCCAACAAAATTGTATATCCATTGTATTTAATAATATAAAATAAATATTAGAAGGGAACATGTTTTTGCTTATTTGGTTGTTTATTCCTTATAGGAAGCCAAGCTACGAGACCAATTTTTATAAATATTTAATATTGGATATATTATAATTTTGAGAAAGGAGACATTGTAACATCCATAAAAAGCTTTGTTTTATTTCCCTGTATCTATATAACTACAATAGTTCGACTATCTAAATTTAATTTGACTTGCTCTTAGAATAAAGTACAGTTGCAAATCAAATTTTGGCGGAATGCGAGGGGGAGAACGGCATACGTAATAATAAATAATTTTTCTAAAAATACACAACAAATATATAAAAATAAATTCTCTTCAAAATGAAAAAAAAAACAAAGTTCTAAATAGTGGTTGGGTGGGTGGTTGGTGGGTGGGGGGTGTCAAAAATAACACTAACCCAATAATAATCTGCCACTACCTTTTTTTCATCAAACTAAAGCTAAAACTATCAAAAAAGTTAAACTTTTAAAACAAAAACCACGCTTAATAATTTTGGCCAGCTTTTTGGGTCAAATACTCCTCTGTGCGACTGTCAAATTATCATCCGTATTTTCTCTCAATTTGTGCAGATTCATTACGTATTTTATTTAGAAAATCCCACTAGTACTATTCTGCACAAAAATTTTACATGTCGTAAGACTTCTGTGACCATGTAAACCGCCCTTTAAGAAAATTAACAAAAATGTTAAATGCAAATTAACATAACGTTACAAAATGATTAAAGTGAAAAAAAACTTGAAGAGAAATTAAAAAATAAAACCTAAAAATCAAAATTAAGTATCATCCAAATGCTTAATCCTAACTTCATCGACGAAATACTGTTGAAAAACTCAATTGATCGGTATAATTTGAATTGCAGGCATCTATAAAAATAAAAAAATTATAATGCTACATAAGCATGACGAAAAAGAATTTATTTTTTGTTATGTTAACTCCTGATAATATTTCCATTACTTTAACAATTTTTGTAGATGGGCTGTATCACATATTCAATGCTCTACAAAATGCGTATTAGACGATTCACTCTTCTAATAACCGTCAAAGTGGCTCGCAAAGGCATAGTTATGAAGAATATAACACGATTGAAAAAAAGAATCATAAAATGATTGCGCTCGTCAAACAAACTTCTAAATGCCAGCTGGGTATAGAAGTACCTTTGTTAGTGTAGTTGTATGCTTGAATGTTTAAACACATCTGATCAATAAAGTCAACAGAAAAGAAAGGTTTTCGTTCAGTAAAATTAATGGCAATAAAAACTTTTTGACGGTTCGTTATAAAGGAATCTGGGTTATATAGTGTTCATGTAAAGCCGTATTAGATTTTGACATTAGTGTGGGTTTTGAAGTGGGGTTTCAAGTGCGTGTGGCAGATTTTATGTTCTCAAGTCTACCTGATTTGCTAATCTTGTACAAAATTGTTTAAAATAACTCGATTCGATTTGCATCTTGTTTGTGACACATTGTGGAATTTACACATACACTTTCTTGCAATCCTTCTGAGTAGAATATAATTCTATCGGATTTTTAATCGACTTCAGAACTCTGTCATTTTTGAATGGTTTTTTGGCTTGGTGTCTGCTTAAAATAAACGTGATTTTAGCGTAACTTTTGAACGGTAATTGGCAGAAATTTAACATTTTCACAAAGTTTTTAACACTATATATTCGAAGAATATACCGTTATAAGAAACTAAACTCAAAAACTAAATTGTTTGACTATGAATGGCGTTATGAAATTTATAAGATCTTATTTTTTGAATCGTTTTAGGCAGACATTGAAAATTTATACAAAATATGTTAAACGTAAGTGTCCAATTTATACAAAATATGTTAAACGTAAGTGTCCTCTTTTTATTTCATATTCTATAAACCTCTGTCTGTATTAAATTTGCTTTTTTATCTTCTGAATAGATCGCAGGATTATGTAGGATAGTGAATATTACAGCAACTGAAGAGTTTTCTTTGAGCTCGATTTTACTTTTTAGCGAAGAAGAATGTTGTTTTATGTGTTAGAAAATATAAAAGAAATAAAACAAGTTCGTCTGGTTTAGTGAAGTAACTCCAATGAAAAAAGCAAATGTTTGGTACTACAGATATATAATCGGTTAAGACGTTTTAAAAAATTTTAGTATTTTCTTAAAGATCTCTTCAAAAGCTTTAAAATGATACTCATATTGATATTGTTACGTTTTAGCCTTTTTAGACAAACGTAAGGATTCTTTTGATTGCAAATACCACTGTGGCTAAATTCTCTCTTCGAACTTTATGGCTTTCTCTGGCTATACTTCTCGATCCTACCGGTCTTGTGAACCCTTGGTCTCGTATTTACTAAACATGCGTTATCACCACAAACGCAGCCATCCACGCTACACTACTGTGTTACTCCGGCGAGACATGAACTACTCGATGCCTTGTTTAGTAACCTTAACCATCCACAGACATCTCCACTACTCCTTTTTTTCCACGCCAGTCATCTCCCTTAATCCAGTAGCCACAACACACGTCTGCCACACACTGTTGTTATGCTGTTACACTTCCCCACGTTAACCGCTATTGCTCTTACTTTTTATTATATAGGGCTTCTTGACAAGTATCCGTTGCTCTTTTATTAAATTTGACGTCTCCACTAAATTATCTGCCATGGCTTTATGCTATAAACACAATCAAAGGCTACCGACCATCGACTACCGACTACAAAAGTAGCTGGCTACAAAAATAGCCAAGTTGCCAGCTACTTAATTCTTTTAACGACCATCGACCACTAACTACAAAAAATAAACATCTGTTTTGACAAACATGTATGTATTTAAGTTAACCAAAACAAACTTGATTTTTTTAAGTGAATTTGTGTAAAAAAAAAAAATTTAAATGTCTCAAGAATATTTAACTAACTTTATAAATACTATTGCTAAAATAGTGGAAACAAAGACTTCAGTGTATGAAGTGTCCACGTCCATATTTGCATGTAAATTCAACTAAACATTTACATTAAACAATATAATAAATGTATATAAAGAGTAAAAATTACTATTATATACTTATCAATTTCAATAAAAAATCCAAAAAATAAATATAAATGAAACAAATTAGAAATTTATGAAAAAAGAACTAAATGGAAAATTTCACAAACAAAAAGTAAATGAAAAATGTATTTTTTTTTTTTTGAAATCTTAATTAAATAATGGCAGGGGTATATAACTAAAGCGCCAGGGTATCCCAGGCACTGCACATCGACCTATACCTTCGTATAGGAAGTGGAAAATCCTGTTGAATAAAAACTGTGCGCGTTGCGACTTCAATTATAACTTCACTTTTTTGAAAAAAATCTGCTCGATGTTCCCCCTTCGAGATAAAGTAATAAACTGATGAAAAATGTAAACAAATTAACAGATGATTATTATTATTATTATTTTATAGTGCCACTATAAAAGTTTTTCGCGTTTTTAAAAGCTATATTTAATGTATTGCGTTTTTAAAAACACCATTTCATGCATTTATTGTATTGGCACCACTAATCTGTTTTTTGTAGCAAAGAAAAATAAAAATTAGCCTAAGTTGGCTACGGGCTACAAAAGTAGCCGTGTAGTCGGTAGTCGTGTAGCTGCTAAAAGATTTATTCTCATAAGCACGCATGTATTCTATTTTTGACATCTTGTAGTCAATGGTCGGTGGACATGATTATGTTTATAGCATTACACAATAATTGTCTCTTGCCTCTCGGGAGGTTTGTACTGCTGTTTATTAATTTTAATTGCATTATAACAATTATTACTTTTTCGTTGCACGCATGTCCGAATGCGGTATCGAACTCAGGACCCTCTTTTTTGCAGTACGTACCTCTACCAACGCAGCCATTGAGGCTGCTCACCTTTTGTTAGCTAAATTGTGTCTTTTTTATTCTATAAACACACCATTAGTTGAATTAGCTTATTCACCACGCTTATACGGATATAACTACAGGGGTTGCCAGATTTTATTATTCGTAACAATATATTAAAAAATTTGAAAATTTCAGAGCCCCGTAACTCGTAATTTTTTCACTTGATGTTTTTTCTTATTTTTTAATTATCTATCGCTTCATATATTTATTTTCTTCATTGGAGTTACTTTATTGTTCCAATTGACATGAAAAAATCAGAGATAGGCGTGGGGTTTTGCCTGCTGCCTCGAAGGACATGGACTGATCATTCTGATTTCCAATAGCACCTATTTTGACACTATATCTGATCGGTTGACACATTTATTTTTTTGTGGAATCGGTCGAAAATGAATATTGTAGAAATTACAGACGGAATTACAAACTTAGATATATCCTTTTGCCACTTTTTTTGGTGAATGGTATAAAAATGTAGTAGAAAATATTTTTTTTTGTATCGTCTTTTCGTGGAGTTCAAAATAATAACAAATTTAATGCCTCATAAGAAGGTAATAAATTAAAACTAAATATCTTTTTAGACGAACAGCGGCTAAAATCTGTGCAGAATTTTGCACAAAACATGTAATCAACGTTAGTCCAATTGTATTACCAACCTTCCAAAAAAATTTATATAATAGCAAAAATTTAACGGGAATTCATATTTGATTAAATAATAAAGTATTTCTTAATAAAAACTTTTCACCGGTTTTCTATTTCTTAGTGAAATGAGTTGGCATCTAACTCGGCTATGCCGAATCTTATATACCCTTTACCATATATGTATAACCACATGTACATATAAATCGGCATAAGAAATTCTTTTGTACCATTAAATTTTTCTGTTCAAAAAAGCTTTGAAAATTAGTTAATTAGTTTTGCTTAGGGTTGCCGTCTCAGCTAATATAATTGTGGTGAACAAATAGCAAGCGTAAGTAAGAAATACAACCACCTGCAGGAATAAAAATGACAGTTTAAAAAGATATGGAAAAATACAGGCAGGCGTTTTGCCCGCTGACTCGAACGACATAAACCAATCTTGCTGGTTTGATCAATTGGCGAATTTAAATTTTTTCTAGCTTATCTAGTACCTTTGCAAAGTTGATTTCCACTGGCCATTACAAACGGAATAAAAAACATAGATATAACGTTTTCCACCTGTGGTAAAGGGTAAATTAAATATAGACTAAACCAGAACGGCATTGTAGTGCTTAGTTTTTGGTTTCTGCTTCTTTAACCCTTTCGGGACTACTGGGATAATACGTCCCAGCAATTTTCAAACTGGCTTTTTTTCTTTATGTTCAATGCAATCGCCAGGGACGTAGAACTCCCAAACGTCCAAAAACGGATAGCCTCAATATTGGAGACCACTTGTCAGTAGAGCAAGAAAAGCGTTGTCGCTGTGTCCGCTGTTCTTCACTTGGCATAGAAAAGCGAACAAAGATGATATGATCAGGTTGTAACAACGCCTTATGTTACAAGTGGTTTGGGCCATTCACAAATAAATACCTAATTGTATTCCTAAAATGTTAAAAATAAATGTAAACTTTTATCTTAATCTAATAATATTTATATTTTAGTTATATTTTTAATTTCAAATCGCTCTTCGAGAACACTGATTGGGATTTTATGTCCCATGAAAATACTTGTTGGGATTATATGTCCCAGGATAAAAGGACGAATTTAAAATTTTAAAGTATGGAGAACATAAAACTTTTATCATACCTTTTAGAATATGAAAAAAATTTTACCATATATAATTTGGTTTTCAAAATAAAACTCCGTCCCGAAAGGGTTAAGCTGTTTTTACCCGAAAACGCGCTATATTTTATCTCCATAATAAGTCAGATGTTTAAGAAGAACTAGCCTCAGATAAATACTATTTTACTTTTATACTCTGCATTACACTTCATCAAATCTCCTAATTACTTTGCCGTTAGGAAGACAATCATTATTTTTCGTTCCTTACGATTTATGTATATAAATTAGTAAATTACGATTTTCACGAAATGTTTATTACTTTTATGCAATAAGATCAATGCTGCATCAGCTGGTTTTGCATTTTCGTTAAATTTTTTTTGCAAATGTTTTTTTTTTTATTAATAAATAGTGAATACTGGAATTTCAAAGATTATTTTGCCTCTCTAGCGAATCTCGAGTTACACGATGTCTTGTTTAGCAAACGTTTGGTTTTAACTAGCGATTGCTACATGCTTTTGTTACGTTTTTCTCTCCTTAAGGCGACGCGTCGTTTAAATTAGAAATTCGATTTCCATGTTTTGTATATAAAGGCAGCTTCATTTACCGCTGCAATACAATTATTGTTTTCTTTTTCTAATTCTCTTTCTTAAATGAATCACCCACCACGACAATTAACTATTCATTAACTATTATTATACCCTTTAGCACAGGTGGAAAAAGCGTATATCTAAATTTCCATTTCCGACCCCATAAAGTTTATATTTTTAGTGCATAGCGAAGTCGAATGAGTGATGTTCGTCCATGTTCGGGTTACAATTAACTTTGCCAAGGCATTATATGAGCTAGGAAAAATTTAAATACACCAATCGATCAGACATAGTTTCGAAAATTTTTCTTTTGAAAATCAGCAAGATCGGTCCATGTCCTTCTAATTTTTCTATATCATTTTGAACAAATGTAGTTTAGTGAAGTAACTCCAATCAAAAAATCAAATAAAAGGGGCGAAAGAGAATTAAAAAATAAGAAAAACCATCAAGTGAAAAGATTGGTAATTTAGAGCTCTTTCTGCTTTATTGCGAATTCAGATAGTTGTATTGACTGAAGCGCTATTGGAAGGTGCTTATATTTCGTTTCTATTTTTTGCTTTAATTTGAAACTTTTTCCTTTAAATATTGTGGTAAATTTCTAAATTTAAAATTTAGATTTTGCCAATAAGCCAATTTAATTTTTGTTTTTCCTGTGGTGCTTTTTGCGATTATATCATTTTTTTTTGAACTTTTTGGGATGTCTAATCATTTCGTACATTTTTAATTAAAAAATTGCGTTCAAGTGCAAATTTGTAATCATTTCATATCAAACAAAATTAAGGGATAATCACATTTTATTTCCAGCAATTTATTTATTATTTATTTTTATTTATTTTTAAATGCCCGTGCTTTTGTAAAAATACCATTTGGGGCATTTTAAACTGCTAGATATTCGTGTACCTAAGTGTATTTCTGCAGTTTGTAAATATGTATTATGTACATATGTATGTGCTCATATGTTTGTATGCTTTTATTTTATTTCATTGTGAGTGAGTTGGGTGCAATTAAAAGTTAATTTCAGGCCATCAATTAATGTTGGAATTTAACCCGATAAAAAAGATCTTGTTTCTGTCTGGCAGGTGGAATGATTTGCGTTAAGCTTAGTTGATTCAAATAATTGTTTAACAAGGATAATACATATTAACATACAACATATCTCAATATTTTTCTACTATATTCCCTTACTTGTTCAGTGTAACTTTAATTGAAATTAAGATAAACTTATAAATATGTTGATAATTTTAAATGTTTGTTTATCATACCATCTTGTGGTCATGTTTTCGGTGGCATGTCATTACGTCCACGGATATTAGGGATATATTTTATGGTATTCTATGTTAGAAAGATGAAACGTTTTTATAAATTGGCCATCAGGAAATCTTTGCTAAGCGAAGCTGGTGCTGTTTATACTGTAGAGAAGAAAATTCTTGCACACGGCGAAAGACCGGCTATGCCACAAATCTTTGGTAAGCAAAACCATTGTAGTTTTAATTGTGGACATTATCACACTTTTTAAAGTGAGACTATGTCGATACCAGAAACGATACAATGTCCATAGACACTATGACGTTTTTCCAACCAATATAATGTCAAGTTCATGGACAATATGTTCTTGGACATATGACATGTCACCCTGTTTTCATGTTTAACAAATTTAACATTTGCTCACATGAATTTAAAAATTAAAAAAATCTATGTTAAATAATAATAAAAAATGTTTTTATGAATTGGTAAGAATTTACATACGTTTCCTACGTGGCCAATAATTAAACACAAATATGAAATTCATTATTATTAAACTTATACTCAGTTTTAATATATTTTAAATTAATGATCCAACTTAAAGCAATTATTATTACCTTAAATAAAACTGTGTACAACAAAAACCCAAGTTCATTTTTATATGAATGATGATGTTTAAAAATGTAACGACTGACAACATGAGCGAACAAACTGCATTTAAAACTGGCTGCAACCCCCTAAATTAAACACGTGTTGATATTGCTTTTTAATAACAACAACCATAATTACCTGTATTAAAGTTATTATCAAGCCTAATTGTTAAATTGTACTGTGTATATGATGTTCACATGAAACTATAAAAATTCATGTTTTTAGTATTTCAAAAAGGTTTTTCAAGTGACTCGAACAAAATGGCTGAACAAGAAGTGGAAATTTGTTAAATTCTCCACCTCCCCTTTAATAGAATCAGTCATGAGCATTTTAGCTGATATAAATACGAGGGCTGCTGTATATATTTCTGGCCTAGCAACACTGAGTGCTGCCAAGTGCAATCTGACATTTCCATTGGAAAGTCTGTCATTTTTAAGCATAATCGTACTCAAAACGTTTTGACGTACGACCATTATTTGTGTTGTTTACAGTGACTTGAAAAAATTAATATAGAAAAAAATGGAATTAACTCGTGAACATTTTCGTGCCATCATTTTTCACAAATTTCGACGTGGATTATCACGACAAGAGTGCATTGATGAACTTAAATCTTTGTATGGCGATGAAGCAACATCCTATAGCACTGTGAAAAATTGGTATAATGAATTTAATCGTAGCCGAAGCTCGCTCAGAGACGAATTCCGTGAAGGTCGTCCAAAAACGGCTGTTGTGCCAGAGAACATTGATGCCGTGCGTGAACACATAATGCAAGATCGAGATGCGACATACCGGGAGATAGAGACATCCTTGGACATTTCTTCCACTAGCATACATTCGATACATCATGAACACCTGGCCGTAAAAAAGGTTTGTTCTCGTTGGATCCCGCACAATTTGAAAGTGGCTCAAAAAAAGGCTCGTGTCGATTTTTGCAAAGAAATGTTGCAAAAATACGATTGCGGTGCTTCAAAATACGTTTATAAGATCGTCACAGGTGACGAATCACGGATCTATGCGTATGAGCCCTAAACGAAACAAAAATCGACCGTGTGGGTCTTCAAAGACGAGCGAAATCCAACGAAAGTTGTTCGTGAAAGAAGCACTTCGAAGCAAATGGTCGCCTGTTTCTTCGGCAAAACTGGTCATGTGGCGACTGTTCCGCTTGAGCAACGTAGGACGGCCACTTCTAAGTGGTACACTACAATTTGTTTGCCTGAAGTCATCGGAGAAATTCGAAAAACAAACAAGAGGAGACGAATCATTGTTCACCATGACAATGCGAGCTCTCACACATTGGCTCAAACCAGAGCGTTTTTGACCGGCCAAAACGTCGAATTAATGGGTCATCCGCCGTACAGCCCTGACTTGGCACCTAATGACTTCTTCTTGTTTCCGCACATCAAGAAAAAAATGCGTTGTCAACGATTTTCGTCGCCAGAAGAAGCTGTTGAAGTGTTCAAAAACCATGTTTTAGAGGTGTCTCAATCGGAGTGGAAAAAGTGCTTCGACAACTGGTTTGAGCGCATGCAAAAGTGTATAAATCATGCTGGAGAATACTTTGAAAAACAATAAAACCATTTTTGATTATAAATATTCGCATTTTCATTATTAGGCCAGAAATTTATAGACCAGCCCTCGTAACGCACACATAATTTTCATATAATATCAAATAATGGGTACATTTGTTCTACAATCATACACATAATTACGAATAAATAAAATTCTATTGATTTTACAATTAGAACCTTAAGTTAGACAAATAGATGTTTTAGTCCAAGGTGTGTTTTTAATAAAGCTTTTCAAAAACTTGTGAAATGAGATTGTATAAATTTAGTTAACAATTTTACTCCAAATTACCAGCAAAATCTTGTATCATAATGCAATAATAAGACAAAATTATATAATACAAGAGAGTTGAAATCAACTTTGCCAAGGCATGAAATAAGCTAGAAAAAATTTAAATACGCCAATCAGATCAGATGTAATTTAGAAAAATTGAAATCAATAACTTAAAATCAGCAAGATCGGTCCACGTCGTTCGGGGCTGCAGGTGGTTGTTGTTTATTAAAAAAATTAACGAAATTAAGTTGGGACAACAACGCTTTCGAAAAAGTGTTTTATTAACAGAAAAACTTTATTGTAGAAAATTTAAAATGCTCAATTAGAAATCTGCTTATGGTGAAGGCATAGCCGAATATAGCACTCTTACTTGTAATTAATATTTAAAATAATTATGATTTCCAGCTTAATATTGTATTTTAATTGTAACAACCATGGATACCTACTTATTTTTTGTTCGCAATAACTATTTACTTAACAAATCATAACAAAAACTTTATCATCGGTTTTTGGGCATTGCTCTTCAATTTCTTGTCTTCTGTTTTTCACACTGTGATTTAGTGAGGTTCGTCATTATGTAGGCCCTTCTATTCTAACTGAGATTGCGTCGACGATTTGCACGCATTACTAAATATACAGTTTAAACAAATCATCTGTTGCTGCTTCACAATTGCTAACAACAGTTATTAGTTGTACATGTTTAGGGACGCTTAGATGGAAATGTTATTCTAGAAGTCATCGATAAAATCCACGATTTAGTTTTGCCTTGGTCATTAACGCTTTGCACATAATCGAGACTTAATACTAATGTAAGAACCAGCGAGTGCCGTGTTAAGAGGTTTCCTTCTTCGCTAACTTCTTGGTTGGATTAAGTTATTTTTTTAATGTTTTTTGTTGGCAAGAGCTGTAGTGAAGCAAGCGAGGTAAGCAAAATGGAATGGCTTGAATTTGGAGTGGATGTTTATATACTTGCTTGTGTAGGTTTGTTGTGTACTTTTTATTGTTTGTGTGTTATTTCAAATAACACAAATTCTGATGGCATGAAAAATTTCATCGTTTATAGACGCGAGAAAACTCGCTGAAACTTTGAAAGATAATTGAAAAAAAGTAAGAGTGCTATATTCGGCTATGCGGAACTTATATACCCTTCACCATCTATGTCAATGTAGTTAAGTTAAGTAACTCCAAACAAAAAAGCAAATATTGGATGACAAAAAAAAAAAAAAAATTGGTACCGCATATTTATAATTTTACATAAAAATGACATCGGCTCTTAATGGGTTAAGCCATTAAAAATAATTAAAGTATTTCTTCAAAAGCTTTAAAATCATACACATATTGATATTTTAAAATATTTTGAAATTTCAGGTCCCCGTAACTCGAAATATATGGGCGAGCACCAATTTCTTCACTCTAAGTTAACATTAATTTTTTTGATTGGAGTTAGTTTATTGTTCCAAAGGACATGAAAAAATTAGAGGTAGGCGTGGTGTTTTGCCCGCTGCCTCGAAGAACACGGACGGACAGACGGACATCGCTTATTCTACTTCGCTATGCATAAGAAATCAGAATGTATATACTTTATGGGTCGGAAATGGATATTGTAGAAATAACATACGGAATGACAAACTTATATATCACCTTTTTCCACTTTTTGTGGTGAAGGGTATAAAAATATCATGCAGATTTGTAACGACAAAACATAAAAATCGACAAATTTTTCTATACCCTTCACCACAAAAAGTGGAAAAGGGTATATATAAGTTTTCCTTTGTTTGCCGAGGAAAACTTGATTTCCCACAAAAAAAAAAAATATTTCAATCGATCAGATATGATCAGTCCATGTCCTTCGAGGCAAAATACAAATATCTGGGGCCAAAAAACTGCACTTGATATCTATTGAAATTTCAATAGAATTTAAATGTAAATTTCGGGCACTAATTTACCTTAAAAATGAGAAAAATTAAAAACAAGTAAGAGTGCTATATGCGGCTATGCTAAATCTATCTATCTATGTAAATCTAGTTTAGTAAAGTAACCCCAATTAAAAAAGGAAATATTAGGGTGACAGAGAATTAAAAAATAAAAAATTTAAATTTTATTTCCTTTTATTTTGCGCCTGCCCAAACAACAAATTTTATATCTGCCACTTACCCATAAATGGGCCAACCAGTCAACACTCACTTCTCTTATGCTGAAGCTTTAAAGACTAATTCCGGTCTCTCGCAAAAATTGTCACCACCTGAGAATGCATCAAATACGATCTCTAACTAAAAAAAGTTTTAAAGAATGAACAAAACAACTCAAAGATATGCTTAACCCATTAAGAGCCGATGTCATTTTTATGTAAAATTATATATATCCAGTATCAAATTTTTTTTATTTTTAATTCTCTATAACCCCAATATATGATTTTTTGATTGGATTTACTGTACTAAAATAGATTTACATAGATGGTGAAGGGTATTTAAGATTCGGCATAGCCGAATATACCACTCTTACTTTTTTTTTTTTAAAAACTTAAATATATTGTTAAAAAAATTTATTACAAACATATTTAATTTTAAAGCTTTTCATACACTGCGTTTTGAAATTTGCTAAAAACAAACATCTACAAAAACAAGCTAAAAATTAAATGAAGACCTCTAAAGAAATTGTATAACAATTTAGTATCGAAAGCTTTTGAACCGCAGCGCCATTACATAAAATATTGTTACAAATGGACTGATGTAAAATTGTGTATGAATTTGTTTTATTCATTCATTATTTGCTGCGGATTTCCGCTGAACTTTTTTGTTTCAAGATTTCCAATTGACTAGAAGTCACTTATAGTTCGAATATTTAATTAAAACTCACCTTTAATCTTACAAAAAAAACGAAATTGAAATGAAAAAGTTCTTTTATTTAGCAAAATAAAAACAGAAAAATATTGGATTTCAATATCTTTTGAATTAAAAAAAACACCCTTTAAATACTTGTGCACTCATATTTTTAAGTATGAAAGGTTTTATATTCAATTAAATAAAAGTACTTTGTTTAAGCACATGTCGTTATTAAAACAAAATCAACACAAAATCAAAAAAAAAAAAAATTAAAGATCCTTTTTTTACGAGTTGAAAAGAAAGCAGAAAAATGTTTTCAAAATACAGGGGCTGATCTGATCGTTCACGCAAAAAAAATCTACGCATGATTTTTTTTATTTATTTTACTGCTTTTCGTGGTATAAAATTTTGTATTTGCCAAAAAAATCTCGATTCAATGACTTTTTCTTTTTAGGTTTTTTTTTCTTTTAATTATATTGTTCGTTTTCGGAAATACACTCGTGTCATTTGATTTCCGGTTGAGGTTTGTTTGACTACTTTTTTTTTGGATTAATAAAAAAAAACAATTCCTAAATCAACAAATACTCAAGAGCATCAACTGAAATCTTTGCAAATTCTAATGTAGAGGAGAAGAACATCTGCCAATGAGTAAAGTTCTTTTTTAAAGATTGTGTACAAAAAAGCACGCGATTTGTAAACTATTATATTTTGTCGATCATACCTTTAATTTCGTGCACTATTTGAAGGGTGTACATATCTAGAATTGAATTCGCATGCATTGTTTATTAATAAAAAATACTAAAATCATAAAGCCAATAGGAGAAATTTACAATTCAGATTAAGTCTTGTGTTTATTCATTTTTTCATATAAATACCAGTATATTATTATTGATGCTGTTATGGTTTGTTTTTCTTTTGTACAATGTTAAATTTTCTTTTTTTATTTTTTTTCTTGTAAATGAAAAATATAAATAAAATTCCCAATTAGTTGCATTCTTTTGCATACATTCAGTGTTAAAGGTTATTAAATTGTAGTTTTCATTCACCTGAGATGGGAAAGCGAATGCTTTCAAGCATATAGAGACTACAAAAGCATCAATAAATACATAATTAATAATAAAACTTTATTTTAATACAAATTTTTTTATTAGGAAATCTATTATGATAAAATGATATTTTCCTAAAAAAGAAGAATTTGTTTACTAAACCAGTAGTTATGGCGATTGGAAAAGATTAATAATAGATTTTATTTTATACAAGTCGCAAAACCATCAAACCAGTAATTATAGCATGTCCCCGACTGGAAAAAATATGTTTTAAAATATTTATACATTTCCTTAAAAAATTATAGGAAAAGTTTTAGACGATTGTAACAAAATTCCAACTCACGCCCACCGCTCACAAACAGAAAATAAAAATCTGGCACCGTCCTGCACCAAGGGAGCAAAAATACTTTAACTTATCAAATTTGAGCTTTTTGCGATAACAGACGGCTTCAGAAAGCTCTGGAAAGATGGATATACATACATCATACAAACATACATACATTAAGAATTCTTTTAAATTTTTTTAGTTCTTATAGATCAGGAGATCGATATTACAAATATTACAAATATCTGGGGCCAAATTACTGCACTTGATATCTATTGAAATTTCAATAGAATTTAAATGTAAATTCCGGGCACTAATTTACCTTAAAACTGAGAAAAATTAAAAACAAGTAAGAGTGCTATATTCGGCTATGCTAAATCTTATATACCCTTCACTATCTATGTAAATCTAGTTTAGTGAAGTAACTCCAATTAAAAAAGGAAATATTAGGCTGACAGAGAATTAAAAAATAAAAAAAATAAAAAATTAGTTTAATAATGATTATTTGACCCTTTTTTATTAAATTATTTTCTATTTTCTTAAGCTTTGGGTCCTTATATTTTTTAATAATATTTTATTTCAATATTTCGGTACTTTCTGCGTACCTTCCTTGTTTCCTGAAGAAGGTACGCAGAAAGTACCGAAATATTGAATTAAAATATTATTAAAAAATATAAGGAAACGAAGCTTAAGAAAATAGAAAATAATAAAAATAAAAAATTTAAATTTTATTTCCTTTTATTTTGCACCTGCCCAAACAACAAATTTTATATCTGCCACTTACCCATAAATGGGCCAACCAGTCAACACTCACTTCTCTTATGCTGAAGCTTTGAAGACTAATTCTTCTCTTTCGCAAAAATTGTCACCACCTGATAATGCATCAAATACGATCTCTAACTAAAAAAGTTTTAAAGAATGAACAAAACAACTCAAAGATATGCTAGCATATGAAAAAACTGCATCATTTCAAAAATATCTGGAGAGTCTTGATGTTACACCAGCCTTTAATAACTCTTTGTGGCGTGCTGCTAAAAAGCTTAAAAGATCCGTTGAGTTTAAACCACCACTTCAACTGGAAGTTGGGCAAGAACTGATGCTGAAAAAGGTAAAATATTTGCTGAACATTTGAAAAATGTATTCACTCCCAACACGTGTACGGGTGTTATTGAATTGCCGAATGTAGTTGCTTTACCTCCGCGACCATTTAAATTGGAATTGCGTGATGTACAAAAAGTCATTGGTGGACTTAACGCGATGGTATCAGTAACAGAATGCTGATTGAGTTACCAGGTATTGCAGTTAGAATCTTGCTATTTATATTCAATTAAATTTTAAGACTGGAATATTATCCACAAAATTGGAAGATTGCCAAAGTTAAAATGATTCCGAAGCGTGGAAAAGATCTTACCAACGCCGAGTCTTATAGGCCGATTAGTTTATTGTCAACAATGTCTAAGCTTTTCGAAAAGCTCCTCATGAGTAAATTTTCGCCTATCCTAACAAATAGTGGCTGCATTCCGGACCATCAGTTTGGTTTCAAAAGTCAGCATAGCACCATTGAACAAACTCACAGATTGGTTCAAGTCATCAGAAGGACATTTGAACAAAATATGTCTCCCAGGCTTTTTACAAAGTATGGCATGAAGGCCTGTTTTTAAAATTGAAAACATATCTGCCAGTCAATATTCTAAAGCTTTTGCAAAGTTACATTATTGAACGGAAGTTTACTATTACAGTGGGAAACTACATGAGCCCTCTCGAATCTATCGCCACCGGTGTGCCACAGAGCAGTATACTTGATCCAGTTTTATTTTTGATTTATACTTGTGATATGCCTACGAGTAGCAATACTCATATATATTCATTTGCCGATGATACAGCCTGTCTTAGTGTGCAAGGGGATCCTCGCGTAGCATCTCTAAATCTTGAAGAGCATATTACCCAGCTGGAAATATGGTTGAAGTTATGAAGATTAAGTTGAACGAACAAAAGCGTGTTTACATAACTTTCACCCTGCGAAGGGATATTTGTTCTCCTGATCGATCAACAACCAAATTGTTCCGGAACATTCACATGTGAAATACCTTGGTATACACCTTGATCGACGGCTTACGTGGAAGAATCACATTGATGCAAAGCTAACTCAAATAAAGCTTAAATTAGCTCAGATTCAGTGGCTGATTGGTAGAAATTCTATTCTGAGTCTAGATTATAAACTTTTATTATACAAGTCTCTTTTGAAACCGATATGGTGCTATGGAATTCTGCTATGGGTCACTGCTTCAGCCTCTATTGTGGAGAAGACCCAAAGCAGACAAAATAAAATTTTGCGCTTAATAACATCAGCTCTATGGTACGTCAAAAATTCTAATATCCATCGTAACTTAAACATGCCTCTTGTGACATACGCAGGAAAATACTAATCAAAACTCGAGACCCATCCTAACCCACTTGTCGCAATATATTAAACTTTAGTCGACACATCCGCTTAAAGAAGAGGGATACTAAGGCTCTAGTTGTCAACGATTCAGTTGAAGCGTCTGAATACTAGTGTTAAAACTATGAATCATTAATTTTCTGCCACTAAGTTTATGTCTGACATTGGTGGGGCCTAATTAATTATTTCTAGATTTAAGACTTGATAACTTATTGTTAGTTCATATCCTGAAGATACAATAAATAAATGCGTACATAAAAAAAATATTTCTTTAAAAATCTCTTCAAAAGCTTTAAAATGATACCCATATTGATATTTAAAGAAATTTGAAAATTGCAGAGCCCCGTAACTCCGAAAATATAGGCAAGTGCCAATTTTTTCACTTGATGTTTTTATCTTATTTTTTTAATTATCTATCGCGCCATATATTTATTTTTTTGATTGGAGTAACTTTATTGTTCCAAATGCTGCCTCGAGGACATGGACCGATCATTTCAACAGCACCGACACTATATATGATCGATTGTCACAAGTTTGCTTCGGCAAACTTGATTTCAACACTAACACGGACGGACATCGCACAATGGACTTCGCTATGCATAAGAAGTCAACTAAATTAAAAAAATTTGCAATATTAAGGTAAAGGAAATCCTACAATTCCCAATATAAAGACCAAAAATCCTAAAATTATCTCATAAAGGCCACATATGGAGTAGGGGTCAAAATATACTTTTAGCAACAATTCGTAGTACATATAGCTTTTTTGCAGTAGTTTTCTTTTTCCGATCCCAGCTTTAAATTTTATAAAATGTAGGGTAAATTAAAAATTTCGATTTAAAATAGATCAAATTGAAGAAGCTTCATCTTCTGAAAGAATTATTAATTTTATACGAAATTTGGGTTTAACGGACATACATACAGATATCTAGCTTAAACAAAAATTACAAAAATTTATACGAATATATTCCTTAAAAAATTTTTTTCTATCAACAAAAAAGAAACAACGATTGATGGTCCTAGTTTTGGAATTTTTAATTTGAAAATCGTTTAATTTCTAAATCAGAAGAGATAGACATATATAATCTTAAAATTTTTTCCAAAATATAAAAAAATCTAAGAAAAAGTTACTAAAAATTGTACCAAATGTTTTGAAATAAAAAAACTGGACCAGGCTATCGAAAATCAAGAATTTTAATTTTAAAATGCTTAAACCTTGATAATTAAAAAAAATAATAATAATGCAGATTAAAGAACGATTTTGGAGGTATTGGCTAGGCTTTAAGACCATGTATAATTTTTAAAAATCAGACAAAAATTAAAGAAATGCCAAGCGTAAGAAAAATTTGAAATAAGGACCACATAGCGTCATTCTGGAAATTAAAATTCATGTGCTCCTCTGATATGATTATGCCAAAGTTTGGATCAATCGGCCCTACCCTGGCTGTGCTATTTCCCAAACATTTTGTTTCTGCCCCGCTGTGCAGTCTCGGCCTTCTTTTTAAAGCTTTAAAAACGTATAAACACTTTTTTCTAAGTACAATTGTAAACTGACCTAGATAATGTTTAATGTAGAGCTAGCCAATCATTAATAGTTAATAGAACTAGCAAAGAGAGGATGACTCCTATTTATGCACCGCATTGTACCAGAAGGAAATTGGAGAAGGAGGATAGAGGTAGTAGTGCTTGTGGACATTTGTTTTGAAATTTTTTATACAGAAATTGACAGAGAAAGCTTGATATAAATCAAGAGAATCTATCACCGATATCAGAAGAAGAAATACAAGGCACGTCATCAGTTTAGCACTTTCATTGACAGTTAATGTTAAATATTATCTTAACCCATTAAGCTATAGTCTTGAAGTTATTATCAAGTAAACTCTTATCAATTCCCTCCAAAATAACACAAAAATGACTGCTGTAAGATTTAACATAATATTTAAATTAATCTTTAAAAAAACAATATATTAAAAAACTTATTAAAAAATTGGTCAACAGAATAGCGCCATCTGCTACAATTTTAGTTTAATTACTATTTCGAGTAACTATATTACTTTTTAATACGTTCATATTAAAATTTTAACAGTATTAAGAATAACTAAAAATGCGTGGTGGCGCCTTTGCTTAAAATCACTTCGTAAATTCGGTTGAGAATTGAATTGTAAAGTTTTTCAATATAATTCAACGACATTGTGCACCAAGCGTGTTTGCTGTCTTCGATTAATTCGCTTTTTCTATTGTATTGTTTACCCGACTTGTACACTTTTTTAGTCCACCATCTCCAGACGTTTTCGATGATATTTAGGTCGGTCGAGTATGTGGCCATTCAAGGACGTTAACTTTTTAGCTCTGAACCCACGATTTAACAGATCGCGCTGTGTGGGCTGGAGCATTATCGCGCTAAAAATGCCACTTTAGATTTGAAATAACTTTTGAAAGTGGGGAAAAGCCGTTTTCAAAACGTCATTGCAGTTTGCTGCATTCATACGTGATGTTAAAAACTGTAACTGGCAGGTGCCATAGTAGAATATTTCTTCCCACAACCATCACACCATCCACCCCGCTGGGCAAGCGGTCCAAATAATGCTACTTCTTACGAAGATCATGAAGTATACTCATGGGGTCCTTCTAAATTAAATTTCTTTTCATTCGAAAACACTACTTTATGACACTAAGTAGACCAAGCCATGTGCGTTCGAGCATACTTTAAGCGCATTTTCTTTCTAAGTGAATTAAGTGGTGTTTTTTTTTTAATTTTTGTCTCTCTAGGTGTGCAGCTTTCCTAATCACTCTTTGAAACGTTAACAAGCTCGCCTTAGAATTGCTTGATTGTCTGCTTGGGAAAGCACTTGATTATTGCCGCCCTTAAAATATTTTTCCATATTGTATTTTATTAAAAAAAAAAAAAAAAAAAAAAAAAAAAGGCAACCATTTTCTGCACCTTCAGCAGTTTTATGGAAGGGTAGTACAGAATCATAGTACGCTTCAATTTTTAGTTTTTTCCTTTAAAGATAAAATTGTTGCTTTTCCCATTTTAGGTGTTTATTTAAAGACAAATACTTTTTAAATTAATTTTAATTGTCAAAATCTATTTTTAATTGTCAAAACAAGCCAGATAACTAAAAATACATTTGGGGGCGCTTATCTGGTGACACAAAACTAGTGGAAACAAAATAGCAAATAGTATATAACGGCTCTTCTATGGTGCTTCAATTTCTTATGAAATATATAACACAAAATGATTGCAAATTTAAAACAAAAACTACGAATTTGCGTGCAATAGGAAAGTAGAAGAAAAAAAACAGAAACAAATGAGCGAAAGGGGGGCGCTAACCTGATGACGCGCACTGTATAAATTGTATCTTTTCATACAAAGCGTATATTTCTTTTCAATTTTCAACTTAAGTAATACCAAAGACTATAAATACACTAAGATGTTTCACTGCCGTACATTCTACATCCATTGCATATTTTGTCGATGGACGTACTACTACTGCCACTTTAAGAGTAAAATCACAAAGAGAGATTATTATTCTCAGAAACTTGTTACTCTCATCTCACATTAATTCATTTGTGTATACGTGCATACGAATGTGTATATATTTACATTATAAAATATCCAACGTAAACCAATGTTACCGATTGTGTATTTGTATGGTAACAATATGTGTTTTGTTGTTGTATAAAAGAAATAACATCGATTTACACCGAATATTAAATTCATTTATTATCAATATGAAAATTTATTATTCGGAACCTTTTCGATTTTAATTTACTTTACTTTTTTAGTTACTGAATGTTTGCTGTGTTTTTGTATACTCTCTTTTTGTCTTTTTCTTTTATTGATTCAATAGAGTTCTTATTTAATCAATTTGGCTTTTGATATAAGACTTTTAAGTTTTCTATACAAAATTTGGGTAAAATCCACTAATGAGCTAAAATAGCAGTAGTGAAATGGCCATATGAATATACTTTATATAGTAATTCATAAAATGTATAGTAATACCGATTTCTGTAACATTTTTTGTCAGTTGTTCGTATTTTCAAGTAGAAGGTTTTTACGGAAGAAAATTTTTGAAAATCTCTCCAGAAAAGTCGGAAAATTTGATAAATCAGAAAATTGGTGATTTTAATAATTTGTTCGGGATAAAGATAAAGATAAAGATAATAAATTTATTTTAAAATTCCCGTAATTTTATTTTAATTATTAACTTGCAAGTGCCCATATAAAAGGCATAAATAAATTATCGTGGTGTGTTGTGATATTTCATTTGTTGTCTTAATTTTCTTTTTCATCATCTTTTAAATGGATAGAAGAGCCGAAAAAAAGTCAGCCTTATAGAGTATATAAAGAAAAGTATAATCAGGTGGCAAATTACGACACTCGATATCGATCGAAATTTCAATAGAATTTAAATGTTAATTTCGATCGATATCGAATGCCGTAATTTGCCCCCAATGTTGATAATTGTTGTTTTTGCTTAAAATTTGATTTTTGTATTTACTTTATTGTTTGAACAAAAAATTTTAGTTTATTTAAAATGTTTGTGAGAAGTTTCCTGAAGAGCTAAGTAAACGGTAGCGAAATGGCCATCGAGAAGTGCTTTTACCTTCAATAATCAAAATCGGTGATTTTAATAATTTGTTTGGAATAATAATATTTTAAAGATTAAAATTAATTTTTTTTGTACGAAATTATTTCCTAATTGCTTTCCAAATGAAAAATAGAAAGTTCTTGGTGTAAAACATGGAAAATAGCGAAAATGCGATATTTCAACGATTTTCTTGCTATTAATGCAGAATAATAGATATAATTAAACCTTGACAAATTCTGACATATACATCGGAAATGTGTATCCGTTGTAAGAACTATAAAAACACGCATAAAGGTCTTATAAATACTATTTTGTAAAAACAGCAGCTAAAAACATAAAAAATATACTACGAAGCAATGTGCATAGTGTACTAAAATTATTATGTCTGGTTTGACGAGAATAACTCTTGTCACAAAAACAGGTTGAAAGTTCCGAATTTGCTTATACTTTTGTTGCTAAGAAAGCATTGCTCATGGGAAACACATGAGTGTAAAGTAACAAGTACTGGGAAAGTCTAAATTTTAAGGCGCCAGTAATTTATTTTGTTTGGCAATTTTAATTTATAAATTTAGCTATTAAATTCATATTGAGGTTTATATATATTATACCTATATGCAGGTTAAATAAACTTAACAAAAAATTTAATAATAAATATACATAAATAAGTGCCTTATTTTATTACCATTGTTTGAAATTTCTTAAAAAACATATTAAGTATCCACAAGAATAAATGCTAAAAAAATTACTACGTAATTTAGGGTATGATTAGTTCGGTGCGATTATGCATATTTTTAAAAATACACAAATAAAAATATATAGTTACCCTACAATAACAAGAGCAGTCATATAGTTTCGTTTTTAAGCTTATTTTACAAACGATTTTTAAATAAGTAGGAAAAATAGAATTCAGAAATAAAATTTTATGAAGCACATTCTTCTTTATACGAGTATGTAGATATGAAAGTATGTATGTACGTTTCTATATGTTAAATGTGTGTTTTTGTCTCTCAATACTTTCCTTTAACAAAACATTTCTTATGAACATCCACACACATTTTGAAACTCATGTGTGTATGAATCTGTCTTGTTTACAAACTAATATTGCGCTCTCTTGAGTTTTGGTTGCGCTCACAGAAATTTTTTCCCTCTTATCTCTTACCCCCGCTACCCAGAAACTGCTCATAATTTTTGATTTTTTAAATGTTCAAAGTGCAACATCTTTATAAATTTATTGTCTTTGGTAATACTTTTGGTTGATTCCTTCTATAGCTGTTTGTAATAAAGACACAAACGGAAGTCTTCAAAAGGTGCAAAAGAACTTCCTCTTAAATCAACATCATCAACGTCGAAACCGCTGTTATCATCGTCAATATTGCTATAAATGTAATGATTGATCAAACACACAAGCCAAAGAAATCGTTAGTAAACGAACGAAAAATATAAATATTTTTTAAAAATATGAATGCATGTTTCATATCCTTCCTTCCATAAAAATATCCTTGTTCCTTTTAGTCTGTTTTATCAATCATTATATTTCAGCACACGTTAGCTTTTAAAAAGTTAAACACAGTTGCTGTCATCATATTGACGTTTGGCTTATTTAAAATGTAAAAATAAATAAAGAAGCAATGACTGGCATATTTATCGTTTGCAATTTTCTTTAAAACTGTATTTGCCGCGAAGTCTATCGTATTTATTTACTCTTTGAAAACAACAAAATTACAAACAATCAGTCATTCTGTTGTTAACAGTGTCACAATATTTACATTTTTGTCGCTAAATTAAGCATTTTTTATATTGATTTTTTTATACAACGCTGTAAAGTATCAGTTTTTCGTTTGTCCTTATCTTTTCTTTTATTTAATATTCTCATATAAATACGGCTTCACTGACTGTAGTCAGCTATTTATTTCTTATGATTTATTAATTATTTAATTTTTCAGAGAAGATGCTAGATCCAACACCGTAGCTTATCTGAGCGCCGCACAGTGTTTTGATCACATATAACGATGTGACAAAAATAGAAGGAGTTGTCGCAGAGAGTTGTAATTTGGTATACAACTATAAAATACTTTAGTTACAAAAAATTCAATTTAGTAATAAAATCGGACAAAGGACACGGCTACCGCCCATATATGCCATAACAAAATTTAAAATATTGGTTACATAACTGCAAAAAAATTTTAAAAATCCGTAAATGTTTTATATCCCATGCTAGTATTAGTAGTGTTTGGTAGTTTTTATTCTGATTAAAGCAAGCACTCTATATCCTGCCATATATCCATGTCGATTATTAGAATTAAGATTTGCTCAACAGATAACGTTGAATTTTTTTCTGCAGCTTTAGTTGTACCAAAAGCCGAAGTTGGTGCAATAAGTCCATCAACTCTCCTCCTTTTTGCCCGTTGTGATGTTTTCTCACAAATAAGATAAACGGTCTCTACCACTGCTAGTACTTAAACCTAAGGCATGTAGAATTCAATTGAGTTGAAATTTTGATATTTTATAACAAAAAAAATTGTAATCTAATCAGTTTCAGCTTTAAATCTACTTGCCATACGCCAGTGTTTGGTACCTTTGCGGCTGAATTTTAAAACTGTAACACACAATTTCTTCACTTTAGTATTCAACAATACTCTTTGCAAACGATTTTCTACTAATTATGTTACTTCAAGTACCACAGTAGTTGTTTTATGTTGCTTTAATTCCATCCACTGATTGAAAATATCACGAATCTGAAGGGGTCTTGACACTAAAAAAAAAACATTTACCAAAGAAATTCGTGCAAAAAGGTGCAGCTGTAAATTTATTTATGTTATAATACATACTTACAAGCATATCGTTATATATAAAAATATTGAAAAAGTATTTTTTGATGTTATTTTTTTAAATTCACTATTAAAGTTTATCTCTGTTGTGAAATCCCGGCTTTATGTTACAAATGCGTTTTTGCTAACGGTACTTTATATTTGACCAATAATCATCAGTGGTGTAATTAGATGCACTTAACAGGGATGCACTTTTATCAAAATCGTTGTCAAAAATATTAAATTTGGGTACTATAATGACACGCAAAATGACAGTGATATTCTTTGAATCTTTTGTTTTGCATACAAACTTTAATTTTTAATTGCAATAACTCAATAATTTCTAAACGATGTTCATTCATATTTTGCAAATAATCTAATCAAAGTGTTTTCTCTTAAAATATCACCAAAAAATTTTTTAATTTTCACATGTGCACAGTGTGCACCGTATGTGTAACTGCTAATTTTACGATTTTTTACCCTGCACTGTTCATTTCTGAAATATATTAACATTCTCAACATTATTTCAAAGCTTGTGTAAAAGTGACTAGGTTAAAGAATTGATTCAAAACTTAAGCAAAATGCATGAAGTCCTAGCAAGGATATGTGTTCGATCTCATAGACTCAAATGGTGTTTGGGCCTCGCTGCACTGCAGGTAGATGAAGCTTAATGGAACAGGGTTCCGCATTATATTTATAAATTTTAAACTTCTACACACGCGGAAATCTGATACCCATAATAACCTTTAATTGTATACACAAAAAACCTTGGACATGGACTTTCTAGTCTATTTTAGTTACTCGATTTCCACCCAGAATTATTAATATAAAATTTTCATGTATAAATCTATTTTTCTATTGCCTTAGGTAATAAAAAGATTTTCATGTTAATAAGAATCTCTAAAATTTGAAGAACTAGAGTTCACCTCATGTTCACAATTCGACCACGTTTATAATTGAACATTTTTTTTTCTTTTTTTACTTTATGTACACACTCATGTTTTGAATATTTACGTATGTTTTGCATGTTAGGGGCAGCAATTTAAGGGATCATTTATTTCTCAAATACTTATTAGTTTAATACCTACTTATTATACTTATTAGTTTAATACCTACTTCAGAGAACTGCACGAGTACACCGCAACCATGAGTACACCGCATACTTGCTCTATACTTTTCATACTCGAGTATTTTAAGGCTGGTTCACCCAAAAAATTTTGTTCCGAAACATTTTTTTTATATGTAGTTTCTCTCTCTCTCTCAAAAAATAAAATGTCAAACTACATATAAAAAAAAATGTTTCGGAACAAAATTTTTGTGGGTGAACCAGCCTTTAAACACAGCAATAAAAAGTTGCGGTGTTTATTTTACCCATTCTTGTAATAACGAGTATCAAAAATATCGCAATCAGAATTTTAAGTATTTTTTATACTCGTACGCCAGAATTTTTTAATTCTCTTTATTTGTAAGCAACGTTGCCACATTTTTACCATATTAAAGTTTTTTACTGCCGTTTTATGAAATACTGCATTGTATGCAGATCTATTTATAAACAATAAAAAAAAAACGAAATTTGATCAAATCTATTGCTTAAACATTATAAGCAGAAAAACAGGCAACAACCGTTTTCATACGTATAAAATACAACACATATTTAATAAATAAAATGCAATAAAAACGGCTTAAAGGCACAGCTTTTGTACACTATTTAGAGCAGGTATACTTATTTTGTTTTATGTACAATTATTTTATTTTTTGTTGTCATAAACGTGCTTCTAACGGTATTTAGAAAAACAAAATGATAAAATGAATCCGTGAATAAAAGGAAAATTACTTAATTTTTTTAGTTTTAACAAAACTGTGTATACGCAGATGTAATGTTGCATTGACTGAATAGAAATAGACCTTATAAATAATAATAAATAAAATAATGTTTTTAGTTTACATATTTTATTTTGTTAAATATAATAACTGATTTTATACCTATTTATTAATTTTAAAAATCTATTTGCTTAACGAATAGAATTTTTAAATTTCTTTCCTGTGTGATTAAAAAAAACCCTAACAAAAACGTAATATAATAAACAATGAACTATTCTTGAGTTATTAGTAAACTTTTGTTGTGTTTCTAATAAATGAAAATATGGCGAATTTTACGGGTTCTATTTAATTTATTTTCTGTTAGCTAATTTAGACATTGGCGACTTTTGATATTGTGTTTGATTTAATAATTCTGATCTGATAACTCTGTTTTCCTTTCACTACACACGTTAAAATCTCTCTCTAGGTGTTTATTGTGAGTATGAGTACGAATAAAGTAAAGCCAGCATCGCAAACATTTTACTTGAGTATGGTAGACACTTATACTCAAATGGAAGGGGTATAGTAAATACTCGCACAAAAGAAATGCGGTGGCGATCACATCGCAACCGCATTTAAGATGAGTATACTTAGAGTATTAAAAACAGACACTCTTGCAGTTCTCTGACCTACTTATTAGTTTGTAACCGTGCTACATTCTTTAGAAAAGGGATAGATGAGAGAGAAAGCAGGTGGTGAAAGGAGATAGATATAGCCATTTTCTTAATTATTTTACATCGCCAGCGAATATACTATGAAGAAGTATCGACGAAGGAGGCTGCATGTTTTAGTGTTAAATCTGATTATGTATTTATGCCATTAAATAGAAAAATCATTTTGATATTTTCACTGCCGCAAGGGTTGAAGGTACGGCAACCAGATTTGTAGTCAACGTGCTTACCACCTTGACTGCAGCAGCAAATAAACCATCGTTTAGGGTATAATGAATGGACTGCAGCAAAATATCACCAAATCATTAAACAAAAAATATCAGAACGGTAAATTTTGCAGGTATCGTCATGCGATCATTTTTATCGGTATGCATTCACTTAGTGCATACTTAATTTTCCAAATAAAAAAGCAAGGTTAGTTTTTTAGTATTTTCGTATTTAACCAACATCGTTGTAAAGAATAAAACAATTAAAAATCAAAACTCCAGCTACTGTAATTTAAGTTTTAAAATATATTTTTTAATGACTTTCTTTAAGTTGTGTAACTACTCGTATATTAATGTGTTTTAAATTGTTTAATTTTACGAATGAGAAATAAAAAATTCAAGGATTTTTCTACAATTAGTTACGCCCCTTCATTGCCACTGGATTTTCTCATTATGTTAGTCAGCGTCTGCATGAAAAATGAGAAAAGTTGAAAAGCATCCTCCACTAATTACATACATCAACACATTTTTCACCAAGAACACCTTTGTTGTCAAGTTTCCCAATACTCGTTACTGCTCCTGCGGTCTACACTTTTTAATCTTGAATAATTACAATTGTAGTGATTACCTCCTCTTGAATATTTGCTATCAATTCTGTCTTCTTCATTTCTCTTAGTACCAGTACGAGGTATCTATTTAACACACTTAAAGGTTAATTGTTATCCTAGTGCTTCTTGATTAGTTTCAAAATGATTAATATACTGACAGGTTCTTTGTGCCACAAAATAGCAATTGGTGTTGATATTTCTTTGCAAAGCAAGTTGCTGACTACAAAGGCTGCTATATATATTTCTGGCCTGGCAACACTGAGTGCTGCCAAGTGCAATCTGACATTTCCATTGGAAAGTTTTAAGTTTTAAGCATAATCGTACTCAAAACGTTTTGACGTACGACCTTTATTTGTGTTGTTTACAGTGACTTGAAAAAATTAGTATAGAAAAAAATGGAATTAACTCGTGAACATTTTCGTGCCATCATTTTTCACAACTTTCGACGTGGATTATCACGACAAGAGTGCATTGATGAACTTAAATCTTTGTATATCGATTAAGCACCATCCTAAAGCTCTGTGAAAAATTGGTACAATGAAGTTAATCGTGGCCGAAGCTCGCTCAAAGACGAATTCCGTGAAGGTCGTCCAAAAACGGCTGTTGTGCCAGAGAACATTGATGCCGTGCGTGAACTCATTATGCAAGATCGACATGCGACATACCGAGAGATAGAGACATCCTTGGACATTTCTTCCACCAGCATACATTCCATACTGCATGAACACCTGGCCGTTAAAAAGGTTTGTTCTCGTTGGATCCCGCACAATTTGAAAGTCGCTCAAAAAAAGGCTCGTGTCGATTTGTGCAAAGAAATGTTGCAAAAATACGATTGCGGTGCTTCAAAAGACGTTTATAAGATCGTCACAGGTGACGAATCACGGATCTATGCGTATGAGCCCGAAACGAAACAACAATCGACCGTGTGGGTCTTCAAAGACGAGCAAAATCCAACGAAAGTTGTTCGTGGAAGAAGCACTTCGAAGCAAATGGTCGCCTGTTTCTTCGGCAAAACTGGTCATGTGGCGACTGTTCCGCTTAAGCAACGTAGGACGGTCACTTCTGAGTGGTACACTACAATTTGTTTGCCTGAAGTCATCGGAGAAATTCGAAAAACCAACAAGAGAAGACGAATCATTGTTCACCATGACAATGCGAACTCTCACACATCGGTTGAAACCAGAGCGTTTTTGACCGGCCAAAACGTCGAATTAATGGGTGATGCGCCGTACAGCCCTGACATGGCACCTAATGACTTCCGCACTTCAAGAAAAAAAATGCGTGGTCAACGATTTTCGTCGCCAGAAGAAGCTGTTGAAGTGTTCAAAAACCATGTTTTAGAGGTGTCTCAATCGGAGTGGAAAAAGTGCTTCGACAACTGGTTTGAGCGGGTGCAAAAGTGTATAAATCATGCTGGAGAATACTTTGAAAAACAATAAAACCATTTTTAATTATAAATATTCGCATTTTCATTATTAGGCCAGAAATATATAGAGCAGCCCTCGTATTTAATATGCTGCAAAAACATTTTATAGAAACTGAGTAGTCATAATGAAGACATCAACGCATCACGAATACTCGAGTATCAATAGTACAAATTATAATTTTATCATTTACATGTTTTGTGAACAAACGGGCAGTTGTATTGAAAAACATTTCGTTGTGTCATAAAACAATTGTAAAAATAGCCGCCAAGTATGATATTAAATCACACATGTGGGGTTCCGTGCCATGGATAGGTCATCCTTTAATAATTTTTTTAAACCGAATTAAAAAAAAGAAGGAGGTTATCAATTCGACTGAATATCGCCATTTTTTTTATATTTGTGCTTCAGTTACTCAGTCCTGTCTGTCTTCATAAATTTGAATTTTTTTTTCTATTTGAAAGGTGATCCTTACAGATGGGTCCTGTTTTAAGAACAGTTCATAATCTTAAAAATTAAAAGCTGTCCCCAAGCCACATATACTTTAACATTAAAAAACAACTGCGTACAACTATAGCTCCCAATGGCAAAAAGTAATACAAAAATAAATCTAAAAATTATAGGGTGTCTCCAAAGTACATAAATATGTAAATAAACAAATGCTTGCAAATTAGACAGAATATCGATTGCTACGACTTTTTGAGTGACAAGTATAATTATTTAAAATTATAAATTAAAGGGTGCCACAATTGTTTACTTAACTTAATGTATATGGCCATACTTTAAGCACTTGCAGGCAGACGCTTGACATTTACAATGAACCTGTATTGCTAACTTCTCTATAATAACCGGTATAAAAATTGAATTTGGAAATAAAAGGGTAACTGTTTAGTTGTTGTACATTAGCAGGGAGCTGTCGTGCTATGGCCACTAAAACAAGTGTTAAGTTTGGAGATGTCCCAATAGTTAATATAATTTAATGTATATTGCAATACTTTCGAACAGATGAAATCTGTTTTGAAGTCGGTTTTTTTTTGCAATAATTATATTTTTATTAACTTGTTACAGCGGATGTAGTAAAATATACTTGGACAAATTTGAAATAAGGCCTAGTGAAAATAACGTTGTTCTTGGGACACTTTTTAATTTTTACTTGCTTCGAGTAAACAGAAGAACGGACTTGTTTGTATTTTGCAAAGATGTCCGAAACTAAAGAAACATACAAATCAACAGTATTCTTTTAGTTTTACATTTCAATTTAAAGGCGGTTGTGCTTTATTTTGATTTAAGAAATCATCACATTTTAATATTTAGTTCCATACACGCAGAAAAAAACATGATTGTGGTATGACCACAATAACCATATTATGTTCTTTGTAACAATGTATTCTTGCGGAGAGTTTTAGTTTTAGTTTAGTTTTTTCACCAAAACTTTAGTCACAATAAACATTTTTTGTTAACTTTTAACAATTATATGGTTACTGTGCACAAAAAATGCAACATGCTAAGTTTTATCTTAAAAAAATTTCAACCACAACCAAAGTTTTATAACTTATTAAATATAATATAAAAAATTTAACCATAACATATTGTTATTAATCGAAGTATGGATAAAAGCAACAGAATAATGTTTGAGCTAAACAACGTTTTGTTGTAGTTCTTAACAGTTTAATAACTTTTCTGGTAGTTAAAATTTACATTTGTTATTTAATGTTAGAGAAAGTGAAAAAAATTAAAAATAATATGCAAAATATGAAAACAAATAAAAAGGAAACCAAAACATTTTAAAAAAAGTTGAAATAAATATGTACGTATGTATGTATTATAAGCATATACATCGTTATATACATAATATATATATATGATCTAAGCGTTACTATAAGCAAATAATTTATTTTTTGTCAATTTATGTTCTAAAATAATTTTTATGACAAATCATTAATGAATAAAGCAATAAAAACTAAGTCTTTTATATGAGGAAAATTTTGCACTTACGAGACTATATAATAATTCAATTATATACACGCAAAGAAAAAACATGGTTGTATTATGAACGCAATAACGCAGAGAACAAATTATAGTTGTTTTCAACAATACTTTAATTACGATTAACATGTTTTTGTTGATATTTAACCATTATATGGTTACTGTGCACAAAAAATACAACATTGTTGGTCTAACGAAAAAAAATTTGGACCACAAAAATAATATAATATATTTTTATTAATCAGAGTAAGATTAAAAAGTACAAAATAATGTTGCGCTTAAAAATACTTTGTTCTTGGATTTGACAGAATGCTTTTCTATCAATTTAATAATTTTTTGTTAGTTTAAAGTTGAAATTGTTTTTATTGTTAGTGAAAAAGAAAAAAAAAATAAACAATTGAAAATAATATACAAAATATGAAAACAAATAAAAAGGTAAGCAAAACACTTCAAAAATGGTTGAAATATATGTACGGAAAGCATACCCAGCAAAAAATTTGACATTACCTTAAAAAGTACTTGCCATGTAATGATTAACTTTTGTGGTTGCCATATTTTGTTACTCGCTTACAAAACACATAACATTAGTTTCTAAAAAAGAAAGAAGTAATGAAACTAGTTTTTTATGAAAAAAGAGGTAACTGTACTAATGGTACTCGTTATTTTCTAAAATAATTAATGTAATGGATTCTCAGTAATTAATTATAAAGGTCTCATGTGTTGTTAATATCATTAAGTTTGCATCTAGTTGGAAAGTACTTCCGCCAAAATGCTTAATTCCATACTCGATTACCTTTTCAAATGTTATTGTTATGCTAGACAATAATATGGTTGCAAATCCAGCTTTATTATTATTAAATGTAATAAAACTCATATAATACAACCATAATATGTTGCTCTTAGATTGTGGTTACCTCAAACATGTTTTTTCTTTGCGTGTAGCATGACATTTTCAGCCATATTATGACATTTTAATTTCACCATTTAATGTTTATATTTGAAAATAATTATGTTTATACTTTAAAATGTTATTGTTTTGCTATACGACAGTATGGTTGCAAATGTAACAATACTATGTTTTGTTAGCAACCATATAATGCAACCATAATATGTTGTTCTTAGATTATGGTTACCTCAACCATGTCTTTTCTTGGCGTGTATGTATGTAAATCTATAACTTTACATATAATTAAATGGCAACGGGCTCTCTACATTATAGATTTTTTTTTATAATTTTGATGTTGGTGTAGATAGTATTTAATATGAAATACAAAACACCTACTTTGCAATTTTTGTCTGTCTGTCTGTGTTCACATCACGTAAAAACTGCTGGATGGATTTAAATAAAATTTTGTAAGGAGGTCCCTCAGAACCTTGATTTAAATATATAATGCGATAATAAAGAAAATGAAGCTAAATGAAGCAATTTTACAAATTAAATGCAAGAAGTTTAGTAAAAAAAGTTAAATGTTTATTGCTTTTTTTAATTCATTTACATTAATTAAAAATAATTATTTTCAAACATACATTGGCACAGTTATTACTAATTAAACTGCATTCAAAATTGTTGTAACCAGTAAATTAATGAAAATGATAATTTGCTTGCTTCACCAGAGTAAATTTTTACTGGTACTGGAATTCAATTTCTGTAATAAGTCAAATTTTCTTAATTTTTCAATCTTTCAGTAACTATTAAAACTTTAAAGAATTTTTTACTGACTTAAGAAGAAGAAGGAGGTTACCAATTCGTCTGCATGTTAATTTTTTATGTGTGACTTTACGTGTATTATAAACCGTAAAGGACATAGACGGTTGAAATTTTCAAAGAATCAGTATTGCTAAGTCCCCAATAGCTGTAATAATTGATATTAGAAAATTTGATAGTTAAAAGAGTTTGCAAAGAATAAACAAAAAACGTTAAAAATGACATAATTTAGAGAGGAAAATAAATTGATTTAATCGATCGATTAAGTTAATTCGTGTGGTTCGTTGTTCCTAAGGGATACACTTACTTCGGAGCAAAATTTTTTAACTCTTTCAAGCGATTTCGTGTCATTCGATTACTTTCTTGAGTCACACAAATGAGTCGAAATGAAGTGCATAAAATTATCCTTTAAATAAATTAAATACTTAATTTCTTTCAAAATCACCCTTTACAAAGAATGCGTCACCTAGGTCATCTTTTCATGCCTTCAATATACATACACGCATTTATTGATTGCAAAAGAAGCCATTACAAAAGCATTTATTAGGCTGTATGAATAAAAAAAAGTTAATCTGAACCCCATCTAGTTAAAGGTTGTTAAACATAAATTAATTGTGCAATTCCTTTACGGTTCTCAAACAACGTGTGTGTCAATACAACATTTTTATTGATCCGCAAAATAAAATAATAAATTTTTAAAGTGTGTGTTTTTATTTAAGATAATCAATTTGCAAATATATACATATGTATATGTATTTGTTTCTTAGCCTATTTTGTTTGTTGTCAAAAATAACATAATTAAGGTGTATTACTTTTTTTAAATATTGACTTTATAAACAAAAGGACAATTATACGGCAAACACCCAAAATGACGTCATGTTGCGAAGTTTGCGTGTGGTGTTATAAACCAAAAATAAAAGAGACAGCAAAGCCATCAAAGGACTTTTTCCCTTTTGCCTTCACATTATTTAGGCCATTACAAACATTATACAATAAACCTTGTTTTATACAAAAGATAAAAACTAAATACGTTGACAACGTGAAAATAAAATATAGAAAAATACATTATCACCCAGAATATAAGGTTAAAATGATTTTTCTTTTTTAAGGTGATTTTTATATTTTCTCTTCAATTTAAAACCTTTATTTAGAATATGTGTGTGTGTGGAAAAAATTAAAGCAACTGTAACAATCGCAACTATAAATGACAGTTATATAAACAAAGATAAGCAAACAGAAGGGCAGACACTGAATTGATTCAATTATTTGTTTAAAAAAATATTTTTAGTTTGAATCAGCGTTGCCGCTTTGGTCCAATCGGACCAAACTTGGTAGTTTTTCGCTTTTAAAAAACAGTTTGGTAGTTTGGTTGGTTTGTTGCATTTTTTTTAAATTTTTGGTAGGTTTTCCTCCTGTAGCAATTTTTTAGCAATAGTAAATTTTTATTTTTACCTTAAAAATTCAGAACATAAAATAAAAAAAAATGTAACTTTGAATTAAATAAACAAAAACTGTGAATAGTTTTACCACTGTTTTCAAAAACTGTTTTAGGTGTAATAAAAAACATCTCTGCTTTTTTGCATAAAGATGATTAAAGCTATAACCATCTCTGGTTTAAGAAACGCGAACAATATTATGAAATTGAAATTAACAATATTTTTGAGTGAAGGCTTATTTTCAAGTGTTTGTATTAAAAAAATTAACAGACAAAATGGAAAAGTAAGTAAACTTTTTTAATTGTATATATGTACCTATTAATTACATAAATATTTACTAATATTGTATGTAAAGAAACAGTAAAAAAAAATTTAGAACCGAATGGTTGAGCGAATTTGATTGGCTCCAGGAAAGGGATGGGTGTTCATTCTGCATAGTATGATCTAAAACTATTTTAAATCATAACATCCATCTTAAAAATCACCAAAAGACAAATTTCCATCTCAACAATTACGGAAAAAACCATGTGAATATAACAGAGTTTATGTGCAAGAAACGCATTTTTAAATTTTTGGTAGGCTGTGAACAATTTTGGTAGGATTTTTGAAAATTATTGGTAGGAATTCAATTTCTTGTGTGGCAACGCTGGTTTGAATAGTCAATAGTATTCTTTTATGGTTTTTGGTTAAAAAAAAAAGAAAAACAAAACTAAAATCATGTACGCTTGAGTTGACTGTGTGCGGTAAATTTGCTCATGTCTGTAACAATTGCAATTTTCTAATGCGGTATTGACGTTTGATCCCTGCCTGGCTAATTATTGCTTGTAGACTTTATTTGATAATTGCCGAAACTCATTGACTGATCTCAGATAAATTATGGTAACTAATAATGAAATAAATAGTTTCACATTTTATATTGGGTGTTTAATTGTTGGGAATACAAATTGTTTTTTTTTTCTTTTAAAAAGTAACAATTTAATTCTAAAGAATTTCCCTAAATACGGAAGTGCATGAATTTTTTTTAATTGGCAACTGCAGGTAAGAAAAGAACGAAAAAACACGCTCTATAAAATCGGAATTCTTAAATAAACAAATTTTCTTAGAATAAATAAAACAATTTGCAAAATGTTTTTTATAGGTGTTCAAAACTTATGGCTTTTTATTAATGTTCTCTGTTACTTAAATGTTACTCAAAATGTGGGTGAATCGCATTACCCTATAAAAATTACACATACATATGTACAGTATTGGGCAAAACCTAAGAAACGTTGTCAAATATTAGCTTCTGAGTCAAATTATGTTTAAACGAACATATTTCAATTCAATGTTTTAATGCAGTTTTATTAGTTTCTGTGTCATACAATATTAAAAAAAAAAAAAAAATTTGTAATTATCTCTCACCTAACGGTTCTTTTAGTACAACAACAAAAATTACTCAAAAGTTCATTGGGCAAAACCTAAGAAACTTTTTGCTTTTGTACAATAAATTTGTTTTTTTAAGATAACGGTAACTTCTTATTTTTTTCGATGATTTCTTATGAAAAAGTGATCTAGTATGCATTTAAAAGCGTGTAACGAATAAATTTCGCATTTAAAATTAAAATAAAATGCAACGTAAAAAATATTGTGAAGCATTTAAATTGAATGCTATAACGCATTATAATGCAGGCAAATCACAGGCTGAAATTGCAAATTTGTTAAAAGTAAGCAAATCAATGGTTTCCAAATGGATAAACCTTTATAAAGATAAAGGAACTGTACTCAGTATTAATCCTGGAGGAAGACCTCGTAAAACATCAGTTCGTGATGATAGAAATATCAAGAAAATAATAAAAAAACCCCTTCATCTCGTCAAAAAAAATTGTGTCAGAATTAGGCTTAAGTGTTGATGCCAGCACAGTCCGCAGACGGGCGAGAGAGGCTGGATTGAAAAGTTATAAAGCTTCCAAAAAACCTCTTCTTACAAAACGTCACGCAAAAAAACGGTAAGTATTTTTAAGCTTACAAGTCAACCATTAATGCCTGATTTTTTAGGCTCGAATTTGCAAAAAAATATCTTGATTGGCCAGTTAAAAAGTGGAAAAGTGTGGTCTTTAGCGACGAAAGCAATTTTAATTTGTTCAACTCGGATGGCATATGTCGTGTGAGACGCAATACTGGTGAAAGGCTTAAACCCCGATATTGTAAAAAACTGTCAAGCATGGGGGTGGCAATGTGATGGTGTGAACGTGTTTTTCAGGTCATGGTCTAGGGCCGTTCCACAGATTTTCTACCAAAATGGACAGATTTGTGTATAGGGACATTTTAGAAAATAAGATGTTGCCATATGCCGAGTGGAATATGCCAGTTCGATGGGTGTTTCAACATGATAACGATCCGAAACACTCATCGAAGTTGGTAAAGAACTGGATACAATCGAAAGGGATTCAATTGCTTAATTGGCCGGCCCGATCGCCCGATTTGAACCCAATCGAAAATTTATTTTCCATATTGAAGAGGAATGTTGGATCGAAACGATTCTCCAACAGAGACGATTTATTTTCGTGTCTGGAAGATGAATGGATACGCATAGATCCAAAAATAATTGATAATTTAATCAAATCTATGCCGCGTCGGTGCGCCGCAGTAATAAAAAATAAGGGTTATTATACAAAATATTAAAAGTTTCTTAGGTTTTGCCCAATGAATTTTTGAGTAATTTTTGTTGTTGTACTAAAAGAACCGTTAGGTGAGAGATAATTACAAATTTTTTTTTTGTAATATTGTATGACACAGAAACTAATAAAACTGCATTAAAACATTGAATTGAAATATGTTCGTTTAAACATAATTTGACTCAGAAGCTAATATTGGACAACGTTTCTTAGGTTTTGCCAAATACTGTATGTAGTTACTAAAGTATGCATACAGAAAATGATTAAAATTTGCCTGTTTTAATTATATATTTGTATTTCTCATATTAATAAAAACAAAATAAGCGAAAAAATTAATTCGATATTATACAAAACTTGTCTTAAGTCATTTTTCACATATATACAAAAATACTAAAGTATACGATCATAAGAATATTAGAAAAAATAAAATTTCAATATCTTGTGTGACATCCTTTGGCTTCAACAACAGCTGACAGCCTAGCAGGCATCGACTTTGCTGATTTTTTTTTTTGTTTCCGCAGGAATTAAATTCCAATCCTTGGTCAACGCCTGTTTCAATGTGGGGTAGAAGTTATATGGCTTTTTTAATGGCTATATATACATATACAGCAACCATGCTTTCACTATTTTAGAGAAATGCTTGGGATCGTTGTCCTGCATAAATAACCCATTTTGTTTTAGCCCTAGTTTTTTCACGCTAGGAAGATAGCTATCCTTCAAAATTTGAATATACTTCATGGTAACTCGTTCCCAAAAGGTAGGATCACTTTTGTGAACGTGTTAATATTTTGTAGCATATTCCAAGCGCTTTGTTATACGAGTATTTCTGTAGCTTTTGGCATTATTTATAATGTAACTTAATTAAAAATAAAGTGGCGGTTAAAAATGAACACAAAAAAATGCGCGTATGTATACTCGTACTTTTGTAACATTGAAAGAATGCATTTTAAGAGTTTCATGGTTGTATTTTTTAAGAAAAATACTCGGTTGTATTTTATAACAAATTTTTATATAGTTGGACATGTTCTTATTAAATAAAATAAAAAAAATTTAAAAAATATTTACAAATTAAAAAAAAAACAGCAATAAGTTGATCGTACGTATACTTTAGTAACTCTGTGTTCATTTAAATTAACAAAATTTCATATCAAAACATGTTAATTTTAATAGTATGGTGAAATAAAATGTTTAAAAATAACAAATTATTGTGAAAAATTTTACATTTAATTAATTTATTAACTAGTTTTCCATATTTTAGAAAAATTAACAAGGCAACAAATTCACTTTCTGAACAAAAACAAACTTAAATAAAACAAACAAGTGTGTTCTATTCGGCTATGCCAAATCTTATATAACATTCACAATTAATGTAAATCTAGTTCAGTGAATTAACTCCAATCATAAAGACAAATATTGTGGTGACAGAAATTATAAGAACAAAATTAAGTACTATATATAGTTGTACGTAAATATGCATTTAAAAAAATTAGTATTTCCTGAAAGATCTCTTCAAAAGCTTTTATATGATATCTATATTGCTATCTTAAAAAATATAATGAGCAATCGTACTTTTTTATGAAAAGTTCAAGGGCCTATGACTCGGAAAATATGGGCCAGAGCCAATTTTTCCACTTTCCCCGTATATGTATTTGTTTTTTAATTGAAGCTACTTTACTTAACTAGATTGTTCCCAATGTTATGGAAATGTTAGACCCAGACGGGGTGTTTTGCCCGCTGCCTCGGAGAACATAGGCCGATCTTGCCGATTTTCAATAGCAAAGTTTTCGAAACTATGTCTGATCTATTTGCGTATTTTAAGTTTTCTCTAGCTCATCTAGTGCCTTTGCAAAGTTAATTTCAACCCGAACACGGAGAGATCGACATCGCTTTCCTATGCATAAGAAGTCAAAATATATATACTTTATGGGGTCGGAAATCGATATTGTAGAATTTACAAACGGAATGACAAATTTAGATAAATCCTTTTCACTTTTTGTAGTAAAGGATTTAATAATATTTAGCTTAGAAAAATAAACTGTAGAATTTTGCTTTATTTTAACAATTAGTGTTGAAGTTCTCAATTTTTGTAAACTGGTATTAATCTCTTCATTAATAACAATTTTTGTTGGACTATTATCTATATTTAAATAGGTAAGCAAAAAACTTTGGGATCTTTTGCTCTTATTTTCTTCAACCGATTTTGTTTATTCTTTCATATATTTGTAGATATTGTCGAGCTTTAGTGCACCGTCTTTATCTTATTTATCGGTTAAGTATTTGATAAATAAATAGTAAAGGGCTGCACAAGAATATAAAAGATGTCTTATAAGCAATCAGGTAAATTTCAAGTAGTGTGTGTATAGAACACTCTCATTTTCAAACACATACTTCCAAACACAAATGTTTTGCTTTGCCACCAAAATAGAGATTAAGGAACAAAAGTATTTTAGAGTCTAAAATTTAGACCAACATTGAAGTAAAACATAACAGAACTAGAACAAAAATGATATATAATATCAAAACTCAAGTAGAACATTCAAAACAAAAAAACAAAAATAAAAAAAATTGCCTGCATTCGATCGTACTAAATAATATATTTTTTTATAAGTTCTATACAAAAAATTTTAAAACGGGTTCAGCAATTGATAGTAAGGAATTAAAATTAATAACACGTGGTTCAGTAGGTATCTATCCTTTTATAAAAATATTTTTTAAAAATTTATTTTTTATCCGAAGTTTCATATTTTCATATTAAAAATATAACAATAAAACAGCCTGTAATAAAAAAAAACATATTTGTATGTTTGCATATCATTTCTATATTGTATAAAAGTATTTTCTTTCAACAGCCTTAAATCGCATTATTTAACAACACTACTTTATTTTCGTGAGCATGCTTTGTATATGGTTTAGTGCACTCGATGTTTCTACTATGATTTACTCCATATATAAAAAAATTATCTAACTGTTATACAGATTTTTTATATATGGAGTTTGACAGTTAGAATACCAGGGAAAAGAATTGAATTCGCCTTGTCTATCACCTTATATTTAATTTGCCTTGGTATTTTCTTTTAACAGCCTTAAATCGCATTATTTAACAACACTAATTTATTTTCGTGAGCATGCTTTGTATATGTTCTAGTGCACTCGATCAAAGACTATAAATATATTTATTTTTTTATTTATAAATTTATTGTCTTTGACTCGATGTTTCTACTATGATTTACAGTTTTTTTTTACTTCATTGTCGCCTTTTGTTTTGATGTTCTACTCTGTTTTAAAACACAAGCACTAACAAAGCTGTAAAGAGAAACTTTCCGAATGGTGCTTGTTTTGTTTTAGTGAGAGCCATTATCTGTTATGCTTGTTTTCATATTTATATTTACAATGAAATTCTGTGTTTGGAGGTAGTGTACACTAGAAAATAGAACTTTTAAAACATTTTGTGCAGCTCTTTAATAAATAGCCCCCTAAGTTGGTACCACTACGTATGCAAAAAAATACGCATACCTACATACAGAGAGCAGCAAAGTGAAGGTATCCCAGATAATATAAGCAAGTATATAAATTTTACAAAGTAAATATATATGTATATTTATTAACTCTTATTTATTATTTTTCTTATTCATATACTATCCCAAACAAAAAAATTTTGGAAAATAAGAAAATATAAGAACTATACCTAAAAAACTTTGGTAACTTCATATATGCATATACCCACCCCCAAAAGTCTTGGTACCTTATGTATCCGGAAACGTCTCTTTTAGAACTTTTGTTTTTGTATTTATAACGGAACTTTCAAAATACAACTACATACTGAAAAATATTTTTAGCAACAAGTAGAAGAAAAACTGTTTTAATGATTAAAAAAAGAAATACAATCTCTCGTAAGAAATTAACAATTGAAGAACGCACTATCATTGTTATTAACCACAAAATAGCGAAATCTAATTCTAAGATAGCTACTATAATGAATCGAAGTAAATTGAAGTAAAATTATAAACCGCTTTATACGAGAAAAAGAATTGAAAACAACCCCAAAACAAATTAAAAATGCACCGCAGATTGCCACCGACTTAGGTGAGACTCTGGACAAAAGTATTTCTGCAGATACAGTGCGCAGATCGATCATATGATCTGGGTATAACGCACGCACAGCACGAATGAAACCGTAAATTAGCGAAACACACAGAAAGATGCGGATAGACTTCTGAAATTTATACAAAACAAACCAATTAAGTTTTGGCCGAAAGTTATCGATGAATTAAAATAAAATATTTTTGGTCGGATGGCCGCGCATTAGTGTGGAGAAATACAAATGAAGAGCTCAATCCGAAGAACACAAGAAAAACTGTTACGCATGGATGTGGTAGTGTCATGGTATGGGGCTGTAAGTCAGCAGCAAAGCCCACATTTAAACCCATTTAAGCAGGTGTGGGATCATTTAGAAAAAAGGGTGCGTATTTACCAAATTTCTAGTAAAAATAAGCTCAAAACTCTGCACATGGCCGAATGGTTAAAAATGTTTTTCGAGTTCGCTAAAGTCACCAAAGTTTTTAATTTAAAATTACATGTTTTTGTTTTACGGAATAACAATTTTTTTTGCTTTCATATTAATTTACATATAAATAAATTTAAAAATGATAAACAAAAAAATTTTTATTTTATTTATTTCAGCTGGGGTACCTTGACTTATTCTGTAAGTGTATGTATGTATGTATATTTAAAACGTGAGTGTGCACAAAATAAACAAGGAAAAAGTGCTCATAATACTTGGTCGAATTTTGAACACAAGCCAGACTCTAGTAGTTGTAAACAGGCTCAATAAAATTTGAATTGATTTTTAAACCAAACACAAATATTTTTTTTTTGGTGTTTTTAGAAAAAGACTTTTGTTTGCGAAAAACCTACTGCTTTTGAATTTCAGAATTTTTTTATTTTGTGTACTATTTTGTTTCAATGCCTGAACCCTTTTGCATATAACTATAAACATGAACTTTTCTAACTTGGGACAAATGTGTCCCTAAATGTTGTAAAGACTTTACGTAGAACTTATTTCACGAAACCAATTTGAAAGTTGAAAACTTCAAAACAAGGGGAATCAATTACCAGGTGGCAGCGTAGGCAAATTCATTATTTTTTGCTGGTAAAAACTAATGTCAAACTTCATTTAAAAAAAATATACGCAGCTTTTTATATATGAGTTTGACAGTAGTGTTCACGGCAAAAATAAATGAATTCGCCTACGCTGCCACCTGGTAATTGATTCGCCTTGCTTCAAACAAAATCAAAAACTATTCGATTTTACAGTTGGCAGTACCCAAAAATATATGGAAAAGATATAAATTGATTCAAAGTTGCATGATAAATAATCATTTATTTTACAAATTTTGTGTCTATTTGACATCCAGCGTTATTGTGTTATTAGATTTAATGTGTGTACTTGATCATTTATTTGACAAATTTTGTGACTATTTGACATCCAGCGTTATTGTTTTAATACATTTAATGTTTTGTTTTTAATTTGATAGGGAATTTTACTTGTTTTCGGTAAAAATTAATTAATTAACAAAAGCCTAATGAACACTTGAGACTACTTACTACATTTTCACACTTTTCATTACCTTGTATGCCTGATGGGGTATGAAAAACTTAATTTAAAATATTAAATACGTTAATAGAAATTTTGTTCCTTCATAAAATGTTAAATTTTTTTTTTAAATAAAGATAACATTAAAATACAAATAACGTTTATATCCTTTTGTTAGAAGTTTTCCCTTTTTAACCCTTACGACCAACACAAATAGATATAGTACTTATTTTTGCATCTGTGTTGAAAGTTTAATTCAATGTTTTTTAGTTTATAGCCCTCATCAGCTGTGGAAGTGTGTTCGGTGTTTTTTGTTTTTATATATTTCTCTTTTTATCGTAAAAGACTTCATTCTAGTGCCCAAGAATTGCATTTTTCAAGTATATTAGTGTTTTCTTTGTAAAATATTTGATTATAAAACATTTTTTCTATAACCAGAGTGGTATAAGTGCCTTTTATTAATGATGTGTGAGTATTTTTTTATTTGTTCATTGATTTTCTTCATTCCATATTTTCTTGGTTGAAATGTTGAATGAAATATTTACCGTTAATCCGTTTTTGTTGTTTTCTACATTTATGTGTGGAAAAGAGTTGCCGTATGATATGCGAGAATTTAAGAGCGAAGGATTATGCTGCGTATAAAAATCGTTATTTAGAACTTGTCGGATAAAGAAATGTTTTTACTGCATTCATCGAGCTCTGTGAAAAATTGAAAACTATTAAAAAAAAATAATTTAGAGAAAAAAAAAAGTAAAGCATAGTATATAATTATATTACACAAAAATACCCCAAAATTTAACATTGGATTATTTTTAAATTTATATTTTAGACTCAGTAGTTTTCCTGATGCCAAAAATTACAACATATACGCACAATTTATTGATCAAAATTAGTGTAAAAGCAATTATATAACCATTCCAGGTTAAATTTAGTTTAAAGCAAATTTACTACCATTTGTAGCAAAATTGCCTTATAAAAAAAGTGATATTCACGGCGAATTTGTGAAATTTCACTATTGCAGGAAATGCCAAACTTCAAATAAAACAAGTAACAGCCAAACCTACATTAGCGCGTACGACGCAATCTATCTGTCAAAAATTCTCATATACATAGAAAATGTATAAGGCAAAGCAACATAGCGCGGCGTCAAAGTTTAGTAATTGAAAACATCGATTTGGACCGTGCGTTAGGAAGTGAAGTTGGCTGCTTGCTTGTTTGTTTTTTTCTTCTTAATTTTTTTTACAGCGGGTTTTATAAAAATGATTTAACTGCATTCAAAAGGATATATATATATATATAATTTTAATAAAAATAACAATAACGCCGCCTTTTAATGGGTAATGCATGTTTAAACAATTTAGGTATTTCAGACATAATGTCGAAAGACACCACGCGTATCTCTAATTTTTTCATGTCATTTGGAACAATTAACTAACTCCAATCAAAAAATAAACTTATGGGGCGATAGAGTATTACAAAATAAGGAGATATTTATTCAAATACTGAGTTTTTTTAAAAATGCGTAACCTACTAGGACCGACGGCATGTAGTACTTATTTTTTTATTCTATCTCCCCAATATTTGCTTCTTTCATTGGAATTACTTCCTCAAACTAGATTTACAGGTGAATGTTATACAAGATTCTACATAGCCGAATATATCACTGTTGTTGTTGTATTTGTTCTTTCTCATGGTAAAGTTAAGTTGCCTTAGCTGTGGCATTATGTATTCTTTGTGGCTGAAAGCATAAAAATGGCATGAAAATTTTAACGTAGGTATATAAATTTAAAAATTAACCTTTAACAATAACAATGAAAATAAAATATTTTGTTCCCTTTGATTTGTTTTAGGGATTTTTTATCATTTTTAATTTCCAAAATTGACGAAATGGCAACACTGCTCTATATTAACTCTTAAGGCTGGTTCACCGGCAAAAATTTTGTTCCCAAACATTTTTTTTATATGTAGTTGCTCTCTCTCTCAAAAAATAAAATGTCAAACTACATATAAAAAAAAAAATGTTTCGGAACAAAATTTTTGCCGGTGAACCAGCCTTTATGCTGTCAGTTTTTTCCCAGCAAACATTTTCACTCAGAAAACAAAATGATGGTTCAAGTTTATTTCTTCCCAAATATTATCAAATAAAATTTTTAAAATTAAATTAAAAACAAATTAAAAACAAAATTTATTACATACTAAAGTATTTTCAAGGGGCAAAGCAATATTAATTAAACCTGGACATCTCGAATATAATACGAGATATGATGAAAGAGTAAATTCAAGTAATACATATATATTCCATACCTAACTCATTTCTTTTTTTAATGGCTAAAACAACTCGGTGACGATTTGTCAAGACAAATTAAATGTTCATCCAGACATGCAAAAATCGCTAACTACTTTATAAGTCGCAAAAAATCGCCATGTCGCCAAGTCAAAAGTTTATGTCGCCAAAAAGAAAGAAAGAGAAATCCCCATAACTGATAATCCCACATCTCCACTTCCAACACATTTTTCTAAAATAGCATCTTTCCCCTACTGTTTGCTTAAGGTTCTGTAAAATGACAGTAAACTATTCTCGAGTAATGACAAAAATGGCCAAAACCTCTATCCGAAAACAAGACGTCAAACAGTATACATACATATGCATGCAGTTGTTCGAAAACAAATAATTTGTATATTCTTCAATTTCTTTTTTATTGTTTTTTTTTTAAATAACGCTATTGGTAGATATTTGCTGCCCGCAAACATATAATACTTTAACCAGCTGACTATTTTGCAGTTTACACAATCTACCCAAGGCGAATAAATTATAAGGTGGTAGCGATGGCGAATTCATTGATTTTCGCTGTCAAACCCCATATATAAAAACTCTCATTTTTTTATATATCACTAAACCGCCCTATAATTAAGGATATTAATGGTTAACAGTGAGAATTAGCAAATAACCAGTCGCTGCTCTTCTTTATAAAAAACACGAGATAAAAATCCCTTAGCTTCCATCGCATTATGATAAACGAATTATATTGGTCATATGACCACCTCGCTAGTTGATGAAAATTTTACTTGCTTCACGGAATTATGTAATGTTACTCTAGAATAATTCGTCTTCAAATTGGCAACTTCTTCATAGTAAGATTTCAAGTCTTTCGGTTAGCAGGCCGAAGTCATAACATAACGACAATGAATCTACACTGTGAAAGAAATATTTACATTTTGTTTTTGTACAAATCGTCTTCGGCTGTCAAAAGCGAAGGAGATTATATCTTTTGACACTCGAAGAAGGAAAATCACAATAGTCACCTGGACTGTTGTAATGTGGATTTTGTCGTCGGCTGAGGTAGATCAGTGTTGTCCAGGGTTTACTTACGGATCCACAAAACCTTAAGTTATAACTCGATTGAATTTTCCCACTTATGGGGATTAAATACATATATCTTTTTTTACAGCTTTGATACATAGAATTATTTACTTCGGTAACGCTTCTAACAGCTATGGCTTTACCAGCGTTGTCAACTTCGTGCGTTTCGCACCATTTTGGGTGCTTTTTCGAAATTTTAGTGCGAATATTTCACGTGTTGGTGCGTGGTGCGTTTTTTTTAATTTAGGTGCTTTTTCAATTTGTGGTGGAACCACAAAAAAATTTTTTTTTACAAAAAATACACCCCTTTTAATACCATTTCGTTTAAGACGAACCAAATCATAAGCACAAAAGAAACATTTCACTGTTTGGAATATACTATCCCTTTTAGATTTTCATGGTCATTGTTTTTGTAGTAAACGCTGCTGTCGTACTGTTAAACAGCTTAGCAAAAGCAGAGTTTTGTCGTGATCACTTAATCGACTTCAAAAAAAGAAGGACATTATACAATTCGACTGAATGTTGCTTTTTTATGTTTGTGCCTGCAGAACTCAGTCATTTCTGAACCGATTTTGAAAATTGTTGGTAATATGATAGATTATGCTTACAGATTGGTTGGATTAATAAACAGTTCATAATCTTAAAAATTAAAGGGTGTCCCCACACATATTTTTTACGTGTATTATGAACTGTAAAGGACGATTCTGTAAAAGTTATACAAAAATAAATCTAAAATTAAAGGGTGCCCCATAATTGCTGTAAATTTACTTATATGGGCCTATGTTTTGAACCGTTATATACAAACGCTTGTAAATTGGACATAATGTCGGTTGCTATGGCCGATATAGTAAAAATTATTAATACTAAAAATTATAAACTAAAGGGTGCGCCTATAGTTCACTTAATTTGATGTATATGGCTTGAAATTTACAACGAACCTGAATTGCTGAGTCCGCTATAACAACAAGTATAAAATTTGGATTTGAAAGTTAAACGGTGTCCCATTAGTTGATGTAATTTCAAATTATTCATAATTTTTTCGCTTTTATAAACCTTTAATAAAATGAACTTTGTAGGGAAATTTTTGCAATATATGAAAAAAATGTATTATCTAGTACAAATTAACACAAACATATTTGTTTATTTTGGTTAAGTTTTACTTTTTAATTTTGTTTGTTTGTAAAAACCTTGAACTTTAAGACTGCTTTATTGTTATATTTTTAATGCAAGAAAATTACACTTTTTTTGAAAAACTAAATCATTAAAGATTTTAAATAAAAAAGAAATTCTAAAACTTGGTGCGTTTTTTTCTCCACTTTGGTGCGTTTTGAAATTTCAAAGTTGACAACGCTGGGCGTTACGTTGATCAGTCGGGAGTACTCGGCTTATATTAGTTGGTTTAATCAGTCGATAGCATTCGCCTCATATTCCTGACAGCTCGGATGATACCTAAACCAGTCGATAGTATTCGGGCTTATGCTCGCAATCCATCGGGAATTTTCGACTCAATACGGATAGCAGCATCGGTAATACTGAATTTAGTTGGAAATGTTCGTCTTCATACTTTCGCCATATATTACAACAATTAGAATGCTAACTTATCTAAAACAACCAGACAGCCGAAGCCGCTGTGGGAAACAGTCAGTCGAAAATGCTGTGGAAAACAGTCGGCCGAAGCCGCTGTGGAAATCAGGGTTTAATATTCAGCACCAACAAAATTTTTTTTGACTGGCGACTGAACTAAAAATAGTTTGAGTATTCATTTTCAACTATTTGACTGCTTAAAATAGTTGAACTGAGCACACACAAAACTAAAAACCAACTGAATTCAGTCTACTATTTTCAGGAGCAAAACTAACACACAGCGACTGAGTTTTGAGTTTGTAAGTTATCAGTACGCAACTGAGAAGCCAGTTCGTGTGCATTAAGCGGACGTAGTTATGTTTTTCTAGTAACGCAACACAACTGAAAATGTGTGTGAATAGTCTGACTGAATAGTTTGATTGTGTGTTTGTACAGAGTTTTTTAACAAATAGATATGTGTATTATCATTGTTGGTATAAATAGAAAATAATTTTATTTCATACTGTTTGTATGAAAGTTTGATTGCAAATATCTTGTTACATGCACGTGTAAATAATTTTGAAGAAATAGATTTTCTGCTTATTTCTTTTTTAATTGTTTAAATATTAAAATGGTTCTACACGATTAGAATAATTTTACTTAAAATTAATTTTCGGTTTACATGATTTTGTTTTCAACTTTGAACTTTTTTAATAAATTAACCTTAAACTTAGTAAATTACTATATAACTTAAAATGTATTAATAAAACATAGGTATTCATATTAAATCGTTAATAATTTCATCGAAAAGTATAGAATTAAGTTAAGCCAATAAAATACTTTCAAGATTTTCTACGCCTAACCGATTTTTGCAGTCTGTCAAAATTAGCTTTAGCACGCCTGTTAAGTGTACTTTACTAACCTATTATATACAAAAGTCTCAGTTGGCTGGAATTTGTTTGGGGTTCTTACACCCATAAAATTTAAAAATATCTATGTTTTTTCTTTCGCGATTTTGTTTACAACTATAATCGAAATTAAGTCGAAATTCCCATAAATTGAAATTTAAAGGATTTGTGCCTGCACAAAGTAACCGCCGTTCATCCTCAATTTTACTACCTAGCTAAATGGTCAAGCAAATAAATATTCTTTGCCGTTTTTTTTCATAATTCACTTTTTAGTTTACTTACATACATACAGATAAAAGCAGAAAAGAATAACTGCCATATTCATTAAAAATAAAATAACTTTGAAATGTTTTTTATGGCAAATTTTCCATATAAATTTGTCCTAAAATGTGTTTCAAATCTATTTTAATATTTCATGAACACAGCAGTTTGAATTTAAAATGACTTTTTACTGAGAAAACTTTTGTGCAGATTTAAAATGAATTAATTAAGATAATTATAAAATAAAAATTTAATGTCTTCTAATAAATAAATGAGATTATTACCAACAGGCGTTTTCGAGGAAACTTACACGAAATGTAATGCAAAAGCAGTAAAATGTTTTCGCTTTAAGTAAAATTAATAACATACAATGTGAGCTCTTGGTCTCTTTAAGTAAATCAATTTTATGAAAGAAAAAAAAGAACACTCCAAAAGAAGAAGAACGTACATTACCTAATGTAAAAAACCCATTTGTAATAAATGTACAAAACACTAACGGGAACCTTTTAACTGTAGGATTTTGTTAACACCAGGTAGATTGATTTTGTATTGTTGTTGTTATAATATATTAATAATTTTTAAAAGGCTGCAGTTTCTTTAAAAAGGGCACAGGACAATTTATACATACAACAGCAAGAACGGTTTTTTTTCACATAGCAAAAGGCCTCTGAAAATAATGAAACATTCACATTTTAATTCCACTCATAATTTCTACAAATTAATTAATAGTTAATTAAAACCCAAATATGAATATTTCTTCTAAAGCACTGCTCTACAATACTATTCAAAAACTATCAATATTCTTAGTTAAAAAATTTATAATATTCCTACAATTCTTTTTAATCAAAATAAATTTACATATTATAACAAATATTCAAAAAATATAAATTAAAGCATTTTCGAGTAACAGCACAAAGTAGTAATGCATGTATATATTTTTCTTTAATTTGTTGAACAAAAAAATGTATACGAACGCTCACTTTTCTACTTTGTTTAACCACCCCATTTACATTATCCAGTCATATTTCTAGTTTTGTTACGATACTTAAAAAACATAACTACGTCTGCTAAACGCACACGAACTGGCTTCTCAGTTGCGAACTGTTATCTTACAAACTCAAAACACAGTCGCTGTGTGTTCGTTTTGTTCCTGAAAATAGTAGACTGAATTCAGTTGGTTATTAGTTGTGTGTGTGCTCAGTTCAACTATTTTCAGTTGGCGTAAAATAGAAAACTGATTTCAGTTGTATATTTTCAGTATGTAACTGAAAAAAGATGAACTGGTTAGTAAAATGTGACTGCTAATAGCAGTTTTTCGAAACCCTGGTGGAAATCAGTCAGTCGAATCGATAAGCTATAGCCGCTGTGCAAGGCGTTATAATATACCCAAATCAAACCTGGCATACTTATTCAACTAAAATACCTACTAATTGAGAATTATTAGTAATACAATGAATACGCAATTGAATCTTACAGCTCATATCTACATACAAATAAATAAAGTGTGGCCAGATTGATAGGATAAAACTAGCGATTAAAAGCAGGCATTAAAAGTATATGTGCGTAGTATACGTCACACTGTCAAGGCGTATAATTTACAAAACATTTACGGTTTTTTTTTATTAACCAAATTACATTTGGTTAAGACTAAATGGGAAAAATGTAAAAGCAGATTCGTTTATTATCGTCGCAGGCGGCTAATTATTTTAGATTTTGCTTCAATGCAATGTGGAAGGCAAATGTAACCGGGAATTGTCTGTAAGTTTTATGAAAATTGCTACAATTGAAATATTTTATATTAAAAAAGAGATTTACAATACAACAATAATAAAATCGTTATTGCAATGGATGTGAATACGAATTCTGGAATAGATAAAAAATAGAAAAACTAGCGACAGGAAATAACAATTTATTTTTTTAATTTTGCTTTTTGTTCTTTTGATTATTAAGCTTAATTTTTTTTTCATTCGTAATTAGTAGATTCAGTTTGTTGTCTTGTCATATGACATCATAGTCTAAAATTGTTGTAATGTCACAAAACTTTAATTTGTTTTTTACTTTTTCTTGTTTAATTAGCAGCAATTCATGTTTTCCTGTTTAAGATATCATTGCATTTGAAGCACAAGTTGCTTCAATTAGTTACTTAAAATCACTGTAAGAAACTAATTTGCTCTACTAATTAGGTTTATTAATTTAAGGCAGAGTGGATATTAGTAATAATAATAACAATTGTAAAAAAGCTGAAAGTTCTTATAAAAGATAAAATTAAATCAAATAAAACTATATTAAGGTCATGCTTAAGTTTTTTTAAATTCGTTACTATTAAAAAACGTTTATTTTATTATTTTAATTTTTATTTTATAACGGGTTTTCTGCTCATGTTCCAACTGTTGTAAATATTTAACCACAATTAAATGATATATAGTGGAGTCTTCGTGCTAGAAATATGAATGAAAATATAAACTTTCATTATGACCCAGATATTGTTTGGGAGCCAAACTACCATCTACTAGCAAGTGCTTCAATTATTTTCTACGAAATGCGGATTGAACAAGAAACTCTCTTCAGTTGTATGAAATATTACTATTGACGTTGCAGTGTCATTTTGGAACGGAGCATACATTTCAACGATGTATGCGAAAATTAAAAAATATAGACAAAAACCATTTCAAAATATTAAAAAAAAAAGAACACGATTATCGTGATAAAATAGATAATTTTATTTTTATATCGCCATTCAAAATGCTTTAGAAAAAATAAAAGTCAATAAAAACAAATATTTTTTTTTGTGTTCTAAAGAAAAAGTTATTGCATGGTGTGGAAACTTATAACGAAAAACGTAAACTTATAAAGAAAAACGTAAAGACAACCGACTGGAAAAAGAAAAAAGCATGCTGCAAAGTATTACGGCATTTACACTATGCAATTTTTGTTTATTTGTGAGGCAGGAGGAGTAAGCAATATGGGCATATCCCAGAAACAGTCTACCAGTCAAAAATTTTTTAACTTAATCCAACTTAGTTTTTTTTTTAATGGAGCATGGAATAGATATCTAATTTCATAAATTTATAAAAAAAAAAGTTTATTTCGATGATGATTAATACAAAAATTATTACAAAATCCTACCCTACCTCAGGTTTTTTAATGTTATACAAAAAAAGTCAAATTATTTACGTGTTGATATCATTGCTATAGTATTAACATAGATGTTCTAGTCGAAAGCCATATTGTTATTCACTCAATTCTCTTTAATTTAAAAAAAAAATGTTGCTTACTTTTTTGGAAACAGCAAAATTTGGTATGAAAGGACAGATAAATGCGTTGAAGAAACGTAACGGAAAATAAGGCTTTTTTTGTATTGTGAGTAGAAAAAATTTTTGTTTTACAAATCATCTATAATTTTAATTTTAAATTAATATCCTGCTTTTAAGAAAAAAAAATTATAATTCTACAATTAAAAACCAAAAAATTACAGCATATTAATTTTTGTAGCGTGCGTAACGATTTGAGTTCTCCCAAATATTACAATAAAAACCTTTGCAACTTTTTATTTTTTTTCTTATTACTTCCCTTCTTAAATCTATTCTTAGCCTACATAATAAGCAGAGCAACAACAATTTAGCTTACTTTGTAGGTACGAAGCCTTTGGTTTCGTTTCATTAATCTGCAATTGTCTTTTAGTGTCAGTTTAGATTATGGGCATATTGATACCACACAAAATTGTTTGCTTACAGTATAATTTTTATTAATAAGAGTTCGAAAAGTGAAGACGTGTGCAGAGCGTATTCGAAAATATCGCAAAAAATACAATTAAATGATAACTTAACACAAATAGAACGTTTCAAAAATGCGAAAAGAATGTAAATTTAAACATATACATAATTAAATTAATTTATAAACATAAAATATGAATTAAATAATGATATTAAAAAAGAATATGAATTCTTTTGCTAAAAGAAATACAATTATTTTTATTTATATACTACTGGAAAAAATGTAGCGTGCGTAACGTAGCGTGCGCAACGCTGGGTTCACGGCTTTTGTAAAAAAACAACAACACATTTTGGCTGAAAGTAAGTTATTTTATAATTTCCTTACTTTCATCTTTCTTTAAAGTATTTAATTTTTCTGTTTTATTATGCAAAATTTTCTAAAAATCACAAAAACATACCTCAACCTTTAAAGTTACTTCCATTTTTTGTAGCGTGCGTAACAATACTTTGAGATCAAATTTTTGCAACTTATTCCTACTAAAAAAAAAATATTTTGATGAGATTCGAAAGTACACTTAAATCCCACTAAACTGTGCATAACTTGAAGATATGTCTTTTGCAAGACCAAAAAATTGTTATATTTCAATCCGAAAACGCGTACGAATGTAGCGTTCGTAACGCAGGATTTGCCCATATGGTATTGCCGGAGTTTTATGAGGATGTTACTGTTGCTTTTGTTTACTTTTAGACAACGCATAACGCTGTAACGTAAATAGAAAATTGAGAAAAAACTGCCTCAAGAAATTGCATAGTTGCATAGTGTAAATGTGGACTATAAAGCTCAAGGTATGTATTTTAGTATTAATTTCGTTTGTACTGTTTACATAAATATTTAAAATTTGGCAACTAATTTTATCTGATTTAGGCACGATGATAGCAAATGACATAGAAGTCGCAAATGTTGATCAAGTCATTCAATGAACTCCCAAAACGTCTCGGAAAATGAGAAATTATTCAATCATAAGCAATCTCGCGAAAATATTTAATTCATTGACTAGACAATGCTTGCAAGCTGATTGCTTTGCATGTTGTTATTGTAGCCATTTCTGTCATTCTAAAAAAAAATAAAAGGCGTTTAATGTTTTAAACCACGATACATTCAATGCGAAGAGACTATCGTAAAAGGCAAGCTAAACAGGTTATCGATGAGTTATTTAATATTAAATTTTAAAATTTGTTAAATGCATTTTATTTGTTACAATTCAGATTCCTTCTCTGTATTGTGACGGCAAACTCCTCCCGGACATAAAGGGAATAGAAAAACACGTGTTATTGACTTTTAATCTCAAGTCGGAGTAAAAGATGTTTGTGGCAGTTTTCAGAACGTGCTTTCATCAACAAAACCGTTGAATACTTTTGTATGTTATCGACGACAATACAACAATTTTGCATACAACGCTATCAGAAATAAAATATAAATGTTAAAAACACCTAGTGTTTTTTTACCAAAAATTTTTTTTAAATTAGAGTATGGAGAAGAAAATAAATATGAATTTGAGACATAATGCCGGAATATCTTGTTTCTTCGAACAGAACAAAAATATTTTCCCACCCATGAAACCCCAAATGATTCTATCAACAAATATATATTATATATTATTCACCATTCCATTATTAATTTATTATTCATTTAGGCTCTAGTCCAATAGAGATGAGGTTTTTACGGAAAATAAAAAAAAAAACAACCAAAAATTGTTGGCAAATCAGCGGGTAGGAGCTGTAAGAAAAAAAAAACAGCAAAATGTCAAAATAAAACATACGTTTTCTTCTATGTACAGGAAAAACTAAAGAGTTGCGTGACGTAGGGAATATGCATAATTCTTGCGAAAAAAACCGACTTCAAAACAGATTTCATCTGTCTGCCTATAACAGTTCAAGTGTATGGCCACATAAATTAGATTACTTTAACTATTGGGACACCCTTTTATCTCCAATGTTTATACTTTTTCAACTGATCAATAGTTTGGCAATATACATCAAATTACAGCAACTATAGGGTCACCCTTTTACTTCACAATTCAAATTATATTCTTGCTGTTGTAGTAGATTTAGCAATCGGGTTCTCTGTAAATTTTAACCTTCTGTCTTCAAAAGTTTAACAGTTTGGCCATATACATCAGATTATATCAACTATTTAATTTAAAACATAACATTTTTATACTTCTTATTATAATAAATAATACCATTCTGTCTAAAATTAAGGTGTTTGTATACAACGGTTCAAGAAATACGGCCATATAGAACAAATTACATTAATTTTGGGAGCACCCTTTAATTTCTAAATTCAAATTATAAGCTTCCTGTTGTAGCGGACTAAGCAAAACATGTCCCTTGTACATTTTAGCTGTCTGTCTATAACGATTCAAAAGTCCGGCCACGTACACCATATTATACGTATCAACTACTGGAACGCCCGCTTATTTTCAAATCCAAATTTTATACTTGTTGTTATAGAGGAGTAAGTAATACAGGTTCTTTGTAAATTTCAATATACCAAATTAAATGAACTATTGGTGCACCCTTTAATTTATAATTTTAAATATTATCAGCTGTTGCTATAACGGCCAAAGACATTGCATCAAATTTACAAGCGCTTGTCTATAACGGTTCAAAAAATAGGCCTATATAAGTAAACCTACAATTATTATGGGACACCCTTTAATTTCTAAATTCAAATTATAAACTCGTTAATATAGCGGACTTAGAAATACAGGTCCCTTTAAAGTTTCAGCCTTCTGTCTATAACGGTTCAAAAGTACGGCAACACACTTGAATTTACATCAACTATTGGAACACTCTTTAACTTTTAAATCCATATTTTATACTTGTTGTCATAGCGGACTTACCAATATAGGTTCGTTGTAAATTCTTAGCGTCTGTCTATAACTGTTAAAAAGTATGTCAATATACATCAAATTAAATGAACTATTGGCACACCCTTTAGTTTAAAATTCTTAATATTTATACTTGTTACTATAACGGCCATAGCAATTGACTTACTGTCCAATTTGCAAGCGTTTGTCTATAACGGTTCAAAAAATAGACCCATATAAACAAATTTACATCAATTATGGGGGCACCCTTTAATTTTTTGATTTATTTTTGTATAACTTTTTGTTATTTTACAGTATCGCCCTTTACAGTTCATAATACACTTAAAAAATATGTATGTTGTATATGAACTGTTTTTAAAACGGGACCAATCTGTAAGCATAATTAATCATATTACCAAAAATTTTTAAAATCGGAGCAGAAATGACTGCGTTCTGGAGGCACAAATATAAAAAAGCATCATTCAGCCGAATCGTATAACCTCCTTCTTTTTTGAATTCGGTTAAAAATGTGAGTACTCGTGATGTAGCGAGCAAAATAATATCAGTATTATTAAAAAAAATGAATTATAGACATTATGCCGGAAAATTTTGTTTTTCCTTACAGCACAAATCATTTTTACCATATTTTTCCAACCGTGAAATCCCAAATAGATCTAATAAATATATATATTCAAGATATCGTTCGCCAAAATTTTAAAACTATTAACATCGTATGGACCATTAATTTCAAGTCGCACAGTTTTAATAAATAAACATACATTTTGCGGATGTAGGGGTATTGTTGCCGTCGTTACGAATTTATTATAAATATAGGCTGTAGTCCCATAGAAGTTGAGTGCACCTCAAAAATTATAGGCTAATTCAGAAAAATGCGGAATTAAACATAAGTTTTCTTCTGCCTACAGAAACAAACAGCTCATTAAACTGTCTACAGAATTTCGACTTTAAAATATAGAAAATATGATTACTTGCAATATAAAGACGAAAATAAAATCAGCCCTTGGAAATAATAATAGAAACAACAAGCTTAAAAATAATTACTCGTAACTTAAACTTTTTTCTTCAAAACGATAAGTGCAATGTTGAAAATTAATTAAAATTAATATTTGGTAGTTCCACTCTTGTTTTTAAGGACTTCGTTACAACCCCGGCCCATTGAGTCTACCAGCCTGGCACAGACTAATGGGACTTTCTGGACTTTCTCCCACAAATCTGCTTTATTTTTTGGCTTACATCCAGCAATTTTCTTTTTAAGAATGTCCTAAAGATGCTCAATGGGGTTTAAGTCTGGAGACTGTGACGGCCATTCCAACAGGTGGACATTGTTGTCTTGGAACCATTTCTTTGCTACCTTAGATGAGTGTTTGGGGTCGTTGTCCTGCTGAAACTCCCGCTTTAAAGGCATTTCTTCCTCGGCGTATGGAAGTATGACTTTCTGCAAAATGTTTATATAGTCGACAGCGTACATCTTATCCTTTATCCAGAGTAACGGACCAACGCCTGAAGATGAAAAGCATCCCCAAAGCATTATGTTCCCTCCCCCATGCTTAACAGTCTTTAACGTGTGCTTTGGATCGAAGGGAGTATTTTTAGGGCGTCTAACATGCACCTTACCATCAGACCCAAACAAATTAACCTTTGTCTCGTCAGATCATAATACGTTTTTCCAATTTCTGCGCAATACGTGTTTCCTTGCAAACGATAACCTGCACTTTATGTTGTTTTGACTAAGGTATGGTACTTTCCTTGCACTAACCTTCAAACCCGCAGATATCAATCTATTTCGGATTGTTCGACTGGTGACTGGTGCTTTGCAGGCATTTTTTAAGTCTTCTGAAGATAAAAATGGATTTTTTTGGACTCTCGTATGAGCAATTGGTCAAACTTTTTTGATGTTGCGCGCTTTCGCCCTCATTTTTCCTCCGTAGGTTTAAAATGAACCGCAGAAAACACCTTTTTTTCAAGCAGTTCATGAAGTCGGCAATCCGAGACATGGAAAAGCCGTAATTTTTTAATTTTTTTTATAATTTCCCTTTCCTGAACTGTACAATTTGCACCACGACTCATCCTGAATGACAACAACAACAATATTTTAAATTATATACACCAGTTTCAATTTTTTTAAGTACCTTTCCTACAAAGTATCAAACACTTTTTAAATAATAATATTTTATTAGTTTGAAGCGGAATTAATAACATTTTTGACAGCGTTTCTATTTTTTTTTCCAACCAAAATACGTGGTCACTGTAATAAACGAATACTAAACTTCAATTTTTTGCGATTATGTACCCAAAAGCAAACTCAAAATAAATTACCGTTATTAAAGAGTCTAAAACAGTATGTGTCTGGTGAAATGATTACCTTACAAGCTAAAACTATGAAATGAAAAGTACAAGTAAATATCGTTTCTATTATATTTTCCAACAGTGTATATTGTGGCCATTTGCAAAAGAATTGTTTTAAGAGGAGTAGGGCCTTAATTTTTTCTAGCATTAAAACTTTAAAGGTCGAAGCTAATTAAAAAAAATTAAAAATAAAAATTACCATCAGACAAGATTTTATAAGTCTTGAATGATAAAAGCTATAAATATTTCTAGTATCGATAAAAGTTCAGTATGGTTTGACACAACATGAGTTTCACTATTGAGCAATGCTAAGCTCAGAATTTTTCATAATGCGGTAAACAACCATAAAGAATACAATGGAGATGAAGATAATACTGATAAAACTTCAGTAGAAAACCCCCCATCTTACCCAAAAAGCAGTACTCAAAGACCCCCTTGTATAAACGAGACCTACACTTAAGGTTAAAAATAGAATTTACAGCTCATTGAAGGAAGGACCTTTGAATATGTATAAAAATGGAAAATTGTTCGACCTTATTGTGACTTAATAGCTGCCATATATCGTTTTATGATCAAATGTAATGGGAAATTGCATTGCGGGTAATGTTTGTATAATACAAAATAAATAAATAAATAATAAAACTCAATGCCAATAAATCAAAGAGCTAATAATAAAAAAGCTAAGAATGAAAACTTCCCAAATCCCTCCCCACTAATTTATCTCCCAAAACTTACGTTGAAATCCGCAACTCGGGAAAAAATCCCCTTATCTGGCTACACTGATAACGATTTGTATGAACATATAAATTGGCATAAAAAACTCTTTCCTTGTACCATTAAATTTTTCTGTTCAAACAGATTGTAACTATCTGATTATAACAGTTTAAAAGTTTGGCAACATGCATAAACTACATCAAATATTGGGACACCCTTTACTTTTTGAATCAAAATTTAATGCTTGTTGTTATAGCGGAGTTAGAAATACAGGATCTTCGTAGATATCAACCGTGTGTCTATACATACATATACATCAAATCACATCAACAATTGTAACACCCTTTAATTTGCAATTTTAGATATTTATATTTCTTATTATACCAGACAAAGTAAAGGTCATTCTGTATAATTTTCAAGTGCTTCTGTGTAACGGTTCAGAAGACAGGGAAATGTAGCTAAAATTACATTACGAGGGCTGCTATATATATTTCTGGCCTGGCAACACTGAGTGCTGCCAAGTGAAATCTGACATTTCCATTGGAAAGTTTGTCATTTTTAAGCATAATCGTACTCAAAACGTTTTGACGTACGACCTTTATTTTAAATAGCAATAAAAACGTTAGAGCTGCTGATTATGTGCGAAGGTGTTTTGAAGTGTAGCGAATGAATTTCTACATACTTAATCTAAAGAAATCACACTTACGGGTCAAATCAATCAAATTTACCAATTCATATAATATTGAAACTTTTTCATTTATGTGCTGAGTTCAAATATAATATCAAAAAAATCTATAGCTATAACCTTATAAAAATAGTTAGGTAAATATAAAATTTTTGCATATGCACTCGAGGCTGAAATTAGAATATAATTCCAGTTTATTAAACAAATTTGAATCAACATGAAGTTTTTTTTTAATTACCATCATGGCCCTATTGTAAAATTTTTATGGTGTAGTCACTAGGCCACATTTAAAAACATATGTACAGTAGCTCCAAGCGAAAGTCGTACACCTATGAAAACAAATTTCGTTATGTTATATGTCTAAAACTAAATAGGATAATAAAATAAATTTACTTAATTTTAGTTTAAAACTATGTACTTATTTAAATATCAGAAACGAAATTTTGAATATATCTTTATTTATTAAAATACAGATAAATATTTTAAAAAGTGGCAAATTTTGACGCCAAAGCCAAACTCGTACAGCCTTATTTAATTTGGCGAAATTCCTTTAATTTGCTTCCAATTTCGGGATATTTTGTAAAAATAATTTAGAAGAATAGAAACAAAATGGGTAGACAGAGAGGACAAACTTCTGTTGAAGTACAAAAATAATAATTCAACATCAGATTAATAATAAATCGCTGCGAGAAATATCTGAGACAGTTGATACAATTTGGTTCGAAGGTGGTAACAAGCTCAATCCCTCAAAAGATGTATGTCGATGATATCCAAATACATTTTGTTTATGAATAATTAAAATGTTTGTTTTATCAATATCGAATTTAATATATTGGGGCTTTAAATTTTTTGAACAAATTGACATAAAAAGTAACATTAAATGCTCATATCCAGAATATATGTAGATAAGTATTATCGCCTTGAAATGATAAGTTGACCGCATTTACTTCATTTATAATTGGACTCATAAAAATTAAATACAACTTATTACAATTGATATTAAGCTAGACGACAAAAATTATGTCATTTTATCATTGGTATTTGTAGCTGTTATTTAGAAATGATGTTGTAACTCAATTCATTGTTTCCAGACTCTTTCCACAGCCATCTGGTATTTGATATTTGCACAAGTTTAAGAAATTTATTTGAATCTACACATAAATTTTTAAAATCGAACACTTGTTTATACATTATTGTCCGCAATGGAAAGTAAGGGAAGTGGTTATACAGTTCCTTTTCAAGAAACTCGACAGATTTAGGGATTGATTTTGTCGCTTCCGAGCTGCATAAGTTTTGTGATTGACAAACGCATTTAACTAATTGAGTAGAACTATTTTCCTTTTTAAGCAAAACATAAAATCACTTTTTTGCATTACACATATTGCTTGCACTGCCTGTTCCAATGGTAGTTAAATTATTTAGACTTAAACCCATACAACGTAAAAAACTATTTAAGTCACTATCTGATGTCTACACATACAAAATTTATATCATGCTTTTAATATGTTAAATCGACTAGACAGTAGTATATGTAGTAGCTGGTGCTCTGTCTGATAACTTTGTAATAATTTATTATTAAGTTAATAAATAAATAAATAATAAAACTCAATGCCAATAAATCAAAGAGCTAATAATAAAAAAGCTAAGAATGAAAACTTCCCAAATCCCTCCCCACTAATTTATCTCCCAAAACTTACGTTGAAATCCGCAACTCGGGAAAAAATCCCCTTATCTGGCTACACTGATAACGATTTGTATGAACATATAAATTGGCATAAAAAACTCTTTCCTTGTACCATTAAATTTTTCTGTTCAAACAGATTGTAACTATCTGATTATAACAGTTTAAAAGTTTGGCAACATGCATAAACTACATCAAATATTGGGACACCCTTTACTTTTTGAATCAAAATTTAATGCTTGTTGTTATAGCGGAGTTAGAAATACAGGATCTTCGTAGATATCAACCGTGTGTCTATACATACATATACATCAAATCACATCAACAATTGTAACACCCTTTAATTTGCAATTTTAGATATTTATATTTCTTATTACACCAGACAAAGTAAAGGTCATTCTGTATAATTTTCAAGTGCTTCTGTGTAACGGTTCAGAAGACAGGGAAATGTAGCTAAAATTACATTACGAGGGCTGCTATATATATTTCTGGCCTGGCAACACTGAGTGCTGCCAAGTGAAATCTGACATTTCCATTGGAAAGTTTGTCATTTTTAAGCATAATCGTACTCAAAACGTTTTGACGTACGACCTTTATTTGTGTTGTTTACAGTGACTTGAAAAAATTAATATAGAAAAAATGGAACTCGTGAACATTTTCGTGCCATCATTTTTCACAAGTTTCGACGTGATTTATCACGACAAGAGTGCATTGATGAACTTAAATCTTTGTATGGCGATGAAGCACCATCCTATATCAATGTGAAAAATTGTTATAATGAATTTAATCGTGGCCGAAGCTCGCTCAAAGACGAATTCCGTGAAGGTCGTCCAAAAACGGCTGTTGTGCCAGAGAACATTGATACCGTGAGTGAACTCATTGGACATTTCTTCCACCAGCATACATTCGATACTGCATGAACACCTGGCCGTAAAAAAGGTTTGTTCTCGTTGGATCCCGCAATATTTGAAAGTCGCTCAAAAAAAGGCTCGTGTCGATTGGTGCAAAGAAATGTTGCAAAAATACGATTGCGGTGCTTCAAAAGACGTTTATAAGATCGTCACAGGTGACGAATCATGGATCTATGCGTATGAGCCCGAAACGAAACAACAATCGACCGTGTGGGTCTTCAAAGACGAGCAAAATCCAACGAAAGTTGTTCGTGGAAGAAGCACTTCGAAGCAAATGGTCGCTTGTTTCTTCGGCAAAACTGGTCATGAGGCGACTGTTCCGCTTGCGCAACGTAGGACGGTCACTTCTGAAGTCATCAGAGAAATTCGAAAAACCAACAAGAGAAGACGAATCATTGTTCACCATGACAATGCGAGCCCTCACACATCGGCTCTAACCAGAGCGTTTTTGAACGGCCAAAACGTCGAATTAATGGGTCATCCGCCGTACAGCCCTGACTTGGCACATAATGACTTCTTCTTGTTTCCGCACATCAAGAAAAAAATGCGTGGTCAATGATTTTCGTCGCCAGAAGAAGCTGTTGAAGTGTTCAAAAACCATATTTTAGAGGTGTCTCAATCGGAGTGGAAAAAGTGCTTCGACAACTGGTTTGAGCGCACGCAAAAGTGTATAAATCATGCTGGAGAATACTTTGAAAAACAATAAAACCATTTTTGATTATAAATATTCGCAGTTTCACTATTAGGCCAGAAAAATATAGAGCAGCCCTCGTAATGATAAAAACAGCCTTTAATTTTTGAATTTAAATTTTATTATTGATGTAATAGCTTACTTGGTAACACAGGTCTGTCTACATCGGTTCTACAGTTTGGCCATATTTGTATGCACGTCAAATTACTCCAACTATTAAAACACCCTTTAATATATAATTTTAAATATTTGTACTTCTTATTGTAGTAGATAAAATAGTGAACATTCTGTCTAATTTTTAAATGTTTGTATATAACTTGTAAATTACGTCAATTATAGGAACACCCTTTAATTTCTAAATTCAAATAGTATATTTGTAAAGCGTACTTAACTATACATGTTACACATGATTTTACTTTTTGTGTGTCTATAACGGTTTAAAAGCTGGGTTACGTACAGCAAATTACGTTACCTAATGGGACATCTTTTCATTTACAAATTCAAATTTATACTTGTTATAGCGGACTTAGCAATACAGTGTCTTTGTAAATTTCAACCGTTTGTCTATAACAATTCAAAAGTTTGGCCACGTACATCAAATTATATACATAAACTCTTGGGACTTAACGATACATGTTCCTGGTTAATTTAAGACGTGTGTCTATAACGGTTCAAAAGTTTGGCCACATACATCAAATTACGTAAAGTATTGGGACACCCTTTAGCTTTTAATTCCAAATTATATACGTGTTGTTATAGCAGACTTGGCAATACAGGTTCTTTGTAAATTTAAACCCTCTGCCTACAACTATTTGAAGTGTGGCTATATACATCAAATTAACTAAATTGGAACACCCTTTAATTTATAATTTTATACTTGTTATTATAATGGGTGACATATATTAAGCTATATGAAGCGTTACATACAAACACTTGAAAACTAGATACAATGTCCACTACTTTGCTTGGTACAAAAACTATAAATATTTTAAATTATAAATTAAAGAGTATAACAATAGTTGATGTAATTTAATGTATGTATATGCCCAAACTGTTTAACCGTTGAAATTTACAAAGAAGTATATATAGTGCCAAACTGTTCAACAGTTGTAGACAGACGGTTGAAATAAATAAGGAACTGTAGTTGCTAAGTCTGCTATAACAACAAGTATAAATTTTAGTGATTAAATTAAATACAGTTATGTTATTTGATGTATGTGACCATACTTTTGAACTGTAATAGATATGAAATCGTTTTTGAAGTGTTTTTTTTTTTAAGAATTGTTATTTTTTTAGAGTATTTTTCCTGTATTTCAGAATAACTAACCTTTTGTACTAATTGTCGATTACTTAATTTAGAATATGACCAACGAGCTCAACTTTTCACCATGTAGTTCTAAAAGAAAAAACTTGCTTATAAATATTAATTTACATTGTGCTTGATTCCTTCAAATAAGTATAAAGATTTATGAATATTATTATTTTTAACTATAAAATTAAATGTATTGCTGCGTGGATAGCAAATCCATATGGCCATTTCGCTTCTGCTCATGTGGCTCATCAGTAGATTCTAACTAAATTTTGTATATAAAATCTAAGAGTCTTATATCAAAAGCCAAATCGATTCAAAATCAAATCAATTCAAATTTATTGAATCAATAAAGCACAAAAAAAAACAAAAAAAAACCTATAAAATATTTAAATTTGAAGAAATCAAGCACAATTAAAGAAAGGCTGACTTCCAAAACGTCAGTTGCTTTGTACTCGAACAATGTATTGTGTTTTATAATGCCGTGGTACTAAATGTTTACAATGCCTACCATTCCAAAATGTCGCAGCCAGGTAATAGAAACGTTGCAAAAATATTGATCTTTCAAGCTCAAACTGCAAAAACTGTAACCGAATTTTCCGATTTTTTTTAAAGAACGAATGAGGGTCATGCAAACGCAAGAAAACAGGGTGCTATACAGATGCCACAACAAATAATAATACTACTCTTGCAAAAAATGTTTAAATAGGTTGAGTGGCCTGAGTCTAACTTTAAATAATTAATTATAATTATTCATCTGAAGTACATTTTTCATTTAATGTACTTATTTTAAATATGCCTGATACTTCAGATTTTAAGTTATTACAGCTCCAAAAAAACACCTTTGAATATTTTTAAAACAATGCAATTTGGCTTGTCATCTTATATATTTTACATTAAAAACTTTCCGTATCCCACATTAAATTCATTTCAGCCTTTTAAAACTTTGTGTTAATTAATTGTAGAATAAAATTATTTCTGGCAGGGGTCACAAACAAACTGCAACAACAAAAGCTTGATATTCATAAGAACAAAAATTTATAAATGTTATTTACGCAGCATAAAGAATTATGTTTTTTTATAGAGAAAATTCCTATTTGTTTTTGTCGTTCTGTTTTCTTTGTTAAAGCCCTTGTGAAAATTGCAACAATTAAAAAAAAAAATAGCAGAGAATAAACAAATATGTACATACAAGAGTAAAACAATTAAATTTTCGACCTAACCACAAAACAATAAAAAAAGGCAACACACTACACTCATACCGTATTCTTGTTACACTGTAAAAAAAAACATTTTAGCCGGCAATTTGTCTACGTGAATATTTAATATATAATTTAAAGAGCAATCAAATTTGGCTGCTATAATGAAAAATCTTCAGATTGCTCTTATATATGTATCTTTATTCATCTTTGTTATGCTTGGTAGGGTATTGTAAGAAATCTGGAATAACTATATGGAGAACAATACTGTCATTAAAGGAGAGAAATGTTGGATAAAATCTGATTTATTTTCTAGAATTTGTAACTAAAAAACTTCAGAGAACTTTAGACCAAATAGAAATGTTGTTTACTAACCTTTTTTTTTTTTTGGAGAGTAATAGTACAATACTCTATTAGAGTACTTCAATGTTTTTATGTGTGTAATAAGTATAAAATTCTGTAAATAAATTCTCTTATATGTGAATTATTTACTTTAATTGTTTTTATAATTTTTCATAAAAATAAAAAACAAAAACACATTTTATACCCAAACAATTCACAACAACAATGCAATGGAAACAACCATTTGTTGTGCTGTTGCTTCACCTCAAACGACAGAGTGGTTTAAAAAGAGAAGTTTTCTTAATTGTGAATTTTATTACTTATATTTCAACTTTGAATATATTAGATTATTTCGGAAACTAAAAGAGTGAGTTAAAGTTGGGATAGGAAAAATCTATATACATATAAATAAACAAACAAAAAACTTCGGGGCCCTTTTCTTCTCCATTTGTCAGCCGATTTAGTTTATTCTTTCACATATTTTTAAATATTGTCGAGTTTTAAAGCACCGTCTTTATCTTATTTGAATCGGTTTAGTATTTAAGAAATAAATCACCATTTAAATTACTCCCACTACACACATACGAGGGCTGCTCTATATATTTCTGGCCTAATAGTGAAAATGCGAATATTTATAATCAAAAATGGTTTTATTGTTTTTCAAAGTATTCTCGAGCATGATTTATACACTTTTGCATGCGCTCAAATCAGTTGTCGAAGCACTTTTTCCACTCTGATTGAGACACCTCTAAAACATGGTTTTTGAAAACTTCAACAGCTTCTTCTGGCGACGAAAATCGTTGACCACGCATTTTTTTCTTCATGTGCGGAAACAAGAAGAAGTCATTAGGTGCCAAGTCAGGGCTGTACGGCGGATGACTCATTAATTCGACGTTTTGGCCGGTCAAAAACGCTCTGGTTTGAGCCGATGTGTGAGAGCTCGCATTGTCATGTTGAACAATGATTCGTCTTCTCTTGTTGGTTTTTCGAATTTCTCCGATGACTTCATGCAAACAAACTGTAGTGTACCACTCAGAAGTGACCGTCCTACGTTGCTCAAGCGGAACAGTCGCCACATGACCAGTTTTGCCGAAGAACAGGCGACCATTTGCTTCGAAGTGCTTCTTCCACGAACAACTTTCGTTGGATTTTGCTCGTCTTTGAAGACCCACACAGTCGATTGTTGTTTCATTTCGGGCTAATACGCATAGATCCATGATTCGTCACCTGTGACAATCTTATAAACGTCTTTTGAAGCACCGCAATCGTATTTTTACAACATTTCTTTGCACCAATCGACACGAGCCTTTTTTTGAGCGACTTTCAAATTGTGCGGGATCCAACGAGAACAAACCTTTTTTACGGCCAGGTGTTCGTGCAGTATCGAATGTATGCTGGTGGAAGAAATGTCCAAGGATGTCTCTATCTCTCGGTATGTCGCATGTCGATCTTGCATTATGAGTTCATGCACGGCATCAATGTTCTCTGGCACAACAGCCGTTTTTGGACGACCTTCACGGAATTCGTCTTTGAGCGAGCTTCGGCCACGACTAAATTCATTATACCAATTTTTCACAGTGCTATAGGATGGTGCTTCATCGCCATACAAAGATTTAAGTTCATCAATGCACTCTTGTCGTGATAATCCACGTCGAAAGTTGTGAAAAATGATGGCACGAAAATGTTCACGAGTTAATTCCATAATTTTTTCAAGTCACTGTAAACAATACAAATAATGGTCGTACGTCAAAACGTTTTGAGTACTTGATTTCAATAAAGATTTTGACCACTTCATTATTTATATGCTAATTTATCACAAAATCCTTTCGATAGCAAACAAAGATTTGGGCCTTGCAATCTTAGGCAATAACGTAATATGCTCCATAATTTTCGTACTTTCTCTTATCAAAGTGCTAATTGGCTATAAACTGCTCCTTGCTTTAAACCAGGGTTTAAATTGTTTGCTTAAAAATAGCAAATAAAAAACTAAATGTTTGAGCATTTACAAAACATTTCATTATAAACAAAGCAACAGCAAAAAGTAAAAGATACGCATATGTTTAAGCTGACTATGTTTTTCTTTTTGCAGCAAAGCAATCAGCAAAGCGAAAACGTTTGCTATTGCTTAAGCAATAAGTTGATGTTTGTTTTTTTTTGCTGTGGCTTTTTAAGAAAAAAAAAAAAAACACCATTTAAGGGTGTAATAAAAACAACGTTTTTAAAATGTATTTTCAATTTTGCAATAGCAAAATTAAAAATAAAGAACAACTGATTGCCTAAGCAACAGCAAACGTTTTTAAGTAATTGCTTTGCTGCAGAATGAAACACACAGTCAGCTAAAGCAAATGCGTTTATTTCTTTTTATTGCATTAGCTTTTGCTGCACATTTTTCCACAGCAACAGTTAAGCAACTATATATGCATTGAAAGTAGTCAAGCATTTTTAATCACTGCTTTAAACTAACAATGGCCTGCATTACTAACCGAACTAAACTAGAACGATTAAAATGTGATTAAAAATGAACCAATTGAAGCTAATTTTGAGAAGCTCTTTTATTTTAGTAGCATTTATTATAATGCCTTTTTGTTTAGATCTATTTCGGTGATGCATTTTAGGATATTTAAATTTACTGCGACACAAAAAACTATATGCCGAAGCTACAAGGAATGTGACATAAACCGTTTGTTTTATTTTCCCAAAACTTTTGCTGTAGTAGCAGAATGATGGTTAAATAATGGCTTCACATGGCATGTGGCTCTACCTCCATAAATGGATCAATTTTTAATTTTACACTTTGTTGTTAAAAGCGGCTGGTAAAACAAAATAAATTGCCGGCTTTAAAATACACTCTGTCATACTTTGTCACTAGTCTTAACTAACAAACATCTTAAATGAAACTTAAGAGCTTTTAATCTAAAGAAAATACGCTGTTGTATAAATTACAAGTTTTTTGGAAGATTTTTTTGTATTTGACGTGAGTTTTGCTTTATTTTTTTTATTTTCATACTTAACTGACATATACGCCATCACTAACTAGTCGCTAAAATAATTGCAAAATTATCGATAATTTTATTTATCCGTTTCTAGAAGTTTTTAATATATAAATTTATTTCTAGGGGGTAATCAAGTACTCAACATAAAAAACCCATTTTGAATTGTAAAAGTCATTTTAACACTTCGAAAAATAAAATTCTAAAATTCTTATACATACATATTCGTTCAAAATCTACAGTTGGATTTAAAATCGAAATTACCATCTTTGAAGCGTAAAATTGAAAAGCTCCTAGTCAGAGCGTGTTGTTGTGAACAAGAGACTCGATGTTTACTGAATATGTTGACAGATATTACAATTTCTATATATATATATATATATAAATGGTGTAAAAAATGTATAGAAATTCATAAAATAAGAACGGCTGGGCTGGTAAATTTTTTGTCAGCTGTTAGAAAATCCCTCCAGAAAAGTCAGAAAATTGGAAAAATAGAAAATTGATTTTTTTGTACGACATTTTGTGTGAAATTATTCCTAATGGCCTTCCAAAAGAAAAAATAGAAAGTTCTTGGTGTAAAACATGGAAAATTGCGGATAATGCTAAATGCGGAAAATAGAAAAAAAAAGAAAATTGATTTTTTGTATGAAATTTTATTTATCGATCCTCATTTTTTTATCACAATATTTGATGATAATTGATAATTGTGTTGTATTATTACTCTAGACTTTGTCTGAAGGTTTAAAATTGGGGCGAGGCAAAGTTCGCCAGGTCCGCTAGTATATGTATATAAAAGTTTGCCATTGTTACCAAGAATTCTAAACTCAAGCGATAATTTTTTGCTTTTGATACTCAGATGTTTTTTAAAAACTTTTGAAAAATTGTACCCCACGAAGAAACACTTTACCTGTTTCTATTTAGTCAATGTTGCTTAAATTGTAACATGATTGCATGAGTTTTGGTGCTTAGCACATCATCGTTAACATTCATTCAAGAGGGGTTAAAAAACCAAGCATTCACTTTTCTTCTTTATTATTCAAGCTGTTTGTATGTTTTTTTTCCTAATTGACTAAATCGCACTCTAGCACTGCACATAAAGTTATAATAAAATAATGTATGTGGGAAACTTATGTAGATTTTTGCGTTTTTGTTTTATGCCATATTTTACTCCCCAAACAAAAAATTCTTAAGAAATTAAAAGGGAAAAACAGCTCAAATTATTTCGTCAACAATTAAAAAAAATGTTTAACTGAATTAAAAAACAAAGCTTAAACTGAAAAGAATTTTAAATATATTTTATTTTTGCTATTTACACCTGTATAACAACTAACAATTCATATGAGTTCATATCTCGTCGGAGACTTGAGCAAAAAATAAAAAAAAAATTAACAATTATGTAAGTGCGGAGAGGCTGAGATAGTTAAGGCGCCTGTTAAGTAAATATGAATCTTATGCGTTCAAATGTTGCTGGATAAGATTTCAGTACTTTTTTAGTCGTCCTAAATTGTATAATGATGTGCAAAATATCTGGCAATAGTTCAAGTTTTGGATGAATATTTAAGATGTCATTAATAATTTTCTTAAATTAACAACGAATTTGAGTAAAGAACTTGGGCTTTTTATAAACGCGGTTATATTCGTATGTAGTGGTTACTCTTAAAAAATGTTACAAAGAACTATTGGGTAACTTGGGTCATCCAGATCTCTATTGAAGAAATGCTTTTTAGAAGGCTGCAGGGCGCTATGCGGAAATGTCAAACGATGGCTATGAAACCCATATATGTACTGGATGTGGTGCTCAATAGTGACATACAAAAATACCTAATTCGGCAGGAAAAAACTCCTTTAGTTGAAATTCGCTGGTGAATTCAAAGTATATATTTGGATTAGGAGCCCAAAATGTGAAGCGGAGTGAGGGCAGAAATTTTTGGACCCAACAAGAAAAAAACTGGACCACTGATTAAATTGCCTGCCCTTGTTTAAGCTTAAATTTGTGCTGTTAGTGTGTGTTTTAGGCACGGCCTCCTAGTATTTGTTTTAAGGCTGCTTCACATTTCTTCACATCTCTAACTTTTACATCCAGGTAAGTTTTGGAATGTTTTTCAAATCAACAACAACTTTCTAATTTAAACAAAGTGACCAAGAAATCTACTCTGTGAAGTAGAAAACTAAAGGTCGTACGGAGTACACAAACTAATCTGGTTCTGAACAATTTAGTGTCGTCAATTCACAAAGTTTTTGCTCCTCGTTTTAGGGGTTCGGCATTTAAAGCTGCTTATTAAACCCTTACCTTACACCACCTTTTCGGGAACTTCTTTGTAAAATGGGTCTGAAGGAATCATGAATGATAAAAAACCTGCTTGAAATAGGAGACGTTTTTTAAGGCAATAATTTTGATCTCAGTATATTGAGAAAGGCTTTTAAATCACACGTTTTTGCATTCATAATTGGTTTTTGCATACGATGCACAATACCTCTAATATTTTGCCAATCAAATTGCCAAGAAATGTAAAAATTTAAGTACGCAGCTCGACATACTACAAAATTCTGCATCGTATAGTGAATTTTCAAGGCTTTTGCCTTAGATTTGTCGTTTTGGGAGGCTGTTTGTATTAAAAATATGAAAATGTTTTTGAGAGTGAAGGCAGTCGCGATTCTTAAAATGTTTTAAAGAACTATAAAATTTTTGATTTCTAATTTTATACTGTAGAAAAAAAACGTTGCTCCTTTTTGCGCCAATATTTGAAATTCGTTTTATAATTTCACCTTTTTTCTTTTTTTGCTCATCTTGCAGAGGTAGATAAGAGTAAAAACCTCTTTTGTCAGTCATAAAATGTTTTGGTTTTTAATATTTGTGTATAAATATTTGCTAAATTATACTGCAAGTAGATTAGTAAAATCTTTACAAGATGTTGTATGCAAAGAAAGAAAGAAAGCAAAAGATTTTTTTTCCAATCCTAAATTAGCTGCATAAATAACTGGAATTAAATTGATCTACAAAGTTATTATTAAAGTAGTATCAAAGGGTCAAAAAATCTATTAGCTTAGACACTGCAAATCTTTACGTTAATTGATATGGGTGGTGGCATCCTATGACACAAAACTATCGATAGTCGCCACATTCGATAGTTTCGATAGTTTGCTTAAAAACTATAGATAGCATAGGTTCGATAGTTTTTTTAAACTATCGTTAATATCGAATTTTTTTAAGTGCTAATTCTAGCAACTATCGCTTTCCTATGCTATCGAATTCGGAAAAAAACTATCGATAGCCAGCCAAAAATAAAACTATCGATATTATCGATAGTACTATAATGTATAAGGTTTTCTTAGAAAAAGCGACCTCAGATTTGGAAGAAGCCTGTGAAGAAACAGAAAATAAACAATGTCGTTTATTATCATCGTTGAGTAAAAGAGAAGTTTTAAATGAAATTTATTGTTGATATTATAAGTAAGTTATTATTATAAATAAATTAATTATTTGAAATATATCAATAAAGTAATTATTTATAAAAATTTATTTTTATTAATATTCTAGGCTGGTGGGATTAGTTAGGCATTGGGAAGATATCTCGAAAGCTTAGAATTAAAAATAAAAATAATAATAAAATTTAGAATGCTATTTCGGAGTTGGATTAGACGTTTGTATTCCATTTTTTATTACTTGCTTTTTTTTACTTAATGTTTTAATTCACATCGAAAAAAAAGGGGCGAGCGAAAATGAAATTTTGTCCTGAGTGTCCTTGGTCTAAGTTAAGGATTTTAAACTTTCGCTGACCTTGATAGTAGCATTAGGATTAGTTCTTCTAAGCGGAACTTTTTTCTCCATTTATTTTTATTTTCAAGCATTAACATATGAAAAGATAATAAGCGGCATAGTTTTCTCCTACAAATAAAAACAAAACGAAAATTAAAACAATAATTTACTTTATTATTTCTTATGTAGAAGTGTAGAGTTATAAAATCGTTTTACTTCTGTTCTTTAATTAATTTCAAACACTGTGAACGTCTTTAAACTCTTTTTCACACATCTTACACTATAAATTAATTGTTTAAACTAAAAATACTAGAATTGTTCACTAATTACAAATAAAACTTTTGTTTTCTTATTTTTTCCAGATGAGTGGTAAACGCACACGCAGCTTTAAATGTGCCGTACATCATCGGGATCGTGAGGTTTGTTCTGAGAATGATTTTCATTTGGTTGTAGAAGAACCGCCCTTCTTTAAAAAAATTGTTCATGTCATTGCAATGGAAATACTGCCTGAAGAGCGTGATCGCAAATATTATGCAGATCGTTACTCATGCTGTCCCCCGCCTTGGTTTATTATATTTATCACCATTATTGAGGTAAGAAATTTTATTTTGTTTTCTACTTTTTATTGTTTTTGGCTAAAATATTAGATCATCAAAGTTGTCAAAGTTCTTTAATATTGATAAAGTAAACGAAACCCTCCTTAAATTCTATCAAACTTTTATTTGAATAGAATTAAGTAAAATATTATTTATTGTGTTAAGAATTTTCAAAAAAAATCATTAAATATTTCCTCTATGAATTCGATTAATATATCAATATAAAATTGCATATTTTTAAGTTAATAATCATAAAAATTTTAAACAGATACACACGAGTGAAGTGTGAATTTGAATATTTTATGCAACATTTGAAACGGAGACCATCAGAATCAAAAAAATGACGATAAAAATAAAATAAATCAATAGCTTCAAGCGCATAAATAGTAAAAAAATGTTTGTTCTTTAAAATTTTAACAAAAATAGAAAACTACAAAAATACTGTTTTTGTTTATCTGTTTTGCGAACATGGAGGTGATTGTGTTTTAAATTAAACAAAACTTATTTTCATTAATAGTTTTTCGATTCTGACATTAATTGCAATATGAACACAGTTGTCACATTTTCCGCATTTTGGTTTCTCTAAATTGTGTGTTTATTTTCAAAAGTGGCACAAAAGGTCGTTTTATAAAATTAAAGACGCAAAAAAAAAAAAATTTATAGAAATAAAAGTTAAGTAGTTATTTATACTTTAATTTCGTTCGCTGGAAAAACATCATTAAATTTCAAATTTCTTGTTGATTTTTTAACCACAAATACATATTTTCTATTTAACACAAACTGAGTAGCTGATTCGACACGGAACGGAAAGTAAAAACTGATTCTGCCTTAATCTGTGTAGAGTTTGCTATTTATATCATAATGCCGTTCTCCTAGAACAACACATCCTACGTGACCCTTTCACGCAACATGAGTTAAAAGAAATCTCATTTTATTGATCTCTGACGCTTGCCATCAGTGACTGTTTGTAACAACTTAAACGAGCAAGTTTAACATTCACTGATATTGGCCCCATATAAAGTTTCATCATTTGAATGTACTGCCGAATCGTGCCACTTGTCAGTAGAGCTGCAAAACTATCGACAGTCGGCACATTCTATAGTTTCGATAATTTGCTTCAAAACTATTGAAACTATAGTTGCAATGGCTTGCTTAAAAACTATGGATACTATCGATTTTTTTTGGGTGCGAATTCTGATAACCATCGCTATCCAATATATCGCTATCGTATTATCGATTGTTTTGCAGCTCTACTTGCCATAGCAATTTCTTATCAGCGACTCAGCAGTCCACGGTCGGCATATATTTTCAACAATTTATATTTCCTAGCAGAGCTGCAAAAAAATCGATAGTACTATCGATAATAACGATAGTTTATTTTTGGCTGACTCGATAGTTTTTTTTCCGATAGCGATAGTATAGGTACGATAAACTATGGTATTGTTGCCAGAATTAGCACTTAAAAAATGTGATAGCATTGATAGTTCTTAAGCAAAATATCGTTATTATAATATAGCAAAATATCTAAACTATCGAATGTGCTGAGTATCGATAGTTTTGCAGCTCTACTTCCTAGCTGAAAAGTTCGTTACGTGGTTAAATCTTTGAAAATAAATTAAAAGCCTATTTTGTAGTTTTTTTATTTTTATTAGTCGTGCTTCGATTATCCGCGATCCGGTTAACCGGTAACCCCGATTCACCGTAATGGCCAAAGATCAGTCTATTGTTTTTTGTTGCAATGCTTTCAAGTTGTTTGCTTCGATTAACCGTGATTACCTCTATTATACGTGATGTTTTTTTTATTAACTTCTTATTCATACATACAGACATATATACATAAACATGAAAATAAAGTGTCGAAAGATGTGCTATTAGAAATCAGCATGATCGGTCCATATCCTTCGAGGCAGCAGGCAAAACACCACGCCTGCCTCTAATTTTCTCATGTCATTTGGAACAATCAAGTATCTCCAATGAAAAACATAAAAAATGGGGCATTAGAGTATTAAAAGATAAGAAAAAAAAAACATCAACTGAAAAAATTGGCGCTCGCCCATATTTTCCTAATTACGGGGCTCTAAAATTTAAAAAACTTTAAAATATCAATATGGGTATCATTTTAAAGTTTTTGAAGAGATCTTCAGGGAAATACTAAAATTTTTAAAAAATGCTTAACCCATTAAGAGCACATGTAATTTTTTATGTAGTACCATTTTTTTCTTTTTCTCTGTCACCCAATATTTGCTTTTTTGATTTGAGTTGCTTCACTAAACTACATAGATAGATGGTGATACATACATAGATGGTGAAGGGTATATAAGATTCGGCATAGCCGAATATAGCACTCTTGCTGGTTTTTATTTAAATGAGAAAACATATAAAAGAAACTGTATTCTCAATTTTGTTAATCGATTAAGCGTGAAAATCGGTTCCGATTATCACCAATAATCGAGGCCCGACAGTAATTGGATTTAGTTATTCAGTTCAACTCATTTAAAAAGTTACTTCTAGCTGCTGTTTAATGTGACTCTGCTGTGATCTTTTGTTTTTAGAAAATAAATGCAACATTTTTAACTTTGGAACGAACCACGGTTACCCGAAAGTAGCATAATTTTGGACTTCAACTGTTTTTAGATTGACTTCTATAATATTGTCTTCATTAACTTATGCTTCTAACTACTGAATTACTAAAAAAATGTAAAAATAAAATGTTTTAAATACCAGTCTATAAATATTTGGTTTATATTTTTTTAAGCACTCATAATAAAATTATTTAATATTTTTTTCAAACAAAACTACCGCCAATTCCTTTCAATTCATAATGTTAGAAAAACAATGTGTTTTTTATGTCTCAAATGACCAGGGAATATTAATTAACTCTGTTTGCCAGAAATATTCTGTTTACCAATAAAATATTCTGGTTGCCTCTTTTTTTCTAATAGTTATTTAAAAAAATGTTTGTGAATAAATAAATCATTCAGTTAATTGAGGTTTATTACACATTTTATTATTTAAACAATAAAACTGACATTATTAAACAAATATTTGAAATTACTTACATATTTACTTTCATAAAATCGTTTGTTTAAAAAATTTAAACTAATAAATGCATAACAAGGTTTTCCGACAGTTGCTGAATATACCTGCATGAATAGACTGCAGATTATTTTGTGCCATTGTTAGTAAAGCTTTGAAATTTAGTCAGTTACCTGTTTTGCGTTTTTAGACACAGGTGAAGTAGCATTATGCTTTACTATAAAGCAATGAAAAAGCGTACTCCCTTAAAATGATTTTTACTTTAATATATTAAAATAAAAGCTTTTTATCACGATAACTTTTAAGTGAAAGTTTTTACAAAATATGGATCTTGTAACGGTATTTTCAACTTTGATTCTATTTTTCTGAGTACTCACCAAGAGCAATACATCCCGTCTATAGCGCCGAAAACTATCGAACTTACTACATTAACTGTAGCTATGGATGACTTAAATATTAAAAAACTATTGATCTTCATTGCATGAAAATGTGAAAAAGTTCAGTGTTCACAAGAGAACCATCCAATCGCCTTGGTTTTTTGTACCGGTAAAAGACATACTTCACCGCATCCGATTCTTCTATTATTTCAATCACCTATACCACACCGAAAAACGCGTACAGCTCTCATGTATATAGCATGATTACTTCACCACATATGTGTAACCACATGTACCATACAATAGACTTCCCATTGAAAAGTTTAAATAAAAATCGGCATAAGGAATTCTTTCCTACCATAAATTATTGTACCTTTCACCACAAAAAGAAAATATAAGTTTGTCATTTCGTTTGGAATTTCTATAGTATCCATTTCCGACCCCATAAAGTGTATATATTAAGTCGATTGTTCGATGTCCGTCTGTGTTAGTGTCAAAATCCAGTTTACCTCGGCAAAAAAAAAAAAATAAATAAATATGTCAATCAATCAGATATATTGTCGAAAGAGGTGCTATTGGAAATCAGCATGATCGGTCCATCTCCTTCAAGGCAGCAATTAAAACACCATGTCTACCTCTATTTTTTTCATGTCATTTGGAACAATAAAGTAACTCAAGTCAAAAAAATAAATAAATGGGGCAAAAAAAGAATTAAAAAATAAGAAAAACATCACGTAACAAAATTGGCGCTGACCCATATTTTCCGAGTTGCGGGACTCTGATATTTTTAAATTTGTTGAAATACCAATATGGGTATCACTTAAAGCTTTTGGTTAACCCATTGAGAGCTGATGTCATTTAAATTAAAAATTATATGTATGCAGTCTTTTATTTTTTAATTCTCCATCCCAATATTTGCTTTTATGGTTGGAGTTACTTCACGAAACTAGATTTACATAAATGGTGAAGGGTAAATAAGATTCGTCATAGCCGAATATTGCACTCTTACTTGTTTTTTGTTTAAAAAAGTTTTATTTTTTCAAAAATTCTAAGTTTTGTATAGGGTTGTTGATCCAAATAATTAAAGGAAAAGGTTGCTATATCAGGTAAAAGTTACCACATTTTCTAACCCTTTTAGATTTTTTTCATAAAACACAAACACCTGCAGGAATGCAAACAAAAGTTGAAAACAAGGTATGGAAAAATTAGAGCAGACGTGGATTTTTTTACCAATGCTTCTTGCTGATTTTCATTAGCAAAATTTTCGAAACTACGTCTGATCGACTAGCGGATTTAAATTTTCTCTACCTCATCTAGTGCGCAAGGTTTAATTCAACACGGACGGACAGACCAATATCACACAATCGACTTCGCTATGCATAGGAACCCTTTTCCACCTCTGGTGAAGGGTATATAATAAAAAAAAACGTAAAAAATATTGAATATTCTGGTAGACTGTAAATTTCCTGCTAAAGGAATATAAAGGTACATTTAGTTGACCGTTGAAATCGTAAATGAAAAGTAAATGTAGCTGTACAGTAAATGTAAATGTAGCTGTACAGTAAATGTAGTTGTGCTTATAGAATGTGTAAAAACGTGTTATGTGTTTCGACATAAGCAAAAAAAAAAAATAATAATAAATAAAACTGTGGCATAACCATCTCTTCTGGCACAATTCTTCTGCAATAATTAATTTGATGTTTTGAAATTTAACATTATTTGTCCTACCTGGGTATTCTATTTCCATAGAAATCTGCTTGCAAATTATCCTTTTCTTCTCTGGATTCGTCATCCATTCTTTTATTTATATTTCTGTTTATCAATAAATAACCAATGATGGCAACTTTGCGATTTTAAGCAAAAAGTACGTAAATGGTACTAAAAATGATGTTGTATTGTAATAATAAAAAATAGAACATTTGCATAAGTTATACTTAGTCTAACATATTTAATATAGAAAATAAAACTCCATAATTTATTTAAAATTATTAGGAATGTCACAAATTCCGATCGGAATGGTTTTAATTCCGTATTAACAATTCCGATCGATTTCGTTTTAACTTCTTCAGATTCCGATCGATTTTGCTTATTTCAAAAAAATGCTTAGGTTCCACCTTTTTATTTAAATCTTGCAATATTGCGCACACCTAAGTAAACAACAAAGCTAATCTAAATAAGGACACATTATAAAAGTAAATTTAAATACTGTTAGTAACAAAATTTCAAAAAAACTTTGAAATTTAAAATTGCCTTCATTCCGAAGAAATTTTTCGATTTTCGTTTTCTAAAAAACCAATTTACGGAATTAAAACTACTTTCGATCGGAATTGAGTTCTGTGACATGCCTGTATATTATGTGGGTTAAAATTTAACAAGTTAAAAGTTTAAATAAAAAACGATAAATAAGTACTTGAAAAGGGGGTTTGTACTTCAATTCAATTTATAATATTTACCATCACTGGCTACATGTGTCACGTAACCTCATATTCAAATTCTATTTTCAGCGTGTTGAAACGTTACGACTAAGTGACATTTCAGTCGGCTAAGCATTTGCAGCTCTTCGTAGAGCATAAATGATCAGCTGACACATCTACATTTACTGCCATCCCTAAATTAGCGCGTAAAGCGTAAGATAACTGTCAAAATTTCTCATGTACATACAAAATGTATAAAGCATCCCTAAATAGCACGGCGTCAACGCTAAGCAATTGGAAAATCCAATTTTGACAGTGCGAAGGAAGTGAAGTTGGCTGTTTGTTGGTTTGTTTTGTTTTGTTATGGTTGAAAAGTCATGACAATTTAGTTATTTTCAAGGCAATCTAGCAGTTTTATCTCTTTTTTATTTTTCTAAAATAAAATGAGTTAACATTTCTGTTATAGACACAAAGTTGACACTGTTATTTAGGGATGACATTCCAACGCAAAAGCTATGAATTACATTGCTTTGCGTCTTACGCGCTAATTTAGGGATGTCAGTTACATTTCTACACTTACGGTCGGCTAAATGCACCTTCATAAACGTTTTACTATATTTAATTAATTTGTATTTTTTTCAGAAAATTATCACAAACTTTTTTTAGTTCAATGACAGTTTTATTCAACTCAGATCTCGTATCGTTATTCCATTTCTTTAAGTTTCGAATCAGGAAATTCACTTAAGTTACGGTCAGATTAGTCAATCATTTGACCAAAAAGACGTAACCATTAAATGATGGAAAACAATTTTTGTACTTCTCAAATACTCGTTAAGAAATATCAGATCCTACTGAATAAAAAATGTAAGATATTACATTTATTATATTATAAGTCGTCATTCGTATTGATACGTGTCAGGAAAGATTGAATTAACATTTGTAAAATTAGTGGTTACGCTTTTTGGTCAAATATTTGACTAATCTAACCACAGCTTTAGAGAAGTCCGCTGTTTTTGCTGTTCTCTATGGTGTTTTTGGTAGATTCATATTTTACCTTTTCGTTTCGTAATCACATGTGTGTGAAGATAAATCCGAACTTCACCAGCAGAGTCATAAACCAATGCTTTTAACGTAGCTAATCTTGCACTATTATTAATAACTTAACAGTCGTTAAAATTTTGACCTTCATTAACTTATATGCTTTAGCAGGGGATTAGAGGGCCCAGTCCATATTAAATGCGATATCTTAAAACTGCCCCAGAGTGTACTTAGTGCGAATATATGAGTAAATGTGCTAAACAAGTCTTAAAGAACAAAAAAATTTAAGCTTTTAAACATATTATTTTTGCCAATTACTTAAGCTGCCCATACACGACATGTTTTTTACATCTGACATGTCAAATTTCCCACTGTTACACATATATGTCGTGTGGGACTGTTGAAACATTGCTTCTGTAAAATACATGTGTAAAGTCAACTGACAAATTTTCGTTTAGAACGTGTTCTATTTTGATCTGACAAACCATCTGACATCAGCTGTTTTTATAATTATAAAAAGTATTGCCAGAAACCTATGCCGTATTGAAACAATTAAAGGCGGTTGACCATTGGCGGCAGCATTAGCCGGCTGATGGTAATATTTCATATGACCAAAATCTAAAATTGCTTTTAACTATTTGATAACGATTATGTAAATTCTGTATCATTCAGTATTGCTAGAGAAAGCCAAAAAAAAGTTACGCTTTTCCTTCAAAAAAGTTACATTATACAAAATATAATAAATAGTTTTATTCCATATTGCAGGCAAAATAAGAAGGCAACAAATTATTTTACTGAACAAAAGCAAAACGATAAAAAACAAAGAAAAACGCATACCGATGATATTTATGTGGATTTAAATTAGGACTCCATACTAATATTTCAGTATGGACAAGTGCATGATATCGACATTCAAGTAAATTAGTTAAAGTACGATTTTTGCAATAAATCCGTTTTAACTTTTTCTTTGAAAGATTTAGTTTCGATAGAATTTATTACACTAATTATTTTAAAAATACCGTTATTAAAGACAAATTTGAGCCTTATTTGCTTAAAAGTTCAACATATTGTTAAATTTTTCAAGCGAAATAACTGTAGTTTTGCAAGTTTAAACAGAATGCTTAGTTTCCGCACAAAATGCGGCTCATAATACTTCACAGTCGGAAAGAATTGTAGCGAGAAACATCTTGCTGTTTCTTAACATGAACCAAGAAGTATTTTGTGATTTCTCACGAATTGAACTGCAACAAAGTTTTTTTTTTGCATATTTCAAGCTAATTTTTTATATGGAATTTTAAATGCGTTTGCAAGGTAAACTTTGTTATTAAAATCGAATTGGAATGTTTAGAGAGGTTGAGATTAAAATAGGTTCTTACCTCAAATAATGAAACAAGTACTCTTTGAGTTTTATTAGCTTATTTAGTGTTTGTACCAAAGTTTACGAAAATTTGGCTTAATACAACAAAATTATACATGTTACGTGAAGACTTTAAAAGTTACAAAAAATGTAAAAAGTGTAACCAAACGGCAACAGTGGTAACATTATTTAATGCAAACTGAAATTATTAAAATTGACAAGTCTTCAGTAATTCTGTAACGCAGGCAAAAATATTTTAAGACGACTACAAGCCATTTTGAAACCGGACGGCTTGGATATCTGTACAGTGAAAAAAACTAATTTGAACAGCTGTTGTAAACAAATAATAATTATGTCAGACGTAATTATACATGTACGTTTGTGACCAAATATTAAAAGTCTTCTGTAAAAAACCAATTTTGACACACATGCAGAATTACATATGACTAACACAGTTAAAAAGTCAGATGTAAAAAACATGTCGTGTATGGGTAGCTTTAAGAAGGTTATTGGTCAATATAGAAATATTGGGAGAGGCTAATATAACACATTGTACACAAATGGTGGTCTAGGAACTACTTAGTTGACCTGGATTTCCATTGTGATACTAAGGGCCCTTCATTTACAGTCTGATCTGCAGAGCTAACAAAAACCCACAATAAAAACCATATTGCTCCTTAAAATTCGTGTCAGCCACATTGGAGATATACTTTACCCTTTAGAACCTGCCAGTCATGGGGGGAGAGCTGCAATTTCTTTTCCTTCATCTTGACAATGGTGGAAAAAACAGTTACATACGATACCCAAACCCTATGCATTCTATCTGATAAAGTTGTGTCCATTCAAACCGAACAACAATGGTTCTTCTGATATACACATGACATAGGCAGTACACCTTATATCCAACAGAGAACACAATTTTCTAACAATTCTGCAACGAGGGCCAGTGGCCCATTTATTATTTAACTTCATTTCAGTGGCCAGTAGAGCCCCCAAAATACTTTTCAGTTTAGCAAGTTTATCAAACCTGGTGTTCTCCTGAAAGAGAAATTTAATTTTGAACTGCTGCGACTAGTTAGGCGAGAGGATTCGTACCTTTATGTAATCGCTTACTGATCTGGCCCATTTTTTTTACTGCCCAACAAAAAGTTTATTAAAATATCATTAAAACTGTGTCGAATATAAAAAATAAAGATATTAGAATTAATAACATGATTCGGATTATTAACACACCTCAGAATCACTTCTAATCAAATCCGCCTTTCCGGACATCGATGTCCATGTGTTAGTATTAAAATCAAGTTTGCCTCGGCACAAAAAAAAAATAAATATATCAATCAATTAGATAAAGTGTCTAAAGAGGTGCTATTGGAAGTCAGCAAGATCGGTCCATGTCCTTAGACGCAGCGGGCAAAACACCACGCTTACCTCTAATTTTTCCATATTATTTGAAACAATGAAGCAACTCCAATCAAAAAACAAATATATAAGGCGATAGAGAATTAAAAAATAAGAAAAGAACATCAAGTGAAAAAATTGGCGCTCGCCCACATTTTCCGAGTTACGGGCCTCTGAAATTAAAATTTTTTTTAAATATCAATATGGGTATCATTTAACAGTTTTTTTTTTAATTCTCTGTCACCCCAATATTTGCAATTTTGATTGGAGTTACTTCACTATACTAGATTTATGTAGATGGTGAAGGGTATATAAGATTCGGCATAGCCGAATATAGCACTTTTAGTTATTTTTTTCTAACAACTGTAATTTGATGCATAAGAAATCGACAGTGTCGTTGTAAATCTGTTTTATTTAAATTGTTACTGAATATAATTTGCGTTGAGAACAAGCCAAAAAAAAAAAAAAAAAAATGTACAAAAGGCGTTTGTTCATAAATGCTGTTTATCTATTTATGAATGCAAATTGAGATTTATGTATAATTTCGTCTAAGAATTTTTTCATAAATCCAGACGCGACACATTGTCTCGTCAAAAGCACTAAGAGCAAACACAAAAAAATATACATAAAAGGAAATTTAAAATGAAATTAATTTAATAAATATTTTCAATGCTTCTTCTTGCTGGTAGCTTAAATGAAATTAATTGCTATTTTTGTTTCATTAATTCTTTGCAGTTGTTTTTATTTGCATATCACACTTTAAATACAGGAGAAGCTGATCCTGTTGGTCCAGTGCCCATTGACTCTTTGTTTATATACCGTCCTGATAAACGTCATGAATTATGGCGTTTTATGTCTTATATGTTCCTGCATGCTGGTTGGTTTCATTTGGGCTTTAATTTGCTGATACAACTGGTGTTTGGTCTACCATTAGAGATGGTACATGGTTCCGGTCGCATTGCATGCATTTATTTTTCTGGTGTTTTGGCAGGTTCATTAGGTAAGTTACAATCATCAGACCATTTGTACTTTAAACATTTTTTCAATATGATTTGTAGTGAATTTATCATAGTTTTAGAATGTTTTGCTCATTTGCCTTGTTTTCTTTCCTGTTTATGTGTTGATGGGCTGCAAGGCGGAAGAAACACGAAAGGATAGAAGCAAGACATAATTTGTATTTATTCGGTTTTTTTGCCAACCATTGTTGTTGTTTTGTTCTTTTTTGTTTTTGCAGGCACCAGCATAATTGATCCGGATGTTTATTTGGTTGGCGCCAGTGGTGGTGTTTACGCTTTACTAGCTGCCCATTTGGCTAACGTTATGATAAACTATCATCAAATGCGTTATGGAATTTTACGTTTGGCAGCCATTTTATTTTTTGGTAAAGTTTTATCTTATTATTCCATTTAAAGTTTAAATTTTTAAATCTAATGCACAGTAAATTGGATTTTTGTTTTTCTTTGTTGAATGAGGGAAAATGTTGGAATTTGTTAAAGGAAGTGTTTTGAGTAAAACGCGTATAGGCGGGAAAGTCTTCAGAAAACACTTATTTAACATACCGTTATTTTACTGACCTTGATAAAGTTTCTTACCACTTGTATGGACGAACAGTTAGCTTTAAGTTAGAGATAGTCTGTTTTTCACTTGGGAGCAAAGGACTGCGGTTCAACTCTGACAAAGCCAGAATAATTGTTTAGATTGCCGAAGCTAGAGAATGTATTGTTAGAACTGGCAAAGGAATACAAAAGCAAGCCTGAACGTTAATTTTTAACGCAGAATGTCTATAATTGGCATGACTAAAAATTATAACTTTTTAACATTCAGTTGTGAGAGAGAGGGTAGTGAAAACATCAATAATGAAACAAGAAGTACGAATGGCAAGACAGAGAGTTTTTTTAAAAATAAAATGCTTCAGGAGCAATTATTTTATGTCCAAGAGGCCATAGAAGAATTAAGATTGTGAAAATCCTAAATCTACAACTACCGCGATAGTGTGCAGTATTTTACACGCGGCTAAACGGTGAGTGTAGACAAGGGGCAATATTTGAGCTCCTAGCAATTTTGAGAACTACAGACTCCAGGCCTAGGAAACTGAAAACGGGTAAATCGAATGATGGAGTAATGGACAAGTAAATTTTGCTGAGCTCCGAACGCAGGCATGTTCTTGAATTCATTATTGAATACAAAAACAACCTCAGGTTGTGATCTAATATCTAAGACTCAAATGGGTATTAGATTGTAGCACAAAAGCGAGAACGAAGATCGAAATCCTCGATTATTCCACCAACACCAAAAGTACCTAAAAATAAGGATTTGGCGTTGTGGGAAATAAAATTAGGATGATGAAATTCGGGCTGAGCGTACGGTGGATTAGATAAAAGAGATATCAAGCCTGGATAAGTAAAGGGTATTACAGAGTTTGAAGGACCACACGGTACTGGCTGAAAATTTTAAAAACAAACATACCCTGGATTTTAACGGCCGTATGCGTAACAAAAACTTAGCATGAGGTTAACATAAGCGACGATACTAAGAAGGATCTCAGCAAGACTCTTCACACAATTTGATTCCGAAAATTGTCCCGAAATATAGTTATGGGTCACGGCAACAATATACAATGATTTCAAGTGTCAGGCCGTACGGCAAAACACAGAGCCTTATAAATTTCTTTACTCATGCCAAACTCATTCTAAGATTTTGTTGTGCATACGTCTGTAAGAGTCTTGATAGGCGTGGTTTCTTATTATTGTTGGGTTCTTTGAAGGATTTGTTTATATTAAGCGAGTGAGAATTTTTTAAGCTATCATTAGTCACTTAAGATAAAAATGTCCTTGGACAGGCTAACGACATTCTATAGACAAAATTATTATGGGGAATAAGTGGCCCAATAATAGGTAGTGGAGCTTATATTATGTAGAGTAACTAAAGATTTTTTCCAAGAAAAGTGGAAGGTACATATATACAATGCGGCGGACAATATAATGCAGATTTAATGTTAAGTTTATTTTCAATGTTTTATTGTATTCTCTAGTTTATTGTGCTTATGGAACATACAGCTTACATTTTCAGAAGAAGTTTGTCACTCCTTTTTGGATCATTTAGTTGTGAGGCCGTAAAAAAATTATTTTATAATTTAAGTCAAAGCTTTGCTACTACGAGGGCTGCTCTATATATTTCTGGCCTAATAGTGAAAATGCGAATATTTTTAATCAAAAATGGTTTTATTGTTTTTCAAAGTATTCTCCAGCATGATTTACACACTTTTGCATGCGCTCAAACCAGTTGTCGAAGCACTTTTTCCACTCCGATTGAGACACCTCTAAAACATGGTTTTTGAACACTTCAACAGCTTCTTCTGGCGACGAAAATCGTTGACCACGCATTTTTTTCTTGATGTGCGTAAACAAGAAGAAGTCATTAGGTGCTAAGTCAGGGCTGTACGGCGGATGACCCACTACTTCGACGTTTTGGCTGGTTAAAAACGCTCTGGTTAAAGCCGAGGTGTGAGAGCTCTCATTGTCATGGTAAACAATGATTCGTCTTCTCTTGTTGGTTTTTCGAATTTCTCCGATGACTTCAAGCAAACAAATTGTAGTGTACCACTCAGAAGTGACCGTCCTACGTTGCTCAAGCGGAACAGTCGCGACATGACCAGTTTTGCCGAAGAAACGGGCGACCATTTGCTTCAAAGTGCTTCTTCCACGAACAACTTTCGTTGGATTTTGTTCGTCTTTGAAGACCCACACGGTCGATTGTTGTTTCGTTTCGGGCTCATACGCATAGATCCATGATTCGTCACCTGTGACGATCTTATAAACGTCTTTTGAAGCACCGCAATCGTATTCTTGCAACATTTCTTTGCACCAATCGACACGAGCCTATTTTTGAGCGACTTTCAAATTGTGCGGGATCCAACGAGAACAAACCTTTTTTACGGCCAGGTGTTCATGCAGTATGGAATGTATGCTGGTGAGAGAAATGTCCTAGGATGTCTCTATCTCTCGGTATTTCGCATGTCGATCTTGCATTATGAGTTCATGCACGGCATCAATGTTCTCTGGCACAACAGCCGTTTTTGGACGACCTTCACGGAATTCGTCTTTGAGCGAGCTTCGGCCACGACTAAATTCATTATACCATTTTTTCACAGTGCTATAGGATGGTGCTTCATCGCCATACAAAGATTTAAGTTCATCAATGCACTCTTGTCGTAATAATCCACGTCGAAAGTTGTGAAAAATGATGGCACGAAAATGTTCACGAGTTAATTCCATAATTTTTTCAAGTCACTGTAAACAACACAAATAATGGTCGTACGTCAAAACGTTTTGAGTACGATTATGCTTAAAAATGACAAACTTTCCAATGGAAATGTCAGATTGCACTTGGCAGCACTCAGTGTTGCCAGGCCAGAAATATATATAGCAGCCCTCGTACAGGGCATTAAACTGAAGATAAAGATGTATTGTAAATTTTTAAACATCCGTAAATCCTGTATTTTTCTCAGAAACTCTTATTTTCACTACTGTGCATTAATTATTTGTTCGTTAAGTTATCTTTATTTAAATCATTTGATATTTTAAGATTTAAATTTTCTATTTTTTTTTCTTATTTACTAAGCTCTAGGTCAGTTTTAAATATAAAAATATTGTTTTTAGTTTTTCAGTATTTCGCCACACCATTGAGTGGCAACTTCAAGAAATAAAAATGTTAATATTAATTTTTAAAATTTTTTCTCCTGTCTCCCGAATATACCACCCAATTAGAAAAGAAAATTTAAATATATTAAAGTTAAATAAACATTAATTTTTAATATTCTTTTTTCTCTTTTGTTTTTCATTTCTTTTACCAACTGTTTGCTACAACTACTTATGTTTAGCTTCCTGTGATGTGGGTTTTGCAGTTTATGCTCGTTTTGCTGATGACTATCCCTCCGTATCTTTTATAGCCCATTTAGCTGGCGCTTTGGCTGGTCTTACAATCGGCCTATTGGTGTTGAAGAATTTTGAACAAAAACTGCATGAGCAGTTGTTGTGGTGGATTGTTTTAGGCATCTATACTGCCTGCATTATTTTCGCCATCATCTTTAACATTCTCAATAGTGCAATAATGCAAAGTCTTAAAGCGAAACCAATTTATGCAACAGAAACTATTTACAATAATTTTCAAGTTTGATGTAAAAAAGCTTTAATTTATTTTTTAATTTAATACCAAAAATACTTACGTTTAAGTATTTATTTTCTTTAATTTAATGAATTAATTTAAGTTCTCATTTTTTATTTTTTTTCTCCCCACATCTTTTTCATTTTATGCGAAAAATTTAAATGAATTAATTTACTGTTTACATTCCTTTGTTGCTTTTTATATTTGTTATTTGTTTATTAAAAAAAAACTATTAATAAATTTGTTATTCAATTGAAATTTATCATTTTGTTTAATAGTTTCCATTTTTATTTATTTTTTTTTTTAATCTACATTCAAATTCACAAAAACACTGATTTGTGTGCAATAACTAACATTTTAATGCATTTATATACAAACAAAACTATACAAATATAAATAATAAATTAACAGTAAGTACATGCATATGCATGCAAACTCAAGTATACGTTGTGCTGCGAAATGATAAGGTCATTTTTTTTTTATTTATTTAGAAAAAAGCTTTTATGGCATCTAAACCTGTAAATTTTTAAATGTTGATCGAACTGAAAATTAATTGATTTGATTTTTTATTTATAAATAAGTACGTATCAACAATTTTTCAGTTGTTATGCAAATAATATTCTTCATATAAAAATAAAGGCCCAACTACAATGTGCGTAAAACAACTTAAGCAAGCTTAAACAACTGTGCAAATACATTAAATTGTATGTGGTAAACTATAATGTACATACGATAACTTTTCGTCAAGTTTCGTGAAATTTCATTTCTTTATGCAAGGTACGAAACTGATCGCATTTTCCGTACGGAAACAGCTGATTGTGCTCTGGGTTATACATTTATAAAGAAAATTTTAATTAAGAGATACAGTGTAAAATTTTTAGTTTTTAATTCAATAGAAAATGTAGAAAAAACAAAATTTTTCTTTAAGGCCAATTTTTTACAAACATAATATATTTAAATTAAATTTGTATTTACACACACATATGTATTCGATATAAGCGAGGACCATCGTTGCATTTTTTAGTACGGTTGGCCACAAACACAAAACAGAAAATAACTTTTTTTTTTTTTACTTCTTCTTAGAACATGAACCAAAATATGTAAATGTGTATGCGAATGTTATTAAATATATATAATCTCTTCTTTAAAGCCTTTTAGTTTTAAAATTTTGTTTGTTTATAAAGAAATTATTTTTGGCAAAAGTACGAATTAAACACAAATGTGCAACTTTGGCAAATAAGTTACTAAATTTATGTAAGTAAATTGTAGCCGCATAAATTTCTTTAATAAGTTACCTAAGCATTTGACAGGCTTTTCGTTGGATTTTTGACATAAGCTAAAGCTAGTTTATGCACATTATAGTTGAGCCTTTAGTACTTCTTCGATTGATTTTTTCTGTCAAGCCATTTCGTTGAATTTGAACAAAGGAATTATTTTAAATGCAGAAACTATTTATAAGCGATTGCCACCAACAGAATTCTTCAGGTAAAATTCCGCGCACTGGTAATTTGTTGGGAATCTATGTTTATTTAACATATGTAAATATTATTTCAAAGATGTATCAGAATCGTAGAAGTCAAGCTGTTATAAAGATATCGATATTCGTGATTATAATGATAAGCAAGTGCAGGAATCATATTACTGATAGCGTTTACACCAGTGTTTAAATTGCTTGCTTAAAAATATCATCAGCACTAGGATCTTTGCTTACATGTTTTTTTTTTAGCAAATAAAGTATTTGTCAGCATTTACAAAACATTTCATTATAAACGAAGCAACAGCAAAAAGCAAATGCAAAAAAAGAGGAAGAAATGCATTTGCTTCAGCTGACTATGTTGTGTTTCTTTCTCCAGCAAAGCAATTAGCATTTATTTTGAAAACATTTGCTGTTGCTTAAGCAATAAGTTGATGTTTGTTTCTTTTTCTGCTGTTGCATTTTAAGAAAAAAAAAAAATAATAATAAAAAAAACACTATTTAATGGTGTAATGAAAACAACGTTTGTAAGCAGTGAGTGACAACTGAGCAAGAAACAGCAATCTTTGTCAGCCACAACTTTATAGTAAAGAGTTAAGCAAAAGCAAAATTAAAAATAAAGAACAACTGATTGCTTAAGCAACAGCAAACGTTTTAAAGTAATTGCTTTGTTGCAGAAAGAAGCACAACATAGTCAGCTGAAGCAAATGCGCTCTTACTTTTTTTTTTCAATTGCTTTTGGTGCATATTTTTCCACAGCAACAGTTAAGCAACTACATATGCATTGAAAATAGTCAAGCATTTTTAATCACTGGTTTACACATAACCACTCGCAATATGTATATCAATAAATTCATAGGCGTACGTAGACCTGCCGGGAGAGGGCTAATCCGACTAAGTCGAAATTCTTTTACTTATATGAAAAAATTTCACTCTTCGTTTATTGGTTTATTTACATAACCACAACAAAATAAAAGTACGCTTATCATTTTGCTGCACAAGGTATGCTGTGAATAAATTTACATATGTGTGTGCATTTTAAATTTCATGTAAATATTTATTTATTTAGAAATAGTACATTTGTAGGTGTAAATATTGAAAATGTAAAGTTTGCAGTGGTAAGGATATACATATGTATTTATTGTAATAGAGCAATATTGAAATTGATTTATAGAATAGACCATAAAATAATAAACTCTTTTATAGTACAAAAAAAAAAAAAAACAAAAAAAAAACAAAAAAAATTCAAAATAAAAGATCATCGAAAAAATTATTTTTTATACTAAATAAATGCGTTTCCTTTGTATGAATTAGAGGTGAGTTAATATTAAGGTTTTTCTATACTTTTGTTGGCTTTAAGGTCTTTAAAAGAGTGAAAATTAAAAGGTCTTTGGAAGATTTACACTCGAGGATAGTCACTATTTTATGTGTTTATTCCAATTTTAAAATGTAAGACGCACTCTGATAAAATTACATACATATGTTTTTTAGAATAATTAAATAAAAACCCTAACAAATTCTTTATTTTCTTAAAAGAAATACCGTAAATTTTGAATCCTTATATTTAATTTTATTTTTAAATTATTATATGATAAGTGAAACCACCAACAACTTAATTATAAAAGACAGACATGCAAAAGGTACTTTAGATTTATTTCTAAAGATATGACAATAAGTGGGGCATATTCATCAGGGCCCTATTTCTGTTTCTAAAAACTGCACGAGTTTGAATTTTCTTTTAACTTTTACAATGCTATGAGTCATTAAATAATTAATGTATTATTGAGGAGAAAATGTTATGCGATAAAACCTGCGAAACCTCACATTTTGAGAATTACGGACCCCTAAATATTTAATATAAAATATGCAATATTTTAAACGGCCAATATGGGTATCATCGGAAAGCTTTTTAAGTAAGCTTCAGGATCCCTACAAAAAAATTTTGCTATATGTACATAACATTATTTGTATTTGAGGTACTTCCTAAAGCTAGATCTAAGAGCTAGTTTTTCAATTTTAATGCTTGAGAGTCTTAAAAATTTGCTTGCGATATGTATGGCACCTGATAAGAATTTTGAAAAGATCTTCTATAATATCCATATTGTCCCATTCCGCTCAAAAGTGTTTAAGATATCACAAAATATTTTATACACTTTAGCGATACATATCTTTAATAATTCTTGCAAAAAAAAAACGACTTCAAAACAGATTTCATCTGTCTGCTTATTACAGTTCGAGAGTACGGCCACATAAATTAGATTACATTAACTATTGGGACACTCTTATATTCTCAAACTTTATAATTGTTCAAATGTTCAATAGTTTGGCAATGTACATCAAATTACAGCAACTTTAGGGACATCCTTTAATTTTCAAATTGCTATTGTAGTAGATTTAGCAATCAGGTTTTGTGTAAATTTCAACCTTCTGTCTATAACGGTTCAACAGTTTGGCCAAAATACATATAATTACATCAACTATGGTAACACCCTTTAATTTATAATTTTTATATTTTTTATTTACCAAACACTACCATTCTGTCTAAAATTCAAGTGTTTGTATATAACGGTTCAAAAAATACGGCTATATAGTCAAATTACGTTAGTTTTGGAACACCCTTTAAATTCTAAATTCAAATTATAAGCTTCTTACTTTTTAAAAGCTTTTTTTATATCGGACTCAGCAATACAGGTCCCTTGTAAGTTTCAGCTGTCTGTATATAACGGTTCGAAAGTTCGGCCACATACACCAAATTAAATAAAATATTGGGACACCCGTTTCGTAATACAAATTTTATACTTTTTGTTAAAGCGGAGTTAGTAATACAGATTCCTTGTAAATTTCAAGCGTCTGTCTACAACTGTTAAAAAGTATGACCATATACATCAAATTAAATGAACTATTGGGGCACCCTTTAATTTATAATTTGTAATATTAATACTTGTTACTATAACGGCCATAGCAATCGACACTTTGTCTAGTTTGCAAGCGTTTGTCTATAACGGTTTAAAAGATTGGTTCATTAAGTAAATTTACATCAATTATGTGGGCACCTTTTAATTTATAGACTAATTTTTGTATAACTTTTCGTTACTCTGGGCTATAGTAATACCTTGTCATTTTAAATTTTACAAAAGCGTCCTTTACAGTTCATAATACACTTCAAAAATATGTATGTTGTATGGGGACCCCCTTTAATTTTTAAGATTATGGACTGTTTTTAAAACGGGACCAATCTGTAATCATTATCTATTATATTCCCAAAAATTTTCAAAAAAAAAAATTACTCTTTTGTCGACTTTTGCTTATTAAAGGCTTATAAACTCTTAAAGTACCTTTTTGAATTAGACTGTAAAAAAATTACATGAAATTATTTGTTAATGAAAAATTCCAAAGTGTAATTTTTAATGAAAAAATCTACATATTTTTTAAGGAAATGCGTAACTTTTACTATTCTTTCCCTGGCAACACTGATTTAAATAGCAATTAATTGTCAGCGAATGAATTTTCACAAATTATTTCTTATTGCAAGGATATCTAAATGATATGTTTCTTAATGTTTATAAACATTTGTCTGTTTAAAATAAATTCTAAGTTAAAATTGTGTTTATTATTGTAATTAAATTGAAATATAGATTTCCAAAGACGCTTTTTAAGTTCTGCATTTTATTTGCTATTTCTTGTCTACTTCTAATTTGTGTTAAATTGTAGGCAAAAGTATAAATGTACTTTAAAAATCAATACGTGATTGCGTGAGTTCTAAAAATGGTGCAAAGTTTAAGTTAAAAAGAAATGTACGCGAAAAGAAGAGCAAAAGTATTTTTTTTTGTATTTAAACTGCAAAAGGATAATAAATGGTGGGAGAAAGGATTCAACGACATTGATTAATATAGCGTGTTAAATTGTTTGCTAGCAGTGATTCCCTATGTCTTTTCTTCGAAACCATTTTTTTGACGAAAGGGAAGAAGTATTGGTGTTTTTTATTATTTTTATTGCAACAAATCTTTCTTTAACACTAATCTTACAGAGAAATGGTAATATTACTTTACATCTAAAATATTAATAAATTAATAAATCTAAGGAGCATGTTAAATTGTTAAACTATATGTTAAATTATATTTCAACATATTAAAATAAAAAAATTATGTTTCCAAAGTGTATGCCATTTAAGAAAGTATTATCAATAATCTTTTAGAATGATTCAATATTTGCGTTTTTGAGAATCAATGCTTACATTATTCTATGTTAACATTGTGTGTCAGGCGCAACTGTAGAATATTACTTAACCTCTTATCATGCGAAGAAAACAACCTATCACTCAAACAAGAATCAAAAGGCAAAAAGTCAACAACAAGTAACGAAATCGACTTAAAATATAAATTTGTTTTAGACAACTTTGCTTTTTTTTTGAAGCAATAAAACCGTCAAAATCTAATCAAGATAAATAAGTTAGCATTTACTTGCAACTGAGTCCCGTTAGTGTTAATAAAATAATAAAAGTTGCCTTCTAACGATCTAAAAATTTAATAAAACTCTAAAAAAATTCTTTCAAGAAATTATTCTAGAAGATTACTTAAAAAAAAAGTTTTTTTTTTTACTTTCAAATAAGTTTAAGGAAAATAACAAAGTTATTTTTATAAATATTCTACTGGAATATTTAAAAAATTTATTTGGAAATATTTATTTTACATTCTTCTGTATAAATTCGAGTAATCCAAGCATTGCTTTTTAGAAGAGCCCCTAAAATGGAGTTGATATTTGATTAAACGAAAAAGTGTTCAAAAGAAGCAGTTTTTTCTCCATTCTTATATTGCAAAAATGCATTAAAAGCATAAAATAAATCCGCCAAGTGTGAGTATGACTCATACAAAAACGGTTTCGTGCGATGTATGGGTAACCCTTCAATTTTAATTTTGAGTTTTTGGGTTAATTTAAAATAAGGCCCTGTGCAAATTACGTTGCTACTTTGCGCCTTGGCAATATTACGGTTGAAAAAATATGGCCATACATGTTAAAGTAACGTTACTATTTGGATAACCTTTCAATTCATTTTAATACTTTTTTTTTTCTAATGCAGTACATTCTTTGTACCAATTTTAAACGTTTGCTCATAATGGTTTTAAAGATATGCCACATTTGACAAATTTACGGTCTTTTGGAAACCATTAGTCCAGTTCATTTTTATAGCGGACATATTTGTACATACTCTGTATGATTTCAAAATGTCTGCGTACTGTGGTAAGAAAACAAAAGCCATTGAGCGATAATTACTTCAATATTGAAAAGCCCTAATTATTCAGTTTTTATTATTATACCTTTCACTCCAAAAAGTGGAAAAAGGGTAAAACTAAATTTGTCATTATCCATAAAGTATATATATTCTCACTTCTTATGCATAGCGAAGTCGATTGAGCGATATCCGTCTGTCCGTCCGTGTTAGTGTGCCGAGGCAAACTTAATTTCACAAAAACAAAAAAAAAATATATATATAAATACGTCAATCGATCAGATATAGTGTCGAAAGAAGTGCTATTGGAAATCAGCATGATCGGTCCATGTCCTTTGAGGCAACAGGCAAAAAACGCCGAATTCTGATTTTTTCATGTCATTTAGAACAATAAAGTAACTTCAATAAAAAAAAAAAATAAATAAATAAATATATGGGGTGAAAAAGTGAAAAAATTGGCGCTCGCCCATATATTCGGGGGCTCTGAAATTTAAAAATTTTTTAAATATCAATATGGGTATCATTTTAAAGCTTTTGAATAGATTTTTAAGGAAATACTAAAATTTTTAAAAAATGCTAAAACAATTAAGAGCCGATGCCATTTTTATGTAAAATTAATTACATGCAGTACGAAAAAAATTTTTTTTTAATTCTCTTTTACCCCAATATTTGCTTTTTTGATTGAAGTTACTTTATAAAACTAGATTTACATAGATGGTGAAGGGTATATAAGATTCGGCTAAACCGAATATAGCACTCTTACTTGTTATTTAGTACTTCTATTATTATTAAATTTTTTTTTGTTGATATAGCAACCATTATTTTAAAGATACTGTGCAAATTTAATGTGTCTGCCTATTAATTTTTAAAAAATTATGTCGTTTTTGCATATAGACTCACTTTTGGAACACCCTTTAATTTTTATATTTTTTGTTAAAGGGGCTATAGTAATACATTTTCGAAGGGTCTACCTATTACGTTTCCAGAGATAGACGGACGGACAGACATTGTGATAAAGGCAACAGGATAACTTTTTACACTTTGTATATTGAACGTTAAAATATAATTTTTGGTGCACGAGGTGCACGTACGTCGGAAAGTTTTCTGACTGTCATTAACTTGGGAGTGGACCAGTAATGATTTGTGTGCCTGACTGTTTAATCAGCTCACTACTTTCGGTCTAAGGAGCCATTGCCCGGTATATACCGCTGAAAGTTAGCTAGAGTGAGAAGGCGCCCAGTCATGTAGCCTAAATGGCTGGTACTGGTAAATAAATAGATTTGACGCCCTATGCTCCAGTAGAAGTTTGAGGAATAGAATAATAATACTAACTCATTTACTAAGACTAGTGTCTTCAAGTGACATATTAATTAAAAAAAAAAATTCACTATCACAAATTTGATATAACGCTCTAAAATATAAGTCAAATACAGAAGGACAGATGTGTTAAACAATACAGTTAAACTTTGTTTCTTTAATTGAGGTAGTACCTTTTAATGTTAAGAAAAAATCATTTTTACTTTAAACCAGTCGGTGTCATACTTTTAGTACACAATATTGCATCTTGAGTTAGAAACATTTCTTCGAAAAGTTCATAGAAACAAAAGAAATATTCTACTTTACTTTAATCCTGCTTGATTCCTTCAAATATAAATATTTCATGATATTTTCATGAAATATTTTTTATTTAAAACTAAAAATTTAAATGTATTACTGCGTGGAAAGCATATCCATATGGCCATTTTACTACTGCTCATCAGTGGATTCTACCCAAATTTTGTATAAAAAAATTGAAAGTCGTAGATACAAAGCCGAATTGATTAAATGAGAACTCCATTGAATCAATAAGACAAAAAACACGATTAAGGTAATCTAAAATGAAAAAGATTCCGAATTTTCATATAGAAATACTCTAAGATAGAAAACAGCAAGTTTCATTTAAAATTGATTTCTTGTCTATTCATAATTAATTAAACCTTATATACTGCATTTTTAAAAATCTCCTTATATCTTTTCTTGGTTTTATCTTATTTATAAAAATATACTAATGTTTCTGCTCTAAATGTTTGTTTTATAGGTAATTATTTATTTAACACGTATGTATATGTGTGTTATAATCCTGCAGGAGAAGAAAATAGTATAAAAATCACCAGAACTAATCCTCAGCTGTAAACATTCCTGTACCATGATAATGCTCAAATTAGCATTGAGCTTGCTTGGAAAATCATATGTACCATTTGCACTAGGCGAATACTCGTACTAATACATTTTGACCCTATTGGGCGTTTTTGAAACAGCTTATTACTAGTTCTTTGGTATAGGAAAAGTCCCCACAACTGATAGTTTTTCTTCTTGTTACTCCGAAACAAAATAACTAGATACAAAATTAGATTTTTTTACTAATTTTATTTATTAAATTGTATGAAAATATAGCAAAAATATTTAAAGTGAAAAAAATTAGATTTATTGTTAAGGATTATGTAAATCTAGTTTTTGTTGAAGTATTTCGGATAAAAAAAGTAAATACAAAAATAAAGTTTTTATAATAATAAAATGATTTAAAATTGTTTTAGGCATTTCTGATTGTGTTAAAAAAGAATTACTTTCTTCGTTTACTTGCGGTGAAGAGGTTTCATAATCCCTACAAACATTTTCTTTGTCGTATTTAAACAAAAATAGTGGTTTTATCGTTTAAAAAATTTACTTCGTTAATGTAGTCTCTTAAATAGAGGCCCAACTATAACGTGCATAAAATAACTTAAGCAAACTTAAACAACTGTGCAAATACATTAAATTATATGTGGTAAACTATAATGTACATAAGATAACTTTTTGTCAAATTTCGTAAAATGTCATTTTTTTAAGCAACGTAAGAAACTGATCGCACTTTCCGTACGGAAACAGCTGATTGTGTTTTGTGTTATGCATTTATAAAGATAAATCGTAATTAAGACCTACAGTGGTCAACTTTTAGTTTTTAATTCAATCGAAAATGTAGAAAAAACAACATTTATATTTCTGGCCAATTATTAACAAATAACATAAAATAAAAATAAATTTGTATTTATACACACATATGTATACGATATAAGCGATGAACATCGTTGCATTTAATAGTATGTTTGTTGACAAACTCAAAACAGAAAATAACTTGTAATATTTTTTATAAAAATTTATCTTAGAACATAAATCAAAAGTGTAAGTGTGTATGTGAATGTTGTTAAATATATAAAATATCTTCTTTAAAGCCTTTTCGTTTTAAAATCTTGTTTATTTATGTAGAAATTATTTTTGGCAAAAGTATGAATTAAACATAAATGTGCAACTGTGGCAAATAAGTTACTAAATTTATGTAAGTACATTGTAGTCACCTAAATTTCTTTAATATAGTACCTAAGCATTTGACAGGCTTTTAGTAGGATTTTCGACATAAGCTAAAGTTAGCTTATGCATATTATGGTTGGGCCTTAAGCTAGATTTTCCTTACAAAACTTGGGTACAATCCACTGATGAGCAGTAACGAAATGGCCATATGGATATGCTTTCCCCGCAGTAATACATTTCATTTTTTAGTTTAGTTTAATATAATAAATATTTCATGAGAATATCATGAAATATTTATATTTGAAGAAAATAAGCACAATTAAAGTAAATTAATATAAAAAAGATTTTAAACAATAAATTTTCTTGTTAAAATCGTTCATAATCATAAAGATTTAAGGTGTCCCCATAAAACATACATATGTTTTGCGTGTATTATGAACTGTAAAGGGCACTTCTGTAAAATTTAGAATGACTGCGTATTAATATAGCTCCCAATGACAAAAAGTTAAAGAGTTAAATTAAAGGGCGCCCGAATGATTGATGTAAATTTATCTCTGAACCGTTATAGACAAACGCCTGCAAATTGGACAGAATGTCGATTACTATGGCCGTTATAGCAACAAGTATTAATATAAAAAATTATAAATAAAAGGGTGCCCCAACAGTTCATTTAATTTGATGTATATGGCTATACTTTTCAACAGTTACAGACAGACGAATGAAATTTACAAAGAACCTGTATTGCTAACTCCGCTTTAGCAACAAGTATAAATTTTGGTTTTGGAAAGAAACATGTGTCCCAATAGTTTTTGTTATTTGGTGTATGTGGCCGAACTTTTGAAACGTTATAGACAGAGCGCTGAAACTTAAAAAGGACCTGAATTGCTAAGTCCGCTTTAACTAAAGCTTATAATACGAATTTATAAATTAAAGGGTGTTCCCAAAATTAATGTAATTTCTTCTATATGGCCGTATTTTTTGAACCGTTATATACAAACACCTTAATTTTAGATAGAATGTCCTCTACTTTGTTTGGTAAATAAGAAGTATAAAAATTTTAAATTATAAATTAAAGGGTGTTACCGTAGTTGATGTAATTTGATGTATATAGCCAAACTGTTGAACCGTTATAGAGAGAAGGTTGAAGTATACACAAAACCTGATTGCTAAATCTACAAGTATATAATTTGAATTTGGAAGTTAAAGGGTGACCCTATAGTTGCTGTAATTTGATGTATAGTGAACGAAATTAGTGAACAGTTGAACAGGTATAAAGTTTGGAGGTATAGGGTTGTCCCATTAGTGAATGTAATCTAGTTAATGTGGCCATACTTTTGAACTTTTATAGGCAGACAGATACAATTTTTTTGAAGTCGGTTTTTTTTTTGCAATAATTATTTATGCAATTATTTGTTTTTTATTTTTCTTTTAATTTTTTATTTTAATCATTATGCAATTTTAATATTTTTTTTTTTTATATTTTACTTTTCTTACAATGCACTTGCAACTTAAATGACGCAACGTACTAGAATGTCAGAAAAAACTTAAATAACAGAATAAAATAAAAAGAAAAAGAAGTTTAACAGCCTGCTTGTCACAGAATTGTTTATTACTTAAATGTACATATTTATATTTAAAGTGAGTGCCGAATATTGCGACTTTCAGGATATAGTAATATTTTTTTAAAACAATATTTTGAATTAAAAAAAATTTGTTGTTTATCGCAAGAATGGAATGAAGTAATGACTTAATTTCGCAAAAAAACTACAAAAGCTGTATTACAACCAATATATCCGAATTACACCAATTTTCTTCAAGTGAACTACTTCATTTACTACTACTTATCAGCACTAATAATTTTCTATAAAAACTTTAACCCCGTTTGCACTAGCGATTTTCGTTGTAGTATTTAAACAAGTAGGATCTAAAAAATTATCGCTTATTTTTATGCAAAGAAGCTCTTAATATATTTCGTATCTAATTATCATCAAATACAAGTTATCCTGCTATATGAATATTTATTGGAGCAAAATGTGTTTTGATGTTACGCATTTGCCAATTTTTTATTTTCCATTAAATTGGTGTTTCTATTACAAATGCTTATAAACAAGTACACTGGCTTAAAAAAATTTGCGAACAGTTGCTATGATTACAAAGTAAGAGTTTTTGGTGATAACTATTTTTAAAATAATAATAAAAAACATAAACATGTTAAAACTATTTGAGAAACTTTTTTTAATTCGGCTGGACTTGAGTCTGTAGGAGAAAAAATGTAATTTTGTCTGTAAATTAACTACTCTGCGCTTAGCAAAATTTGCTTAATTTTTTTTAATTAGAACATGTTTTTACATTACTCAAGCAAAGCAATTAAACTCAACTTTCAGAAATCAATAACGAAGACTTTTATGTGGAAAGTTAACTCGGATGGAATAAAATTATTACAAAACACTGGTTAACTAACAGATTGCAAACTTAAAAAAAAAATAATTCAGAAATAAATAAAGTATTAAAAGCTTCCGATATCTGTTTAAACCTGAATAATCGGTTATTAAAATTAAAACTTTTAAAAAGATCTAAGCGTGATTAAAGGAGAAATTGTAAAAATGCTTCGTAGATTTTCTTACCTACACAGAGAAAAAAAGTTCGTTGCGACAACCGAATTTGTTGCCAATCGAAATTGTGAGTATTTCTTGAAATTCATTTGAAATGATTTAATAAATATAGTCCGCTTTTCGCAGAGAAAACTTGTTTTCACGATTTGTGTCGTGATAGCACGTTTATTTTAAAGAATTAAGGGCATAATATTATTTCCCGAAAGACCAACTTTATCATTTCTTGGTGAATATTCACACGGTAAGTTTCAAACACCAAACGGCTGCAAACTGCTTGAGCAACACTTCTTCTTACTACACAACAACAAAATTCTTTTGCCATTATGATTACTGGCGCAGAGATCTTAAAATAAGCACATTTTTTCTTTTGGTTTTAATTCAATGAGTTGCTGCTTTTTAGCTTTCATTAAAAAAATAAATAAAAATAAGCCATAAAGAAGTCATATTGTATATTTTTATTAATTAAATTTTTATTTATTGCAATAAAAGTTATACAAGACATAAATCTTGTTTACAATAATTCTTGCAAAAAAAAACGACATCAGAACAGATTTCACCTGTTTGTCTATAACGGTTCAAAAATACGACAACATACCTAAAATTAAATTGTATACTTGTTGTATAGTGGACTAAGCAAGCGGACTAACCAATTTATAGAGACGTACAGCAGTGTTATTGTGATCTTACAAAAGAAGGTAAAAACTTAACAGAAACTGTCATATGACTGTCATATCATAACGGAATATTTGAAGTGAATTTAAATTTTGTGACGAGGAATATCTGTGTGAAATGTATCTGAACCATTAAAAACCCAAGTTCGTAAAAATTTGAGCAAGAGCGTTTCTACATGAGATCAGCAATAAATAAATAATTTATTTCGGATTTCGATGCATGAAGCCTACCTTTTTTGAAGGAACTATTCACAAGTAAAATGATAGCTTGTGCGGCATTTAATTTCCTTAAATTTGGAAAATAACAAACGAAATAGGTGGCGTTCATTGCACTTAAAATGTTCTATACTCCATTCGCAATCAACCTCTGTGTTCATTTTTATACCATTTACCACAAAAAGTGGAGAAAGAGTATATCTCAGTTTGTCATTCTACAGTATCTATTTCCGACGCCATAAAGTATATATTCTGACTTCTTATGCATAGCGAAGTGGATTGAGCGATCTCTGTCTGTCTGTCCTGCTGTCCGTCTGTGTTAGTGTTTGCTTCGGCCAACTTGATTTCACAAAACAAATGAACATGTCAGTCGATCAGATATAGTGTCGAAAGAGGTGCTATTGGAAATCAGCATGATCGATCCATGTCCTTCGAGGCAGCAGGAAAAACATTTTTTTTGGAACAATAAAGTAACTCCAATCTAAAAAATAAATCTATGGGGTGAAAGAGAATTAAAAAATAAGAAAAAAAAACATCAAGTGAAAAAATGGGCGCTCACCTACATTTTACGTTTACGGGGCTCTGAAATTTTCAAATTTTTTAGTATATCAATATTGGTATCATTTTAAAGCTCTTGAATAGGTCTTTAAGCAAATGCCAAAATTTTTTGAAAATGCTTAACCCGTTAAGAACCGATGACATTATTATAGAAAATCACATATAGTACAAAATTTTTTTCTTATTTTTTATTACTCTGTCACCCCAGTCAAATAGAAAGCTGTTGTAACTAATAACAGAATCTTTAATGGTGTCAACAAAAGTACAATGTATATTTGCTATTGTAATTGCTCAATTATTTGATCATTTTATCGTTTTATCCGATGACATTTTTATTTAAACTTATATTTGCAGTACCAATTTTTTTTGTTATTTTTAATTCTCTGCCAGTATTTGCTTTTTTGATTGGAGTTACTTTAATAGACTTAAAAAACATAGATGGTGAAGGGTATATAAGATTCGTCACAAGAACAAAAAGGAGAGCAACAATGTAATGCAAACAGACTGAGATGCATAGATGTGAACAATGCTAATGACGGTTGTAGCGATCTAAAAAATGCTTCAATACATTATGCTAGTATCCAGTTTCTCCTGTTTTATTTAATAATTATGTATTTGTTGTCTTTTAATTGTGCATTTATACTTTTAGCGCATCAACTGCTAGAGCGTAATGTAGAAAGCAAAAATTAAAAATAAAAATTTGAATAATTAATTAAAAAAAAAATATTGTTCTGCATCAAGATTTTTATTTCTACAAATTAAATAACAAAAAAAATATATATAAGTAAGAATTTATCTAATTAATAATTTTCATTCATTTTTAAATCGAAAATCGGTTTAGAATTCACCTTTCGTCTGTGTTATTAAATATTTCACATTTTGCAGTAAATAAAATCTTTTAACAAAAACAACAGCAGCAGCTATAAAACTTTTCAGTGAAAATTAAAACGAAGCTTGTGGTCAACAAACCATATTGTATGGACAAAGTCAACGTTAAATAATTTACGTTTATATTTTTTGCTCCACAAACTTTGCTAGAGAAATTAATAATTCCATAAGGATATATTGCAAAGGACATAAGCAAAAAACATGAAATCGCACACCTTAACTAACAAGCAGAGAAACCTTAAAAAAATACACAAAAAAAGGTTTTAAAAAAATTAATACCGAATTCCCAAACTAGGACGACTGAGTGCAGAAGTATTAAAAGAAGCAGAAAAGTTAACGTGGCACTAGAATAAAATTAACAAACTACTGACTGCAATTACAACTACTGCTGCATAGAAAAAATTGCTTGCAAACATTCATAAAATAACTAAAATATTTATGTCTGTATGAATATTTAAGGAAAAAATAACAAGAATTATGCGAAAAATGTGCAGTTAGTGAAAAGCTAGATAAATTTCAATTTATGATTTTAAGATGACATAAAAAATGTAGTCAAAGTTCTGCAGCACTTCATAAACTTGTTACCTACATGAGATTTTATTCGAAATTTATAAAAAAATTGCTAAAGTTTAAATATTAAAGTAGAATTTCAAATTTGTGGTTAAAAGTTAGATTTAAGTTCAAATGTGTTCTAACAACACTTTTTAAATTGTTTAAGTTAAAATTTAAGAAAGATGGGATTTTCCTAAATGGTAATTAAGTTAAGAATTATATACCTTTAAGCAAACTATCAATTCAATGCAATGGCTTATAACATGTGGTGCCTGTTTGATAAGCAGCAGCGAAAAAAATGAAAGCTTTTCCTCCATGCTTAACTACAAGAAGAAATGTGTTAATAAGTTTGTCATTATAATTTGAGACTTTATAAAGTATATATAGTGGCGAGCGAAATCGTGGTAGCACAATTGCTGAAATTACCAAAATATCAACAATAAAGGAAATATTTGTACACAAATAAAATGGTTAGAGTCCTTTTTTTTTATTAACGTCGCTAAACATTTTGATTTTCATTTAAGCACCCCTATTCTGCGTTTCGATTAAGTCTCCGCATTCAGTTCCGTTGCGATCGAAAATTAGTTTTCTGAAGAAAAATGGAATCGAAATAAACAGAAGAAGACAACAATGTTTACAAAATTAATAGCATAACTGTGGAATGTGGAAATGAAATAGCAACATAAGCAAGTTTGTTATAATTTTTAATACAAAAAGTTGTATGTATACATTGTTAAATAATATAAATAAAAACAAAATAAAAATTTTTCCATGCACTGGCATTTTTTGTTGAAGGAGCTAGTGCATTGAGAATTCCTGCAAATTCGTCCCAGAACGCTGCTACTTCTTCCTTAGTATCTACATGCCACATCCGCCTTAGTATCTACATGCCACATCTGCCGCTGGTGGTGACTACATGCCACATCTGCCGGGTACAAAAAATTAACAATTTAAAACAAACAAAAAAAAATAATAATAATTTAATGAAATAAATTAATTAAAAATAATTTAATGGTTTTTTTAAATCTGAACATTTTATCTCATTTTCTACTAACATTTTTTAAATTTTTAGCTAAAAAACACAAATATCAAAAAAACAACTGAGAAGTACGGAGCTCCGATCGTAACGCAGAATACATACGATCGACAGAAACTGAGCGAAATCGAAACGCAGAATACCAAAGTTGCTAGACGGAAAAAATTTCGATTCGAATCGAAACGCAGAATAGGGGTGAATATATTCCCGTTTAATTTTTAAACAGGACTGGAAAATCGATGTGTGTTGTATCAACCCCAATATTTGCTTTTTTGATTGGAGTTACTTCACTAAACTAGGTTTACATAGATTCGGCATAGCCGAATATCGCATTTTCACTTGTTTTTTAATAAAAATACCCAATTACGGGTTATTTCCATTTCTTGGTTTTTTTTTGCCGGTTTTTGAATTCCCAAAATCGACGCTATCTTGCCGCAAGTAAAAATTGCTATTGTCACAAACGTGTATTAAAAATTACACCTGAAATAGCTTCTGTTTGAATAAATCATCTGATATTTTACTTCGGCGTTTTTACATTACAAACATCCAAGTCATTCGGCTGCAACATAGCTTTATAGGCTGTTCAGACATTTTTCTATATTTAGCTTTTCTCAATAAAAGTCATTATTGAGCTTAATATTCCATACAAAATCTCAATGATTTATTGCGCAGTAAGTACGAAATTGTTATAATATTGAGTAAAAATTAAAATACAACACTGTTCAGAAGATGTGTGTGAAGCAAAATTATGAAAATTTAACCGTCTAAACTAAGTTAAATTTTAAATTTAATCCTCAGGCAGAAACCAATTGCGTCTAAGCCAAACTAATTTTGTCAATACACAGAATATTGATTCAATAAAAGTGCATGTATGAACGCACTATTATACAACCATTAATAATGTTTTTTAATACATTTTTACATTTCCACACTTTTAAAACTTCGTTGCACACAAAAGTGCAATACAGCATTTGCGAGTGGAAGCACAGAGTTGACAGAGACTGTAAGGAGCTATTTATTTTTCAGTGTATGGAAAGTTCCCCTTTCAGATCTAGACCCAGGTAATGCTGCGTATTTAGTTCATATTTACGAAGTATACAGACGAAAATAACGCGAATATAATCGGTATAATTTTAGTTTTTTTAAATCTTTCGAAAAGTTGTAGGATTTAGATCCACTTAATAAAAAAACAAATTTTTTTAAAAGGGATCTTAAAAATATATTTCTTGAAATTATTCCATTAACTTATATTTACTTTTGATTTTTATATTTGGGTTTCATTAAAAGGCATTGATTCTTAAGGAATTTTAATATGTTGTCCATACTTTTGTTTTGTTGTTTTTTTTTTTTTGCTTTTTGTTTTAAAACCGACAATGCATTTGAGTATTCTCTTTACGCAGGTTGTAAGTAGACTTGCCAGATGGCCTGGATTCGCCTGAATTTTCCAGTTTTTTATGTCTGGTCCAGTTTCCAGGAAAAATGCAATCAGTCCAGTTTTTTTCATATTTTATATTCTTTTATAATGAAATTAATATTTTGTACAGAAAAATTGCGTTCTAAATACAATGAAATTACAACTATATTTGCAAATGTTTAGATTTTATCTTTTTCCTAATTCCAATTATTACCATTTTACTTCTGCTGCCTGCGAGGAAAATTTAATAATTTGCCAAAAAATATTCCAATCGATAAGATATGGTCCGTCTTTTTTAAAAAATGTGATTAAAATAAAGTACAAAATCTGTATAAATTGGTCTCATTCGTTCATTCCATTCCAATAAGCAATGCTTTTTGCGAAAGGATCTTTAGTATTTTAAAAAATTTATACTCTGAGGAGAGACATAGAATGTCTTTCGACTTAATAAAGGCTGAAATTATAATAAGATTAAACTTTGATGAAAGTTGCAAAAATTTTCAAACTTTTTTGCATACTACGAGGGCTACTATATATATTTCTGGCCTGGCAACACTGAGTGCTGCCAAGTGCAATCTGACATTTCCATTGGAAAGTTTGTCATTTTTAAGCATAATCGTACTCAAAACGTTTTGACGTATGACCATTATTTGTGTTGTTTACAGTGACTTGAAAAAATTAATATAAAAAAAAATGGAATTAACTCGTAAACATTTTCGTGCCATCATTTTTCACAACTTTCGACGTGGATTATCACGACAAGAGTGCATTGATGAACTTAAATCTTTGTATGGCGATGAAGCACCATCCTATAGCACTGTGAAAAATTGTTATGAATTTAATCGTGGCCGAAGCTCGCTCAAAGATGAATTCCGTGAAGGTCGTCCAAAAATGGCTGTTGTGCCAGAGAACATTAATGCCGTGCGTGAACTTATAATGTAAGATCGACATGCGACATACCGAGAGATAGAGACATCCTTGGACATTTCTTCCACCAGCATAAATTCGATACTGCATGAACACCTGGCCGTAAAAAAGGTTTGTTCTCGTTGGATCCCGCACAATTTGAAAGTCGTTAAAAAAAGGCTCGTGTCGATTGGTGCAAAGAAATCTTGCAAAAATACGATTGCGGTGCTTCAAAAGACGTTTATAAGATCGTCACAGGTGACGAATCATGGATCTATGCGTATGAGCCCGAAACGAAACAACAATTGACCGTGTGGGTCTTCAAAGACGAGCAAAATTCAACGAAAGTTGTTCGTGGAAGAAGCACTTCGAAGCAAATGGTCGCCTGTTTCTTCGGCAAAACTGGTCATGTGGTGACTATTCCGCTTGAGCAACGTAGGACGGTCACTTCTGAGTGGTACACTACAATTTGTTTGCCTGAAGTCATCGGAGAAATTCGAAAAATCAACAACAGAAGACGCATCATTGTTCACCATGCTCTCCACATCGGCTCAAACCAGAGCGTTTTTGACCGGCCAAAACGTCAAATTTAGGGTCATCCGCCGTACAGCCCTGACTTGGCACCTAATAACTTCTTCTTGTTTCCGCACATCAAGAAAAAAATGCGCGGTCAACGATATTCGTCGCCAGAAGAAGCTGTTGAAGTGTTCAAACACCATGTTTTACAAGTGTCTCAATCGGAGTGGAAAAAGTGCTTCGACAACTGGTTTGAGCGCATGCAAAAGTGTATAAATCATGCTGGAGAATACTTTGAAAAACAATAAAACTATTTTTGATTATAAATATTCGCATTTTCACTATTAGGCCAGAAATATATGGAGCAGCCCTCGTAATAAAGCAAAAGAGTTAGTAAATTCTGTAAATAAAAATTCAAAACATATGTGGCAAAAGACATATACTATGTACCTATGTAAAAATATGTACTTAATGTAACGTAAGATTGAATTAAATTGTTATGTTAACGTGTTTTTTTTTTAATTTTTAATAAAATTTCACTTTTTGGAACAACAAGTGCATTTTGAACAGGTTCAGTTTTCTTTCTAAAATCCAGGCGCAAATTTTACGTTTTTCAGTTTTCAGGCTTTTGGGATCTGGTAAGCCTAGTTGTAAGTGATACAAAAATAGAATTTTTGTTTTTTGCAATTTTGTAACAAAATCTTTGTAGTTTGAGCATGTTTGTTATGTAGAGATTTACGCGTGGGTCGATTGTAGTGCATTTACTTAGAATTACTTGCAGATTGTTCACATCGAATTACATGTCATCCAAAGTTATTTCCATTACTGGTACTCGTATGTGATTATATCATGGGATATTATTTTCTGTTAACGTTCTATTTCTCATTTTTTGTAGATTTATTATTCATTTCGTTTTTTTCTTGTACACAATTTTGTCTCTTAATGTTAACGAATTCTAGGATATGAAGATTTACACTAGACAATACTTGTATTTTTTCTCCGTTTCTTTATACATTGTTTTTTTATTCAATAGTTTACTATTTCTTTATATTTGACTTTAATGCAAAGATGAAAGTTGGTATGTAGATGACCATTAATGTTGAAAAACAATAATAAAATTATACCCAAAGTTTATTATACAAACATGTTCACAACTCATAAATGTGTAATTTATGTAGTTCTTGTAACATTTATTAATCATAAATATACTTTATGTCCACAATACTTATGTGTTCGTTAGTTGTGGGCAGAAATGAAGCGGTATTTAGTTTTGTGGCCAGCAAAAAGTTATCTTTTTAACCGACTTAAAAAAAACAAGGAGGTTGTCCATTCATCTAAATGTGGCTTTTTTTAACGTTTGTGCCACCACAACTCAGACATTTCTGATTTGATTTGTACACATTGTTGTGTTTAAAAATTTGGAGGGTGTCCCCATTAGGGATGTGCGATCCCGTGATTCCTGAGGAACTTCGTTACCAGTAAACGAGATTTTTCAATTACCGTTCTTTTAAATTGTTACCGTGATCACCGTTTGCAGTTATTTTTTTAATCATACATGTTTATATAGGAAGTATACAAATAAATAATATTTTGTGCAGTTATCATAATGAAAAAGGTTTTAAAGGTATTTTGTTATCTGCATTCTAAGCAGCTGTTATTAAATTTGTGCAGAAGTACAGAATTCGGTAACACTGATTGATTAAATGTTAAAAAAAAAAATCACGCAACATTTCTTGTTTTTTTTTCTTACATCTATATGTGTGGAAAAAAGAATAGCTGTTGTTAATAAGTGGAAGCAAGGAAAAGCTACACAGATATGAAGCCGCTTTGACATATGAAAGAATCAAAAGTACTTATACGAGGGCTGCTCTATATATTTCTGGCCTAATAGTGAAAATGCGAATATTTATAATCAAAAATGGTTTTATTGTTTTTCAAAGTATTCTCCAGCATGATTTATACACTTTTGCATGCGCTTAAACCAGTTGTTGAAGCACTTTTTCCACTCCGATTGAGACACCTCTAAAACATGGTTTTTGAACACTTCAACAGCTCCTTCTGGCGACGAAAATCGTTGACCACGCATTTTTTTCTTGATGTGCGGAAACAAGAAGAAGTCAATAGGTGCCAAGTCAGGGCTGTACGGCAGATGACCCATTAATTCGACGTTTTGGCCCGTCAAAAATGCTCTGGTTTAAGCCGATGTGTGAGAGCTCGCATTGTCATGGTGAACAATGATTCGTCTTCTCTTGTTGGTTTTTCGAATTTCTCCGATGACTTCAGGCAAACAAATTGTAGTGTACCACTCAGAAGTGACCTTCCTACGTTGCTCAAGCGGAACAGTCGCCACATGACCAGTTTTGCCGAAGAAACAGGCGATCATTTGCTTCGAAGTGCTTCTTCCACGAACAACTTTCGTTGGATTTTGCTCGTCTTTGAAGACCCACACGGTCGATTGTTGTTTCGGGCTCATACGCATAGATCCATGATTCGTCACCTGTGGCGATCTTATAAACGTCTTTTGAAGCACCGCAATCGTATTTTTGCAACATTTCTTTGCACCAATCGACACGAACCTTTTTTTGAGCGACTTTCAAATTGTGCGGGATCCAACGAGAACAAACCTTTTTTACGGCCAGGTGTTCATGCATTGTTGAATGTATGCTGGTGGAAGAAATGTTAAAGGATGTCTCTATCTCTCGGTATGTCTCATGTCGATCTTGCATTATGAGTTCACGCACGGCATCAATGTTCTCTGGCACAACAGCCGTTTTTGGACGACCTTCACGGATTTCGTCTTTGAGCGAGCTTCGGCCACGATTAAATTCATTATACCAATTTTTCACAGTGCTATAGGATGGTGCTTCATCGCCATACAAAGATTTAAGTTCATCAATGCACTCTTGTCGTGATAATCCACGTCGAAAGTTGTGAAAAATGATGGCACGAAAATGTTCACGAGTTAATTCCATTTTTTTCTATAATAATTTTTTCAAGTCACTGTAAACAACACAAATAATGGTCGTACTTCAAAACGTTTTGAGTACGATTATGCTTAAAAATGACAAACTTTCCAATGGAAATGTCAGATTGCTCTTGGCAGCACTCAGTGTTGCCAGGCCAGAAATATATATAGCAGCCCTCGTATTTCTCTTTCACAAAGTAAAATTAAATTCAAGTTTGTATGTGTGCAAATATAAGGGCATGTTCTTACGCAGAACTGCTACTTGATAAACCCAGTCACTGCAGTGATCAGTGATATTTTAAACACAGTGGTTTAATCACAGGTACTAAAATATCGCTCATCTCTAGTCCCCATATAACATACATCTTTTTTACGTGTATTATGAAACGCAAAGTTATGAATATCCATTAAAATAAAACATTTCTTTTTCGACTAAATTTGTTAACATGTCTGTTGGAATACATTATAAAAATGAACACACTCAGCACAGTATAATCTCATTGATTACATTTCTTTTCTCTTCTTTGCTCCATTATTGGCTTTAATTGTAAGTTTAGGTTGTAATGAATCGAACAGTATGTTTGGCGGATCCGTAACGTTAACACTATAATTACAAACCCATAATTATTTTTTTACATGCTGTTTTTTGTTTATAAAAATTGCGTATGCAAAACAAAAACTGCGTTAAAAATTAATGACAATTTGTCCGAGTGACCGTTAAATATGCAATCAAATGAATAAGAATAAATGTGAATTTAAAAAAAAGATAACAAAATTTTAAGAAAATAATTAAATTTTTTAACAATGGATTTGTTGATGCAAATATTGATTATTTTTGGAGAAATGAAAAAAAACTGTAATTTGTTTCGTTTTAAAAAACATCTTCATTTCTAGTAAAAGACCGGACTCTAAGTTTTTGTTATTTTAAAACTTACTAACCTCGCTTATGACGTAAATTTTAGACTGCTATTTGAAATGAGTCATCGATTAAACAAAAAGGTAGTTTTAGTATGTTAAACTGCATCACAAGACTAACTGATTTATTTTTTGGCATCAAAATACTATATTGTTTTTGTTTAAATTTCAAGCATAGGTTTTCAATATTTTTTTTTAATTCAATGTGTAATACACATGATCAATTTTTATTTAAATTTTACTGCTGGTAAAACTACATTTTCAGCTTCATATCCTGTTTCTTGATTTTCGTCACATCATCATCCGAACTTTCCCTAACTTCTACAGTTTCTTCATCCCCAAAAGTATCAGCAATGTCTTCAAAGCATAATAATTGCGTAACTTCACGCAAAGAAAAAATATGGTTGAGGAAACCATAATCTAAGAACAACATATTATGGTTGCATTATATGGTTGCAAACAAAACATAGTATTGTTACATTTGCAACCATATTGTTGTTGTTCAAATATAAACATTATATGCTTAAAATTTTCCAGACATAAAAGACTTAGTTTTTATTGTTTTATTCATTTACGATTTGTCATAAATATTATTAAGAAAGATAAATTCACAAAAAATCAATTATTTGCTTATAATAAGACTTAGATCATAAGCTACAAGAAACAGCTATATAAACATATAGTTTATAAGCCCAAATAAATGATTTCACAATTGCTACAAACACAAAAATAAAAATGTAGATGCTTACAATACATACATACATACATATATATATATATATATATATACTTTTTTTAATGTTTTGGTTCCCTTTTTATTTCTTTTTATATTTTACTGTTTTTTTAATTATTTATTTTGTACATAAATTTTTATTTTTTTCACTTTCTCTATCAATAATAAACAATTTCAAATTTTAGCTACCAGAAAAATTACTGAACTGTCAAGAACTTGAACAAAATATTTTTTAGCGCAAACATTATTCTGTTGCTTTAAACCATACTTTGATTAATAATAATATATTATGGTTAAATATTTTATATTATTTTTAAAAAGTTATAAAACTTTGGTTGTGGTTGAAATTTTTTTAAGTTAAAACCAACAATGTTGCATTTTTTGTGCACAGTAACCATATAATCGTTGAAATTTAACAAAAAATGTTTATCGTGACTAAAGTTTTGGTGAAAATAACTATAATTTGTTCTCTGCAACTATACATTGTTACAAAGAACATAATATGGTTATTGTGACCATATCACAACCATGTTTTTTTTCTGCGTGTTCTGGTGGAAGAACTAAGCGCTTGCGTTGGTACTTAAACGTAATGATGAAACTAGTGGGTCAGAAGTATCAAAGGCTCTACTAAATAAATCGCAAATATTATCAATGCGACCTTTGTATATTTTGTTCCAAGTCTCAGCCTTTTCCTCCTCTCTTTTCCTTTGCACCTCCTCACTTCTCCTTTGTCAGCCAAATATTTAAAAGTTCAGAATTTTCCAAACAGAGTAGTCCGAAAAAAAAATATTTTTTCTTAAAAAGTGCACATTAATACTTCCACATATGTAAGTGTTTAAAACTGTCTTATCTAATTTTGGTTCTTATTTTTATGCTTGACAAATGTAGACAATTTTTTAAAAGGTTTCATGAATTTCGAAAAGCCCAAAAAAAACATTTAACGTTTATACCAAAAAAAAAAAAAAAAATAAGGCACTGTGTCATTAGTACCCATGCTAGGAGATTGAATCTTCCGCATCATGACTACTGTAGAAGTTGTCAAGATGAGGAAGAGGAAGAAACGGTAGAGCATCTGCTCTGCCACTGCTCAGCTCTTTCTAAGAATAGAGCGGCCATCTTCGGCAGTCCGGGACTGCATGGTCTTGCAGACTTATCTGTCTGCGACGTTGCTAGGATAAACTTGTTTATCCGGTCCTCGGAGTGGTTCGGATTGGGATCTTTGACGGTGCCGTAGCGGCCTGGATCTGATCCCCTGCAAATCCTGTTTGCAGGTAACACAACGGGACCTTTGGGACCCAAGTGGGTCGGTCTTTTATGCCGACGGCCTGTGCAACCTAACCTAACCTAACCTATACCAAAAATAAACCAGTGAAATTTTTTTTCACCCACACTTTTTTCTTTTATTAGTTTTTATTATAATTAAAATACTTACTGTCACCTTTGTTATCCATATTTTGTTTTTTTTAATAGATACGAGCTTTTCGTTCGTAGACGCAACTTGGAATAAACACTAAGAAAGAATTCACTCAATTCTATTCACAAACACTCTAAGAGAATCAACTTCGATGGTTTGCCACATAACGGTAAACTGCAGCTCACTAAAATAGTATATGTTTTTTGTTGCCTCTGGGTGTTTGCTATAGGATCCTAGTAAAAAGAATTCATTTAAAGATCGTAAAAAAATTGAGTTTTGGCGAAGAAACGTGTTCCGCTGGACTACAGTGCGTTGGTTAAAGCTCTCTTAAACATTGGTGAACATATGTGTTGTCTTTTACAGTTTTGAAGATACTTGTAGCATTTTGCTTTTTGCGAAACCTTGATCCTTTCGATTTTTCCTAAACAAGTTTTTCTGATTTAAAAAAATTTACATTATTGAGAATAAAATTTTAATAAATGAATCGAAAATTAATTTTGGCTTTAGTTCATTTATTTTAATTTCTTAAAACCTTTTTTTAAAAAGAAAAATTATCTTACAAATATATGCGGCCGTGTTCCAAAGAAAACAAGAAAAATTAGACGCTAGCAGAATGTAATGCTGCACTTTCTTCTTCATCAGCATTCTGTGCGTCTATATACTTTAGGTTATGTACATTATAAACATCATCTATTTAACCAACTAACTTTGTAAATAAGAATACGAGAAGCATTCATATCAATATTAATTAGGTTAGATGAAATTTACACTCAAACCAAAGTATTTCTTAACTGTTCTCTCTGTATTTCGTCTTGTACATTTGTTTTTGCTTTTGTTTTAATCATCGAGAAATTAAAATTAAAAATTAATTTTCGATTCATTTATAATATCCACAGTTCAAATCCTAATTTAATAAAAATTTCTAAGCCAAAAAAAAAAAAAAAAAAATTAAATAAATTTAAAAGAATTAATTTTTAAAAATTTTTTAGCAAAAAAAGTTGTGTCTATTCATTGCAAGTTATTCTAAAATTTTTAACTATTAGTTTTAAAAGTTTATATTGTTTTGAAAGCTATTTTTCAACAAAATTAAACAAACAAAAAATTGAATTATTAATTGTGATTAATTCTATACCCTTTACCTTCCAAAATCAAACATTTGGAACAATAAATATTAAACCAGAATTTCTCGTTTGGATTAAATGCAATTAAAAAAGTAAACTAAATTTGCATGCCGTTTGCAAGTACTAAGCACATTTACATTACGACATAACATTTGCACCATTCTGATTTTGGATTTTGTGTCAAATTGTTTTCTATTCCTTAGAGCGTTAGTTCGGTTCGGCTGTTGCTGCATTGTTGCGCTTAACTTTTTAAGCCAACTTAACTTAAATTCGCACCCAATATTACTTTTAATCCTGAACCCATAATAGTGATAAAAATTCTGCTGCTTGAGCTCCAACAGAGAGCGTTAAATACGTCAAAACCACATTTGTATGGAACACCCTTAAAATTTAAATATTATGTTTTTTATCATTTTTGCTGTAGCAGTCACAAAAACACATTCTCTCTGTAAGTGGTAAACGTCTTGCTTTTTGCGTTCAAAAGATCAGCCAATATTCATAGACCAAAAGTACGTCTCTGTGGGACCTCCCTTTAATTATTATTTTTTTTGCGCAATAGGGACTGATACACACTCTATGTACATTTTATATGAATAATATTTGGGGAAATTCCGATACTCACTCTTTAAAAATTTGGAGTATCACACCTTTTGGCACCGTTTAATATTTAAATTTATTTTTATTACTTTTTTAGAGGGAAACTAATCTTTATGTACAAAAATTGAGAACTTTTAAGAATATAATGAAAATATTAGAGGGTGGTTCACATGGTCACAGTCTTACGACATGTCAAATTTTTGTTTAAAATAGTACCTGTGGAATCGCCTAAACAAAATATGTTATGAATCTGCACAAATTAAGAGCAAATACGAATGAAAATTTTAAATTTCGTATGAAATCTTTAATCTCATTTTTAAAACACTGATTAAATTTTATATTATTTTCTCTTGGATTTTACTTTCGTAATGTCGTACCGTCTAAACCGCCCTAAAGAGTAGTAAAAGTTTTTTCTCTTTTTCGGAAAAGTTTTATATAAAACTTTATTCTATTACACAACACATTCAGCAACATTTTCTTTTGTAACATTTGTTTGTATGTTTGTGTTTGAATTGAGTTTCATGTACAAAAGAATTATTTAACATTCTTGTGTGCACTTCTTTTTTGTGATTTCTATCAGCGTTGCCGCTTTGGTCCAACCGGACCAAACTTGGTAGTTTTTCGTTTTTAAAAAACAGTTTGGTAGTTTGGTTGGTTTGTTGCATTTTTTTAAATTTTTGGTAGGTTTTCCTCCTGTAGCAACAGTAAATTTTTTACCTTAAAAATTCAGAACATAAAATAAAAAAATGTAACTTTGAATTAAATAAACAATAACTATGAATAGTTTTACCACTGTTTTCAAAAACTGTTTTAGGTGTAATAAAAACATCTCTGCTTTTTTGCATAAAGATGATTAAAGCTATAGCCATCTCTGGTTTAAGAAACGCGAACAATATTATGAAATTGAAGTTAACAATATTTTTGAATGAAAGCTTATTTACAAGTGTTTGTATTAAAAAAATTAACAGACAAAATGGAAAAGTAAGTAAACTTTTTTAATTGTATATATGTACCTATTAATTACATAAATATTTACTAATATTGCATGTAAAGAAACAGTAAAAAAAATTTTAGAACCGAATGGTTGAGCGAATTTGATTGGCTCCAGGAAAGGGATGGGTGTTCATTCTGCATAATATGCTCTAAAACTATTTTAAATCATAACATCCATCTTAAAAATCACCAAAAGACAAATTTCCACCTCAAGAGTTACGGAAAAAAACCAAGTGAGTATAACAGAGTTTATGTGCAAGAAACGCATTTTTAAATTTTTGGTAGGCTGTGAACGATTTTGGTAGGATTTTTGAAAATTATTGGTAGGAAGTCAATTTCTTGTGTGGCAACGCTGATTTCTATTTACAAATTGCACTTTTCGTTTGTTGTATCAGATGCAAATTTCTCTTTTAGACATTTTTTTGTGCCTTTTGTTGTTGTACGTTTTTACCACTTTTTTGTTTTTGTAATGAATAAACTAAAATTGAATTATGATCATGAACTGCTTGAAATTTTTTGCTTTTTCCTCTAATTTTATGTATTGAAGTTTATTTAAGAGAATCTCAAGATAAATGGATGATTTTGTAATTAATTTATTTTTAATTACCGTTTTTTAACTCTAAATTTGATAAGTAAAATTTCTAAGAAAGTTTGTAAGATAAAATTTATAAAAATTAAATTATTAAATTAATCGTTTGAATAGTGGCAAGATATTTCTGCAAATTTCAACTATAATCGGAATGGACAAACCGCGAAAAAACTATTACTACGAGAAAAATGCCTGCACCTTTTAAGTGGAGATTTATGTTAATGAAGAATGTGCTCAATACAATTTTGCCAGGGGCTACAGGGAAAAAAATAATAGGTAACTGTTGATATGTAAATAATTTAGCATTACAAGTCAAAAAGGCCTAGTGTTTTATGTAAACAAAAAACAACAACAATAATAAATATGAGTTTTCCTCCAAATTAATCTGAGAGTGCCGTATCAATCCAAATCAGTTAGGCAGCACCAGTTGTGTACATGGGTACGTTGGGACAGAAGGCAATGAAATGGCAGATAGGCTGGCCAGAAGGAGGGCAAGACTTGTATAGTTTGACTGGAATCATTTTATAGAATAGGACAAGCTTTCGAGAGAAAACCTCGACCAGACCAAGAATACTAGTGAGTATTACCCGGCGGGCAGTTGGTACCAATAAGTGTTCATGTTATTAAAAAAAGACACCCGTTTTCTCACAGGCCATTAAAGGTTGAGGAAGAAATGAACAGGGTTGGCATTAAAAATAAAAACTATTGTGGATTCACTGGGAAACTTCAGAGTATATTTGGAAGAATTTTAATGCTGTGAGAAACAGCAGATATAAACAGCTGGGTAAGCACCTGCAGGAAGAAGGCGACTTTACAGCACTAGTACAAACCTCAGTCCTAACATTCCTCAGGATGGCAGCTGCAATTAAGTTGCTTTAGGACTTTGCAGGGCACAGAATGTATCATCTTGGTCGCAGTGTCATTCGTGCTTTCAATCTTTATATTTTTTTATTATATGATCCAGTGTTATTAATTTTAAATTCTGATTTAAAAGTAAACCTTACAATTTCTTAAAAAGGGGTAACAAATCTAATTCTAATCCTAATCTGCTGATAAGAGCTCAAAATTTTTAATTCGATTTTTATTTTCTTTCGACTAAAGTTAAAAACATATGTAGATATTTTAATTTACTAGCTGATGTATGAAATTTTGTGTTATTATCTCAAAGAAGCATGTCATTTGCAATTGTATTCTTAACTTTCTCCTAATTTAATATAACAGATTATTAAGAAAAATGCAAAGACTTCATGAGACTAAACAAGTAAGAGCTACAGCGCTCTCTAAAGTACTGCAAATATAATTTTACATTAAAATGCCATCGGCTTGTAATGGGTTAAGTATTTTATAAAATTTTGGTATTTCCCTAAAGATCTCTTCGGAAGCTTCAAAATAATACCCATATTGATATTTTAAAAAATTTGAAAATTTCAGGGCCCCGAGCGCCAAGTTTTTCACTTGATGTTTTTTTCTTATTGTTTAATAATCTATCGCCCCATATAATTCTTTTTTTGATTGGAGTTACTCTATTGTTCCAAATGACATGAAAAAGTTAGAGGTAGGCATGGTGTTTTGCCTGTTGCCACGAAGTTCATGGACCGATCATGCTGAATTTTAATAGCACCTCTTTCGACACTATATCTGATCGATTGAAATATTTTTTTTTGTTGTAAAATCTAGTTTGTTTCGGCAATCCCCTCATACCCTTTTTCCATTTTTGGTGGTGAAGGGCATAAAAGTAGAATTAAAGTTAAAGAGACAAAACCGCAAGATGCATTGTCGCGTAGAATGTTAAAAGAAGGTCTACTTTCCACTTTGACAAGCTTCGTAATCGGGATGCCAGAAAATCAGTCAAAGATTTCAACACAATCTTAGAATTCTGCAAAAATATAAATTCTTTTTTCATTTTTGCCCAATTTTTATTTTTCACTTAAAAATTCACGTTCAAGTTTACTAACTGACTAAAATGTACAATTTATTTGTAAATTATTTTTTTTAGTATTTCCAGGTTTCCAGTAGGATTGATAATTTTAGATAAATCGGAAACCATGAACGTAGTTGTTGGTTGATTGTTCATTATCTTTGATAAATTTGTTTAATTAGTTTCAAATTATGTCAACGAAAATTTAAACTTCCTATAATTATCATAAAGACATTATTGCTCCTGTACAATCATTTTCAGCAATTTAATTTAACTAAGATTATTTAAGGAATTTTAATTCACAAAACAATTGCAAAAATAGTTTTTACTGAGTCAATCACCAAATATTTTCATTTTGCACTTGTGTGGTTGATCGTAAAAACCTTTTCGTGTTCATAATTTTTTTATAAGATTTTTTTTAAATTCATTATTTTTTGCTAAGTTATAATTATAATTATTTCGTTAATGAGATTGATATCCCCCATGCGAGCTCATAACTTTTTAGCATAGATTTAATAATTGCGAACTTCTTCAGGTAATTTCCTAATTTTATTGCATTAACAATGATAATAATTACGCTCAATTTAATAACATTTTAATAATAATTTATTTTAAAAAGCATAATAAAACCTTCATACAAAATATGTTGATGAAGATTTTTTATTTAGGCATTTTTTAGTGGTGTTTATAGCGTACAGAGGCCTAGGTTGAAGCTCTTAAACTTATGCGAAAACTATTAAAATAATATAACCTTTAATTGTATGAAAAAAAAACAAACAAGAAAAAAAACTATTTCGTGTGTATTTTTATAAATTTAATATGTTTTTAAGGAGACTTCAATGTGCTGACAAAATTAATTTAGTTGTTAATGACCTCATGTTTATTTGGCTAAAATAAAAGTATCCAAAATTGTACTGAGATTAAGTACAAGTGCTTTAATACACAAAATTTAACATGCTAACAAAAGAGTTGGCAAACCTTAATTTAATGTGTGTTGAGCCAAGTACATACATTTGAAATATTTTTATTTTATAAAAAACCATTTTCGTGTGCTTGCAAAATAAGTTTAATTAAATAATTACTGTAACCTTGTGAGGGTAAATAAATAATAATTTAATATATATTATAAATCTTTTTGTAAGTATGTTTGTTTGTTTGGTTGTGCGTGCTTCAATCACGACGATTGAACTGATTTTAATGAAAGTTAAAACACGGGTATATATTTATCCTCATGGTAAAAAGAGTATTTATTAATTGGGTTTATTTCGCCAGTAAATATTATACTGTTGTCATACCTTTCGGTGAAAACCGTCGTAATTGACTGTTTGTTTGGTACGTTTATTGTATGACAACAGAAGTGTATTTACATTTTCAACTACTGGAGCAGGAACATTTCTAACAATTATTTTATTCTGATTGGTAATTGTTTTTCTATCTGCACACAGATGGCACTTCTCTTTGCGCTTACAATAAAAATGTTAAAAGATAGTTCGCACTGTAAACTTTTTTAAATTCATGCTTAATCTGGTTAAATGGTTAATCATTTGTAATTGAAGTTTAACCAAAGTTTAATAACTTTTAAAAATACTACGGTGTAAAATTAGATTTTATTCTCAAAAACTCTTAAACTGATAATACTGCCATGATAAGTCTATAGTAAGAAGTAATGTAAAACAAATTAAGCATAATTTGCTTAAAAAAATCGTAAAACTCAAAACATTGGTTTGATATTTAAATCAAGAACTATTTGTTAACAAAATATCGACAATTATATGAATAGATTATTTTAATAGCTTTTTAAAAGACATTGCTTTTAGTTATTGAAAAGCTATTTTTAAAAATTTGCTTTTTCAATATTTTCAGAGGAAAAATAACTGTGATGCCTATAGAAGAAAAAAAAATTCACAATCGTATTATGTAACTTAAGCGGCAATTAAAATATGGAATTATTCAGCTGTATTGCGAAAGTCGTTGTCGATCTCGTTGTCAATTTTTAGCCACAGTCAAATTTGGTCGATGTAGACGTTGACTCGACACCCAGTTGCTATTAATTTGTGCGCATGTGTTGACGTCGACATGTTATCGATAATTTTGAAAAAAAAAATTTCATCTCCATATATGTATTTTGCCAGTTTTTAAACTAGATTTTTTTAAATTTTGTAAAAAATGAAGCAATGATGAAGAACTTCTAATTTGTTTTATTTCCATTTTTACTTTCTTTAATTCAATTTTAGTTTCAAAAAGGTTTTTTTCTCTTTGGTAATGCCTCTCCATCATCTTAATTTTTTTCTCCTCAACTTCCGAAAGTTTACGCTGGTACCGACATGATTCTTTTAGAGTATTTTTTTTTTATTAAATTAATGAAATTAGACTTTATTTTCGGCTTTTTGGTTCTTTTTAATTAATGTGTAAACATTTTTAGAAAGAAATTTTTTTTTTATTATTTCTTATTTCCATCATTGTATTTTCTTCACGCTCCCATAGTTTACCTATATTCTGGTAATTTTCTTTCAAAGCAGTTTTCATTTCTGTCATGGTATTAGAAATTTGATCAACAGTTTCTTTGTGCATGGCGTTGCTTGTGAAACAATTCCTCGTGTTCACTCTTCTTCTGTTTTGTTTTTCTTCTGTTAGAAATGGTTTCTTCTTGTGTTTAAATTGAAGCTGCCGAAGTTATTGGAAGGTTTTCCTCATCCTTCAAAATTCTGATGTCCACGTCAGCAACATTTTCCGTTTCAATTTCATCAACAGAAACTATAATTCCTTGTATTTAATCTTCCAGACTCAACTGCTCTTCAAACTGCAAAAAATTTGCTGCAGCTTCTTCCAGATGTGACAGCGGTGACTGTTTATAAATATCACAACCCGTTACTTTTATTTCAGCCTTATTGTGACTGTGTTTTTTTTAAATTGCTTTTAAAATCTCTCCCTACATAATATATATATATATATATATATATATATATATGAACAATGTTAAAAGTTTTCTTTACCCATACCTTTTGCCAACAGGCACTGTCTCTTATTGGATGTCCAAGAGAATTTAATTTTAAAGTTTTTTTCCCACTTCTGTTTGAAGTTGTGAGGGTTTGAGTTTCTTAGAGACCCATTTGCTAAACTCGTATTTTTTCGAGTTCAGCAGCAAGGGTCTGGAATTGCTTTACAATTGTAATTTTTAACTTTTTTTGCCATGGTACAAAAAACTTTTTTGACCCAAACAAAGTCAACTCCAGTGAACGTCGGCGTAATATTGCCGTCGTTAATATAAATTTATCGTCGATAACTCTTAATTACTCTCAACGTTTTTGAAGGCAATACCATAAGTATGTCGTCGACATCACTAAATAATACGACTTTCAGCATTTTGTAGCGAAGACTTTATTATCTTCGGTCAACAAATAAAACGATCATTCTAAACTTTATTAAATATATGACCTGCGTTTATATAAGAACTGGTGAAGTGGCGTGGTATTTTGTTTACTGGTTGGAAGGACATGCAAAAAGAATTAGAGATTCCACTTCATTATTATGATGTTTAGAGTTTTCTGCTGCAACTCGTCGTTTCGTTCTCTCAAATTTTTGTCTAAACGGTATTTGTGGTCGGTCACGTTTTGATTTAATGAAGGCACACTGCATTTGACGTTTTCTGATCAAAGTACTATCTTTAAGCCAAACAGCTTGATGATTTTTAAAAACCTTAAAGTTCCTGGAACTATTACGCCATTTTATATTCATTTTTAAAATAATCGTGAATGCTTTTTATAAACTTTCAAAACAATCACTCTCAGAGATGTATGACAAGAAATGGACGTATATAACGGCTTCTTTGTCAATTTCGTTCTGTTTCTCTAACCATATATTAAATAATTCTGAATTTGGCACGCAGTAGTCACCCGTGAATTTTTTTTTTAAACTCGCAAAAAATTTGCTGATGAAATATATAAAATTTGCAAGCTAATTGATTTTTCTAGAGAAATATTATGATATTATATCTAAGATGTGTTACCATTTTTTTGTAAGTCTATATAAAATTCTAATTTATAATTCCATAGAAAAATTTTAAGGTTACTTTTTTGTTTTTGTAACTTCTTATAAGAAATGGTAACTCTTCGAAAAAAAAATATATAAAATTTCGTAAGCCTGATAAGGTATTATATATTTTTGGACTAAGGGAAAATATGAACATCAGATTTTTTCGTGTATTTGATTGAAAGATACGCTGCCAAAGTGAGATAAAGAAATTATTTTCTATTTCTGGAATTGAGGTAATTTGTACAAGATTCTTTGTGTGAAATTGTTTAACTAAATAAAAAAAAATTATAACTCGTGTCCCAAAATTCCTAACTCAGGCGTTAAAAATTCCAAAAATTAAATTTTTGAGATTTATTACGAGGGCTGCTATATATATTTCTGGCCTGGCAACACTGAGTGCTGCCAAGTGCAATCTGACATTTCCATTGGAAAGTTTTTCATTTTTAAGCATAATCGTACTCAAAACGTTTTGACGTACGACCATTAATTGTGTTGTTTACAGTGATTTGAAAAAATTATGGAATTAACTCGTGAAAATTTTCGTGCCATCATTTTTCACAACTTTCGACGTGGATTATCACGACAAGAGTGCATTGATGAACTTAAATCTTTGTATGGCGATGAAGCACCATCCTATAGCACTGTGAAAAATTGGTATAATAAATTTAGTCGTGGCCGAAGCTCGCTCAAAGAAGAATTCCGTGAAGGTCGTCTAAAAACGGCTGTTGTGCCAGGGAACATTGATGCCGTGCGTGAACTCATAATGCAAGATCGACATGCGACATACCGAGAGATAGACATTTCTCTCGGTATACATACACCAGCATACATTCGATACTACATGAACACCTGGCCGTAAAAAAGGTTTGTTCTCGTTGGATCCCGCACAATTTGAAAGTCGCTCAAAAAAAGGCTCGTGTCGATTAGTGCAAAGAAATGTTGCAAAAATACGATTGCGGTGCTTCAAAAGACGTTTATTAGATCGTTACAGATGACGAATCATGGATCTATGCGTATGAGCCCGAAACGAAACAACAATCGACCGTGTGGATCTTCAAAGACGAGCGAAATCCAACGAAAGTTGTTCGTGGAAGAAGCACTTCGAAGCAAATGGTCGCCTGTTCTTCGGTAAAACTGGTCATGTGGCGACTGTTCCGGTTGAGCAACGTAGGACGGTCACTTCTGAGTGGTACACTACAATTTGTTTGCCTGAAGTCATCGGAGAAATTCGAAAAGCCAACAAGAGAAGACGAATCACTGTTCACCATGACAATGCGAGCTCTCACACGTCAGCTCAAACCAGAGCGTTTTTAACCGGCCAAAACGTCGAATTAATGGGTCATCCGCCGTACAGCCTTGACTTGCCACCTAATGGCTTCTTTTTGTTTCCGCACATCAAGTAAAAAAATGCGTGGTCAACGATTTTTGTCGCCAGAAGAAGCTGTTGAAGTGTTCAAAAACCCTGTTTTAGAGGTGTCTCATTCGGAGTGGAAAAAGTGCTTCGACAACTGGTTTGAGCGCATGCAAAAGTGTATAAATCATGCTGGAGAATACTTTGAAAAACAATAAAACCATTTTTGATTATAAATATTCGCATTTTCACTATTAGGCCAGAAATATATAGAGCAGCCCTCGTAACACTAAATTTATTTTTTCTAAATTTCTGAAGACTTTTAATTTGGGATAGGTTGCTGTAACATTTACATATTAATTATTAAAACATTCAAATATATAAATTGTATACTCGTATCTAGGAGCAGCACGCATACGTTAAATCGCAAATGTTGTGACAATATACTTGTGGCTTATAAAACAATGCCGACTAAAAAAGCAATTAACCTAAAACGTAAAGGAAGAAAAACACAAACACAAGCATTAAGTGGACAGACATTATAGAATGGCATAGGCATACTCACAATTGAGTGCACACATTCGTAAATATTTGTAATTTACAATTTCACGAATGTTTTAATATCCTTGGTTAACCTTTTTGCTGTTGTTCTAATCTTGAAGATATTTGTATTATTATGTTTAAGATATGTGTAACACTGTACGTGTTGTAAGTTCGAAAACAGATTTTTCTTTATTTATTATAATTAAAAGTTATTTAAGTTAACATTATTTAGAAAGAAAAGTTTTTTTATTTTCAAATTATGTTTTAATTGTAGACATTTAACATTTATGAGGAAAATGTTTTAATTATAATCTTCTTGAGGTAAAAATTGTTTCTTTTGGTTGGCTGTCGCTTTTTCGGTATTGATGAATTTAGAAATTGGGTCCATTTATTGGTCCCTTTGTGTAACTTGCTATCAGAAGGAAGAGAAAAGAAGAAACAGAGAGAGAAGATTAAGGCAGGATATAAAGAGAAGAAATAAGGATAAGGAGAAGAGAAGGACAGAAGGAACCGCGAGTGTGAGAATATGGAGAGAGTTCGAGAAAAATGCAGAAAAGATTCTGCTTAATAAGGCCAGTTGGCCAAAGTGTGAACTCATCCCCCTGAATGAGTCACGATGTCCGGTTGTGCGCCGGTCAACCTCACACTGTGTCCAAAAAAGAAATAAATCCTACCTGGAGTCATTGACGATATATCAGATAGGTCCCCGTAGTTCCGCTGACCGAAATATCTCAGCCGTTTACCTCCCAGCGCGGGCCACTGACAGAGGAGGTGTTCTAGAGTCTCTTCTCCCTCCTCCTCCTGACAACTTCAGCAGAAGTCGTTAAATGGCAGTGCCTAGTGACCGCAGCCACCAAGTCACGCATTCGAACCCTCGGTAACTGCAGTAGTGCAGCCGCCCTACCCCAATCCAAGGAGGGCCAGCTTGTCGACTCAATAGACTATCTAATCTGGTGTGTAGAGAGCAGCAATCAGAGGGGGGTATGCCACAGAAGACATCAATGGCACCCCCGTCAAGCATTGTTCCCTTCTTTAGTCCATCGTCAACATGGCTGCCCAAAACGGGACCATGTTCCCTCACCCATTTTAGGGTGACTGTCAAAACCTCCACCATCCCGTTAAGGGATGTAAACAAATTTTATTTGTTTATTTAATTAAAAGTAAAAATTTTACAAAAATAATTTACTGGGTCTGTTTTAAGTAAAATTTTCGTTTGTTGTTGCCAGAAAGCTGCGTTTTCTGGACGTTTGCCAGTGTGTTTTTAAAAGCATATTCCTTTTTAACATCCAGCAGAAGTCTGTCATCATGATTATATTCCACTTGACTTGCTATCGGCATTTAATTTCTTCAATTTCTTGGTGAAACCTCTCTCCTTGTTTTTCACTTACTATTTCAAGAGTTTCAGAAAAATGGTCTTCAAGTGTAAAAGTAGGAAAACGCATACTACAACTTAGGCGATAAAAGTGTTGCAACTTATTAAAAAAAATATTATCGAATTTTTCGTCTTTTAAATTCCCATGAAACTTATCAATTACTTCTTGAAATGACACCCAGATGTTTTTCCTTGAGTCAATAGAAAAACAGAGCCTATTATTTTTCTTTTACATAGGTCACATTTCTTTATTTTGAAAATAAATATGTTGCAGTACACTACCGTTTCGTCTTGAGTAAAATATTGGTATAACTTTTTTTTGTGATCCTGGTAATTCGGACGTGTTCTTTTGGAAGGTTTCCACCATCTTTAGTTAAATCATTTATTTCTTTAGTAAAGTCTAAATCATCTGGGTCAGCATTAGATTCCTCGGGTTCTGGCGATATGACAATTTCTAGTGCATTTGGGACGACTAATTTTTAAAGTTTTATTGACGTTTCTGCTCTGATTCTGTTGCTTTGCTGAGAAATCTTATATTAACCGGTGTTGCCAAATCACATTTAATTTCATAAAAAGCCTTTTCTTGGATTGGCTGGGATGTTTGTTGCGCTTTCGGATTAATGTTATTCACAACACTAAAGAGAAATTAAAAAAAAATTTTTATATTTTCTTTATTTCTTTTTAGTTTCTTTATATTAGTTTTCTTTATATTAATTAATTTTTTTTATTATTAATTAATTTATTATTTAATTTTCTTCATATTAAGTTTTTTTTATTAAACCCACATTATTCTCACAAATTAAAAATCTTTACAACATTTGTCTCAGCGATGCCACAATGAAGATTTTACCTCTAATCAAAATAAGATTTTTCCCAAAATTAAGATTTTTTAAAACTAGTTGCTTCACACCAAATATTGCTTCTTGTTAAAATATATTAAGCATATTTACTTATTATTATTTTTTTTAATTGATACTCTAAAACAAAATATATTATCACTTCCTGCCGCTAATGGATAAATGATGATGACTTTTATTTGTAAAAACTTTGTAAAAACTAAAATTTCTGATTCAAAGTTGAATGCTACTGAATTAACAGGCATGTCACAAATTCGTATCGAAATGGTTTAAATTCCGTATTAACAATTCCGATCGATTTTGTTTTACCTTCTTCAGATTCCGATCGATTTTGCTTATTACTGAAAAATGCTTAATCTCCACTTTTTATTTTAATGTGGTAATATTGTCCACACCAAGGTAAACAACAAGGCTTATCTAAATAAGGACACATAATAAAAGTAAATTTGAAAACCACAAATAACAAAGTTTCAAAGAAACTAAACTTCACTTTGAAATTCAAAAAAGGGTTGCATTTCGAAGAATTTTTTCGTTTTCTGAAGAACCAATTTGCGGAATTGAAACCACTTTCGATCCGAATTGAGTTCTGTGACATGCCTGTAAATGCTTTTATTGATATTTGTTTTGCCTTTTACATTGAGTTCTGTACACAAATAACAAAACAATTTGAATTTAACGAAGCAACCTTTACAAAGCTTTTTTATATTGACCCTTAAAACGAAATAAGTTTTTTTACTAGCGTGGGCCTGTTTCACTAAACTACAATTCTACAAGTTTACAAGTTACAATCACAGGTCTAATTCTTACAAGTGCTGATAAATTGTGTTTTATCATATTTTCATAATATTTGTAGCTTTTTGCACCTGTAATCTACAATTTCTACAATTACAAATTCTAGTACAAATTGTGATATTAGTTTTACAATTCTTATTTATTACTACTCAAAATGCTAAAATATCGTATAAAAGGGCACTACAACACATTTTATTAATTTTTTAAATAAAACAAAAAAAAAATAAATAAATTTTCCTTAAAATATAAATATGTCATGATATTCTCATGCGGTAAAGGCATTTCTATATGCCCATTTCGCTACAGCTCATAATAGCTAATTAGCGGATTCTACCCAAGTTTAATAATTTTTCTTGTTTAAGTTAATGTGTGTGCACGTTGCTTATTTGTAAAAATTGTTAAAAAATTTTATATTTATATTTTCATTGAATCTTTTATATACATATGAATGGTTTCCGTTGGCAACTTTTATGTAGAAAAATAAAAATAGTTACTTAATGGTTACTGTGTTTTTGTATTAAAATCTTTGAGTTTTATGTGGCTTTTTGCCTTATTGATTCAATAGAGTTCTCATTTAATCAGTTTGGATTTTGGTATAAGAGTCTGAGGTTTACTTTACAAAATTTGGGTAGAATCTACTGAATCCACTTACAATTAAAGTAAATTAATAAAAAAAATTATTTTTATTATTTTAACGAAGTTATTTTAACAAATTAAAGAGATGTGTGAACATTTATATGAGTACCCATAAAATGTATGAAAATTTCTAAAGATATTTAAAATATTTGAAATTGTGGGTACCGATAATTTGTTTTGATTGTTACCACACCACTAATCAATCATCTTTTCTAAATATTTTTCAGGGCTTTAGTTTGTTTTTAAAGTTATTTATAATAATTTTTAATAATCAAACAATGAGATATAGTTTGTTTTATTACATACTACGAGGGCTGCTCTATATATTTCTGGCCTAATAGTGAAAATGCGAATATTTATAATCAAAAATGGTTTTATTGTTTTTCAAAGTATTCTCCAGCATGATTTATACACTTTTGCATGCGCTTAAACCAGTTGTCGAAGCACTTTTTCCACTCCGATTGAGACACCTCTAAAACATGGTTTTTGAACACTTCAACAGCTTCTTCTGGCGACGAAAATCGTTGACCACGCATTTTTTCTTGATGTGCGGAAACAAGAAGAAGTCATTAGGTGCCAAGTCAGGGCTGTACGGCCGATGACCCATTAATTCGACGTTTTGGCCGGTCAAAAACGCTCTGGTTTGAGCCGATGAGTGAGAGCTCGCACTGTCATGGTGAACAATGATTCGTCTTCTCTTGTTGGTTTTCCGAATTTCTCCGATGACTTCAGGCAAACAAATTGTACTGTACCACTCAGAAGTGACCGTCCTACGTTGCTCAAGCGGAACAGTCGCGACATGACCAGTTCTGCCGAAGAAACGGGCGACCATTTGCTTCAAAGTGCTTCTTCCACGAACAACTTTCGTTGGATTTTGCTCGTCTTTGAAGACCCACACGGTTGATTGTTGTTTCGTTTCGGCCTCATACGCATAGATCCATGATTCGTTACCTGTAACAATCTTATAAACGTCTTTTGAAGCACCGCAATCGTATTTTTGCAACATTTCTTTACACCAATCGACACGAACCTTTTTTTGAGCGACTTTCAAATTGTGCGGGATCCAACGAGAAAAACCTTTTTTACGGCCAGGTGTTCATGCAGTATCGAATGTATGCTGGTAGAAGAAGTGTCCAAGGATGTCTCTATCTCTCGGTATGTCGCATGTCGATCTTACATTATGAGTTCACGCACAGCATCAACGTTCTTTGGCACAACAGCCGTTTTTGGACGACCTTCACGGAATTCGTCTTTGAGCTTCGGCCACGATTAATATATTATACCAATTTTTCACAGTGCTATAGTATGTTGCTTCATCGCCATACAAAGATTTAAGTTCATCAATGCACTCTTGTCGTGATAATCCACGTCGAAAGTTTTGAAAAATGATGGCACGAAAATGTTCACGAGTTAATTCCATAATTTTTTCAAGTCACTGTAAACAACACAAATAATGGTCGTACGTCAAAACGTTTTGAGTACGATTATTCTTAAAAATAACAAACTTTCCAACGGAAATGTCAGATTGCACTTGGCAGCACTCAATGTTGCCAGGCCAGAAATATATATAGCAGCCCTCGTAGCAGTGCCAACGACTTCTTCAACGTGTCATTAATATTTATCTCAAAATTCAAATTTAGAAAAACTTTTTTTTAAATATTTATTGTAGAGCTCTTTGGGCAGTGGTTAAAATTTTGCATCTGCAAAAATAAATGTGCTGACAGTGTTTTAGCAACGTGATAACGGTAATATTGTGTGCTTTTACATTTGTATCTCTATTTTCTCTACCAAATTACATATTATTCTAAAGGACCTCCTCAAAAAGTTTTATTTAAATCCATTCAGCAGATTTTACGTGATGCGAACAGCGCCAAATAGACGGGCAGACATACAGACAAAAATTCCAAAAAAGGTCTTTCTTATTACATATCGATTACTATCTACAACATGTACTTTCATTTACAGGTATGATCTCGTTACAGTTTTATAATACCTGAAGTTAAGGCTAGATTTACCCATGACGCCTGAAAAGGAGTGTTTGTATGATATGAGCTCATACAAAAAATAACCACGAAAAACAAATTATTTGGACATAAATAGCGAACTCCATTGTAATAGATCGTAAGAATTTTTTTGTTTAAAAATCGAAATTTTTCATCAATTTTGCTTGCTTTCAGGAAATGAACGTCAAATTCAATAAAGTTACGTAGGCAACATAAAGCAGCTTTACGCAATCGTGGCGGGAGAAGTGACAGCGAACGATTGGATGTAAATGGGTTTCCGCAGTTCTTGTCAACAGAAATACTCTACTTTCAAAATATCTGGGAAGATAAAGAGTGAGGTTTTTGAATAAGAATTTTGTTTCCTTTTTTATTTGTTAAATTTTTCAGATGCACGGCCACAAACTATTCTGATTTCCTAAAATTGTAAGCAGGTCACCAAACGTCTTAGAATATATCCGGTAAAAATGTATAAAAGATTCCACATCATTTAAGCGGATGAATGAAACCAATGTGTGAAAATAGCACACAGGTGTCCTTTGCTTTAAAAGTCGTTTCACTGCGACTCTTTTTTTAGTTTTCTTTAAATATTTTTATGCATTTCATTCAATACTTTTTCACTGTCAGTTGTAAATTTTTTCCTCGTAGTGCTAAAGATCGCCATTTATTTATTGAATAATTTGTATTCCTTTATTGCATATTAAGTACTTTGTAACGGAATATTTTATTACCTGGGGTCCTGTCTTGAAATATCACTTAGATTGGTGACAGTAAATTGTGTAACTTTCTTAATTATTTATAATAAACTCATGTTGGTATGTGGAGTTGCAGAATAATATTCCTCTACTTGTCCGGCCATTGAAAATTATGTTTTGAATTTAATTGATGAATTACAAAGTAACAATCTTAACTAAATACATCAAATGCTGCTCCCGTAAATGATTTTCGATTTATTTATATGTTTTAGCCTTTTTTTTTGCGTTTAAGTTTTTTACTTACTCTCCATTTTATTATTAGCAAAAGATTTCGTAATCAGGCAAAAAGTTGGATGGCTGATTTATCAAAAACTTTAGATGTTTTTTTAAGACTTTTCAGATTTAACATCATTTTGTACTACAACTTTGTTCTGCCACTAAAAAATTAAATTTAATATCTGAATTTAACTCGCACTCTACAAAAAAAAAAAAAAAAAAGGATCGTAATGTATGATTAGTCACCCAGTAATAAAAACGTTTCAATAAATAACACAGCAAGATAGAAACCAAATTAAAATGAAAAACTCAACAGATAACTGCTATCAATTGGTTAATTGTATAGTTTCATTCTTAATGGAAATAGTTTAGATATGAATTTCTCCTTCCTATTGCCAAACTCTAATTCGTTACGCTATTTTACAACAAGTAGTCAGGCCAAAAGTTGTTAAAAATATAAAACAATGTGTCCTTAAAATTGTACCAACAACAATAAAAATAATCAAGAAAATTACCTAGAGGAATGTTAATTTTCAAATTTACAAAAACAACTAACAGTATGTATCACTCAATTCTGTTTGGTGCAATTATCAATTATCACTGTAAATACCCAGTGATTGTTGCCACTCAGCTACTTGGGTAGTCTTATTTTATTTACAATCACTATCATACAGCAACAACAATTGCCAATATAAGAAGTTGTACATCTGAATGGTTTAGTATAACAAAATATATGCACAATTCAGGGATGGTAAATTTAGTACAGATGCAATTTTACAACTGCATAGTTATAAATTGCATTTTTTGTTGTATAATTTTACGCTGAAAATTGCTATAGTTGACTGGTAACTTAAAGGCCCAACTATAATGTGCATAAAACAACTTAAGCAAGCTTATACAACTGTGCAAATACATTTAATTATATGTGGTAAACTATAATGTACATAAGATAAATTTTCGTCAAGTTTCGTTCAATTTCATTTCTTTATGCAAGGTACGAAACTGATCGCACTTTCCGTACGGAAACAGCTGATTGTGCTTTGTGTTATACATTGATAAAGAAATTTTTAATTAAGACTTAAATTGTGAAATTTTTAGTTTTTAATTCAATAGAAAATGTAGAAAAAACAACATTTTTCTTTATGGCCAATTTTTTACAAATATAATATATTTAAATCAAGTTTATGTTTATACACACATATGTATACGATACAAGCGATAAACATCGTTGCATTTTTTAGTATGGTTGGCCACAAGCACAAAACAGAAAATAACTTGTAATAATATTTTTTTTACTTTTTCTTAGAACATGAACCAATGTGCATGTAAATGTTATTAAATATAAAAAATGTCTTCTTTAAAGCCTTTTCGTTTTAAAATTTTGTTGATTTATAAGAAATTATTTTTGGCAAAAGTACGAATTAAACATAAATGTGCAACTGTGGCAAATAAAAAAAAATTTATGTAAGTACATTGTAGCCACATAAATTTCTTTAATAAGTTACCTAAGCATTTGACAGGCTTTTCATTGGATTTTTGACATAAGCTAATGCTAGCTTATGCACATTATAGTTGAGCCTTAATTCTTGGTATGATTCAATTTATAATATTTTTGTGTTATGCTAATATGTATTTTATGCCAAATTTTATAATTATGATTTCACATGGTTTTATTATATATTACTTGTTAATTAAAATCCTAACTGTTGCCAAAAAGCAAACAAAATCAAAACTAAGCGTTAAGTTAACGAATGATTGTTTAGGCCTTGGTTTTTGCAGTGATTAGGTGAAAGAAATTGGCAACAAGAACAATTAAGAGTAAAAATTGCTTCTTTGTCTGTTTTTTTTATTATTTATATGATTATTAATAAATCTTGGAAAAGAGATTTGATTCAATCAGCCTAAAGATGATGTTCATACAGCGTATTCCACAGAAACGTGCCTGTGGTGGCACTAGCATTGAAGAAAATGGAAAAATTGCATATTTAAATCTAAACTAAAGCTCATATTGCTTACTTTCTTTAACTTGTAAAAGCAAATATATACGTAACTTTTAGTAACTTTTTGCAAAACTTATGTCAAAAATGAAGACGATGAATATTTTTTTTCATGATCATTTTTGAGAGCATTCATGAGAGTTTATTATTACGAACGTTTGTTAATCGTGATCGTGTTAAGATATTTTTAATCGACTTCAAAAAAAGAAGGAGGTTATCAATTCGGCTGAATGTTGCTTTTTTATTTTTATGCCTGCAGAACTCAGTTATTTCTGAAGCGATTTTGAACATTTTTGGTAATATGATAGATTATGCTTAGAGATTGGTCCCGTTTTAAAAACAGTTCATAATCTTAAAATTAAAGGCGTGGATTATGAACTGTAAAGGGCATTTCTGTAAAATTAAAAATTACTACGTATTATTATGGCTTCCAAAACCAAAAATTTACACAAAAATAAATATAGAAATTAAAGGGTGTCCCCATAATTGATGTAAATTGACTTATATGAGCCTATCTTTTGAACCGTTATAGACAAACGCTTGCAAAGTGGACAAAATGTCGATTACTATTGCCGTTATAGTAATATTAGAAATTTAAAATTAATATTAGAAATTTAAAATTAAAGGGTGCGCCAATAGTTCATTAAATTTGATGTATATTGCCATACTTTTGAACAGTTGTAGACAGACGCTTGAAATTTACAACGAATTTGTATTGCTAAGTCCGCTATAAAAAAAAGTATAAAATTTGGATTTGGAAGTTAAAGGGTGTTCCAATAGTTAATGTAATTTTGTGTCTGGACTAAACTTTTGAACCGTTATAGACAGAACGCTGAAACTTAAAAGGGACCTGTATTGCTAAATCCGCTATAACAACGAGTTTATAATTTGAACTTAGAAATTAAAGGGTGTTCCCAAAATTAATGTAAGTTGTTCTATATGGCCGTATTTTTTTAACTATTATATACGAACACCTGAATTTAAGACAGAATGTCCACTACTTTGTTTGATATAATTAGAGTATAAAAATTTTAAAGAAAAAATTAAAGGGTTCTACAATAGTTATATAATCTGATAATATGGCCAAATTGTTGAACCGTTATAGACAGACAGTGGAAATTTACACAGCACCTGATTGCTAAATCTACTACAACAGCAAGTATATAATTTGAATTAGGAAATTATACAATTGAACAATTTAACAAGTATAAAGTTTGGAGAAATTAGGGTGTCCCAATAGTTAATTTAATCTAATTAATGTGGCCATACTGTTGAACCGTTATAGGCACACAGATTAAGTCCGTTTTGCAGTCGTTTTTTTTTGCAAGAATTATTAATGATACTTTTGTGAAAACAATTAAAACATCTTTCAAAGAGCTAAACAAATGTTGTTTAGTTCATTTAAATTTTACATTTGTAGATATTACGAGTATATATGTATACATATACATAAATATTTATAGGTACTTACATTTTAAAAAAAACTTGAAAGTTGTCAAAATACTGGAGGAAATAATGTGCGCATTTTATTTATGTTTGATTTAATTTATTTTAAGACAAACTCGACTTTGTACACATTTTAAGGACAGGTGGCACGTAAAGAGCCATGAATGAGTGATGCTGTAGAATATGAATGAAAGAATTTTTAACGAACACGCACATACGTATTTCAAAATATGTTTGGATGAAGTCAGAAAGTCACATCAAAGTATTTATTTTTGAGATAACAAGTGTTTCAAATGTTTCTGTTTATGTGACAACAACAAACATAATGAAGCAATGCAAAAAAAGCGTTGCCAGATTTTTTTTTTTGCAAAAATATATATTTAGTTTGAAAAAGAACGAGCGAGTCATCATCATTAACTTTTAAGACTGTTCAAACTTTCCAAATAAAAAAATATGGTTCATGTGTTTGCGGCTTTTCTTTTTGTCATATGTATTTTGCCTTGTTTTAACTGTAGTTTCTGCTTAAAGTGCTTGGAGAGGTACTATAAATTAATAAATAGAAATGTTAGTGACCAAATTCAGGAGACGAACTTGAATTAAGTTGAAAAAATAATTTTGGTTTGATCTATTTGCTTTTTTGAGTTGAAATAAAGGAATATTAAGTTGGTCAAATATGACAAAAGACAAAAAAAAAGTATCTTTCCCTTAGATCAATATAAAAATTTATTATTCGGAATCTTTTTTATATTAATTTACTTTTTTCGTGCTTGACTTCTTTAAATGTAAATATTTCATGATACTCTGATGAAATTTAATCAATTTGGCTTTTGATATACGACTCTTAGGTTTTCTTTACAAAATTTGGGTAGAATCCATTGATAAGTTATATGAGCAGTAGCGAAATTACCATATGGATATGCTTTTCCCGCACTAATATTTCGTTTTTTAGTTTTACATAATATATATTTCATGAGTATATCATGAAATTAGATTGATAGGAAGAATGCTGGGAGTGATTGCAAAACCGTAAAATGCGATAAACCTTCTTATATTTAATTCTTAGTCTTCTTTCCACATAAATTGTAGTTGTTATTCTAACTTACATAGTATTATGTTTATCTAGTTCAACAGTTGACCTAAATTTATGTGCTTTTCTTACAGGCGATCAACCCGTCTGAAAAATTTATATGGAAATATTCAAAAAATTGAGTGCTTTTCATATAAATTTTTCAGACGAGTTGATCGCCTGTAATACAGAAACAGCATATTAAAGCTAGTACTTTTAGGTTATATCACAAAAAAAAAATTTATTTAGCTAACTTGGCAGCAGCTAGAATTTGAACTCAGCTCATCAACTCATTTACAATTTTTGGTAATCAAAATTCTATATTTTTCTAAAAAATTGTAACTTCATGTGGAAAATTTGTTATTGAAAAAAACTTAACGTGCTGTTTCTATATTACAGGCGATCAACTCATCTGAAAAATTTATATGAATAGCACATAGTTTTTTGAGTTTTTTCAGACGAGTTGATCGCCTGTAATATAGAAAGGGCACATAAATCTTTTGATAAGTTTTTCAAAGAACTAAATGAAATTTCTGGCAGCACTGATCATAAGCTTGAACAAATTTTATACATATTGCACCTGCCGTTCAAAGAAGCATTGTGCAAATAAAATGGACTTTATAATAAAAATCATTACTTTGGTGTTTTTATGTTTGTTTATTTATGTTATATTAATCAACTGTATGGCATCATACCAATAACAACAACTTTAAAATAAATGTTAAAAATGCATCAACATTACGGCAGCACCTTTGTTTTCGTAATACATTTGTTGTAATGTACCACATCAGGAGTGACAATAGTTGTTAAATACCCTAAATTATAGTTAGCGGTTGTTGATCTTTATAGTCATAAGCAATAGTAACAGCATTAGGGATCAATTTTAAACAACAAACAAGTAAAAGATATAGCTTTGCTGTGCAAAATCTTATATACCCATCACCATATATGTAGACATGTAGTATGACATCTGAAAGAATACAAACGAAAGTATTCACTAAGTACTAAAAACTACAGACAACACCCTGCAGGAATATAAGCTAAAGTTGAAAAAAAAAAATATTTGAAAATATCTAATATCTATTAGGCGTACTGTGTTTTTTGCCAGCTGCCTCGTAGGACATGGACCGATTTTGCTGATTTTCAGTAGCAACATTTTTGAAACTATGTCTGATCAATTGGCGTATTTAAATTTTCTCCAGTTCAGATTGAGCGTGAGCAAACTTGATTTCAACTCGAACACGGACGGGCAGACGGACATTGGACAATCGGCTTCGCTAATCATAAGAACTCAGAGTATATATACTTTATGGGGTCGGAAATGTATATTGTAGAAATTACAAACCTCGTAAGCTAAGAAAACATTTTTCTTTAAAACTTCATAAATAATATCAGAATCGTTTTAGAAGTCCTTAAAAAATGTAAAGGCTTTAACGAAAATTACCAACAAATATCTTTCGTTTTTATTTTAAGCATTTTATTAATGTGCTGTTTCTGTATTACAGGCGATCAACTCGTCTGTAAAATTTATATGAAAAGCACTCAGTTTTTTGAGTTATTTCCATATAAATTTTTCAGACGAGTTGATCGCCTGTAATATAGAAACAGCACATTATATTTAAAAATAAGTCAGTTTTATCAACACTTTATCATTTACAATAAATATACTGAAATACATTAATTCATATAAACATAAGCCTCTTTATATTTATTTCAAGTCAACCAACACACACTACAGACTTGTGGACGCACCGATTAGAGTTTAAAGTAGACTTAGTTAAGCATGAATTCTGTGGTTTTAAATAATATTTTTGCACATTAAAAAATTAACCAAAAATATGTTGCATCATTAAAAGTAATAATGTGTGTTTTTATAAAGTACTCATATCTGAATAGGTGCACAATACATCTCAATAAGCTCTCATAAATGTCACACTGGGGTAAAATTAAAACATTTCATATATAAATTATCTGCATTGCTTAAAATTACAGCAAAACTGTAGATAGGGTGACCTGTTTTTACATAATTATTTGCTCTGCAACTAAAATGTTCGAAAACAAAGAGAAGAGTTTGTGCACATTCACTTGAAGCATTCTTGCAATAATATATTCGAATACAAATTCGAAAGCTTCTGTTTCCTTAAGGCCTAAGACATTCATTTAGTTACAGATGCAGTAGGTACCATTAAGAAAAATATGCGACAGTTTGGGAATTAGCTATAACTAATCGGGTTTAATTATATACAAAAACTTGCTATATAAATTAAAAGTCCTTAATTATCTACATATAAGTTTTAGTTTTCAAACACTAACTGCAAAGAAATGGTTTTGATTTCGTTATGGTGTTTGGTGTCGTCTGAGAGGACATTAATATCAAATACTTAGCAAAAGTAAATTTTGTTCCAAACAACTGAAATTGGTTTTTGGCTTTAGCTTATTTTTTTAATTTCTAAAAACATTTTTTTGGAAAGAAAAATTATTTTACAAATGTATGAGGAAGTTTTCAAGAGAAAACAAGAGAAATTAGATATCAGCAGAATGTAATGTTGCATTTTCTGGATCGTTACGTCCTTCACTAGCATTCTTTGTATCTATCTACGTTACGTTGTGTACATTATAAACATCATCTCTTTAACAAACTAACTTTGTAAAAAATAATACGAGAAGTATTCATATCAATTTTAATTTGGTTTGACGAAATCTACACACACACCAAAGTATTTCTTTATGTCTTTGCTCTTGTACATTTACTTTTGCTTTGTAAAAAAACATTACGGATATTAAAATAAAAAAATATTCATTGATATGTAGTTTTAATATAAAACCTATAAATAACAAAAGTTTAATATCTAATAATGGCAAAATTATATTCTCCTCCATATAACCTACACAAAAGGCGCCGAATGGTGCAAAGTAAGTTTGCCACAAGTAACAAGTTTTTGAGAATTTTGATATCGATAACCTGCCCAATAAGTCCATAAATGGCTGAGGTATAGAATAGAATAGAAGAGAAACAGAACACTGCGAACGAAATGAACTGATCTGATCTGTTGTGTACCCTGCCAAGTGGCTCTGGTGTTGACAGATCGCCATCTTCCAGCAGGCTCTTGCCGAGCTGGTTATATATTTTGTGGCATAAAGCTTCATTAAACCTTAGTATATGCTTTAATACAATCTAATTCGGCTGTTGTCTAATGCAAAGCTTATTAAGGTTCCTTCTTAATCTATAATGGCCTGTGGGAAAACCGGTATTTGTAAGACACATCTACCTTAATTATTTTGAAGCGCGTTTTTATTTTGAAATTTTCTTTCTCATTTTGAAATTTTTTTTAATTTTCAATGACCAACGAACTACAGAGAGGGCAATGACATTGAGCGGATGACCCGTTGACGTAGGACGCTTGTGCTGATGTCGCCCAGTGTCTTGTACGCGTATAATGATGGGACAAAAGTAGAAGTAGTTAACCAGACTTTTGATTTTTTTTCAGAGAGCAGTTACATTTAGCCTAGCTAACAAAACTTAAGTTTCGAATAAAATCCTAACAAAGACATGCTTTTCGCCCATGTTCCAAAAGGCAAAGCTTTTTATATATGCTATGTAATTCAACAGAAAGTAAAAATGTGAAAACGTAGGTCGAATTAGCTCTTGAAAAAATAATTGTTGTCCTGTCAAATGTCCTTTGCAGAAAAAATGCAATAAGTCCTACAAAAGTTATCTAAAATTTATAAAAGTTGATATATTTCAGAATATCTATTTTGTTCCACGATCATGATAAGAATATTTTTACGAACGAAATTTAAATCAAAACCAAAATTTTAATTTTTTTTAACATTTAAGTTTTAATTATAAAAGCTCTTCGTCACTACCTAAAAGGCTTCCAGCATCATTAACGATACTTTGGATTTGAAAATATTTTGAAATGTCTTAAAAATGTATATTATTTTTCATTGTAATATTTCATCCTGAAGATATACGTTGATCTTAAGATTTTAGCGTGCGTATTCGAGACGTTTTTCTGGTATTGGACAACCGTACGTTTCTTACATTTGGTATAATTGCTTTTAGAGCTTCTTTCTACAACCATCCTAGAATCACTTTTTCTCTTCATTATTACTTGATTTTTAGAAAGGTATTGTAAGTCATATACACCTGATATACATTTTTCTTGATAGTGTAAAAGGTTTTTAAATAATTTTATGTTTATTTGTAAGCCATTGAGTCAAATAGTGTCAATAAGCTTCTTATGCATACCACTTGTTTCTGTCGCTAGAGCACCATTTGCTGTTGTTATTGGTTTAACCAGACATAATATTTTCTCGAAATAACCTGTGATTTTTCCAAACGGATTTACTTTCATAATTAAGAAATAAGCACTTGCTTGTGACTTTTCTTCATTAAAAGATGAATCACCAATTATGTTTTTGACATAAAATTAAACATTTCCAATTGCTTATTTATTAAACTTAAGCGTACCATCAGTCAACTAAATCTGAGTTATTTTAAATAAAGGACGTCGCTGCACGTTTAATTTAACTTAAATTGTGAAATATTTCTTCACCACCATACTCAGTTATACTCAAATGAAAATCTTAAGTCACAGAAGGAAGAAGAATATGCTATTTTATACCCTTCACCACAAAAAGTGGAAAAAGCGTGCATGTAAGTTTGTCATTCCGTGTGTAATTTCTACAATATCCACATTTCCTAATCCATGAAGTATAAATGTATATTTTTTAAAGAAAAGTAGCTCTTCGGGCATTAATACCTACTAAGTTTCTAACCGAATGTATGCTGGTAGAAGAAATGTCAATGGATGTCTCTATTTCTCGATATGTCGCATGTCGATCTTGCATTATGAGTTCACGCACGGCATCAATGTTTTCTGGCACAACAGCCGTTTTTGGACGACCTTCACGGAATTCGTCTTTGAGCGAGCTTCGGCCACGATTAAATTCATTATACGAATTTTTCACAGTGCTATAGGATGGTGCTTCATCGCCATACAAAGATTTAAGTTCATCAATGCACTCTTGTCGTGATAATCCACATCGAAAGTTGTGAAAAATGATGGCACGAAAATGTTCACGAGTTAATTCCATTTTTTTCTATATTAATTTTTTCAAGTCACTGTAAACAACACAAATAATGGTCGTACGTCAAAACGTTTTGAGTGCGATTATGCCTTCAAATGACAAACTTTCCAGTGGAAATGTCAGATTGCACTTGGCAACACTCAGTGTTGCCAGGCCAGAAATATATATAGCAGCTCTCGTAGAAGTTAAAAAAAAAATAAAAAATTGTTTCTAAATGTAAATACGATTGAATTTTGTTGAAAAAAATGCACTAATGTAAAACAACATTCATTCTAGGATATGTAAAAATGAATTTAAATCACTTGGAAATATTGGTTGCTGGCGAAAACAATTGCGTTGCAGTGGAAATCGTTGAATGATGTTGTTTGTTAGTTCTTCTTAAATTTAATACCTTTTTTGTGTTGAACTGCTATAATAAATTTTTTTCCTCGTTTTTGTTTTAAAGAAATTATACATTTATTAACTTCTTGATTTTTTTTCGTTTATTAGGATTTTCGAACCAAAATTTTATTTAAATATGTCCAAGCCATTACCACAAAATACCTAACGTCAATCGCACCAAACTTTTAAAACTGATTAATTATTCTGCCACACTGTGCATGCAACAATTAAAAGCATAGAATTATTATAACTACTTTTGAATATATGGATAAAGTATGCATAAATGTAGTTTTATTGAGTGCATACAAATATTGTGATCTCAAAGGAATTAAATCATTGATTTGTATTACCAAATGTTTTTGGTTTAAATTGTAGAATTCATTTGACCATAAAAGTAAAGCTTTTTAATTGAAAAATTTCATTGAAGAAACTTCTTAAACTAACTAAATAAAAGTTAAACTTGTTAGCAAATATTTGATTAAAAGTATATATAAAAATTATTGTTCAACTCAGATTGTATGTGCGCTGAGTCGACGAATTTTATAATTATGAAAATGTTGAATGTGGTAGGATGAAATTGATATTAATTAGTTAAAGATTTTCTGCCTTAATTTTTGGCAATTTTGTATTCTCTTTTTAAATTTTTATTTTTAATTATAATTTTATTTTTTTTTATGGTTGAGAAGCTTAATAGCAGAAGCATCTAGTTTGTTTCCAGCGACATGTATCTCTTTGACTCCATAAATTCGAATGTAACGCTATTTCGTTTTCTTATTTATAAATTTGGAGCAATCGATGGCTATTTTTGTTTTTTGTAAAGTGTCCTATACGAGGGCTGCTATATATATTTCTGACCTGGCAACACTGAGTGCTCCCAAGTGCAATCTGACATTTCTATTGGAAAGTTTGTCATTTTTAAGCATAATCGTACTCAAAACATTTTGACGTACGACCATTATTTGTGTTGTTTACAGTGACTTGAAAAACTTAATATAGAAAAAAATGGAATTAACTCGTGAACATTTTCGTGCCATCATTTTTCACAACTTTCGATGTGGATTATCACGACAAGAGTGCATTGATGAACTTAAATCTTTGTATGGCGATGAAAAACCATCCTATAGCACTGTGAAAAATTGGTATAATGAATTTAATCGTGGCCGAAGCTCGCTCAAAGACGAATCCGTGAAGGTCGTCCAAAAACGGGTGTTGTGCCAGAGAACATTGATGCCGTGCGTGAACTCATAATGCAAGATCGACATGCGACATACCGAGTGATAAAGACATCCTTGGACATTTCTTCCACCAGCATACATTCGATACTGCATGAACACCTGGCCGTAAAAAAGGTTTGTTCTCGTTGGATCCCGCACAATTTGAAAGTCGCTCAAAAAAAGGCTCGTGTCGATTGGTGCAAAGAAATGTTGCAAAAATACGATTGCGGTGCTTCAAAAGACGTTAATAAGATCGTAACAGGTGACGAATCATGGATCTATGCGTATGAGCCTGAAACGAAACAACAATCGACCGTGTGGGTCTTCAAAGACGAGCAAAATCCAACGAAAGTTGTTCGTGGAAGAAGCACTTCGAAGCAAATGGTCGCCTGTTTCTTCGGCAAAACTGGTCATGTGGCGACTGTTCCGCTTGAGCAACGTAGGACGGTCATTTCTGAGTGGTACACTACAATTTGTTTGCTTGAAGTCATCGGAGAAATTCGAAAAACCAACAAGAGAAGATGAATCATTGTTCACCATGACAATTCGAGCTCTCACACTTCGGCTCAAACCAGAGCGTTTTTGACCGGCCAAAACGTCGAATTAATGGGTCATCCGCCGTACAGCCATGATTTGGCATCTAATGACTTCTTCTTGTTTCCGCTTATCAAGAAATAAATGCGTGGTCAACGGTTTTCGTCGCCAGAAGAAGCTGTTGAAGTGTTCAAGAACCATGTTTTAGAGGTGTCTCAATCGGAGTGGAAAAAGTGCTTCGACAAATGGTTTGAGCGCCTGCAAAAGTGTATAAATCATGCTGGAGAATACTTTAAAAAACAATAAAACCATTTTTGATTATAAATATTCGCATTTTCACTATTAGGCCAGAAATATATAGAGCAGCCCTCGTAGATATGTATCTGTCACAGATGATATAAGTATCGATAGCTGTTCACGAAATTAGGTTTCAATTAGAAACACATGCATAGAAGATTTCCCTTTTAGGTAAAGCAGATATACTAATTTTCCATATATGTAGTACAATATGGCAATCGCAGTCGATTTAATAATCTGAAATGACAAGATATATATTCACTTCATAAACAGTAATTGTAGAGAGAGATTCCCAAACGTCCATCAGTATAGTATGAATTTTACTAGTGATATACATCTAAGCCAATTCTAAACAAAATCATATTTTCTAATGCAGGTTTTCAAATACGATCCAATAGAAGAAATTTGGTTTCTGTTATATTCCCTTTCACTTTATCCGCTTAAAAAATCAAGTTGGTGTCGAGGATAGCACTAAAATGTTTGTTTGTTTTTCTTGTGATCCTGGATTTGCAGCACACCGAAACTCTAAACTTCAAATCACAAATTCTTCAGGCAGCTTCGTCAATGTCTCGCAGATTGAAGCTTTCCTTTTACCGCAATCGCCATATGATGAGGCTGATCGGGGCGACTAATTTTTAAAATAGAGAACTTACGGATATCAAACAAAATTGTAAGGACTCTTAAGAGTAACGTTTTACTAGCAGTAATGACATCATGAAGATGCCCTAAAGGGGGCGTTCTGTCACTACTCTTATGGGGTCAAAAAGTTAACCAGCTCTTGCATAATGCAATGCAATGTCATAGATTTTCAGGTCTATGCTGATGATATCGTTACTATACTGATAGGGAAGTTTGCGAAGAACTTATGTGACACCATCCAAAACGGATTTGGATTGAAGAGCAATTGTGTTCAACCGTGGGGATTGCAAAGACGACCATAGCTCTGTTTACTAGGAGCAGTTTACTCCCGAGTTGGCGGACCATCTGACCTGGGATTGTTATTAGATTCTAAGTTTCTGTGAAAGCTGCGTGTAGAAGTGACTGACCAAGAAAAATCTTGGTGCTACATACACAGAATTTTGCGTAGGTTGTATTCTATTACAGTGAGTCTTGTCGTCAGGTATAGAGCGGTTGCTTGGTCTGTCAAAGTAGCGGTAACTACCAAAATATATTGTCTAAAGAAAATACTGTTGCTGGCATGCCTCTGTATAACAGAGGCAATGATGACTTGTTCTATGGTGGCTATAGAGTTTTCCTTAGGCTTCTACCTCCGAAACTCTTAATAGAGGCGGCTATTAAGGCAGCATTATGAGGATAGAGTGATAAGGGATAAGTGGGGACTGTTGAGGGAGCCAAACAGAAATATTATCCCTGTAGTAAAAGTAACTCTACTTATTTAACCCACTATTGTAATCAACAGTAAAAATAACTTTTATAAGAAGTCTTTTCTTGTTCTCGGAGTGGAGACAGGCTTCTGCACATTACAACGGTGATGTTAATATCATCATTTAGTGGTACACAGATGAATAAAAATAGTCACCACTGTTTTCACGGCATTGGAATATGTCGTTAACTAAATATTGACAAGGGTCAATAGTTAGGCAGTTCCAACAGGGATATTCTCAGCTGAACACCTGGGCATGTTTAGGTAGAATGCAACAATAAGTGGGCTGGATAGAAGGGGGCCAAGTATACCTACAATTTGACCGAAACAATTTTCTTGACTCGAATCCATCAGAATCCGACTAGAAAACTGATTAGAGGCTGTTGTTGAGGCATGTTGACTACAAATTTGGTTAATTATTGTTTAACCCCTGCGGTAATAAAAAAAACTGTTTTTTTACTATTTAATGGCATAAATACATATTCAGAATTTACAGAATAACACGCAGCCTTATTCGTCGGCACTTCTTCGTAGTGTATTCGATGGCAAATTGAAATAACTAATAAAATGGCTCATCTCTCATCGAAACCTTTCCTAAACAATGTAGTACCGTTACAAAAATAACTATTTCCTGAAGTGATAATTCTCTTAAAAAAACCGTGGAGTATTACTGGTTTAATTTCCCTGAGTTAAGGCATGTGAAGCTAATAATTGGGACGTGTAAAAAACTTCCTTAAGGTGGGTGTTTCTTCCTAAACGCCCTAAACAAATTTTTGATCGCAAATATATCTTAATACACATGAAATTAGATAACACTTTTAGGCACATAGCACTTCATAGAAGAAGTACACTTTTTACAATTAAGTGGATCTGCCAGGTAAGTTCCCGGCCATGTGATTGCAGTAAATAAAAGGCTTTTATTTAATTTTTTTCATATAACAATTTTTTTTATTTGTATTTTTTGTTTAATTTTTTATTTATTTGGTTAGACAGACACATACAATAATTAAATTTCTTATTTCTTTTTATACAATTGTTTATAATTTTTTATTACAATTCAGATTTGTTTCTTTTGTTTCGAAATACAAACAGGATTGGATTATAATTTTTGGCATTTGGTAGTTAAAGATAAGAATTATTTGCGTTGGATTGAATATTGGATTTAAATAGTTTAATTTTTGTTTTCAACATTTTAAGGAAATATTTTTTTTATTGTTATGCTTTGATTGATGTAACAACAAAATGAACTACAGTGGGATGGAGGGTTTAAGAAAAGTCTTTTTTTATTGGTTTTTTCGATTATGGTTTGGGAGCAGTTAATAAGTTTTATAGTTTATTTATTAATGTTTTTTTTTATTTTATCTTTGGTTTTGATTTAATATACTTTTGTGTGGTTTGCATGTATGATTTTGTATGTTGCTTTATAAATTATAAATTTTTATGATTTACAAAAGACTAAAACAAATTAATAAAAATAAATAAATTATTATTAAAAACAATAAGAAAAAAAAAATAAAAACAATTCAATGATAATACTTGTATGTATGTGTTGTATTTGTAAAAATTTAGTATTTTTTCTTTTTAATTTTAATTTTTTAATTTCGTTTTAATGATTTTTTAATGAGTTCCTATAAATATGTTTTTTTCTTATTTAATCTTGTTTTTATTATTTTTTGGATTATTTCTAATAATTCATAAATTTTAACAAATTTGTACAAAAATAAAAAATAGGGTGAGGGATGACTAGTGTGCAATTGTTTTAAGTTGTTTTGTTTATAATCATGTTTATTTCAAATTTCATTCTTATTATTCTTTCTTTAAGAAATTTGCAGGTTTTTGTATCTTGTGTTTTGTGTTTGTTGAATGCAAGGTTTCAGAGTTGTAAAATAAATAATAATTAACAAAAATATATTTTAATTTTTGTTTCTTTGTTTTTTTTTAATAAAAATAATAATAAATTAAGAGTTTTGTATTTGTTTCCTAATAAATTTGTTTTTTTTTTTTTATAAATAGATTAGTAATAAAAATTTCATTTTATTGTTTATAATTCTATTTTAATGAAGTAAATTCAGTCTTTGGCATTATCACAACATTTGTTTTACACAATTTGGGTTTCGTTTTGTTTTATCTTTGATTTAGTTTAATGAGTTCTGGTTTGCATTTTTTTGTAAAAAAGCAAAAAGTAAAATTTTAACAAAATTCTTTTCTGTTCTAAGCATAAAAACAAAATAAAATAATTAAAAAAATAAGCGAAAATATCTGCTTCTGTTGACTTTCTTAAAAATATGTTGGCGTTAAAAAAATCAAAAACATTTATGAAACGCCCAAATCGTGCAGCAAATGCTGTGTTATAACTTTGCCCTCTTCTTCCATGCGTTGCGCTGCCACTGTATTGATTAAATTGAACACAATGGCAAAGACGGTGAAGGCACAGTATATGCCCAAGGCCAGCCACCAAATGAGATTTTCATAGGCTCGATGCTCAAAGTTTTTGAGCACTAACAAGCCAATAGTGAGACCAGCTAAAGCTCCAGTTAAATGAGCTACATACGAAACTGGTAGAGCTTTGTACGTTGTTACATCAACGGCTATATATTGTATATATAATGCTTGTCCCAGATCGCAAAAAACTAAAAAGAAGAAAAAAATAAAAATTAGAAAAAAAATTAATTAAGAAAATAATTAATTTAAAGTTGATATTTTATTTGAGAATATTTTTTTAAATGCTATGAAACTTACCAAAAATCCCCACCGAAAAAAGTTGGGCCGAAGCAAATTTCATTTGACCATAATTAAGAGTAATATTGGCCAAATTAGCTGCTAATATGGCATAAACACCACCACTGGCACCCAGCAAATAGACATCAGACTCTACTACACTTGTCCCTAAAGAGCCAGCAAACACACCAGCAAAATAAATGATGGCCACACGCAAGGAGCCATGCATTACCTCCAAAGGAATGCCGTAGAATAATTGTATGACGACATTAAAACCCAAATGGAACCAGTTGACATGTAAAAACATGTAGGAGATAAAACGCCACACTTCTAGACGCCGGTCCGGCCTATAAATAAATACCGAATCGTCGTATATGGCTAAGTCTTGAAATTTTGCAGCAAATTTTTGTACCGTCGAAGTGTTGTAAACAAAAACTGCGGTCTAAAAAAAAAACAAAAAGAAATAAATAAAAATTCATAAAAAAGTCGCTAAAAATTACAAGTAATTTTTTTCTTTTCAAAGAGCGAAAGTTTTTTTTTTTTTGGGATAAAGATCAAAACTTACTTCTAATAACGAAATCATTAAAATAAATAAAGGCCAACTTTTCCGATGATCGGCTTTAAAATATACTGCCTCCATATCAATATTTGCTGAACTTTTTAAATTACTTGTTTGCAGATGATGATGATGCTGCTGTTGGTATAGGTGATGTTGTAGTTGATGTGCTAACGGTTTTTGCATATACATGTGTTCATTATGTTTCGTACAACAGGTTGCACTATTTACACTGCTATCAGTATCATATGACGATGATGATGCCGATGAGAATGTTACATTTTGTGGAATGTCTATGATAATTGATTCAAATGTTGAATCTAAAGATTTTGTTGTTTCTTCGTTGTTTTGAGCCATTTTTATTTACGTTTGTTCGAATTAAAAGTCTTTTGTAGTTGATTAACTATAGAAAACAATAAAAAGAAATGAAATATTTAATTAATTTTATTTTACAATTTACTAGTTTGTAATTTCGAATTATTCTTAATAATGACATGTTTGTTTATAAAAGCAAAATAAAATTGTTTATTTTTTCTGCCTGTTGTATGCATTTTTGTAATTTTTTTTCTTTTCTCCTAAAGAATTTTTATTTTTCTTTTAAAGTTTTAATGTTCTTAATTTCTAGAGTTTGCGTTTTAGTGTTTATGTAAATGATAAAGTGTTTCTTTATTTGTTAAATTATGTTTGAGGTAAAACAACAACATTTAAGGGGGAAAAAAACTTTTATTTACAGATTAGATTGAAATAAAAAGAAATAAGTTTACATATAAATATAAATAACCCAATTTCTGTTTTTTTGTTTTGTTTTGGAATTCTTTAGTATTTTAAGAATTTTTAACTCTACATTTTTTGGTGTGAAGTTATTTAATGTTTTTTCGTTTTTTTTTTTTAATTTTAAAATTAAAAGAAAAATATTACTTATTTTTTCATTTCATTCGATGACTTTTATCTTTTGTTTTGCTTTAATGAAACAAATTTTTTTATCATCATGATTATCATAATAGCAGCAATCTTGTTCAATTATGCATAATAGTTTTCGTTTCAATTACATTCACATCTAACAAAACAAATCATTAAATTATTGTCATTTTCTACCTCAACAATTTTGCATAAGTAAAAACCTTTTAAACTTTAAAGTAAATTTAGCAATTTGAAAAAGATGAACATAATCTTCAACTTGAAAAAAAATAAGAAAAATGTTTAAAGTTCATAACACAGTTAAAACAAATGCAGAAACTATGGACAATGAAAGTGTTTCAGTAATTGTTAAAAGTTTTTTCTTCGCGTTAGATTTGCATGAAATACAGTTCTTTCCTTTTAACTACAAATAAAAATGAACTTGAAACAATGAATTATAATAAATGGAACCTTTTTGTTAATTGAAAAACTTTAAATTTGAAATAAATATTATTATAAAATATTATGAATTAATATTAAGCGTAAAAATGCAAAAACTGCTTGTTATTTAGTTAAAAAATGGTATTTCGTTCAGGTCACATTTTTTTTAGATTTAAGTTTTAATCTCTTTCCTTAGAAACTTTTCTGTTTTCAAGGGAAAGAACTGGGTTGAAAAACTTTCCACTCGAATTAGTAGGTTAAATTTTGCGAAGAGCTAGAAAAGTTAACAAACTTAATAATTTTAATAATGTTTTTGACATGACCTACTTTCTGTTCATCGCGTTTTTTCTATAAAAAACTAAATGATCATAATTTTTTTTCAGTCAACAATCAATATGACTTTAACGACCCAGAAGAGAAAAAATATTTCAGCTTGAAAATCATATTTCTTACTTTCTGTGTTCTTTGTATGTCTAATATAATGAAATAAGAAAAAAAAATATTTTTTGATAAAGGATTTCTGATTTCAGATTTTTGTAAAACGCTGTTAATTTTCTTATTTAACATTAACTAAGAAATTCGATCCTTTGCCGCATACTTCTAATGTTTTTTTTTTATGAAAGATTCAACACTCTTAAAATTAACTTTAAATCGACTCTAGTCCTTGTGAAACGTTACAGCTTCTGTTTGTAAAAATTATTAAATTTATAAAAGCAACTAATTTTCTATTAAAGTAAAACCTCTCAGAGATTAAAAAACAAACAAGATTACTGAAAATTTTGCTGGAAATAATTGTATTCATAGCACGAATTAAGTATTTAATTAAATGTTTCTAAGAAATCTTTGTAACTGAATTTTTTTCATTAAACCAAAATTTTCTTCAAAAATTTCTATAAGATTCTTTCGTATTACTTTTCTCCTACAATAAAAAGAAATTTTTAAAATCAGTAGTAATTAACATAAATAAATCATAAAAACTATTGAACATTTATTTTTGTCACCTTATAAGAAATGCAAAAAACCAAAAAACCCGAAATGGAATTGTGCTGCTCATTGTGACGAGAGATGTTAATTGGGTTCTAAATCACAAGAAATGTTTACCGAATCTAATAAACGATTGCTAAGTGTGCCTTTGAATTTTACTTATTTGATGCACTTGTAGCCTACGGCATAACTTACTTCAATTCTTATGAAAAAGTAATAAATATCAAAACACAAGCGATAAGTACACTGCCCGAAATATCTAATAAATATTTTTCTACTTCCCATTTCACTTTCTTAAAAAAATATTTTTCAATAATTTTTAATTTATTTCGTTGTTAATTTTTTTGCACAATTTTTGAATGTAATAAATATTTTTCAATTAATTAAGAAATGTTAATAACTCCATTAACAGCAAAAAAAAAAAAAAAAAACTGTTTAAATTTTTAAAAATGCAAAAACTCAAATACCATAAAATATTATTGCATGTTGCATGTGAAGCAAATAAAAAAAAAAAATGAAAATTTCATTTTAATTATAACCATCTAATAACGAAATAAACAACACATATTAATGAGACGTTAGTTATGGTTTAAAAACTTTTTGGTTTTTAAAAATAATAACAATAAAATTTAAAATGGAAATTTAAAGAGAAATCTTCAAAAATACTTTAAAGCAAATAATTGTTTAATTTAAACAAAAAATTTATAACAATTAAATACAACTGCAGTTTTAGTTGCAATCTAACAAGAGCATTAAACTAAGAAGTGTGGCCTTTAAAAGAATGCAATGAAAAGAAATCATAAGGCATGACAAGGCAACATTTAATTCAATCAAAACTAGAGTATTTTTGCTCAACACAAATATTTGTGTTAAACAGGCAGCTTAAAACTTTTCAATAATATTTTTTCTTTCATTATTTAAACTTTGTTTTTACTTAAGTTTAACAAGAGGAAAATCTTACCTTATAAAACTACTGTAGAATAGTGTAGAGTAGAGTAGAGTTGATTGTTTTGAGTAGAATGAGTATAAAGTTTCTAAGTTTGTTGGCAGTCAATTCTTGCTTGCACTTGTCGTTTAGCAGTAACAGCTGCTATTTAACTTTACTTTTTTGTTGTGCGTGTGTGGTAGTAATTCCCAAATTTTTTCTTTTTTTTATTGTATTTTTAAAGTTGGTTGGTTACAACTTGTTGTTACCGTTAAAGGCTGTTGTTGAGTAGATTTTAATTTGTTTCTTCAAAATCTTTTGTCTTTTATTGGTTTTTAATTAAGACGAGTATTCACTGACACTGGTTTTATTTTATTTTATTTTAATTAACAATTTATATATTAATTTCACAGCGTTTAAAATTAATGATTAATTAATTAATTGTTTACGATCTTTTGTATTCTTGCACTATAAATATGTTTTGGTTCGTTTAATAATATTTTTGAAATGCAGTTGCTTGATTTTGTTTTGTTGCTGTTGTTGAATGCTACTTTGTCTTAAAAGTTTATAATTCATTTTGAGCATAAAACCTCTTTTAATGAAACAATATTTGATTGATGCACTTTTTCATAAATTTTTTTTAAGATTCTTTTAAATAAATTTTGAATTTTTTTGTTGCAAAATTGTGCGTTTTTATTTAAATTGAATTTGTGTTGTTTTGTATTGTGTTGCTAAGTGATGTATTTTATGTATTTTGTTTTTCTGCTGCTGCTGCCACCTTCCTTCTTTTTTTTATGTAAAGTAATCCAAATTTTGTGTTTGTCACTTTTTTATGCACTTTTATTTGAATTTTCTTCTTTTTATATATATATTTTATAACGGTAAATAAATATTTTCTTTTACTATTTGAATCCAATACGTTTTATTTTTTTTTTCGTTTAATATTCAGATGTGCGAATTGGTGTGTGTTTGTGTTGTGAAATGAGAAAATGCTTTAAAAATTCTATTCGCTACAATTAACGTTTGTATAATTTAAACATCCTACTGGGTTCACGTTCCGCACGCAACTGACACGGAATGTTAAACTGCCGGTCTTGAAATACTTGTTTGAAAAGGAAAAAATTACTTTATACTAAAAATGTATCTCATATCTGTTTGCAACATACAACATGCCCTAACTAGTAAAACATTTAAAAACAAAGCACAAAATCCACACCATGCACAAAAACCAAAAAAAAAATCATTTGAGAAACAGCTGTTTAATATCTTATAGAACGTTTTGTATCTCGACTGCTTGAACCACACGACGACTTAGCTTGTGTATTTTTGTTTTTGGTTTATTTAGGGGGCAAGTACTCGAACAGCAAAAGCAGCTGCTCAAAACCACTTCCAACATGTTGTAAGCAATTTTAAGGCAAAATAAAAAAAAAAAAAAAAAAAAAAATAAAAATGCTGGGTGTAAGGTAAAGTGTTCTTGTTGTTGCTGTCTTTAACTGCTTAAGAAAAAAAAAAAAAACGGAAGCGGAATTAAGTTTTAAGCTGTGCGTTTGTGTTCTAAAAGCATTTCAAACATAAAACTTTAGGCAACACTTTAATAGCTTAATGTTGTTGGTTTCTCAAAAACCAAACGTAATTTTACCTGTAGCTGTGTGTCATACAGGAAATCTTGTTTTTTTTATGGATGTTTTACTTGTACAAGAACGGTACGTGCCAAGTAAAAGAATATATATAACAAAATAAAAAATTCTTAAAGCAGTTAAATTTCCAATAAAAAATAAAAAGTGATTTTACTAAAAATTATTATAAATATGAACATTTTGTTAAGAAATATTTAAGAAATAAATTACTCAAAAAAGGCATCTTAAAGCAACTAGTTTGATATCTTTTAAATACTGCAGCAACTTGTTTATCTTGTGTATCTAGTTCGAGTTGTTTGTATAAGAGTTTTAGACATGTCCCAAAAGTTTGTTTTGTTTGTCACAAATATTTAGGTTTTTCTTAGGCAGTGCATTTATAATAATTTGAAACACTTTCAGATGTTCTCTAGCTGCTGTGGGTTTTGGATGTGAAGTTGAGAAGAGGAATAGTTGAAATGAAGACAATTCTTAAAATTCTTTTTCACGTATAGAAAATACAACTAAAATTTTAGCGTTATACAGTGTCCGAAATTAAATTAAATAAAGTTGTAAAACTTTCTTTGAAAATGTTTAACTTTTTTTTTAATGAAATACAGAGAACAGAGGCCTCAAATAAATATGGAAGTTCAAAACAGCAAATGTCTTTTGTTTGCAGTTATTACACTTGGATTTATCTAGATTTAATTGTTAAACTTGTGTCGGAAGCTAATTTAAAGATTTTTTTCTATTCTTAAGGATGAAGAAAAATTTTCGTGGTGGTACTGTGATACATTTTACACTAAATTTTGTTGATTATTGAGTCTTGATACTTTATAGTGTTATTTTAACAGCTTTAAGCTGCTTATTGCACGAGGAAAAATATTTTATAATTTATTTTGATAAATTGAATACTTAAAAGCTAACAAATTTAATATTTGAATAAATATTTGAAATAGAATATTTCTCACTGCTTTTTTTATAAATTTACTCAATTTGCATTATTTTGTTCAATACAGCACTTTAAAGGGTTTCTTAATGAAATTTTATCAATTTATAATTTATTAAGAAATTTTTAATGTATAAAAGATTTCATGTTTAGATGTTTGACACAAATATGATTTGAAGACATGATAACTTTTTTATTACAAAAAAAGTAATGTTCTCCTGATTTGCTTCAAAATTTCGTAACTGCTTTTTTATTCAAAATATTCATTAAAGTGCTAAAATATTGAAAACAAAATTGTACAATAAAATTTAACTTTAATGTTTAACACACATGATAATTCCGTGATTTTAAAAGATTTTGTCAAAAAGCATTTTATTTCTCAGCTTATTCTCCTTTAAAATCGCTGTATTTGGTCAGGCTTATTTCTACTTTTTCTTCCCTGGACTCAAGACCTTCCAAATAGTCAATTCTTTTAATGGTGACATTTTCGCTTGATCAAGATCATTTAATCATTTCTTCAAATTTAAAAATACGACATAGTCGTCAGAATCTCAATCTGGCGAGTATGCTGGATGGGGTAGCACCCTATAGCTTATGAATTTTTGCCATATATTGAACGGCATTAAGGCACACATCACGCGGATACACAATTGTAGTTTGAGAACCCTAATCCACTTTAGCATAGACAGGCCGATTTGAGAAAAGCTAATATTCTAGAATAAAATTAGTTTCGCCCTAAATCTTTCCTATTTTACTTTTTTTATATTTTCTGATCTTCAGAAATTCGCTATATAATGTAATAAAGACCTGTTTTAGGCGACCTCGATGTTTGCCATCAGCTTTCTTTTTAATATCGAATCAGCACTTAGGGAATGACTCCTACTTAAGTATTACGTTCTGCTAGAGCTAGGAGATTATGTTATGGGAAGGACGATGGAGGGAATAGTATTTTTGATCATTCGATTTGAATTTTCCTACATTGAGTGTGACAGGAGAGACCTCTACAGGAAGTTGATTCAACATACAAAATGCTTGGCTAAAAAACGAACAAAACGAAATAAAGTAATCCACTTTGTCAACATTGAAACATATATTCGCGTACCATTTATCACGCTTTTTTGCTTTCGACTACATTTCAGTAATATCAATTAGAATCGGCACTCAAGGGATGACCAATTCTTATGTAGTATCTTTCTTCCATTTTTATTAAAATTGACTAGGTTGCCTGTTTTCCATAGCCGTGAAAAAGAAACTAATGGACGTTACTTTTTCAAAACTCGACAGTAGTCCAGTAACAGTAAACATTAGCGGTGTTAATTTGAAAATTGCTGTACATAAAATACAAAAACCTTCGGAACTATTCAAAACTAGTCATGTTCTGAATAAGAATATTGTTTGGGGTACATTAGAATTAAGTTAGTAACTCCTTCTAACATAAGTGGGAAAATTTTAACCAAACTATTTGTCGCTAATGCGATTATCTTTTATTAAAAGGACTAAAGTCATTTAAAACGAGTTATATAAAATGTATACAAATTAATTGCGTTACAAATGGTGATGAAGAGTAAAAGGTGCAGAAATTCTTCACTTTGCAAAACTCTGCAACTAAAAGTGATGTTTTATTTATTATTTATTAAACTTTAGCATAAAGCAGACAAAATAATTTGCAGCAGGAGCTCTTCTCACATTAATTATCATTTGGATAACTCTCTTTTCTTTCAAATTTGCTCTTGTAGATAAGTAAAAGTCTTTAATCATATTTGACGGCACTTTTTATAAAAATGATTTTGACACTAAATATTTCCTCTTTAATATTTTTTTATTTCATATTGAAGCCAAACATACACAAATTGAATTTAAGCCATTGTAAAAAAATTTCGACGGAATGACTGAACCCGCATGCTGACTTCGCCTGTAATTAAATTCTTGTGTAAATTTTAAATTACTTGCTTTTACTTTTTAACCAGAACTCGAAAAAAATTAACCAAAAGTGTTCAAAAGGTTTTCTAACAAACAAAGGTCAGATAAGCAAATTAATAAAAAGAGTATAATGAATAAATTTGACTATATATTTTGATCTTTTAACTTGGCCTACTATATCGAAAGAACATTTCGTTAGCGGGTTTTCTGGCCGCTTTCTACGGAACTTTCTTTAAGTTTTTATTAAAAAGGAAGAATTAAAATTTAGATTTTGTCAACAAATTTAAAATTAGACAACGAAGCAAACTTAGCATTATCATAATAATGGAGCTAAATAGTAAATTAAGAGGATTAAATTTATTCATGAAAAAAATTCAAATTCAGAATCAAAATTAAATTACGGGAACTTTAAATTAAATTTATTATCTTTAAAAATATTGTGCTAATTGTTTTAATTTTATTTTTCATCATCTTTTACTTGTATAGAAGAGCCGAAAAAAGTCAGCTTATACAGTAGATAAAGAAAAATAAAATCAGTGTTGATTATTGTTGTTTTTGCTTAAACTTTGATTTTTGTCTCTACTTTATTGTTTGGACAAAAATTTTTAGTTTATTTAAATGTTTGTGAGACGTTTCCTGAAGAACTTAATAAGCGGTAGCGAAATGGCCATCGAGACGTGCTTTCACTTTCTATAATCAAAATCGCTGATTTTAATAATTTGTTTAGGATAATTAGCACAATATTTTTGAAGATAACAAATTCAGAATCTTTTTAAAATTTCGGCAATTGGATTTTCCATATCTTCAGGTTAAATTCTGTGTTGGCTGATGTTTTAGCATTTACCAGGTCGCACTATCTAACTCGATATATCCGGACGGAGAAAAAATGTCAAATTAAGGGTTTTTACCTACACGCCACATTTAATACTCCGATTGTTTTTTTAGAGATTCAAGTCTTCTTGAGTTTAGTAGCTCTCTTACCTGTGCCTTGCTCTCATTAGCTGAGGAGACATGTATTATTTTTATTCCATTCGAAATTTTCTTTATCTCATCTGCAAGATAAATTTTTTATTTACCTGATTTATCGTCGAGTTTTAGTTTAAATTTTTGGCAGCACACTTAAAAATAATTTTGCATTTTGCTTTCTTAGCGGTATTTTTTCTGAGTGGTTATGTACTTTCTACTTTTTTAAACCATTTGTGAAAGTCCTCTTTCTCTAAATCATAGTTTCAGATATTAATCCTTGAGGATTCTGCCAATGAGCCCAAGAAAATTCTAAAGTTTTTCGGAAAATACAAGTAGGCTCAAAGCATATAAAAATTCAGTTAAAAAATAGCTAACAATAAAACACGAAGTTATATTTTTTGACACACAGCTGTTATGAAACGAGTGCAAGGCCACGTACGAGATCGGTGTATGTCCGTGTATTAAAATAAGTGACACCATTTCATTCAAGCCATTCTTAAATGAAATTCGATGTAATGTGCACTTTAAATGTCTCAATGTTTAAATTGAGCGTAAAAAGTTTCTATTCAAAATTTGTTTTTGCTACTGTTATTTAGAGGCTGCTTTTTCAACTCAGACTTGGAGTAAACACAAAGGGTTCGCAATTAAGGGTCTTTTTTTCTAAATGTCGGAAGATTAAATTGTCAATGAAATTACGATTGGTTTTTATGATACCGAAAACACTGAAGACATCGTATGATTAAAGAACTATTGTTTATAATTTTGACTTGATTGCAATTGTTGTCACAAGTTTGCTAATCATTTCTATTTAGTTTTGTTTCCTTTTCAATTATTTTTATGTATTAAAACTTTAATGCTAAAAGTAGGAATCTAAAGTTTTAATGCTTTAAAATCTATTGGGAAATTTGCAAGTGATTGTGTGTCTATATGTGTGTGTAGTACAATGTATACATAGCTGTCCCTAAAAGTCATTAAAGTTTAAGCTTAAGGCGATGCAGTTGATTGTCAAAAGTAAGAAGAAAAAATGGTTGGATGAATATGCCGAAGCACACATACATATTTATAGTTTATGTATAACAATTTAGTTTATAAACGAATAATTTTGGCAAATGTCCAACTAGTTTTAGTTATGTAAATGTCATTTATGCCAGACTTTTATGTCATCAATGTATCTTCTTATAACCTACAAAGTTCCGATATTTCTTACAGCAAGATCTTCCTTCACACACATTTCTTTTACATATATATATATATTTCCAATTTATATAAAAGTACTTACATATAACTATTCAAGTATTTTACATAGAGGTATATATATACAGAGACCTCTAGGCCATACAAATAAACGCAAATCATTTTTTATCTTTTATGTTAATCTAAACTTTTGCGTGAAAGATTGAAATAATATAATTTTTTGTATATAAAGGCAAACATATAAATAAGCATACAGGGTGTCCGCTGGGAAGGTATACTACTTTTTTGGTGCCATGTAGGTATATATTAGTTCATATTTGCCAGTCAGGAACATTTTGGAATAATATTCAATTAACCAACGTCTTTTAACCGTTAAACATGTTACCAAAATCATTTATCGATTACTGTGACGATGAGAAAGTTACGTGAAATTTTTGGGAGAAACAACGTGCAGACAAAATGCACTATTTTTCGTGTAGGTGATAAGCCCAAGCATGGACCACAACGTTCTGCAAGATCGGCTGAAAACATTACTACTGCTCAAGAAGGTGTTAAAAACAGTCCATAAATCTTAACTCGACACTGTGCTCAGGAGCTTGGTCTTCAAAGAAAATCTTTGTCCACAATTTTGCACAAGGATTTGCTTCCATTTGAGAATCAGTCGACACAAGAGCTTCTTCCACAAGACCATTTACGCCGCCATTAACATAGCAAGAGAATGTTACAACTCGCCCATGACAACCCCGATTTTGATGAAAAAAATCATAATGAGTGACGAGCCACATTTTCATTTGGCTGGATATGTGAGTAAACAGAATAATCGGTTCTGGGCTAAGGAGAACACGCAAATTATTCATCAGTCACCTTTGAACCCATTACAGTGACAGTCTGGTGTAAAATTTCGTTAGGAAGAATCATTGGACCTTACTTCTTTGAAAATGAAAACGGCGTAACAGTAACTGTCATGTGGTTGAAATCTTTTTAATGCCACAACTGAATGCTTTGGGCTTGATTAACATGTGGTATCAACAAGATGGTGCTACATCACATAAAGCCGGGATCGCAATGAAAACAGGCAAAGTAGTATACTTTCCCGGCGGTCACCCTGTACATAAATGAATATACAACATATACAAATTTGCCCTATAAACCGATCGTTTTTATAACACATAACTTTCAGTTTCGAAAAAGTTAATTTTTTCCTTGTTGATTTTGATACTTAGTGATCAAACTTCTCAAAATTCACCTTAAAACCGGAAAAATCGAAAAATCGAATCGAATGTTATTCAATTTGTAATTTTTAGAGTATAATTTCTGAATTCTTTTATTACAGAGATCGATTTAATAGTGCACGTCGGTCCTAAATAACAAATTTTCAACTCAACTCTGAAACATTGTGTTTTTTTACGCATTTCTTAATATTGTGCTTGCAAAATTTGGTAAGTTAAAGGATTTATATCGTTGACCTAATTGTTTAATCAGTTGAGCAGGATATAGAATCAAGTCGTTCAAATGTTGTACAAATGGCGTGGAAACTGAACCTACGAGTGTATACCAAACTACAAGGGATGTTTAAAATTCCACAGGGAATCAATAGAGCTTGCTACGCTTTCTTTGGTTATAAGTATATTGTATTTAAATATAAAAAGCGGTCCATCAGTTCAGGACCACTGAAAGTGGCGAATGGTCCAACCTTCATTAGTACCCAAAGGGAGGCCTGTGTAACTTAAGTTCACAAAAAGGGCCAATAAACTGCAGGGGTCAAATTTAAGTAAAATGGGTGTTAAGTTTAATGAGTGCTGCGTTTTCTGTTGTTTATGTATGGAAAATTACAAGCGAATCCCATGATCCTTAGTGCGTGGACAAAGAGTAAGAAGGTGCAGCCTATAGAACCCGAGAGGCGTTCCATCAATTCCAGAAAGCTACTATGCACTTCAAGGAATGCCTATTATATCACACGCGATCAATATATTTTCAGACTCAATAGGTTCGTTTTGATCAAATAATTTTGCTTTCACAGGTATGTATGCAATGTTAGTACAGGAGGCAGGGGACCCAAGATAGATAGTTCAAGAGTTTTTAGGACCTAGTATATAAAAGATCGGAGGCAATAGAACGAACGAACGGGAGATCAACAGTGACACGTTGAATCAATTTAAAAAGCAAATTACCCATTTTGTGAAGTATTATGTAAATTAGAGCTTTATAAATCAATTTCAAATTAAGAAGTAACAAATTGTACATAATGTATATAAAAGTATTTTTAATACTAATAAAAATCATTAATAATAATAAATAATAATAATAATAATTTTGTCCTAAAAAGAGACAATTGTAGTTAAGAATAGGGCACACAATCTACACCCATTGTGTTATTTATTAAATTTTTTATAACAATTAAGAGTGCTATATTCGGATATGCCGAATCTTATATACCCCTCACTATCTATGTATATCTAGTTTAGTGAAGTAACTCCAAAGCAAATATTAGGGTGATAGATAAATAAAAAATAAAAAAATGGTACTGCATATATATAGTTTTACATAAAAATTACATCGGCTCTGAATGGGTTAAGCAGTTTTTAAAAAATTTCTGTATTTCCTTAAAGATCTTTTCAAAACCTTTTAAATGATACCAATATTAAAAAAAATTTAAAAGCTCAGTAGCTTATAATTCGGAAAATTTGGGGAGAGCCAATTATTTCACTTGATTTTTTCCTTATTTTTAAATTCTTTATTGCCCTATATATTTATTTTTTTTTTTAATTTATTGGAGTTACTATATTGTTCCAAATGATATGAAGAAATTAGAAGCAGGCGTGGTATTTGCCCGCTGCCTCGTAAAACATGGACCGATCTAGCTGATTTTCATTAGCAAAATTTTCGAAACTATGCCTGATCGATTGGCTTACTTAAATTTTCGCTAGCTTATTGTGCCTTGGGAAAGTTAATTTCAAACCGAATGCGGGAGGACAGACGGACATCGCTCAACCGATTTAGCTATGCATAAGAACTCAGAATATATATGCTTTATGGAGTCGGAAATGGATATTGTAGACATAACAAACGGAATGACAAACTTAGATAAAAAGGGTGTGATGAAGGGTATTAAAATTATATAAAAAACAGCCAAGTGTAATTCAAGTATTGGCGACAGCAGTTTTGTTATTCGTGTTTAAAAAATTAGACAATATAAACATGCCAAATGAGGGTGGAAGGAATCGTTACATCCGTATTCGTATCGACAATCGTATGAAAAAAATTACGTGATACGTTAATCGTGAACTAAATGGCATTATGACATATGATTGTAAACGGTTTGTTATCTTTTAATTGATTCAAAATAGTATTTAAATTAAAAATTTCGATAGCTAAAGAAAGAGTATTTAGGCTGGTCAGTTTTTTAAATTTTGTTGTTTCCAAAGTTCAACCCCGATTTTTTGCATATAACGCTTGATTCAAGGACTGCTGCTTCAATTATCACTTCTTCATTTGGCACCAGCAGCTTTTCTTTATAAAGGCCTTTTCCTTCATTCCGGTTTTTCAATTTAAAAAAGTTTATAAAAGTTCATTTACACGATAACGTACGTTATAATCTGCGTTATTGTGAATTATCATCCATTAATGTATGTGATAATCCGAAGAACGTATTTTTACGATATGTGTTGTAACGATCTAACGATTCCACCCAAGATCGTTTATAGAAACAGCATTTCATTTTTAATTTAATTCTGCCTATAAAAATTTAAAGTATAAGACCACCACATATGGGAAAGTAACGTCTCTATTAGGACATTCCTTTGACTCTACTTTCAATTAAAATGTTACAAATTCTGTAAAAATCTTAAACGTCTTTCTATAACGTTTTCAGATGATAGACGATCAAAAATTGTAGAGAAAAAAATAGGGTTACATATTTGCTCTTTAGGTAGGATACACTAAAATCGTTCACTCTATAGGCATTTATTTGTTATTTGTCTACGTATGAACTTAATATAAATTTACGAGTATCGTAGAATTGGTTATACATGAGGAATTACGTTCGACGAACTTATTGTGTACATTTTCATATACAAAGAGGTTTTTATCTATGACGACAAGTATTCACATCGAAATATTTGACACTTCTTTTTTAAAAAAACCAGGTCATTCATTTCAGGTCATTTTCTTGGAATACAAGAAACAATTCCCAACTTGCTGTTTGGGAGCTAAAATCAATTTTCCAAAAAATAATTTATAATTCGACTTCAATAATTTTCTTTAAAATATTGAAGAGTTTTAGAAATAAAAAATACGTAAAGGGTCATTGATAGGGGATGTTAATATTTTGTTAATTTACATTGTGCTGTCATATATTTGTAAGTTGTTTTAATTTTACGCTTCTGACAAGAAGGACTAAACATTAGGAGTTTAATGTTGAAATTTCGGTTTTAAATTTTCTTCGACGTTTCTGGTTGTCACATTCGAGTCGAATCCTTAAGCAGACATTTAAACTTATGTATGTAAATTTTGCCATAATTCATAATGGACATCCCTTTATTATGCAATTAATTATAGAAAAAAAAATATATTTTAAAGCCATCTAAAATGCATTATGGCAGAGAAGGGTTGTGGCACTAATGAGCTTTTTATTAGAAAAGTTCAAAATGAAAGAGTTTTTTTATTTTTGCGAAATATTCTTTTAAGCGTAATATAAATTTTATTACTTTGGCAAGTTGTTTGGCTGCTCGGTAGTTTAAGTGTGGCTTATTGCAATTTAAAATATATTGCATTTTAATAAAAAAGAATCCAAAAGTTATACTCTGCCATAAAATCAAAAATAAACCAATGAAAAATTTGTAGAGAAACTATTAGGTAACAGTTAAAACTTATAATGAAAGGAAGAAAGGAAATAGAGCTATTTTACACACACACACAAACATATAACCACAAAGCAAGGCGACGAATAGTCAAAACTTACCAAACTATGACCGCCAGCCAACCAACTAAACTTGTTCGGTTTCTTTTTGTTTTTTTTTTGTTTGCTTTAACATATTTTATACACGTCGTGTAAAAAATAGTGGACAATTGGAAAAGTTGTTAATGCGAATTACACTTAAAGTAGGGTTAAAGGCAGAAATTTTGGTTTTGTAGTAAAAATAGTGAGATTGAAAAAAATAACAGGTGCAAAAAGTATATAATTTTTATGTTAAAAATTTAAAAATAATACATTTTGTTTGTTTCAGAGCCCCCAAAAATTTGTTTTAAAAAGTTAGACACATCTAATTATAGAGGTATTGTCCAATTAAGTGTGATTCCAAACTTGTTCTAAGGCCTAGTTCTTTGTGGTCATACATCGACACTGCTTTATGCATCAGTGTTGCCAGGGAAAGACAGGAGAAATTTACGATTTTCCTTTAAAAAATTTAAATTTTTTCATTAAAAGTTACATTTTAAAATTTTCCTTAAATATAATATATATAAAACATAGTAAAACTTTCAAGGAACTGAATAAAAATAAAATGAAAGTAAACAAGAGAATTTAGTTTGGTGACTAACTCTGAAATTTTAAAATTTTTTTAAATATCAATATGGGTATCACTCTAAAGCTTTTGAAGAGATCTTTAAGGAAATACTAAATTTTTCTAAAAATGTTTAACTCATTAAGAGCCGATGCCATTTTTATGTAAACTTATATATATGAAATACCTTCCACAATTTTTTTAATTTTTAATTCTTTGTCACCCCAATATTTGCTTCTTTGATTGGAGTTACTTTACAAGTGTTACTTGTTTTTTGATAAATCCGTTGTACCTTTTTCTGCGAAAGATTGAATTTCGATAGAATTTACTACACTAATTACTTTAAAAATACCATTAACGTTTCAAGCAGGATAACTGAAGTTTAAGTGCAACGCATTGTGCCAGAACTAGGAAATTAGGTGAGTAGGTTGTAGAGCTTATGGACATTTAATTTGAATCTTTGCATACTGAAAGAAACAGAAGAGACTTCCGCAGGGAGATTATTCCACGTACGAACTGTTGGCTAAAAAACGAACTTTCTCTGTAATGCGTAGTGCTTCACTGGCCAATCGACCGCAAACGGATGCACATTTTATGCGAGTTGACGTGCGAAATTACGGTTTTAAGGAACAAGTTATCTGGGGTGGAATCGTTAGATCCGTGAACGTACAACACGTATCGTAAAAATACGTTTTTCGGATTATGACATACGTTAACGGATGACAATTCACAATAACGCAGATTATAAAGTACGTTATCGTTTAAATGAACATACATTTTTTACGAACTGTCATACGTTAACAAAACTTAGTTCGAATAAGATGAAAAATGCAACAAATTCGCTAAAATAAAAGTGCGAATTAAACAAATTTAATTTTAGTTTATTATAAAGTTATTATTACAATAAGTTAAATCTAAGATTCATGATGAACACAAAAATTTGGCTAAAAACATGCTTCCTAATTGGGCATATTAAAATCTACTGCTAACAGACTATAGGATGAGTTTTCCAAGAGTATGAACGCAATTTATATTTTTGCAAGAAAATATTTATATTTATAATTTTGTGTTTAAGGCTGATCAAAAATAGGTATCAAGCAAAGAAAAAAGTTTTTTTTTTTTAAATTGAAAAACCAGAATGAAGGAGGCCTTTATGAATAAAAGCTGCTGGTGCCAAGTGAAGAAGTGTTAATTGAAGCAGCAGCCCTTGAATCAATCGCTATAGGCAAAAAATCGGTTTTGACCTTTAGAAACAACAAAATTTGAAAAACTGACCAGACTGAATACTCTTTCTTTAGCTCTAGAATTTTTTAATTACAAAACTATTGTGAATCATTCAAAAGATTACGATTCGTTTACAATCGTATGTCATAATTCCATTTGCTTCATACGATTAACGTATCACGTAATTTTTTTTCGTACGATTGCCGATACGAACACGGATGTAACGTTTCCACCCCTGCTGATTTTATAAGAGCATATTGCGTTGTAGTAACGATAAAACAGTGAAACACACCCCAGATTGCGTCGATGCTTCAGTGAATCAATAGAGCTGGATACCCTACTGTCACCGATGAGCTTCTTCGCTTTCTCCTGCACGCGGTCGAGTAACTCCAAAATAGTCTTTGCAGAACCGGCCCATACATGAGAGTTGTTTTGTATTTTTGGTGTGATAAAGGTCACATAGTTAGCAAGCAGATTAGATGGAGTGAAGTATTTGACACTTGAATGCTTCTTTTGCGACCTGAAAAATATGCTTGTTCCACTGAACATTACATTGAGTCTTAATGCCAAGAACATCAAGAGCTTCTAAGCTCATATTATTCTACAGCTGGAAAGAATTGCTGTCAGAAACATTTTTCTGTTTCTTAATTTGAAGCAAAAACATTTCGTGATTTATCACTAATAGAACAAAGTAAAAATTCAGCAACGTTATTGTTGGTTTATTTTTTATGTGGGATTTTGATTGTATTTGCAAATAACTTTGCTATTAAAATCGAATTATGTTAAGAAAGATTAATATGTTAATAGAGATTCTTACCTCAAAGAATGAAACAAGCACTCTTTCATATCACTGAACTTTATTTCGTGTCTGTACCAAAAGTTATGAAAATTTGGTCAAAAATAACAAAATTATACGTGTTACGTCGAGCCTACAAAAGTTACAAAAAATGTAAAAAATTTAACCAAACGACAACACTGACTTTAGGAGAGCTTTCGATAAGATCGATCATAAATTTTGTTTATTGAAGTCCGCTTTGCTAGGCAGCTGCAGCTTAAACTGGAAGAAAATAAAATGTTTGCTTTAATAAATGGATTTTACATTGAAGCATATATTTGTAAAATCGAATGTCATTTTGGACCATTTCTTGTCTCGTTATTCATTAACGATTTACCGTCTGTTGTCCTCACACCTATCTACAAAATTATCTTTACGAATTTCTTACTTAGTGTAAATATAATATGGATGGACTTATATCTAAGAAACGTAAATGCAACAGTACCGTCGTTTATTCTCTTAGTAAACATCAGCTGGAGTTAGTTGGATGGGCCAAAGGTTTTTCTGTCAGGTATATAAAAAATTATTTATTTTTTAGAAAATTATTCAATATAAGAAAAAATTCCTGTTGTTTCATTTAATTAAAAAATTGAACGTTTCGCTGGTCAGACCGATTTGCGTGGTCTCTCATGGAATTATGTAAATTTTTTCGTCTTAAAACAGTCGACTACCATTAATAAAATTGCCAACTTTGAAAAGTCATCGTATATCGTTAAATGCATCCTTTATTATGAATCTTATTAATGAACACATTTGTTCATAATTTATTTTATATAAGATTCGATTTAATGTTTCTTGTCGTAATACTCGTTATGCTCCGCTGTTAATTCAAATTTGTTGAGTAAATTTTACAATTGCAAAGCCTTTTTCATGTTGGATATCGTCAATTTAATTTAATATCTCAATTTTTCCAATTTAAATTTTTAATTGTACATTATTTAATATAAATTGTAGTGGCATGTCATAAAGTCTAAGAATATTATGTCGCACCAGAAAGCGACACTTGGTTTCGCCTGATGTTTATTAACAGTATAAAATAAAAAAACACTTAATTCGCATTGCAACAATTTAAAATGTACTGAATTTTCTATTTATTTAACACTTATATGTTTAGGACTTTTTTTTGTCATCGAGTGTAACTATAAAATATTCACAGCAAATAGACAGCGCCAGTGGCATTATTGAAAAACGAGAAGGATTATGTGTAAATGTAAGAAAAGCTTTCAAATTTTTTGCATTACTTTTCTATGTGTTCAACTTTTGTCTCCATCTTTTGCATAAACTGCTTAGAAAAAAATCAACCCCTTCTTTTGAATGTCATTGTTTATTCATGTGAAAAGTTGCAAACAAAACTATCATTCGTAACTTTACACAAATTAAAATCGTTGCTTGTTTTTATTTTTGGTGTCCAATATGAAAAATATTAAAGTAATTGAATCTTAACGTTCCAAATCACTTAAATAAGCAAACTTTTTAAAAATATACAAATTGGAATTTTTATATTTTTAAAGTATTTTGTAAGAAATTGTTGATGTAATGGAGTCTGTAGGTTCTCTTATGGATTGGTTTCACTAAGTCCAGATCTACACTATGAAATTTTTTTAACATTTTTCTTAATTTTCTATTTAAGTTTCAGCGTAATGCGTTATCTAAAAGTAAACATTAGCAACAGTAACATCCCCTCAAAACGCAAGAAATTCGATATTGTCTACTCCTCCTCCTTTGCTTCACAAACAAATAAAAATATCATGTTAGTTTCATGAAAAATTGCTTAGTGTAAATGCTGTATTAATGTGTGGCAATTTTGTTTATTAACAAGCCCATTTAACCAAAAATGTGCCTTATCACTAAATTTATCACTAAATTGAAGACGGATTTTCGAGGTAAATCTGAATAATTGGCTAGCGTCCATCCATTTATGATGATGATGACAGAGTATACTAATTATACATGTTAGGAAGCTTAGTATGAAAGTTTGTGTGACAGTTAACCCTTTTGTAAAATCTACCGTTATTTTCATACCCACTAAAAGTGTAGGGTGCAAAGGATTTTCATAACAAATTAAGGAAAAGAGTAACAAGTAAGAGTCTTGTATACCCTTCACCATCTATGTAAATATAGTTTAATAAAGTAACTTCAATCGAAAAAGCAAATATTGGGGTGACAAAGAATTAAAAATTAAAAAAAAAAAAATGTTAGTACTGCATATATATTATTTTACATAAAAAATCCATCGGCTCTTAATGGTTTAAGCATTTTTAAAAAATTGACTATTTTCTTAAAGATCTGTTCAAAAGATTTTGAATGATACCCATATTGATATTTTAAGAAACTTGAAAGTTTCAGAGCCCCGTTACTCGGAAAATATGGGTGAGCGCCAATTTAATTTTATCTTTATGATTGGAGTGACTTTATTGTTCCAAATGACATGAAAAAATTAGATGTAGGCGTGGTGTTTTGCCTGCTGCCTCGGAGGACATGGACCGATCATGCTGATTTGCAATAGCACCTCTTTCGACACTGTATCTGATCGATTGAAATATTATTTTTTTTTTTTGTTAAATTTTAACACTAACAGGGACTGACATATGGACAGACGGGCACCGCTAAATCGACTTCGCTGTGCATAATAAGTCAGAATATATATACTTTATGGGTTCGGGAGTGGATATTGTACTCAATTAATGATGAACTTAGATATACCCTTTTTCCACTTTTTTGTGGTGAAGGGTATAAAAACCGAATCTTTTTTAATAATTTATATTTTTAGTTATTTTTTGTTTTTATACCCTTTACAACAGGTGGAAAAACGGTACATATTTTTCATTCCTTTTGTAATTTGTGCAGCATCCATTTCCGACCGCATAAGGTATATATATTCTGAGTTTTTATGCATAGCAAAGTCGATTGAGTGATGTCCGTCAGTCCGTCCGTGTTCGGGTTCAAATCAAATTTGCAAAGGCACTACCTCAGCTAGGGAAAATTTGAATACGCCAATCGTTTAGACATTGTTTCGAAAATAAAACAGAACATAAAGTCAATAAATTCGTATTCGCCCATATTTTCCGAGTTATGGACCAGAGAAAAGTACGATTGTGCACCATATTCTTTTAAGGTATTAATATTGGTATCATTTTGAAGCTTTTGACGTGATCCTTAAGGAAATACCAAAATTATTTAAAAATGATTAACCCATTAAGAGTCGATGACATTTGTGTGTAAAATTATTTTCAAATCCTCTAACACTCAAATATTTGTTTTTTTGATTGGAGTTATTTTACTAAACGAGAACTACATGTGTGGTGAAGGGTATATAAGATTAGGCATAGCCGAATATAGCATTGTTACTTGTTTTGTTATAATATATTTCATTACTTACCGTTCATTTTTGAATATACGAGTTTAAAATAATTGGTGATTAAAACAATAGAGAAATTTTTTGCTATGAACAATTGACTGCTTATTCGAATTTTTTGTTTTTCTATGCAAATGATAGTAACATGAGTATGATATAAAATATATAGAAGTAATTAAACGTAAATATAACATTCGACTGGAATAGTGTAGATATATTGAGGAATTTTTATATTTGTGTTTTTGTGCGTATTTATATTTTATTTAATTTTATTAGATTGTCTTATTTTTGGGTTTATTCTTTGGAAAAATTCTATGCATATGAGCAGTTTTCTAACCGAAAAGATTCACATAAACATTTAAATGCATTTTATTTAAACGACAAACAGTGCAGCAATATCGATAAATTGTTGGTTCAATTGAGTGTCAATATCCTTTGTAGACAAGTGGTCAAAATACAAATATATGTTTTTAGGTTTTTTTTAGGTATTTGAACATGTAGGTTATTATTTTAATTGTACTTTTGCCCAATGAATAACAAGGGAGAGGGAGGGTGTAGGTACTGATATATATGTATGTGACTTTATTTATGGAAACAAATAAATACAACAAAATAAATGTTTATGACTGATACACTAATTTTCCGGCTCTTTGTCTATGTGCATATACATGTGTGTGTGTGAGTGTATATCTTGTGAAGGGAAGCATTTAAAATAACATTTCAATTTTCTCATTGCATTTCGACTTTCCTTTTTCACCCAATTTATATATGTATGTATTTCTGTACGTAGGAATGTATGTTTATAAATAATTTTTTAGACATAAAGCCATGTCTGCTATTATTCTCCGTTTTTGCGATTATTTGTGCATCTAACATCTTGAATATGAAAAAGTAAAATAGTTTTGCAAACATACTTACTTGCCTCATTTAACAATTGTTATTTTGAGCATCAAAGATCCTTTTTTGTCATTTGATTGTCTTCTCGTTTTAAAAAAGAGATACTTTTGCGAAATAAATTGAAAGCAAATATTTGTCTAGCAATATTAAATTCACAAAAAATATACGTACATACATATTTTCATAAACATATTTAAAAAATTGAACATAAAGTTGTTTTTTTTTTGATTGACTGTGTGCAGTTCTTAAGCCATTGTCAATCAATTTAGATTTTAGATTGACCAGCAATATTATTTTTCTTAAATTAACACAAGTCGACAATTTTCAGGAAGCATTATGCTGAAGAACAATTGATTCCTCCAGTATTGCAAAGACGATTGTTTTACTTATTATTAAAAAAAATATTGTGTTTATAGGCCTAATCTTTATATTTAAAATGGATTTTTTTGTGTGGTATGCTTCTACCAATTAATTAAAAAAAAAAAAAAAAAACAGGAAGGCTTATAAGAAATCTAATTCATAAGCAGAATGAGTATTCTTCTATACATCAAACAAAAATTAAATTATTCCATTACACTCATAACAAAGTGTATATGTAAATACTTTTTTTTTACATATGTATGTAATACAGTGGGCCCCAAATTAGCTAATTTTTTTCATACTGTTTGTCCAGAGACAGTAGCTTATTAATTTGCAAAAAAGTTTACCGACGAAAAGTAGCAAAAAGCTCACAAGAAGGTAGATCTTATTCGGAAATGCATCCTGCGCATCAGATGCCGATGAAAAACAGCCGATGCTGATATTTTCTTGATACGCAAACAAAAATAAATTATCATTTGTTTTAAAATTTTAAAACGTCTAAACATTACAAATGGAGAAATTAATAATATTTTTTTTAATTAGGTGAAAGCAAAAATGAAATAAAGTTGTGTAATCGACAAAAATAAAAAACATTAAAAAATAAAGAAATGACGAATTCAAAAAATTCTGGAGTATGTTAATATAGTAAAGAACTATCAAATTCATTTCTAAAAATGTACAAACAAATGTAATTTAATAAAATGAAACTAATAAAGAACAAATAAAATACTTACCCATCAATTGCATCAGTCTCTTTTGTAATGCGTATTTGACGTTTGTTTGCGCATCATATATTTCAGTAAAACATTTTAGAACACACGATATTTGCAGTAATACCAACTGGTGAATTTGCGAACGTACTGTGCATCAGATGCAGCACGGTGATGCTTTTCAGAACAAGCCCGTATTTTTAAACGACTTTAAAAAAGGAAGGAGGTTTTACAATTCAGCTGGATGTTGTTTTTTTATGTTTGTGCGTGCAGAACTCAGTCATTTCTGATCCGATTTTGAAAATTTTTGGTAATATGATAGATTATGCTTACAGATTGGTCCCGTTTATAACCCCCAATAATAAGAAGTTATTAAAAAAAAATCTAAAAATTAAAGGGTGTCCCCATAATTGATGTAAATTTACTTATATGTGATTATCTTTTGAACCGTTAAAGACAAATGCTTGCAAATTGGATAAAATGTCGATTGCTATGGCCGTTATTGTAACAAGTATTAATAATTAAAATTATAAATTAAAGGGTGCGCCAATAGTCTAAACATACTTCTAAACAGTTGTAGACAGACGATTACTAACTCCGCTATAACAACAAGTATTAAATTTGATTTTGAAATAAACGGGTGTCCGATTAGTTGATGTAATTTGGTGTATATGTCTGAACTTTTGAACCGTTATAGACAGACAGCTGATTTTTACAAGGGACCTGTTTTGCTAAGTCCACCATAACAAGGAGCTTATAATTTGAATTTAGAAATTAAAGGGTTTTCCCAAAATAACTGTAATTTGTTCCGTATGGCCGAATTTTTTAACCGTTAGATACAAACACCTGAATTTTAGACAGAATATCTACTACTTTGTTTGGTATAATAAGAAATATAAAAATTTTAAATTAAAGGGTTTTACAATAGTTGATATAATCTCATGTATATGGGCAAACTGTTGAACTGTTATAGACAGACGGTTGAAGTTTACACAGAACGTGATTGCTTAATCTATTACAACAGCAAGTATATAATTTGGAAATTAAGGGGTGACCCTTTAGTTGCTGTAATTTGATATATATTGCCAAACTATTGAACAGTTGAACTAGTAAAAAGTTTGGAGATATAGGGGTGTACCAATAGTTAATGTAATCTAATTTATTTGGTCATACTCTTGAACCGTTATAGGCAGACAGATGAAGTCTGTTTTGAAGTCGGTTTTTTTTGCAAGAATTATTTTCTTAGAAACGTGGCCAAATATAAAAAGTGGTGTAATAAATCGGGTGTACAATGAAAAAGTTTTCTTGTTTGTGAATAAAACACGGATAGATATTAGTCTGTATGATGCTATGGGTTATTTATATTTTCAAACAGCGCACCATGAGGTAATAAAGTAGGAAGCAGAAATTTTTATGCATCTGAACCGATTTTAACAAAGTCTTGCCTAATCATTTTACATAAATAAAACATAGATAAGTCTAATGTTTATCTGTAGGATCTAGATTACAGCGAAAGGTGAAAATGTGGCTTTAAATAAATTACAAAAAGAAATTGAGATATTTATGAAGCAGGTATTATACGAGTATTCCATGTATATTTCGAGAATGAGGAAAAGAAGGAGGAGGGCGTGGGGAATAGAAAAAACTCATAATTTTATGCTTCTCAACCGATTTAGTAAAATATAGATATGTCCTGCTTTATAAGATCCAATTCAATACATAAAACACGTGTTTTTAATAAACATACAAGGCAGATTTATTTTACTAGGTAGTGTCGTCCGCCCAGCTGAATGGTAGTTGGAAATGTCAAAAGTTTTTTGTATTTTCCTTTGTTTGTTTACGAATTTAAAAAAACACTAACAAAAAGCGTTTGCGTAACAAAGCAAGCATTTGTATTGAGAGAAATTATCTTTTATTTCTCTTTGCGTTTTTGACGTTTCCAACGCACAAAACAACAATAAAAAGACATGTTGTTTTTGTCAATGTTGTATTTGTTGTACAGCCGCTGTTACCTAGTAAAATAAATCTGCCTTGATAAACATACATATATATTTCTATTAATTTCATTTTATGACGAACAAAAAAAAAAACATTTTATTGTAAAACTGTCATATGTAAAAACAAAATATTAAGACTGAAAATACATGAATATAAGTTCAATGGTTAAAAAAAAAATCAATAGCGACTGTTAGCCTAACGGGCCGCAGCGACGAAGGCATTGGCCTATATCCGACATACAGCATTATGATTGATATGTTGCAACAGCTGTAGCTTCTTCAGGTACAAAAGCCACTCCTCTTAATGAGGAGCAAAGGGCACATTGCGTATTAAAAAATATATAAAATAATTTCCGTGGAATAGGAGAGGCGATATTACTTTTTGTTAAAGTTTGCCTATTCCTATTTTCATTATTTTATTCTAACTAAAAAATTGATTTATGTGCAACTAGTTGTAATTTTTTTTTGTAAATAGCTACGGATTTGGGGAATCGAAACGGTGGTTTGGTAACTAAATAATGAGCAATTTATTTAAGAAACTATCGACACATATTACCGACATTCCTTTAAGTTATTTTAAAGCTATATTAAAATATCTGATCCAAAGATATTTTCAGAAGAAATATAAGTTTGATATTTAAAAAAAAATATTAGGTGCAGAAAATTGTGTGACTTAGAAAATCATTATTAATATACGAAGTAGCAGAATAAAATTTTTTTAAAAAATGAGTTAAAACGAAAGAGCCGAAAATTGTTGATGAAAAAAAAATACAGATTAAATGATAGAACTAAAATGTAAATTAAAACGTGCATTTACAATTTCAATCAAATTTTTTATTTGCATACCTTTGGTCATAGACTTGAAAGATTGGACCTACTAGGTGACGCCTCTTCTGTGATTGTTCATTTGTTATCACCAAACTACACTTTTTATTACAAAATATTTTGTCTCATGTATTTGGGGTAGAGCCTCAAAGTTAACAAGGCTATAATATATTATACAGTGTAACGCCGGGTACAAAAAGCAAGTAAAAACTAAAATGCAAATCGAAATACAACTACATTTTTAATAAGAAAATTATTGAAGTAATTCAATTTTTAATATAATAACACACATGTGTATGTATATAAATGTATAAGATATTTTTCCGTCTATAGCCTCCACAAATTGAAAGATTTAAATGGAAAGATTTAGGATGGAAAAACATTTAGTTAAACTAAAAAACAAAAACAAATATATAAGTAATAATTCTTTAAAAAAAAACCGACTTCAAAACAGATTTCATCTATCGGTCTATAACGGTTCAAGAGTATGGCCACATACATAAAATTATATTTAACCCTTTGTACTCGAAGCTTTTTTTCACTCATAATACCAGCAACTCGAATCAATTTTAATAGAAAAACCATATTCACATATAAGTAAATGATATGCGCATAAAAAGAAAAGTCATAGTTGTATTTTAAATCTTTTTTAATTAAAAGAAACAGTTTTTTTTACCGTTACATAAACAAAACTTTCCTGAACAGATTTCATTTGTAATTTGTTAACAGAATAAATGAAGTTATTACGATTTGTTTTTGTCCTTATGTTATGAACTGAAAATTATTTGCATTGTCTCCATAGCGGAGCCCTCGAGTTTGAAGATAAATTTTAAATGGCTCCGCTCCGGAGCCCTCGAGTGCAAAGGGTTAAAGAGTATATTTTCTTTCGACATTTGCTGATCAATGCACATGTTAAAGTCATTAAATTTCAGACGACCGCTGAATGAGCTGGAGGAGCATAATCAGAACAAGCCCGTTTTATTTGGATTACTTTTTTTACAAATTAAATAAAGTCATTATTTTCATTTATAATATCTCTAAAATTTTAAAATTGTAATTCGTTAAACTCTGAGTCTAAGTTCTATCTTTTATTTTTTAAGAGAAAACTTACTCTTTTTTTAGCTAAGTTCCGAACTGATTTTGTGGCATCAAATTTGAACTATTTACGCCTTGCAATTTCATTTTATTATCAAAAGCAATTCTTTTTTAACTGCCGGATCCAATACTTTAATATAGAATTTAATACAATCAACAACTATTTTTTGCAAATCGCATTGGATAAGACTTCAGCTGCATAATTGTTTTTTCAATCTACTGTAAAAATATTCGATTTTAGACCGAACATTGTTAATTCTGGTTTTTAGCAATTTAAGAGCCTAAAGCCTGCAAAATCCAGATAAATCTGCACTTCTAACAACTGAAAAAAAAAAACTGAATGAAAATTCTCTTGTCTGTAGTAAGCAGTGTTGCCACTGGCTTTTTTTCGACCAATGTTTCTTCAAACTTTATAAAACATTTTAAAAGCTGCACATTTGAATTTTTTACTAAAAATTTGTATTCCAATTTAGTATCAACAGCGTAACAACAGCAACGCCAGATCAATATAAAGTTGTTGATAGAGACAAATTGGTGATTAATTTTTTGTTGGCTTAGACTTCGTTGATGTTTGGACCACGATTCTTTGCTTTACTATTAAAGCCCCTTAACCTTAAAAAAGAACAAGGATTTTTGAAAATTGGGTAATTGTAAATGCAGGATTTTTTTCGCACTGTACTTTCTTTTCAAAATATTTATAATTTAAAAATTGTATAACACAACAGAAAGTCGCTTGTGTAAAAAATTACTTTTATGGAAAACATTACTAAATAATATAAAAAGGTACTTTTATTACAAGTTTAAAAAACTTATGTCTCCTTTTAACCTCTTGCAGTGCTAGTTCTCTGTCTGATTTTTAAGTATACTTTGCCATTAAAGTGACTACATACAATAGGTAACCATTCAGTTGATCAAATAAATTAAAACCTTTTTGAACTAAAGTCAAAACTGTTAATCATTTTTAATTATGAGTTTGTGGGTTTATTGAAATAAACGTGTGTCGTTTCTGGTTAACAATTTATTTTCCAATGCTAAAACTAAATATGTTATTTTGACGATTTTTTTCTCCAACTTTGTTTAGCTACGTTTACATGGAAACTTTTGAAAAATATAATAGATGGGAACATACATACATATTTATTTATTATTATTATTATTTTTTTAATTTACATATTTAGTTATATAATATAAAAGTTATGGTCTAAATTAGCAATATAAAACTCAACCTTATCATGTGAGACATTTTAATATAAATTTACTACATGACACTTTTTCCCTAAAAAGTGAGTGTTATAAAATTTCATTTTATTTTGAGAATTTGCAGCGTCACGTTCCGATGGTGTTTTGGAATTTTTAAATAATAAAATTCCAAAAATATCTTAAAGTTTTTCATACGAAAATTATGTTATAAGAGCGCAAGTATTAATGCAGGATTCTCCGAGTGGAAAGGCTGAAAAGATTAAAAAAACGGATTTATAATAAAGTGTTACAACTTAAAGGATTTTCAAATAAACAGGGAAAGTAAAGCAAGTGATTTAAGTAGCAAAAGATTTATAAACAAAAATATGAAATTTCACACCTTTAACAAAAAAAAAAAAAAAAAAAAAAAAAAAAAAAACACATTATGCCACAAAAGTAAAAAAAAAACACACATAAACTAATATTAACTATTAGCCAATGTAGGGGTAACAACCACAAAAAAAGGATAACAAACTTGTAACTAGAGAATGCCGTTATGCTAAAATACTGCTTAAGAAGTAACTTAATAACTCAGGTATGGATAATACGAAATGTAACAGAAAACTATAAGAGATTTTAAAAACATGAAAATAGTTACGGACGCATATTTATGTACAGACTTTGGATCATGGAATATAAAAAAGTAAAGGAACAACCACGTGATTTGAATAATAAGTCAGGAATTTATACAATAGTTTTAGATAATCACGTACGTTATATCATGCATACAAAATCATAAACAATTCAAAAAATTAAACGAAAAGATGTTTTAAATATTATAGATCGTGAGTGATTGGAAAGGAAATAAATTTAAAAAGTTTATGTTTTTTTTTTAATATGATATGTTGGATATAAGGATGCATGGTTAACAAGGACAGCTGGAAGTTATTAGAAGAATGAGCAAAATTTTTGGAAAAACTCATAAAAGGTAAAAATTGGTTAAGTGCGATGGCACAATACCGTTACCGTTTAAATTTATATGAACATGCAATCGCTTTCCAACCGTATAAAGTATACATCGCCGGTCTCATGTAGAACGGTCCTTACACTTATGTTTGCAACTTTAAAGGAGAAGGTAAAAACATTATAGAAACTGTATTATTCACAATGTGATATTAAAAATGCAAATGTTTATAACACCAATATTTTTGACACTTTTGCATAAAAATTTTGTGACAAAGTGTAGCTGTATGAAATACGAGTTAGGGCGTTTCTACATGAAAGCAGTGATATAATTTTAATCATTATGTAAAGGGGAGTCGCTTTAGCGATGTCCATATGTCTGTAACTTTGTTGTAATCACAATTGACCACAATTATGTCAGAAAGGGGTGCTATGGCAACTTAGCAACAATGGTCAATAAATGATGACGCTTTTTTATTGTTGTTGTTTTGGCCACAAAAATAACACAAAAAGTTAAATTGTAATGAAGAATTTTTTTATACGAAAGATCTGAACATGGCATTAATATTTAAAAATGATTTCGGCCATGACGAAGTGTGGTCGCCGTATGTCACGTAGCGCCATCTTGTTAAAACTACATTTCATCCGGATCAATGTCATTCATATTTTCAAACAAAAAATTATTAATAATGGTGCGGTAACGATCTCCATTATCCGTTACGTGAGATCCGGCCTCATTTTTGAAGAAATAAGGACCGATGATGCCACCAGTGCACAATGGTTTTTTTCGTTTTTTTTTGCATAAAGTCAATTTTTTTGATTTAAATTTTTAAACACCCTATTTAGATTAAAAAAGTACTTAACACAACACTATTCTATTTGCGCGCTGTTAAGGTCAGCTGATTATGTACTAAACGTTTTGTGTGAAATTGGCGTAAAAAATTTTAAATTTTGATTGTTTGTTCTGGCGAAAGTTTACACAAAAGTGAAAAGGATTAATATGGAAAGCGATTGTCCAGGTATGTTAAACTATAGTTTACTAATGTTTGTATCGTTGTTATGTGCTTTTGTCTAATTCTATCGTGTTTTGTTTATGTGTATATTCAGAATGAATGAACTGACAAGTCTAGTTGTGTTTCGTGGATCTGTACTTTTGCATGGCAAAGCGTTGCAAAAAGTTGTAATTGAGTAGTTATTAACCAAAGTGTGGATCTTAATAATAAAAAATCAAATTTTTCTAGTAAAATATGTGTTTAGTCGTTCTGAGCAGTGGACGAACAACCTGGAACTACTACGAATCGATAAATTTGGATCGTCTTCCACACTTTTGTTTACAGCAGCGATATTCTCTTTAGTATGAACATTCCTTCGAATGTGCGATTTTAAAAGTAAACTTGGATGACTTGATAACGTTGTTCAAGCCTGAGTCTATTTACAATGATTTGTCCAATTCAATTTACGCTTGCGGATTTCAGTTCGGATTGGTTGTTGTGCAGTTTCTGACCAAGGCTGGCAATTTGGTATTGTTCTGGGCCAAAATATATACATAATCGTCCTTAGGCATTTGTTTATAAAAACTTGTCTTTGGCCTATATACATTTTTAAGCGAGCATGTGATGTAGTATCTTTGTGGAAAAGTAGATAGATGTCATTAGCGAAAGTCAAGGTCTTCCAAACTTCCTTGAACGCCGCAGGTAATTCCTCTTCAGTGTGATGTTGCTTCTTTCACTACGACGTCAAGCATAGAGCAGTGGCGATAATACACAATCTTGACGTATACCATAATTATTTTAATTATTATTAATAATTTTATTCCGCAGTTGCCCTTCGTAAAGTATCTGACATTTAGCGTTTTCATAGAGACCTTTGATTAGACTTATCGGCTTTGGACGTACGCCTTTGCATTCCAGGGCGTTCCATATGGCTCGATGGTTCCTGGTGTCAAAAACCTTCCTAAAGTCTATAAACGTAACCATGATCACTCTTTGGCTGTTAATGTGATTGACGCAAGACTTGTACGCACGGAAGCCGGCTTGTTTCACTCTAAGCTCAGGTAGGAGAGAAGTTGACAATATTTTATATGTTAAGAAGCGTGATGCCTCTCCAATTTTTACCATCACTTAGATCCCTTTTTTCGGTAAGTTTACGATAACTCCTTCAGAAATTTCCTCTGGGAGTAGCTCCGTATGCAAATGGGTACTTGTTGCTACAACAATATTTAACAGCTTCGGAGAGGTATTGTCTATGCCAGGGGATTTACTGTTTTTTAGCGATTTTAACACTGCACAAATTTCGGCCGCGTTGGGGCATTCCGTTGGCATGTTTTCGTTCGGCGTGTGGGATTCGCAGAGGCATATTGTTTGCTGTGTTGGTGGATACGTAGAAAGTATATTCGCATGGGAATCTTCTAAACTTTCAGCTGCTGATCTTTGGATGTGACTAATTCCCCATCAGCATTTTTCAGTGGCCTAGCAGTGCATTTTAAGCTGTTACATAATATCTTTGCTGCTCTTTGACGCTTGACATCCCGGTTCAGGATTTCATAACTGATCCATTCTTTACAGGGGTTGTTCTCATATCCAATGTATTCGTCTGTAGCTTGTGTAAATTTCTTTTTTGCTTCCTCCCAACAACGCGGTGTACTATTGTTGCTCCGAAGAGATGTTTTTAATGCTAAAGTATAGAAGTTTACAATAGCTGGGTCCTTAAGCTTATCAACTCTTCATTCTCTGTCAGCCGTCCACAATCATGGCTTTCCTTTGTGCTCTCTACATTGATGTTGTTTACTACAACTTGTAGCAAGTAAATCAATTTCATTTAGTCCACCTCTCGAACGATCTATGGCTTGAACTGAAAAATATAAAAATACGATGACTTTCGCTTAGACTGTTATAAGGATAAACGATTTTTGTATATGCATTTCTGTTCAGTTTACAAAAAGTTATTAATTAATCGCCAGGTACATTTAAATAATTAATAAATCATAAAAAACAAAACGCACTTTAGTTTAAGAAACAAATTCTTAGAGAACGTTTGATTGTCCAAACGACTCCACTAAGTTTTAAGAAATAATATACTATTATTGTTTTAAAAAATTGACTTGTGATACTCCTTCTTAGCGTAAACAAATTTCTTCTGTGCTGTCATTTAAATAATAAATAGATGAGTTGGTGGCAAATTTTCACCAGTGTTTTCCCAGTACTGTATCATTTGAAATGCAAAAGAAAGCAATAACAAAACTAACAGTTAATCAAAAATCAAAAAATGTTAAATCCTTTTTCCCACGTTATAACAGGTAAAAATACCTCTCTCTCTGTATTGTATACTAATGAGTCAGGGAAATTACACAACAACAAAACATCAAGCAAATGTAATTTCTTTCTTTTCCTCACGCACTTTGCTGGATGTCCTGTTGGGAAGTTTCGCATATTGGCTTAATATTTTAAATTTATTTTTCATAAAACAAAATGCAGTAGATCTTAGCACTGTTATACTCTCTCAAATACATTCACATTAATATTTTGGTATCATTTTCAGTCAATAAAACAACAGGTAAATAAGCAACTACTTACGTGTTAAAGACAATAACACAAACAATATAAGAGAATGAACAATAATAATGAACGTGAGTTTTTCCTGTTTTTCCCGATGACTTTGCTGGGCATAAGAAAGACACAGCTCACATGCAGTGTTATACGCTGACTAAATCGCTTTCATATGTTGTGCATTAAGGCGTGCAATCATTTTATGACTTTTCTTGGTTACTCTTGTTGTTGCTCCTTTGCTTTTGGTTTCTTAACTCAGACAAAATATTTACAATAAATAATTTTATTACTTGATCCTGTGGGAAGTTGTGCTTTTGTGTCAATGACTTTATTTTTTATTTTACAACAAGTTTTATTGTATTTGCTTTACTTTTAATTTTATTTGTGTATGCCTGTGTTAGAAATGACGGTTCTCGTAACAGAAAAGCAGGCAATTTTCGTTACATACCAATAAAAATTATAAATTTGTGAACTTTCCGCAAAATTAAAGAAATCAAACATTTCTTTAATAATTTTGTACAGCAAAAATTGCTTTAAAATGAATAAATTTATATGATATTAAATAAATAAGTTTATGATTATTAAAAAAAATAATAATAATAAAAATGCTTCCAATGGCCTAGAACTTTTAAAGCTCCACTTCATGCGAGTATTTGACCCACAAATCGCATATTTGTTGCGCCTTTTTCCAAACGCACTTGTGTGCGTGTTTATTTATTTGTGCAGTTAATACTCACGATTTTTAATATTTACGGATGCAATTGTGTTGCTTAACAAGGAAATTTTTCCTGTGTATTTACTTTGTTTATGGAAATTCCTACACTGAACATGAAAATTCCACATGTGTTGGCCACATGTTGACAGGAATTTCCACAAGTCGATTAGTTTCGTCTATTTCATTAAACAAAATCCTTGGTTAGCACTCTATTAAATGCATACAAGGTAAAACACATCTAATTCAATGTCTGCCCGAAACAGAAAGCAGCAGAAATGTATTTGTACCTAGAATTTTGTTCTTCTAAAATTAATCTTTTTGTTCATACTTACAAAGGTTTTGTTTTTATGGTAAAAATTGTTTTCTAAAATTTACAAACTAAAAGTTAAATTTTATTTTTCCTTGAGAAAACACTGTCATTGCATTGCAAGAATTATTGAACAATGTTTGGTATAAACACATTCTATTAATTGGCTTCTTATCCACCCTTTCTATGATCTTTTATAACAAATGATCAATAGTCGAACTGCATTTACATGATGAATTATTGTTTCATGATAAATGTCCCTAACTTAAATAAATCGAAAATGAATATTATCTGAGCTTTTAAAAATTGATATTCTGAAGAAAAACGAAATCAAAAGAAAACGCAGAAGACAACAATGTTTACACAATTAATAGCTTCACTTTGGAATGTGGAAATGAAATAGCAAAATTAGCAATTTTGTTATCATTTTCGTAAACAAATGTCAAATTTTATATAAAAAGTTGTATGTATTCATAATTAAAAATAAGTTATGATAACGTTGAATAAACAAATTGTTAAATAAAACAAAAAAATGTAAAAACACAAAAAATTAGTTGTTCATAAATATATTACACTGCAAAGAATCTTGTGAAGATAAAGATATATAATTAAAAAAAAGTTAATAGTGTTGTTATTAAATATGGAAAGACAAAAAACAAAACTTTTTATAAAAATTGATTGTAACTTTGTCAATTGTAAATTTTATTGTGAAAGTAAAATATTGAAATATTGTAAAATACTTTACTTTTACAGATTTAAAAAGAACTGTCGTTTAAACAAAGACGTGTTCAAATATTTAGACATTTTTGCTGATGAGTTGCAGCCAAATTGCTTGACTTCTTCTTCACCGCTTGAATTAGTTGTGGCCGCTTTAGGATTCTTTGCAGAAGGTAGCTATCAAAGCGGAGTTAGGACAGCTTTATATGCCATTAAATTTACCAGTTTTTCATACTGTTCTGGTGTTGTTGTTTTTGGCCTGTAATACATTAAAAAAACTTCAGAATCAGGTACAAAAAATTAAAAGAAAAAAAAAAAAAATAAATTAATTAAAAATAGTTTTAATTGTTTTTTAAATCGTTTTTGGTTTAACGGTCTTGTTAATACACAAGATTGCCACGCCTTTACATCCTGAAAAATGCAACATTTAAAATGAAGCCAGAACTAGCGTTAACGCACCATGATCAATGATTTTCTGTTTGAATATATGCATGACATTATTCCGGGCGCTTTGTAATATACATATGTAGAATTTCGCTACATGCGATGTCCGCATTCGTGTTGAATTCGACTTCTCCAAGATGTTACATGAGCTAGAGAAAATTTTAATACGCGAATCGATCAGACATAGTTCGAAAATTTTCAGCAATTTTCGAGGATCGGGCAAATTACCACACCTGCCTCTATATTTTTCATGTAATTTTTCCAACTTTTAATTGTATTCCTAAAGGAGGTTGTATTTTAATATAAGAAATTCATTTAAATAGTAAAACAATTTGTTGGCCTTTGACCGGTACAGCAACCCCAAGAAAAAGTTGAATATTTTAATTTTTTAGTTTTCATTCTATGCAGGAATAATTTATGCTTCCTACAATGAAGAATTTGATTACAAAATATTTCAAAAACTATCCGCAATAGTTTTTAGTAAATTAAATTTTGCTGTATTGTGTTTGGTTTTGTTAATTGTTACTTCAGAGTAAAACAAATAATAGTGCTATATTCGGCTATGCCGAATTTTATATACCCTTCACCATCTATATAAATCTAGTTTAGTAATTAGTAAGTAACTCCAATCTAAAAAGCTAATATTTAGGTAACAGAGAATTGCAAAATAAAAAATTTTAGTACTGCATATATATAATTTTAGATAAAAATGTAGCATTTTCTTAAAGATCTCTTCAAAAGCTTTAAAATGATGCCCGTATTATTATTTTAAAAAAATTTTAACATTTCAGAGCCCCGTAACTCGGAAAACATGGGTGAGCGACAACTTTTTCACTTGATGTTATTTCTTATTTTTTTAATTCTCTATCGCCTCATATATATTTGTTTTTTCATTAGAGTTACTTTATTGTTTCATTGGATGTCGGAAATGGATGTTGTAGAAATTACGCACGAAATGACAAACTTAGTTATATCCTTTTTCCACTTTTTGTTTTGAAGGGTATAAAAATTGAAAAACGTATTAAAAAAATTTTTAGTCGAGGATACTCATTAATCTACAAATAACTCAATTCCGGGATGGAAAAAATCATACTCTCGTTATTTAAAAAAATTATTTAAAGATTACATCCATTTGACCTTTTTCTATGAAAGGTTGAGTTTCAATACTTCCTTTGCCAGCTGCAGTATACGGGTCACCTACATTTCATTATAAGATTGGAGGAGGAGATTATCTTTTCTGACAATAAAGTTACTATTATAAATACATTTCTTAAGGAGAAATTTGAGTCTTGTTTGCTTAAAACTTCAACATTAAATTATTGCCATTTTTTCCATAATAAAATCCGGCACTTTAATGGAATTGAAAGAAGAATGTGTTCTTAATGAAGGTATTATTGTGGTACCACTAGCAAGTTGTCAAATTTCTCAAGCGGAATAACTAAAGTTGCTAATAATGTTCGCAAGTTTTCCGCACTAAATTGTTGACAGAAACAATTTGCTGTTTCTAAACATGTAACCAAACGGCAACACTGATATCAATATACAAACACATACCAGTACAATGTACAATATTCTCTTATACAATTTTTATTAAAAATTTTTTAATAGTTTTGGTAAGTAGATTTTCAAATTCTATTTACGGTTTCGTTTGTAACAACAACAACAACAACAATAAATAACAGAGTTGGAAAAGTTGTTACCAACTCCTGCAGAATTTTAAATCTCTTTTTTTTTCTTGGCCAATGGAGCGAGAAATAATTCTTAGAATTTTTGTACGTGGTATGAAATTCTTCAAATTTAAAACGAAACATTTGTTAAATTTCACACATATATATATTTTTGTTGAAAAACAGAATATTAAAGGTATATTGATTGAGATATTGCAATAAGGACTGATGTGTGTGCCATAGAAAAAAAAACAAGAAAATATTTGTGAAGATTATTCATGCAATTTAAAATGTGTCAAGGATATTATTCCTGCAAAGTTAAAAAACACCAAATTGCTATAGAAACCTTACAGTTTTTTTTTGGGCTGAGCCTATGCATAAAATCCCATATCGGAACAGTAGCTTTTAATCATTGTTTTAAACTAACACGCTGACAAAAGACAGCTAAAGCTTACTCTCTTAAATAGTAAATTATAAAATTTTAAATACCAGAAATTTGCATTTTTTGTTTAAGAGTCCACCCAAGAATCAAATACCTTCACAACTTTTCTTACTTTTTTGTTTGTGAAACTGTTCTATAAATCCTTGAAGAATATCTCTTTCGGTTTTATGTCAAATATTATGAGATATTGCGTTGTTTTAAAATATGCTGTGTGAAATTAATAATTCCTGCAAAAAAAAAACAGCTCAAAACAGATTTTATCTGTCTGTCTATAACGGTTTAAAAGTATGGCCACATATACACAATTGCATTGGAACACCCTTGTATTTCATCTCAAAACTATATACTTGTTATAGCGGACTTGGCAATACAGCGCCTTGTTGATTTTAACCGTCTCCCTACAACTGCTAAACATATACGAGGGCTGCTCTATATATTTCTGTCCTAATAGTGAAAATGCGAATATTTATAATCAAAAATAGTTTTATTGTTTTTCAAAATATTCTCCAGCATGATTTATACACTTTTGCATGCGCTCAAACAAGTTCTCAAAGCACTTTTTCCACTCCGATTAAGACACCACTAAAACATGGTTTTTGAACATTTCAACAGCTTCTTCTGGCGAAGAAAATCGTTGACCACGCATTTTTTTCTTGATGTGCAGAAACAAGAAGAAGTCATTAGATGCCAAGTCAGGGCTGTACGGCGGATGACCCATTAATTCGACATTTTGGCCGATCAAAAACGCTCTGGTTTGAGCCGATGTGTGAGAGCTCGCATTGTCATGGTGAACAATGATTCGTTTTCTCTTGTTGGTTTTTCGAATTTCTCCGATGACTTCAGGCAAACAAATTGTAGTATACCACTCAGAAGTGACCGTCCTACGTTGCTCAAGCGGAACAGTCGCCACATGACCAGTTTTGCCGAAGAAACAGGCGACAATTTGCTTCGAAGTGCTTCATCTACGAACAACTTTCGTTGGATTTTGCTCGCCTTTGAAGACCCACACGGTCCATTGTTGTTTCGTTTAGGGCTCATAGGCATAGATCCATGATTCGTCCCCTGTGACGATCTTATAAACGTCTTTTGAAGCACCGCAATCGTATTTTTGCATCATTTCTTTGCACCAATCGACACGAGCCTTTTTTTGAGCGACTTTCAAATTGTGCGGGATCCAACGAGAACAAACCTCTTTTACGGCCAGGTGTTCATGCAGTATCGAATGTATGCTGGTGGAAGAAATGTTCAAGGAAGTCTCTATCTCTCGGTATGTCGCATGTCGATCTTGCATTATGAGTTCACGCACGGCATCAATGTTCTCAGGCACAACAGCCGTTTTTGGACGACCTTCACGGAATTCGTCTTTGAGCGAGCTTCGGCCACGATTAAATTCATTATACCAATTTTTCACAGTGCCATAGGATGGTACTTCATCGCCATACAAAGATTTGAGTTCATCAATGCACTCTTGTCGTGATAATCCACGTCGAAAGTTGTGAAAAATGATGGCACGAAAATGTTCACGAGCTAATTCCATTTTTTTCTATAATAATTTTTTCAAGTCACTCTAAACAATACAAATAATGGTCGTACGTCAAAACGTTTTGAGTACGATTATGCTTAAAAATGACAAACTTTCCAATGGAAATGTCAGATTGCACTTGGCAGCACTCAGTGTTGCAAGGCCAAAAATATATATAGCAGCCCTCGTATAATGTACATCAAATTGCACACTTTAATTTCCAAATTCAAATTTTTTACTTGTTTCTTTGTAAACTTAAACCATCAGTCTATAACGGCTCAAAAATTAGGCAGTATAAATCAAATTACATAAACTAATGAACCCCCATTAATTTATAATTTAACATATTTATACTTTTTTTTTATACCAAACAAAATAGTAGACATTCTTTCTAATTTTCAAGTGTTTGTATAAAACGAATAAATTACATTAATTTTGGGAACAGCCGTTAATTTCTAAATTTAAATTATAAACTTGCTGTTATAGCGGACTTAGAAATACGGTTAAAAAGTTGGCTTCATCCATTACGTTACATTAACTATTGGAACACCCTTTAATTTTCAAATCAAAATTTTATTTGTTGTAGTGGAATTAGCAATACAGGTTCGCAGTTAATCTCAAACGTACGATTACAACTGTTCAAAAGTATGGCAATATATACCAAAATAACTGAAATGTTGGGGCACCCTTTAATTTATAATTTTGGCAATCGATATTTTGTCTTATTTGCAAGCGTTTGTCTTTAACGGCTCAAAAGATAGGCCCATATAAGTCAATTTACGTCACCTAAGGGGACACCCTTAAATTTTTGTATTTATATTTGTATTACTTTTTGCTATTAGGAGCTATTGTGATGCGCAATTGTTATAAATTTTACAGCGGAGTCATATTACACGGTTTTTTCCTGTCATCGTTTATTAAAATTCAAGGCAGATTTATTTTACTAGGTAGTAGAGGCTCTACAACAAATACAACATTGAAAAAAACAACATACCTTTTTATTGTTGTTTTGTGCATTGAAAACGTCAAAAATACATAGAGAAATAAAAGATAATTGCTCTTAATACACATGCTAGCTTTGTCTCGCACACGCTTGTTGTTAGTGTTTTTTGAAATTCGTAAACAAACAAAGGAAAATACAAACAACTTTTGACATTTCCAACTACAAACCAGCTGGGCGGACGACACTACCTAGTAAAATAAATCTGCCTTGATTAAAATTAAACAATTTTTTTAAAATATTTTCCATTTCTTATTAAAATCAGAAATATAAAATAACAAATGCCTGTCTAAGAAATTGATCATTCAGTTGAATACTCAAAAAAATTCAAGTTGTTCCAAGATTCTCAAAGAGATGGAAAAATATTATCACTTCCATATCGAAAATACCAGTGTAGATGTCTACAAAAACTATAATTATTCGTTATGAATATGTCAATGTTATTTGCACATAATACTTGATCAATATTAATACCGGTAACGAACTTTCAGATAAATATTAGACATAAAATTTACACGAAAATTCTTAAAAGTGTTATAGTTAATCTTACTTAGGGGTTTTAAAGTTTTAACCTTGAAATGCTGGCGCTTTTCCTTTTTTGAATTTTATAAAAAGAAATATATGAATACAGTTAAAAAATATAAGATAATAAATAAAAATTTACGTAACAAATTTAAATAAAAGAATATAAAAATATAAATAATAATAATATTTTCGTTCTTAAACAGGTATAAATCGGTAGGGTTTGTTTCATAAAAAAATGCTAAATACATCGCACCTGTTCAACTAAAGGACTTCAACTCAAAATTTTCAATTTTTCAGTAGAGACAAAATACTGTTTATGATAATATTAAAGGAATATAATAAAAAGAATTATGGCCTCGTAAAAATAATTTGTTAACTTTAAAATAACACTCGATATCTTATTGTTTTGTTGAAAAAGTCAAAAGAATGGGAAAAATTTACAGTGGTTAGAGTTGGTAAACATATATCGTTTTAAAAAATAAAGTAAAAAACTTAAAATTCTGAGTTGACGCCCTTTAGTTGAACAGGTGCGACATGTTATAAAAATTAGAATTTAAGCCCAACCTACCAAATTGTTACCTGACCATTTTCATATTACTGAGATTTTTTTTAAGGATCTTATTCATTTTGGCGATTTGAAATCTGAAGTTTATCTTTCAATATCCAATATTTTGTATGAAAAAATCTGAAGCGGATAAAGTTTAGTTGCTAAAGGTTTTTCAATAGTTTTTTAATAGATTTGCTGCAAGATAATACGAGAAATCTATAAATTATTGCCATTTCATTATTTTGAATAGCATAGATAACTTTCTTCATTTCCTTAAGTTGAAAAAATTTATTATAAATATATAATGTTTATAAAAACTTCGTTCTATTTTTTATTTAATTATCCCGTGCTCAGGGTCAAAGCACGCCTCGATGGCCATTTCGTTATCGCTTACTTAACTCTTCAGAAAACTTCTGAAAAACATTTTAAATAAACTAAAGATTTTTGTCCAAACAATAAAGCAAAGACAAAAATCAAAATTTAAGCAAAAACAACAATAACCAACAGTAATTCTATTTTTCTTTCTCCCCTGTACTCGTATACAGCTGAATATTTTTTCGGCTCTTTTATACAGTTGAAAGAGGATGAAAAATAAAATATCAAAAACACTACGATAATTTATTTCTATGCACAGGCACTTTGCAATTTATTTAATTAAAGACACGTCAATATTTTTTTAAATATTTAATTTTTATAAAAACTTCGTGCTATTTTTTTATTTAATTATCCCGATTAATTTAATTACCGATTTTGATTATTGAAAAATTTATTTCAACTTAATTTTTTCGTTGAAAAAAATAATTATTTCTATTTTTGTTTCCTGTTTCCGGATGATGCCACCTAACGATGTTGCGAAATATTGAAAAAAAAAATAAATAAAAAATAATAAATTATATTTTTATTTAAAAACTGACCTAGTGCTTAAAAAATTAGAAAAGAAAAATAAATTACAAAGTTTTAAAACATTTACAGATAAAGTACTGAAAGTACTGTGTGAACTTGGCTTGATTCAGTTTAGAGTTAAAATTAGAAAAAAGATAAACGATGATGGAAGAATAATTTAATTTATTGTGGTGGTGACCCAGTCAAAAGTAAAATGGAAAGCACAGTGGGACTTAAACGAAATATTTTGGAAATCAGTCAGTCAATTTCCTGGAACTATTAAAACACAATTTTTGCTGCTGATAGCAAAGAAGTGTTTGGATCTTAAGTTCCATTGATGCTTGCATTTTTGGTGTTTTTCAAAACAAGCACAAACCGTAAATTTAGTTCATGAGTTTTATGCATGTGAAAATTAAAAACTTAATGATTTAAGTTAATTTTTAAAAATTTGTTTAACACTCCTGGTATCTAGGATAATTTTCATTAAGCTTGCTTTTTTTCCTTTTTAGAGAGGGTATATTTTACACAAACAAAAAGTGTTTTGATAAAAATAAAAAATTGTTCAAAAACATTAATCCCCATAGTCAATAATTTATACAAAAAACACCCACTTGAAAAGAGATTTTAGCTATCTGATTGCAAAGTTCAAAAGTTCGGTGACATATACAAAATCACATTAACTATTAGAACACCTTCCAATTTCCAAATCAAATTTTTTTTTCTAGTTTGTTGAAGCGGGCTTAGCAATACAACTCCGTGTAAATTTCAACCTTCTGTCTACAACTCTTTAGTAGTTTGGCCAAATTGCATCGACTATAGACGCCCCGTTTAAATTTTTAATTTAAACTATATAATAATTGCCCTATTCACAAGCCCCCTAGTACGTGGTAAGTGCTAACAAAATACAACGGTGCTAGCTGTGTTGTTGGTAATTTTCATGCAAACATGCGATACAACACTTAGTACTTTTTTTCATATGTTTTTCAAACGTTGTATTTGTTTAAATATTTTGTGTTTGAATGAATTATTATTTTTGTGTTCATGTGTGAATTATATTAAATTAAATTGAATTAAAAGATATTTTTATTAGTTTTATTTATTTAATTTATTGATTTGACTGATTTATTAGAAAGTTGAAGTTGAAAGTTGCCAATATAAAAACTGTTCTTTAAGATTTAATATTGCTTTAATGACTCGATTTCTAATATTTTGTATGGTACCGCCATCACCTATACCAAAAAGAGATGCTACCTTACGAACACAAGCACCATTTCCTGAAGATCCCAAGCAGTAAAGTACAATTTTAAGCTGCAAGTCAATGCCTAGTTGGAGCCTTTCGCCAATTGTGTGAAAAACATCGTCATTTTTTATAAGGTTGAATATATAGGCAAATTCCTCTGGCCGTAGTCGTATCATATGAAGAAATCTGTTTTCATCAAAATATCTTAAAACCCGATTATGCCATAATGATGATTTTGGTAGCCCTAAATGTATAATTTTGCGACTGGAGAGCAGGTACATTAGGTTCATCCTAAAAATGTCTTGAATTTCATCCTCACACAAAAAATTTATTAATTTACTTTTTTCTGTTTTCTCCCCCATTTGGCTTCTAAATAACAAATGATGAATAGCACTTTTCTTCTTCTTATTTACTTTTTGACGTATGAAGTACAATGTACAATGGCATACTGATATAATGGTTGTTCACAAAGAAGTAAACAAAAGGTAGTATGCAATACTACCTACACCTTAGCAGAGCTTGTGAATACGGCAAATATTTCTTATTATACCCGACAAAGTAGTACCATAATGAAGTTTGACATTTTTGATATTTTAATAGATGGTTTTCGTTACATTATTTTTCTAAAAAGAATGTGTGGATGAACTCAGCTCTTTGTGTGGCGATAAAGCACAGAATATTGTTGGTATAGTGAATTCAATCGTGGTCGCAGTTCCGACATCGGCAAAATCCGTGAAGGTCATTCAAAGTCGTTTGTTGTGCCATTGATGCATTTTGTGAACTGATAATGCAAGATGGTAGTGTCATATATTGATAGTGGCATCTTTGCACATAAGTTACTCTTCAATACATTCAATTTTGCATGCGCACTTATGTAGTTGTAAGAAAATTATGACTCGCTTGAAAAAAGGCCCACGTAAGGTGACATTAATTTGCAACAAGTGACTAATCATGAATATATGCTTATGAGCCAGAAACAAGACAGTAATCGGCCGCGTGGGTATCTCAAGACGAGCCAAATTGAATACAAGTTGTTCATGAAATGAGCACAGCGAAGCAATTGGTCGCCTGTATCTTGGGCCTTATGGGTCATGTGGAAACCTTTCCGCTTGAGCAATGTAAAGTTGTCAGTTCTGAGTGATACACGATCATTCTACATCACGTGAATTTTTGAGTAGGAGAAAAATAAAATTGATGACTCATCCTCATAACTTCAGTTAAACTGCCTGGTCAACGATTTCTTGCTATGATAAATCGTTTAAGCGAATGCAAAAATGTATTGATCATCTAGGGGAATATCTCGAAAAACAAGCCATTTTAATTTTTGTTAATATTTGCTATTGCCGATATTACTTAATAGCCCTCGTCGACTATATAAATTACCAACCATATTTGCAAAACTATTGTACCATCTGACGAGTTATCACACTTACAACAGGTTGTAAATTGAAGACAGTTGTACTTTAAATATTTTTATAAATTTTCCATTTACATCCTAAGGGTTAATTTAAAGTTATTAATGTATAAGAATATTTATTTAAGATTCTTTATCATTATGACATGGGTATAAGTTACGTAACCGTTAATAAAGCCGCAGGTTTAAATGATTTTACAGGTGGCACGCGCTCCATTAACGACAGGTGAAATAAGAAAGAATGTTATCGACTTTTTAATTTTTATATTGCTGCTGTTGTTTTGTCTTCTTTACAAGTTTAAATAAAAAAATAATCCTTTCAAAGCTTTTTAATTGAAATTATCAAAACACAAAAACACACAGTCAAATAAACAAGTTGAAAGGAGCAGGTGTAACATGTTGTTTTTGGTAAAAAAACAACTATAAACCAGTTTACATAAAAACTTTAATTTATCTGTAAAAACAACGTTGAAAAGTAGCCGATTTTTTTGTGAAATGTAATTTAATCAATAAAGCATTTAACGGCACTTCATACAAATACTTACATCAGTATTTAGATATACAGGCTTTAGTGTCCTTAATTAGCGCTTTCACTCTTTTGAATCATCATTTAGAAAGAAAAACAGAGTCCAACGAATGAATCACGATAAACATGATGATTAAATTAATGAAATTGTGGCAGCCAAATTTAAATGTTTAATATAAAAAAACAATCATAATGAACTTGTATTTGCAGTTAATTTGTACAAATAAACAACATAACAAAATTGTCTGCATATAATGTTTGTATGTACACATGCAGCAAATTGCTTCTTTGCAATACTTATTTTACACATCATTGATCCTCCTTGGAACCACCTCTAAAACCACACTTTATAAATGCTGCCTTTAGTTTGGGATTCCCTTTTTTGTGTTTGTATAAAAGTGGCAACAGTTCTATAAATTGGCAGAGAATATCAGTTAGAGGCTTGTGTTTGTTACATAAAACTTTGACTGCTCTTAATTAAATTAAACAAAAATGTACGAATCGTTGAAAAATCGGCACACGCAAACTCCCTGCCAGGAAAGCAGTCAACTAATCTGCCAGTTATTAAAAAAATTTTCTTTGATATTAAATGCCCTGTCTACACTATCAGAAAAGCGTTATCTAACGAGTTCTAGACTTCCAGATGAAGCTAGATTAGGACGGGATATATCTAATTAATTTAATATTAATTCAATTGTATCAATATTGTATAAAGATATTAAATCGAGAAGTATATATTTTTTTTAATAAAAATCCTTTTGTATAGAAATATTTCAAAAAAATTTAGTTTATTTATAGGATACTTAACATGGGTTTTTCCTAACATTCTATTTGTAAAAGACATCTGATCGACAATTTAAAATACTTTACTGCTACCTTTAACAACAATGAATTGTATGTTCAGTTACGAAACAATTTGCTAATTATTGATTCACAAATATTTTACTTACAGGCTTGCGCCACTCAACAACTGAATGCAAGTTAGACCATAAATCATATAACTACTGTTCTAATCTGCACGTAGGGATATTACTTAGCTTATCGTAGAACCGTTTTTAACGTTCAAGTTAGGCCAAATGACTTGTGAGACCCTGTAGTGCTGCTTACTCTGTTGAGTACCCAGGGCAAATGAAATTAACTTTTAAATTAACTAAAATTTTTTTATTTTCATAAGACAAATAATTCTATTAAGTTACTTTACCTTAGTTTTGCTTGATTTCTTCAAATATAAATATTTTATATTTATCTTAGGTTTTCTATACAAAATTTTGGTAGAATCCACTGATGAGCAATATGAGCAGTGGCGAAATGGTCATATGAATATTCTTTCCACGCAGTTATACACACAGAAAAAAGATTGGTAACAATTCGCTTGATACGTTAAAAATTCAATTACTAATATAATAATTTGATTTTTATTATTAATAATTTATAGTCTTGATTTATTTTTTATATTAAGAGCTAACAAATGATAATTGCTTCTAAATGTTAGTTGTAACACCTCTTAGAAAAGTTAACATGACCGATTTGTGTCTTTACTAAAATCTATTCTATTAAATGGAAGATGCAACTAAACTTATTCAGTACATTACTACTGAAAACCAAATTTTGGAAGTAAGAATCATAAAACTCGATTGTATATTCTGAAATCGAAAAATGTTTGACACAATATAAATAAAATTTGTACAAATTACAAAAATCACAAATATCTTTGTTCAAAAATAAAAAGATTTATTAAAAGTGGTGAAAAGTTCTCCAATGTTGGTAAATGATAAGTTCAAAATTATCTGAGAATGAATTTTATAATATTTAATTTATTTCGCAGGGCAAAACGTATGGTATGGGATAGAAAGTTGAAGAAACTATGTGGAAAATAAGAAATCATGTTGAAAAGGAAGAAGAAAGCTGCATTCAATGGTTCAAGCATGAAATTTATAATGTATAATCTTATTCCTAAAATTTATTATTAAAATAAAAGTAAACATTAAAAAATTATTTTGTTTTGTTTAATTCACAATAATATTTTATAATCACCCAAGAATCATTTTTAAAATGGTTGTGACTGCTATATTTATTTAGTTACTACAACCGAATTCAAGATAATACACACAACCGACAAAATTCGATTGGCAACAAATTCGGTTCTTATAACGAATTTCTTTTCTCTGTGTACATTTCATCTTCAGAGGTTGCGTGGCTTACAAAAATTATTTGGAAATGAAGGAAAAATTCAGGGAAAAAGTCAAAGAAAAAAAGCAAAGGGCTACTTCTAATGTTTTAAAAGTTGTTGAACATTCAAACTTAGTTCATTCAAATAGATCGTATGCTAGTTTTTTTAAAGAGAACTCTCAAGCTAAAGTAAATAAAAAGAAAGCAAGTCTCATTTGATAATCTATTAAAAATTCGCACTCTTACTTTTTTGCATAAAATAATATATAGTCAAACACCCAGGTATATATTTGAACAAATACGTTTTTCTCGATCAAGTCGAAACCGAAATATAATAATACCTCGGCATCGATGCCTAATGTCTGAATGGCAGTTTTATGTGCATGCCGCACGTCTTTGGAACAATCCTCCACCAATTCAACAAATAAATAGCAATGCTAATAGTTTCAAAAAATTTTTATTTAATTTTTATAAATAATCTGAACATAAATAATATTTTCATGCTGTTTTATTTTTTGTTTTTATTTTTGATAATATTGTATACTTACATATGTATTAAGTTTATGACGTTAATTCAAATATTGTTACGTAATGCGTTCCTTTACTATAAATATAAGACCTGGTCTTGTTGTGCAGGAAATATAATTAATTGAATAAATAAATAAATAAATAAATAAATAAATAAATTCGCCGTTAATCGAAGAATTTCTTAAAATTGCCCAAATCATTTGCCATCCTGAAACAGTCACACTGGAAAACAAAATTAAAAAATTTATTAGTGAATATAGGTCTATGTCCAAAGAGGATGCCAAAAAGCAATGTATGACGTTGTTGGATGAGGTTAAAATTTCCTATGTTCCATAATGCATTTAAATTACTGACTTTTAATGTTCGATCCCTCGTAGAGGTAAGTCGAGGAATAGATTTTTTAAATACCTTAAAAAGAAATGATATATGATATGATAGCGGAAGACATAAGGTAATTTTGAATGACTATTCATTTGTAAGAGACAAAAGCTCACAAGGTGTGGCTATAGCTCTAAAAAAATCTTTTAATTTTGAAATGGTTGCGCTCGATTTAGGTTTTCCGCATATTTTTATTTCTATTGAAGTAAAAGTTAGTCATGTCATTAAAAAAATATTGCTTGGATCGATTTATATCCCATGTAACTTTAATTCCTCACAGCTAAATGTTGGTTTAAATTGTTTAGCTAATTGCTCACAAGAATTTGATACCTTTTTTATAGGTGGTGATTTTAATTCTCGTCACTTTTCATGGGGAGACAGAATGACTAATGCTAATGGCAACATATTTTTTAATTTCCTTCAACAAAACTCAATGAATTTTATTCGCTTAACCAACCTTTCGCCGACTTATCCAAGTTCATCTTCTTTTCTTGATCATTTTCTTGTGAGTCCCAATTGTGTAAATCAAATTATCCCTAATTTTGAACTTTCAACTCTTCCAATATTTTCTGATCACTTTCCAGTTAAACTATATTTAAAGCTTTCAGATTTCGAAATAATCCTAAACCCTCCTTCTTTGTTTACTTCTTTTAAAAATACAAATTGGGAGAATTTTCGACATGACGTCCGGCGTGATATTGTTTTAAATTTTCCAGACTGTAATAGGAATCTAACCAATTTGGAAATAGATGAACACATTAAAATTTTTTCTTCTATTATCAATGAAAATTCAAATGTACATTCCAAAAAAATTTGTGTTGGTAACAGAAAGTTTTTAATTTCAGACAGAATTAAATTTTTATTTAAAGTTAAATATACTTGGCAAAGAAATCTAAAGAAAATATTTCATCGCACTTTGAGTCGAAACGGATCTGAGTATTTACTTTTATCGAAGCAAATTAGTTTACTAAATATTATAATAAAAAGACAGGTTGAATTGGAACAATCAAAATTATTTGAAAATAAATTAATGAATATTAAAACTGGTCCAACCGCCCATAAGAAAATTTATAATTTAATAGGTTTCAAGAAAAACGCAACTATCCAAGAAATTTCTGAAAATGGAATTGTACTAGGAGATGATTTTCAAAAACTACAGAGACTAGAGATTTATTTTTCTAATATTTATAGCGAAAAAACTATAAATCGTGATGTTTCCTTTATTGATGACAGAATTCAAAGCATAATTTCTAACTGCCCAGAATATAAATATCAATTTAGTCAGTCATTTTCATCTTTAAACAATCACAATTGTAATAATTTTGTCAACTTAGATCAGGTGGCCTTGTATATAAACACTATAAATAATAAAAAATCAAGCGGGTTGGACAATATTTCGAATTATATATTAAAAAAAATTCCATTTAAAGCCATACAATTCCTAACTGTTATATTTAATAATTGCTTGAATAATTCCTATTTTCCTGGTGTTTGGAAAACCTCAAAAATTGTTCCTATCCGCAAGAAAAGTGTTGATAGTGAACTAAGTAATCTTCGTCCGATTTCTTTACTTTCGAACTTAGGAAAACTTTTTGAAATTATAATCCGAGAGAAAATGGATTTATATATTAATTCCAGTTATATTTCTGATTTGCAATTTGGATTCAAACAAGGTCATTCTACCTTAGATGCCTTATTAAAATTTCAAAACGATTTGGTTGAAAATCTTCGTAAATGTCACTGTACTGTTGCCATTTCCTTGGATATTGAAAAAGCGTTTGATCATTCATACCACAACGGAATTCTTTATAAAATGATTCAAATTGGTTTTAGCACCCCTATTATCAAATTGTTTAAAAGTTTTTTTGCTAATAGATCATTTCAAGTTTTATTTAATAATAAATTATCTAATAAGGGCGATGTTAAATGTGGAGTTCCACAAGGCTCAATTTTGGCTCCACATCTTTTTAACATCTTATTATTTGACTTTCCCCACGTTTTTAGGGAATCTACTGGTATATTATATGCCGATGATTCTTTATTATATGCACACGATGAATCTCCCAATAGGGCCCTTCAAAAAGTTTCAGCTCATTTACAAATTGTCAAAGCCTTTTACGATGACTGGGGAATTAAAATAAATATACCAAAAAGTGAAGCAATTTGCATTCGTAATGCTTCTGGTAAATGCAGAAGTTTCGTGGTCCCGGAGAGCAAATTACTTCGTCTTTATCTTGAAGAAGTAGAAATTCCAATAAGGGATAAAATAAAATATCTTGGCATAAATTTTAGTAATCTTCTGAAATTTAATAAACATGCTCGTATTTCTCTTGGAAAAGCCTGCAAATTAATGGGAATTTTTTCCAAAGTGTTTAAAAATAAAAATTTGCCTATAAAAACCAAACTTCTTCTATATAAAACAAGTATCAGACCTGTATTGTTATATGCCTTTCCAATTTGGTTTAATATTTCTCCTACTGCAATTAAAGAATTTGAGATTTTTGAAAGGAGGATTTTAAGATGTTGTATCGGGAAATACTACATTTCGCCAAATAAAAGATACTCTAATGTATTTGTTTATTCAAAGTCAAAAGTTGTTCCCGTCGGTTTATATGTTTGTGATTTGTTAAAACGATTTGCGCTTAGGGTCTTGAACCATGATAATATTTGCATAAAAAGAATATACAGCACCCAATCTAGTTTTAATTGGTATAATGTTAATTATTTATCACCTTTAGGTTACATTAATGAGCTTCCTCCTTCTTTTAATATAAATGAATAAATTCGGTGTGAATTTTATGATAGGACTACTCCTGGTACTCATAGGGGGTTGACAGTGTATTTTGTCAATTTTGATTAAATTCGTTTTTTTCGTTTATTTTATTTATTTATTTATTTTTTTTTTTCTTCTTTTGTTCTAACTAGTTTTTAAGTTTAGTTTTAAGTTAGTTTTAGGAATATTTTGAAGTTATCTATAATACTACCTTCGTTATGAAAGCTTCGGGAGCAAAAGCGAATTAACTTTTTAACACATCTTTTCATTTAATTTTTATTTAACTATTTTCCGGAAAGCTTCGTACTTTTTCCATTTCTGTTAATTAAGATATTACTTTTTAGTCTTAAGTTTTTCTCCTAATAATGTAAAATTATAGTATGTACATATAAAGAAATGAAAAAAAGGCTCAATAAATTTAATTTGAATTTGAATTTGTGTACATTTCATTTTTTTTAGTTTTTAAACAATAACTATTTCGTGAGAATATCACGGAATATTTATATTTGAAGGAATCAAGCACAACTAAAGTACATTATTCTAATAAAAATTTCAAATAATAAACTTTCTTCTTGTCAAATAATTTTTTTATTTCACTACGTGTAAAATTTTTGTTTTTTAGATTTATTCTCCCAAATGGGCTTGGTGATTTCGGTGATTAATTGAGTAAAAATGAATATTATTAATCTCGAAAGCCTATTAATTTGAGAAAAATAAAGAAAATAAAAACAATGTACAGAAAGCTCTTCGCCTTGTATGGTCAAAACTATATGGTTAAAAAATCCGTTTTATTCAAAAAAGAAGATGATGTGTTTCTGATCTGCTTTAATTAAAAAGAAGAAGAGAAAATAGCAATGTCGTTTTTTTCAGAATCATTGGAGGAATATTTAAGAGGAAGAATTCTCTTTTAATTTCCTTTAACCATACATAATCTTTAATATTTTGTTTTTTCATTGGTTTGTGTCATCGGTGAAAAATAAATATTTTATCACGATGAAAGATCAATTCAACAAAGTTTTCATTTCAAACATCAATAATACCGCTTTAACAGAGAGATATACAATATGCTTCTGAGATGCTGCTTTATTCTTCACATTTGGTTTCTCCGGGAATGCGCAAAAATGACCAGAAATCCTTTAAAATTGTTGCTGATTTTTTTTAAAGAGAAGAAGCACTTCAGGTATTAATACCTACGTTCGTAGTTTGTAACCGTGCTACATTCTATAGGGAAGTGATAGATGAGAGATAGATAGATATAGCCATTTTATTAATTATTTTACTTCTCCGGCGATTATGCTATGAAGAAGTACCGATGAAAGAGGCTGCATATTTTAATTTTAGATCTGAATATGTATATACAACCTTTAAACAGAAAAAAAACATTTTTATTTTTTGACTGCCGCAAGGGTTGAACCTAGGGCAACCGGTTCGTACTCAACGTGCTTACCGCATTGACTACAGCTTTTTTAAGGTCTAAGTTGTCCATTTTTTAAACTTTTAGTTAATTTGAGAATAATTTCATGTGAAAAATTTTTTGATTATCTGTTTTATAACTTTTGTTTCAAAATCGGTTGAATTTGGGTAAGGCAACAAGAAAACCACTTTTTATTTCAAAATATTTGTATTTTTGATTCCAATTTAGAGTTGTATAATTTTTCAAAATATTTAGTCGTTTGCAGACGATTTATAAAAAAAAATATTTTCAATTTAGTTTAAGGTTAAAGATTGTAAAATAGTTTCAGTAAAATCTAAGCAGAAAAAAAACATAACATTGTAATTAAAACTTTGGCATATTTTAAAATCTAAGGAATTCTTTTTCGTACAACCAAAAATGTATCGTCTGTGTGCATTTTTCTTTACGACTGTGCGATTCTAAACTTTTTGAACAAAAATAACATATTGAACTTATTTAAAAATGTATTGTTAACTTTTTACAGTTGTTATTGCTGTAAAGATTCAACAAAAGGTTTTTTGATTTTTGTTGCCATAATTTTAAGCTCTTTGCCAGGATTATTAATTATAGAGTTTAAGCCAAACGAACATGTTTATGAATCAGAAAACCTTAAGGTCATGTATTCTTTACATAATATTGGAAATTGTTTTTGAAAGGCATTCAAATTAAACAACTTTACCTTTGTTTTATTTATCGTTGTTATTGTTTTTAAACAAAAATAAGTTAATTTTATATTTAACAGTTTATATGCCTTAAGAAGTTGAAAATACTGTTTTACTTTCACATAAGTTTGTAACATATTGTTGTTAGGGTTTAATTGTTATTGTACTGTCATTGTAAATTTTTGAACTAAACTGTTAAAGTAAGTAAGCAGGCCTATAAGTTTATAATTTAGTTTTTATTTTTTTTATTTTGTACATATTTCGTTTATTAAACAAATTATTTTGCCAGGTAAACGCTATCTCTAATTAAATCCAGTTGTGTTATCAAAATCACATTAGTTTTATCTAAATTTTATGTTTTATTTGATTCCTGAACACAATTTGACTTTTAGATCGTATTAATCATGATGGATTTAAGACGTTACAAATGTCGATCACTCATTTTTTTTATTAGGACCAGCACTCAGGGGATGACCCCTACTTATGCAATGCATTGCGCCAGAAGTAGAAAGTTAGGTTGTGGGAAAAGGGGTAAAGGGAAGTAGTGCTTGTAGACATTTGATTTGAATCTTTGCACATTGAAAGTGGTAGGAAAGACCTCAGCAGAGAGTTTTTTCCATATACGAACTGTTTGGCTAAAAAACAAATTCTCTCTGTAATGCATAGTGCGATTCACTGCCCAATCGACCACTACGGTTTTCAGGAACAAGTTCCCTGATTTCATAAGAGCACATTCCGTTGTAGTAACGATAAAACAGCGAAACACACCCCACATTGCGTCGATGCTCCAGTGAGTCAATAGAGCTAGGTACCCTACTGTCACCGATGAGCTTCTTGGCTCTCTTCTGCACGCGGTCGAGCAACTCCAAAATAGACTTTAAAGCACCGGCCCATACATGAGCGTTGTATTCCATTTTATTTATTTTTATTTGCAAGGCCCCATTTGGAGGTTACCAAAAGGTCGCGATTTAGGGTGTCGTCCATGTGCTTTCGCATAGCCCCAATTTCCCGAAGGCTTGGTCTATTGCAAAAGGAAAACGAATGGCAAATGCTACTGTCATCTGCGAAAGAATAGATAGGGTTGGAAGTCTGACGTAGAAGGTCATTGAGAAAAATAAGAAATAGGGTAGGGGAAAGAATGAAACCTTCGGTATCCCTGAATTTACCTTGAACTCGTTTCAAAAGCAATAAGTTTTGATATGAGTGCACCATGCCACACGCTATCAAACGCCTTGGAAATATCTAGAGCCACCACCTTACTTTCGGCGAAATGGTGAATGGATTGACGCCACTTTTGCGAAAGGAAGGCTAGAAGTCACCCGTAGGGCGTCCCTACGGAAGCCGTACTGCCGGTCACTAAGTAAGCTGTTGGACTCCAGATATTTCACAAGATGTAAATTAAGCATACTCTGAAGAGTGCAAAGCAAATTGCGATTGAGCGGTAATTTTTAGGTTTGCTAGCCTCTCCCTTTTTGGGGATTGGTGTTGCATTAGCAATCTTCCAACATGATGGGAACTCACCAACATGGTACAAAATATATTTTTTCTACTTTTAAATTTATTTATTTTTCTATGACCACCAACAAATAATTCTTATGAAATGGATACCGTAGAAAAGCCACATGTGCAATAAATAGAACATCTCTCATTCTTCAATAACTGCAATTATTTCAATGATAATATATAATTGCTTTAAATGTTATCTCTCTGCGCACTAAAAATAAGTTCATATAAATCTGTTTGCATGCCACAATAATTATTATTCTAACAGCAGCCGAACAGAAGGATCGTAATCTGGGCTGTATTGCCACTACCACTGATGATCGGTAGTAAGCACGCGCAGCGCGAGATCATTTTACTGATGACAAGGCATACCTGTTTCAAAAAATACTCTCTGTCAGAACAATATGAAAAAAAGCTATTTTCGTTTTTTTTTTGTTTTGGTCTACAAATAAACGGCTAAATACCAAATCAAACAAAAGGCGAAATAATTTTGTTGTCTCGCCCGGGGCTAAAAGTGCCAAACAAACTAAAAACACAACTTGACTGAAGATCCCAGCATTCTGGTGAAGATGAGCATAAAAAAATTAGACTTGTATAGTGTCTTTATGTGTAACAAATACACGTACAAACTTTAACTTTAACACATTTTATGCCGAAACTGATAAACTGTGGTCAAGCAGATCACTTATTATTAATTTTAGTGGCTTCAAAAACATCAGCCACAAATAATTTACCTCGAAAAAAATACAAAGAAAAAATTGAAAAAATACTTAAAACTCCAACACGAAAAACTAAAACCACAATGCGTCGCTATAAAAACAAATTAGAAAAAAAAAAACACACACACAACCGTGCTGAGTGAGGAACAAACAACTGGCACTAAACAAGGATACTAAAAGATGGCAAGAATCTGCATACTTGTGGATATAAAAGAAGCACTTTTGGTAGAAGGCAGTGTTGGGGCAGTGTTTGTATTTATAGCAAACGATCAAACACGCTACGATACAAAGTTTAGCATATTTCCGCTTATTTTCTATTAACTTGAACTCTTGAAACATTTGTAATTTTTTAAAGCCCTTGAAGTCTAAAAATTGTCGTCATTTAAATCGGATTTTTAATTCTCTGTCGTCCCATATATTTGTTTTTTTGATTGGAGTTACTTCACTATATTAAATATGTTTCAAAAATTGAATAATTAGAGGTAGACGTGATGTTTTGCCCGTTGCATCGAAAGTAATTCTGATCGATTGGCGGACATTGCTCAGTCGACTTCGCTTTGCATAAGAACTTAAAATATTTAAAAATACAAACGAAATGATAAACTTAGATATATCATTCTTACACTTTTAGTGAAGCGCTTTAAAATTGGAATTTCACCAAACGATTAAAATTTCACCAAAATAATTATTTTCACGTAAGTTTCACCAAAAATTTTTTTTAACCAAAAAATTGTAACTGCAATAAAATAAATAAAAATAACTAAAAACTATCAACAATTAAAAAGTTCTAAAAAACCCACTTTTGCAAAAAAAAAACACATTTTCTCTCGTAAAAGTAAAGCGAAAGCTCGGCTTACTAAATATTCGTAGCTTTTTTCTCTTATATTTCAGTACATTCTTTAATAAAGGAGAGGGCAGAGCAGACTCCAATGTTACAAATAAACAATTCAAGTTCAGTCCAAATATTATTGTTATATAAATATAAGCACATTTGGACAAAAAACAACAACATTAAAAAATACACAATTCTTTGTATTACGAAGAGTGTTAAATAGCAATAAAAAGTATTATATTGTGATCCCGTAATATAATTTATTATTTACATATTTGCCTTGTAAAGTTGCTTTCGTTAATACTAAGCGCCCATTTTAGTATTATATTATATTCTTAAAAAGAGAGTAACTTTTTTTTAATAAAACATGTCCGTAGGAAAAATGAACAGTATTCAACATCAATAGCGATAAATAATATTTATTAAGTTTTAAGTGAATCACGGGTGATGTTATAAAATCAAAACACTTTCACATCCCCAAAAGTGAGTATTTCGCTACAGATGCGCCACTAACGGACTTTTTATGATTTTTTTTTTTTTTTATTGTGGTGAGGTGATCCTTGTACACAAAGATTTTCAATACAAAGAAAAGAAAAAAAAAAAAAACGAATCAAATTGCCTTAAATGCCTGTCCGTTTTGCTGTACAAAAATTGTGACTTAAGCATTGTTTTGGGCCAATTTTAATTAGTTTTGCCTCAAGCTAAAATATCAAAAGCTTTATCAGTAACAACGTTATCGTTTTCATAGTTTTGCTCTTATTGTTTTGCTATGCATCTTTTCACATAAAGATTGTTTTGTGGCTGATTGTCTTAAACCATTTGCTTCCCATTGACTTTTTCTTTTTGACTTCGAAGTTTGTAGTATCAGGCACACATGCCTGTTTTCCATTTCGATTTCAGTTACGCCCACTTTTGGGTGACGTATGTATAAATTGCGGCTTCATTTGTGAAATATTTTTACGCTTTTTTTATCTGTTTAATACCCTTCACAAGGAAATATGAGATAGATATGGGTTTTGTGACATTTAAGTTTATAATTCTTAATATCAATAAGATGAGTTTTCATTTAAAACTTTAAAGGTCTAAAAAAGTTTAAAAGCCTAAATTTTAGACACAAGTGAGAACTTGAATAAATGAATGTGTTTTGAAATGTTGCAAGAACATGCACAACTTTTTTATTCTTCTCGAGAAGGAGTGAGTAGGAAAAATTAAAATCTATTCGTAGCTTACTGGATTCCTTAAATGCGGGGAAATCATATTGATATGGGCGTTTCCTTACTGCTCATGTATACAAAATTGCAAACTGCTTAAATAAGAACTACAATGAAGCAACTCAATGGCTACTGTGTTTTTTGTATAAATAATTTGAGTGTTAATTGTCTTATACACGATCAACTTGTCTGAAAAATTTATATGATAATATCTTGAGATGCACTGCTTTTCATACAGTTTGTTTTTCAAACGAGTTGATCTCTTGTAATACAGAAACAGCACAGTCTTTTTTAATTATAATTAGATCCTTTTATGTAATTTAGATCTGCCTATTTTGTCATCTTGTGCCACATTTCTGTAACTTAAGTGAGAAATTTCTCACACAAAAATATTTTAGTCATCTTATTTCATGTGTTTAATCATGATTTTTATTAAATCTAGCAAACCCTGTGTTAGGCAATATCTTCATCTGAGAAATTTCTCACTTTAGGTACTGTATCAGTTTAAGAATTATAGCTTTAAAACGGCCAAAGGTTTAAGTTTAAGGATTTAACTTCTTCTTAAATTTTGTGCTGCAAGGCATTTACTGGAGCATAAAGAAATATTATTTAAGACATAAAAATTATTTTAGGATACATGACACATATTTAATTACAGTATATTTGCGAAATAACAAGTCGTTTAATATTTTTTTACTTTAGCGTAGCGTATCTTATTGTTTCTCAGAGTATGTTCAAAATATTTTCCTTTAATTTAGTGCCATAACGTTCTTAACCCAAATCGATTAAAATTCTTTGAATTGAAATAGTTGTTGGTGTTGTTAAAAGTTGTTGTTTTGATGCAGTATTTAAAACATAAACACATATCGTATGCTTGTCATTAATATTTTTTTCTCTGCAATTTTCAGTTTGGACCGATATTTAAATGAAAATGAAAATTGGAATTCTTAGACAATTACATTAAATTAGAGCAATTCCCATGGCAACCATGAACATTGAAATACAAGGATAATAACTGCCCAAGCTGGCAGGGAGACAGTGTGGACTGAACAGCAAATCATAACCAAAAACTATTCAGCTTTTTGTTTTTTTATTTATTAATAACAAAACTATACCAGAAAATGTTGCATTCATTTCATGGGAAACTGAAGTTGCTTGTGAAGTAAAATTTTGCCAACTCTTTGCATTTTTACAATGTTAAATACAGACTAAGTATTGGAAAACAGTGTTTTTCTAATAGAAATTTTAGCAGTAACAGCAATGCTGGTGCTGGTTAGCATCAATCCAATAGTTGTTACACTGCGTAACCATAAAATATTGTGATAACAGGTAACGTTTAAAACCTTCAGGGCATAATTTTAATTTTTGTATTTTATTCTTTTCCTTTTTTCTAAGCATTCGAATACGTAAGTAAGAATTTCTAGTTGAACTTACTCATAATTCTCATGTATTGTTTCGAAAATATATCACAGCAGAGGAAGATCACATGGATTTTGTATGTGAATATTTTTTTTCAATATTTTCTGGGATTAAAATTCGAATGATAATTACATACTTTTCGAATACTTATTGTATTTATTTCAATTTAATTTTTGTTGCCACATGTAATATTTTAAACTTTATGCATTTTGTGCGACTAAAAAATTGCATGTAATTTAAGCATTAATTATAACTGCGTAGTGTTTTTAGAATTATTCTGCAAAAAAATTACATATGACAAACTGTATTTATATACTATTATTAATTCTATGGAAAATAAAATTTTTTCTCTGCTTTACAGTTTGCTACTTTTGACGACCTTTAGACCTTTTTCAATTCAAATATTATTTTCTTTAAATTTTGCACCTTTTACGCAGTTTTTTCCAAGTATTGTGTTTAAATAGTTTAAAAAATTGTTTTTCATTTTATAGTTCATATGGGCTTTTGACTACTTCAATAAAAGAGTTCATATTATGACACGTTCAAACCTTTAAACATTTTAAAATATCATAGGGCTGCATTGTTCACGACATTTGTACCACCCCCGTATACGATTCATCATTTTGACACTTCAATTGTTTAAAACAAGTATGTAAATTAATTGGCTGGGACGAACTCAGCAAGTCTGATTTTTATGTTATAAACTTTTGAAGAGCCTACAAAGGTTTTTAGAAAAGTTTTGTTTTAGTTCAGTCACAAGTGTTAATAGCATTAGTTGTTGTTGACAATGAAAAGCAAATCACAACATTTTCATTCTAGCAAGATTTTTTAATATGTGCTCCGTGCTGTTTTTCGGTATCCGACTGCACCGTTAGATATTTATTAAAAATTTGCTTGAAAAGAGGGTAATTGGTAACCAGAGCAATCGCAAAATTTGGAGGCTAGTAATCTAGAAGCTATTTAAGCATCTTATGAATTTTTCTACGAACATCTGAGTTGGAAAGGGTCGTTATTTGATTGATTTTCTTAATTTTGATCTCTCTGTGGAGTGGATTTTTTGCCAGAAGCATCATTTCATCAAACATCTTTAAAAGCGAGACTTGTCAAATGGTAAATGCCAGTATTTTTAAATTCTAGCAACAAAGGTTGTTTGTTGTTGCAGAAATAAAATATTACGAAATAAATCACCAATTTTTTAAATGCTGCTGAAAGCAAAGGAGCACTAGAATATTTTTTTCATCTTTGAAGCAATAGTGTCCCGTATAAGCCTTTTAAGATATGTCAATATTTGTGGGGCTTGCCACTCACGGATTCTCCAACCGCACATGGAATATAGACAAAAAGTCAGTTTCAGACAAATTATAATTTGACGGCCGTATTAATCAGCCAAGTTGCTACATTTAGAAACTGGAGAACACCAACATTATTGCCACATTTCGTGGTGCGGTGACATCGTTGTCCTCTATGCTGCTGCAAACGCCATTTAAGACAAAGGCGTGCACTACAGCGCTTTAATATCGGCCTAAAATGTGAAATATGTATGTACTTGGATAATCTTTGACTTCAGCGCGATGGCATACCATATCACACCTCTCATTAAAAAATCGATTTTTTAATGCTTTTTGACTCCTTCAAAAGTGTTTGGGGGAGGGTATCTTTAACTGCCAATTCTTTACGACTAATAAGAAACAATTTAAGCCATAAAAATTAATATCGTCCGAACAATTACTGGAATAGAACCAGCAACCATCAATAAAGTCTTAGAGTACGGGGATGACAGCATAAGCTGCTGGGAATATTTTTTATTTTAAATAAACCTACAATAAAGTAAAAGTATCCAGTAGCATGTCATAACGTCCAAGGACATAATGCTATTGGAGATTATGTCGCACCAGAAAGTGACATAACGTCCATCAACGTAGAGTCATAAAATCAATGGATGTTATATGTATATTTTATGGTATTCTATGAAAGTAAGATGCAAAGTTTTTATAATCTGGCTTGCAAAAAATCTTTGGTAAGCGAAACCAATATTGGATATAATAGATAAGACTCAGCTCTTCGTTATTTTATTGAGGAGAAAATCATCGCTCTCCACTGTGTCACGAGGATGGCTGAAAATGGTTCTAGTGAATATTAGAATTCGAACGTTTTTTTTTTTTTAATTTTTTTAAACACTCTGGCTGTCTAATAATATTAAAATTTTATGTTCATTTATAATACTAACGATTTAAGTGTTTTAGTGTTACGGCTAACAGGGTTGCAAGTGATACCTCTAGTTATTATTTCAACACTGTTTTTGTGTACAAAAATTGATCGTATGTCAGATACCATTAGAAAAAAAGTAGTAGTATCAAAATTTTTCAGCTACAAGTATTGATTTAATATATTTAAAGTTCAGCTGCCCGACATTATCCGAATTCCTTTTGTGATTGTTTTATAGTATCAACTTGAAAAGTAAAACAAACCCTGCGCTGTTACGCGTCATGTTTAAGATTTTGTAGAAAATAATTTTAAATGATTTTTTTTTTTGGAATGGAACAACAAAGAAGGCTTACTCTTGTACAATTCTCCCACAATTGGTTAAAATATCATCGCATGAGAGATAAATTTAACATTTGGTTGAATAACTCGGTAGATAGCAAATTACGAGGGCTGCTATATATATTTCTGGCTTGGCAACACTGAGTGCTGCCAAGTGCAATCTAACATTTCCATTGTAGAGTTTGTCATTTTTAAGCATAATCGTACTAAAAACGTTTTGACGTACGACCATTATTTGTGTTGTTTACAGTGACTTGAAAAAATTAATAAAGAAAAAAAATGGAATTAACTCGTGAACATTTTCGTGCCATCATTTTTCACAACTTTCGACGTGGATTATCACGACAAGAGTGCATTGATGAACTTAAATCTTTGTATGGCGATGAAGCACCATCCTATGGCACTGTGAAAAATTGGTATAATGAATTTAATCGTGGCCGAAGCTCGCTCAAAGACGAATTCCGTGAAGGTCGTCCAAAAACGGCTGTTGTGCCTGAGAACATTGATGCCGTGCGTGAACTCATAATGCAAGATCGACATGCGACATACCGAGAGATAGAGACATCCTTGGACATTTCTTCCACCAGCATACATTCGATACTGCATGAACACCTGGCCATAAAAAAGGTTTGTTCTCGTTGGATCCCGCACAATTTGAAAGTCGCTCAAAAAAAGGCTCATGTCGGTTGGTGCAAAGAAATGTTGCAAAAATACGATTGCGGTGCTTCAAAAGACGTTTATAAGATCGTCGCAGGTGACGAATCATGGATCTATGCGTATGAGCCCGAAACGAAACAACAATCGACCGTGTGGGTCTTCAAAGACGAGCAAAATCCAACGAAAGTTGTTGGTGGAAGAAGCACTTCGAAGCAAATGGTCGCCTTCTTCATCGGTAAAACTGGTCATGTGGCGACTGTTCCGCTTGAGCAACTTAGGACGGTCACTTCTGAGTGGTACACTACAATCTGTTTGCCTGAAGTCATCGGAGAAATTCGAAAAACCAACAAGAGAAAACGAATCATTGTTCACCATGACAATGCGAGCTCTCACACATCGGCTCAAACCAGAGCGTTTTTGATCGGCCAAAACGTCGAATTAATGGGTCATCCGCCGTACAGCCCTGACTTGGCATCTAATGACTTCTTCTTGTTTCTGCACATCAAGAAAAAAATGCGTGGTCAACGATTTTCTTCGCCAGAAGAAGCTGTTGAAATGTTCAAAAACCATGCTTTAGAGGTGTCTCAATCGGAGTGGAAAAAGTGCTTCGACACCTGGTTTGAGCCATGCAAAAGTGTATAAATCATGCTGGAGAATACTTTGAAAAACAATAAAACCCTTTTTGATTATAAATATTCGCATTTTCACTATTAGGCCAGAAATATATAGAGCAGCCCTCGTATTAGGGGAATTCATTTGTAATGTAAGTTTTTGTATAAAGTTTGGCTTTGCAATAAAACTAAATTGTGTTATACTATATTAGAAGGCAAATATAAGTGGTATAGCCGACCGAATGTTTATTATGAGGAGGGTTTCGATGAGAACAGAAAGGAGGTGAGTGGAAGAGCTAATCGCTTGTGTTATGGGAGGTGGACGTGTCGCTCTTCCGATTTTTTTGAAAATTGGAAACATGGTACAATATCACTAAATATATTCACGTGCATAATTTCAATCTTATTAGACAGATAATTTCTAAATTATTTGTTTAGGTTGTATGGGAGGTGGGCGTGTTACTTTTTAGATTCTGTCGAAATTACACATACTTCTTTTCCTAATATATTGACATACATGCAAAGTTGCATTTCCTTTCCTGCATCTACGCAGAAAATCATTAGTAAGCGAAGCCGGTGTTAGTATTACCATAGGGTAGAAAATCTTTGCCTCCGGCAGAAGGCCGGCGATACAGGAAATCTTTGGAAATCGAAGTTGTTTTGAGTATTGAAATTGCGACACTTTTATAAGCGACATTATGACCGCAAATATTATTACGTTTTTCAAAGCGATATAATGTCTATGGGCATATGTCACTTTTGAGTGCGACATAAAGTTCATGGAAATTATATCCCTGGACACTATATCCTTGTCCTTGTACTGATAAAATCTTTTAAAAGTAAAATATCGTGAAACACTAAGCATTAAATTATGGAAAAGGAAATCAGAACAACCATTATCCCTTTCTTTGTCTTTTCGTAACAAGATCTATTGTGCATCTTCTAGTTAGCCAAAGCTTTAAAGTTTTAATCAAGATTTCAGATTTCGAGCGAATTTGTCAAAAATGTCATTTTATCTGCAAACACTTCCTTGATTTAATCAATCAAAATAATAATGAATTTTTTTAACCATTCTTGTATTTTAAATAAATTATTTAAAAATATAAAGTGTGACATAAAATACTTTAAACTTATGGGTTAAATATATTATTTGTTAAACATAATAATTAATATTTTAATTGACAACAAGACTGGATTGTCATCCCTTGTCAGCAATTAAAATTTATCTTACTGTTTTACTATCGATGGGACTCATTTTATGAAAATCGATTTTCTGCAAGTAGAACAAAAACTGTCGTAAACAAGGAAACAAAATATGTGGGATCAAACTAAAAATCATACAAAAATTTGCAAAGGTGCCATTAAACTTAAACTACTTTTTAATATTTAAAAATATATTGGTTCAACAAAAAGCTTTTCAAAGAGCCCAAAAAGATAAAAGTACTAACATAGAATACTAGAATACAATTTTAACTGTTTTCTTAAAAAAATCATAGCCACCTAAAAAAAAATAGAAAAAACTTCAAGTGTTATCACACCGATATGACCAAGAAAGTCAACAAAGTCAGTGGAGTTACCCTCGGTATTGTTTCTTAAGTTTTTTAATTTTGAAGGTTCGCTAATAAAATGAGCAAAACTTTGAATATTGTAAAATGTTTATGTACGAGTGGAATGAAAAGTTCTACACATATTGTTAAAATTTGTTTGATTTTTGGTTTAATGCGCAGCTTTTAATTAGGTTATTCACACAACGTTCAAAACAATACAATAATTAATATGCTTATGGGAAGTACCACGCCCACTGTTTTAATCGCATCAATTTACTGTCTGAATATGCATTATATTAATAGAAAAACTCGCCTAGCTGGCTCATGTAGACAGTCAAGTGTAGATGTACAATGATATCTATTTATTGTCTTTAGAAGTGTTGGCGACCACTGTTCTAAAATTGACCGATGCTTGAATGGATTAAAATTTACTTTCGAAGAGAACTTAAATTTTAAAGTATTCGAATAATTGATCGGTACGTATCTTTTTAACCGACTTAAAAAAAAGGAAATTATTAATTCGCCTGAATGTTGCTTTTTACGTTTGTGCTTATTATGCTAATCATGGTTTTTTAATTCATAATCTTACAAATAAAAGGGTGTCCCCATGCAACATACATGTTTTCAAAGTGTATTATAACCAGTAAAGGATGCTACTTTATAATTAAAAAAAGCTGCGTATCACTTCAGCTCCCAGCAGCATATTAAAAATTAAGAGGTGTTCCCATATTTGATGTAGTTTGATCTATATAGCCCTACCGTTTGAACCGTTATATACAAATACTTGAAAATTAAATAGAAATTTTCTATGTCTGCTAAGCCAACAAGTATAAAATTTGAATTTAGAAATTAATGGGGGTCCCAATATTAAATATAACAAACTTTTGAACAGTTATATGCAGATAGCTGAAATCTGTTTTTAAGTCGGTTATTTTGGAAGAATTATTTTGCTATAGATTTTTCAATAAAATAATGATCATAAGTACAATAATTGTGCTACTCTTGGATTTACCAAATTTTACGCTGTTATAAAAAAGGGATGTACGATGAGGCAAAATTTTGTCTTTTAATATTGTATTAGGACTCATCATTTAGAAACTTTTATTTTAAAGTTTTTTTTTGCTGCCGTAGCGAGAGACTTGCAGATATGTGTATTAAATTGTTAGAGTCTTTATCATAGTGTTATTAAAAAAAAGAATAATGTAAATTATAAATTCCCTATAAATCTGGCATTATTCTTATTATATTTTCAAATATGAGCAAACGATTCCAAATTATTCGAAAAAAGAAATATTTAAAAATATTTATAATAAATAGTACCCCGCTTCTAATAATAAATGTTGGTTTTGATTATTTTAATCAAGTAACATTTTGTTTAAAAAAAAATTTGTTGTAAATTTTCCCTGCTTTCCAAACCATAAACTTCTTTATAAAGCCTTTATATGAAATAAATATATTTACAAACTCTGTAAAGTGAACACGTAGTTGGGCAACATAGTTAGTTTATTACTTCAGCAGCAGCACTTTTGTAATGGGCCTACTTTGTAGAAGCGATTAAAAATTGCTCATAACACGCCACTTTCAACTATAAAGTATAATTTTAAAAGACGAAGAAAAACAATTTTAAATTTAACAGTAGAAAAAATGATTTTAATAGTTTGTTAGTAGTCAAACATTAACCATTTTTATACACTACACCATAAAATTATATCAACCTTTAACGAAAAAGTTGCAAATTCAAAGCTAAAATCATTTGGCTGCTATTGCTTCTTCAATTATAATTATTTCAATAAGTTTATTTCCATTTAATTTCATTGTTTGTGTTAAAGTTACATAAAATTTTTAACAAATTTTAACATTACACTTTTTTAGCGCTTTATGCTCATATTATTTTTGTTTTTGGAAAACATGATAAAAATTTAAGATCTTTCAATGAAAACTTTTCCAAGTAAAAAATATTACAGTAAATTCCACATGAAATTTTATTATGCAAAACGCAATACAATACAAATAATAATACCAGTGCCTGATAGCGTCTGTTCCCCAATGGGGCGGCTATCAGCTACCCTGTACGAATGTTTTCCCTTTCAATGAGACTGGGCATTCTGTCAGGGTACGTCCGTTCTTCTGGGTCAGCTAGACCCACGGTCCACTGTCCGAAACCCACCAGCGTCTGTTCACCATTGGTGCGGCTTGGTGGTCTGCCTAGTCCATACTAGGCAGCAGTTATAACCACATGGCAGCATGTATAAAATGCAACTTTTAAACTACCCCAAATGAAAAAGAAAAAATGCCCTAAGTATCTGGTCGGGGGCTTCATAATCTCCGGAGACCCTATTCCCGCGGTGACGATTTCAGGCTGCGGTGAACCGAATGTTACTGAGATCCGGGCTAGTCAGGTTGGAACGCCAGGCCTGACTGGTCTGCAAGTTACTGGTGTCACCAAAAATGCAGGAGGAGACTCTGGGAAACCGGGGTCATCCAAATGCGAACTAAATGCACGAAATAGTGCACAAAAAGGCAGCGAAGTGCCTCTGGATTTCACTCCAAGCACTTTCAAAGCAGCCAAGGTCCGTGCCGCTAAGGCTAAAACCCCTGTTTCGGGCGCTGTAGGAACACAGCAAGGTTCTACAGCCAACCCAGTACCCGGAAAATGTGGCAAATGAGGAGACTGCCAGTCTGATCTCCGAGGAAGGCACCCTATCAAACTCTGAGTTTGTGGGTGAATTCTTCGAGAGAATGGACGAGGCAGTTGACGAGGACGCCCTCTTGGACTCCGACCAAGATGACGTCAACGTCACAATCATATCCGCAAACAGGGATGGTGAAGGTGACTCAAATAAACCTTCACCACTCTAAGGCAGCTTCCGCTGCACTACTCCTTCGCATCTCGGAGAGAGGGGAGGAGATCGTATTATCCCAAGAACCATGGCTTCATCGGGGCAAGGTTTGCGGGCTTGGTGTTAGAGGCTTCAAGCTACTGTATATGAATGGTCCGGGTAAGATCAGATCATGCATAGTAGCGAAGAGCAATCTGAATATCTTCATTCTCTCTGATTACAGTGATGAAGATACGGTAGCAGCTGCCTGGGAGACAGACGGCGGTACGATTATAATAGTCTCCAGTTACATGGCGCATGAATGCGAAGCACCGCCGCCAACGCTTTGCAGAATAATTAAGATGGCAGCCACTCGAAACCTGCCGGTCATTGTTGGAGCAGACGCCAACGCACACCATTTTGTTTGGGGAAGCTCGGACTCTAATGCAAGGGGTGAGTCTCTTTTTGATTTCATTCTTTGTAATAATGTAGACGTTGTAAACGTTGGGTCAGAACCCACTTTTGTTGTAGCAAATAGAAGGGAAGTTCTTGACGTTACGCTAGTTAGTACTAAGCACTCAGATTTGATTAGGGCATGGAAGGTCTCTAGTGACTGCTCGTTCTCTGATCATAGGTATATTGAATTCGACGTAGTGATTCGGGTACATGGGGTCAGCCCCCGACGTAATAGAAGGAAAACGGATTGGGAGCGGCAACATTCTCTCCTTTCCGATTTTCTTTCGAGTCCACCGAGAATAGAAAATCGGCGGGACATTGAAGTCGCGGTGGATGCATTAACCAATGCGTTTGAACGCGCGACTTCGGAATCCTGCAGAATGAATATCTGCCGAGGTAAGAGCAAACCACCCTGGTGGAGCTCGGATATTGCGGAGGTACGAAAAGCCTCCCGAAGACTTTTTAATGAGGCCAAGAGATCAGGAAACTGGTCAGCTTATAAGTCCTCAGTGAACAGATTTAAGAATATGACAAGAAATGCGAAGCTAAGGTCTTGGAGATCCTTCTGCAGTGGAGTGGAGGGTGCTTCCGAGACGAGCAGGCTTCGTAAGATTCTATCGGCAACGCCCATTGTCCCTAGTTTCATTAAGAAACCATGTGGCAATTTGACCTTGAGTGCACAGGAGACCCTAGAGGTTCTCATGGAAACTCACTTTCCGGGCTGTGCTCCTTCTAGGGGAGAAGGAACAGCCATCCTTGACAGTCGTGCATCAGTTCCCTTTCCTATAAACAGGGAAGGACTTATGTGGGTTCTTGGTAGTTTTGACCCGTTTAAATCAGCGGGTCCTGATGGTATCATACCGGCTGATTTGCAGCACAATGCGGATATTGTCATACCATGGTTAATTCCGATATACACGGCATGCATTGCATGGTCGTATATACCGGAACCATGGACTTTTTGCTCTGTGGTCTTCATTCCCAAGGGGGGAAGGACCTCACACACTGAACCGAAGGACTTTAGACCTATAAGTCTATCCTCCTTCCTCTTGAAAACTCTGGAACGGATAATTGACCTCCACTTGAGGAGGACGATTAATCCGGACCAACTCTCCGCCTCTCAACATGCGTATGTCAGGGGCAGATCTGTTGAGACGGCACTACACACGCTTGTGGGGTTTATAGAAAAATCCCTAGAGCATAAGGAATATGCATTGGTTGCCTTTCTAGATATAGAAGGGGCTTTCAACAATGTGAAACCGGAGGCCATTACGATGGCCCTGGAGGGACTGAATGTAAATCAGTCGATAATAAACTTTATAAGGAATCTATTGACTAATAGGGTCATTACTTCCAGTATGGGGCTAGCTACCATATACAGGGTAGCTAAGCGGGGTACACCACAGGGGGGGTATTATCTCCCCTTCTCTGGAACCTCGCCATGAACGCATTGCTGACAGAAATGGACTGCAAGGGGTTCAGGACTGTGGCATATGCGGATGACGTCGCGGTCGCAGTATCGGGAAAGTATCCTGACACGCTATCGCAATGTCTGCAATCGGCGCTTGGTTACGTCAGTAGGTGGTGTACCGAGAGCGGGCTTAGCGCGAACGCTCGGAAAACGGAGCTTGTGCTCTTCACGAGAAGAAACAAGATTCCAAATTTTCCGCTACCACTCCTAAATGGAGTGGAGCTTGGGTTATCCGACAGGGCAAAGTATCTGGGTGTCATCCTGGACTCAAAACTGTCGTGGACCCCCAATGTCCGGTTTCGGGCGGATAGGGCATCAGTGGCTTTGTATGTGTGTAGAAAGGCCATGGGTAGACACTGGGACATAAATCCCAACACGTCATACTGGCTCTTTAACACGGTCATAAAACCCATACTCATGTATGGGGTTCTTGTATGGTGGCCCGCACTGGGCAAACTTGTGAACTGCAGTATGCTGAATAGAATATTGCGAACTTCGGCCTTGATGGTCACCGGGGCAATGCGCACCACTCCATCGAAGGCCCTTTTTACGATGCTGCACTGGCTACCAGTCGATCTCATGGCCAAGCGGCTGGCTATGAACTCGGCGGTTAGACTAAATGCAGCGGCGACATGGAAGTCAGGGGACTTTGGACATGCGACCATTTTAGGCTGCTCCTCGGCCATCCCTGACAACATCGATTATTGCACGCCCACCCCCATGTCTGATATTGGTTTCGGGTTATCAACGTCGGGCACATCGAATATGCGTGGGGATGTGCTTGATGTTTATACTGACGGGTCAAAGTTGGACACGGGGGTCGGGGGGGTGGGGCGTCTTCATTCCTAGATTTCGAATCAGAATGAAGTTTAGGCTACGGGATCAGTGTAGCGTGGTACAGGCTGAGATTTCAGCCATCAGAAGGGCGGCTTGCTGGATGAGGTACCACAGGATATACGGAGAGGATATCCGGATCTGTACTGTCAGCAAGGCCGCGATTATCTCCTTATCGGGTGTCTATACGACATCCAGATTGGTACGTGAATGCCGGACATCTCTTAACGAGATGGCGAGACATTCCAACCTGGAACTGTTTTGGGTACCGGCTCACTCGGGCGTACCCGGGAATATAATTGCGGACGAACTCGCCAGATCGGGAACCCGGTTGGGAGACCGGGAGACAGATCCACTGGTAGGAGTCCCACTAAGCTGCTGTAGAGCTTTACTTCAGCAGGAACTCCTCAGAGCCGCACAGTCTAGATGGTCCGAGGAGGTTACCTGCAGGGGCTCGAGGACATTGTGGCCTCAGTACGATAATAGGAGAACCGCAAATCTACTGAGGTTTCCTCGGGGGTAGCTGGGCATACTGGTGGCGGTGCTGACGGGGCACTGTGTCATTGGTACCCATGCTAGGAGATTGAATCTTCCGCATCATGACTACTGTAGAAGCTGTCAAGATGAGGAAGAGGAAGAAACGGTAGAGCATCTGCTCTGCCACTGCCCAGCTCTTTCTGAAAATAGAGCGGCCATCTTCGGCAGTCCGAGACTGCATGGCCTTGCAGACTTATCTGTCTGCGACGTTGCTAGGATAAACTTGTTTATCCGGTCCTCGGGGTGGTTTGGATTGGGATCTTTGACGGTGCCGTAATGGCCTGAATCTGATCCCCTGCAAATCCTGTTTCCAGGCAACACAACGGGACCTTTGGGACCCAAGTGGGTCGGTCTTATGCCGACAGCCTGTGCAACCTAACCTAACCTAATGGTAATAATAAATAGCATTATTTTGGCATTGTACTCGTATAATAAAAACAAAACTTTTTTTGCCGAGAAGTTTAAATGAAGTAAACCAACAAAATGTGTCGAATATTGTGGTACTGTCTCATATAGCGCTAGTCTATAAAGTTAGTGGAAGAGTCCTAAATCCAAAAAGGAGGCAAACATTAAAAACAATATGTTAATCCTAGTCCTTATACTCTAGTGGAGGTGTGGCCACTGACAATTTGGAGTCATGCACCTCCCAAATGGCTCGATAAAAAAAACCAACAACAAAAAATGGAAGGAAAATAGAGGCGCTGCTCGTCATTTTTTCATTACGGACGGACGATGGATAGCAGACATCGCTAAATCGACTCCTCTATGTGTAAGGATCAAGAACACAGTGCAGTACTAAAATCTTGAACCAATTGACACCCCCAAAATCTGAAAGCTTATGATAGTAGAAGAAAAGCACTAGCTGGATTTTGAAATATTAGCTAAGGTTTTCTTTAAATTAATTTTTGAGTTTTCGACAGGAGAGTAGGTTTTAGTATAATTTTAGAAAATATGTACTCATTATTAAGTCTATATCTCGTGAACTATACGAACTATTGCTTAGGTTTCTTCGCCAAATTCTTATAAAACTTGAGATTTCGTTACAAATGTTTATTGCTGATAATGCAAAATATAAGAACACTTCAAAAGCTTGCTGATTGTTTTTTCGGGCCGAAAGGTTGATCAGCCAGCACACTGTTAGTGGTGGGTTGGATTCAGAAGAAGCTTGAGGATTAGGGATGTACACAACATTTTTTATTCTATTTATTCTTTCGAAGCATGTGTTTTCATCGTTTCCCCTTAAGTCCGTCCATATGACTTGTGCTCCATACGGTAGTGGGCTGTGTTTTCTTTTTATCAGGTTGAATATGTAACAAAAGCAAGATCTGCATATTACACCTGGGTCCACGAACAATCGAGTAAGTCTAACTAGTCAAAAAATATAGGCTGTAAAATTTGCTTTTTGTGTTTTCACTGAACGTTTGGGAAAAAATAAATAATACAAACGTAGCAAAACAAGTTCAGCTTTTAACACTTTCCCATATCGACTTTTTTTTCTGCAATGTATGCCGTAATATTTAAATTCCCCAAATTAATTTAATTCAAACGTGCAATCAACGCAATGCAAAATCTTTGACATGTCGGTATTTTGCATCAAACAATCATTCAAACGGACGGTGTTTACATCGTACAGATTTATCTGCGACCTGTGGACGGTGTGTACTCGGTTGCTGTGACATGTCTTCAATAAAAAACTCAGAGGAAGAATAACATTTTTATTATTAATTTCTATTTTGTACCTGTTTCAATTAAAAAGTATAGCATTTTAAATTTCGATAAACATACAATTGAAAGTGATTTCCTGGACCTATATTGAATTTTTGATTACTTTGTGGGACTACAACTTCGTAAAGGAGTCAACAAATGAAATCGGCTTGTTAAGAAGAGTTGCTTGGTTTGCTTTAAGCTATCTTTTTATCATATATTGTATGGTCGAGTTCGTTGCTTTTAATTTTTGGGTGTCTCAATTAGTTTAAGATTTTAAAGTTGAAAAATTTGTTACTGTTGAATATATACACTATATGGGGCATTACAAACCGATTACAGTGAAGATCAAAAATGATTTGTAAATCAAATTTTTCCATCTGTTAATATTACCCGTGGTGATTAAACTTAAAAAAAAACCGTTTTAATATGTGTTCTAAGAAACTTTTTGTTAAAATCTGGCGGAAGTTGAGTTTTAAAAATATTGTTTTAATTTGAATAATTTAATAAATTATGAACTAAAACAATATAATTTGTATAGTTTCTTGTTTATTTCGCTTAAAATAATTTTTTGCAGCAGTACAAGTAATCAAGAATTACTCTTAAAAAAAGAACCAACAAACTTTAATATTTTAGATCTTAATATTAACTTATTTTAATTACACATATACACAGACATTAGATCATAAATGTTGTAATACATTGACCGTTCTGCATTTATGAACAATGTTAAATGTAAACTCATCATCATGAGTAAGTAGGGCTGATGTACAATTGTTGTAACATTAAAATGTATAGAAAATATTCTGTTCATTTAATAGATGCGAATAGATATATGTTCGAATGATTCTTTAGGGCATTGCTGTTACTCAAGTGTTAAAAAATAATCAGTCAGTCATTAGTTACATGTTGATGAATATCTTGGCGTGTTGGCAATTTAACCGTAATTTGAACATTAACGCCTGACTTACGGCTTTAAGCGGTTTAATGAAGAGATCATAGTTTGTTTTTAAACTTTTTACAATTACTTCAAGTGTTTTGTATTATTCTTTGATCGAATCAGTTTAATTGACTGCGGCTGCTTAAATCGTCATAATAGATAAAATATGAATAAAAATAATTGAAAAGATACATAACTTATTTTAAATTAATTGTTATACAAAAAAAAAAAAAATATATATATATATATATATATATATAAAACACATTGTATGTCTTCACAATTGCTCTACGGACAATTTAACTGATACTAAAGTTAAGCTAAACATATCAGAACTAAGGTTTCAGGAAAACCTTGCAAACTTGAAATGTGCTGCGCAATACGTTCTCAAACCAGAACATTTCCCCCTTTTAAATAAGTTCCAAAAAAAAAAAAAATTATTATTAAGGCTCGTGGTTAATAAATAAACGCAATAATTACACGTTATTTAGCTGATTCAGAAATTTTAAATGCTTTTTTAAAGAAGGCTCATATGCAGCCAAAAGCGTGTGTTTATTTCTTAGAGCAGGCGAGTTTTTTATGTTAAAAAATTTAATATTATCGATCAATATGTTAAGATATTACACATACAGGCATGTCACAGAACTCAATTCCGATCGAAAGTTGTTTTAATTCCGCAAATTGGTTCTTCAGATAACGAAAACCGACAGTTTGCAAATTTACTTTTATTATGTGTCCTTATTTAGATTAGCCTCATTTTTTATTTTGGTATGAGCAATATTGCCACATTTAAATAAAAAGCTGGAAATTAAGTATTTTTTAGAAATAAGCAAAATCGATCGGAATCTGAAAAAGATAAAACAAAATCGATCGGAATTGTAATACGGAATCAAAACCATTCCGATCGGAATTTGTGACATGCCTGATAATTTTAATTTAAATTTAGTTACTAGGATATTTTTTTCATTATTTTTATCGTTCTGTGTATCTTGTCTACTTCAATTTTAGAAACGCATTAAGTTGTACTTATTTAAAAGTCCAGTGTTCCTGTTCTCCTTGATAATGAATAATTTTGCTACATTTTAAAGTGAAGGTGTAAGAAATTTATTATTAATTTTTAGTTTGGTTTAACATTAAATTAATTCATTTAAAAAAAATAGCAAAAGTCATATTCTAGCAAAAATCATATTTCTGAGGTTTTCTCATTTGGCTACAAACCTTTTTAATTTCCAGTAAAAAGAGAAATCATTTTTTTACAATTACAGCACACTGGTCAAAACATTGAACATGTACAGGAGAGCATGCAGCATTGTCCATCAACATCAACAAGGGGGTATTTGAAACAACTAGAACTATCACGGCATTCGCTGCAAAGTATTTTCAGTACACTCGATATGTTCCCAGATTAGGTTCAACTTTAGCAAGAATTTAAGACTACTAGCAACGGTTTCAATATGACATTCGTTTCCTTAAAAAAAGTGGAGGAAAATCCGGACTTTATTAGCAATTTGATATTGACCGATATGGCCCATTTAATGTTAATTGAGTACGTCAACAAGCAAAACTGCAGGATTTGGGCAACGGATTATTCCGGAGCAGTTGTTCAGCGACGATTACACTCACTTAAGTGCACTGTTTGTTGCGGTGTATCCTCCTAAAGGATAATTGGCCCATATGTTTTTTTAATGGGGTCTCAATCTCTGTCAACAGTGGAGTATATCGGATGATGTTGGAATATTTGGATGGATCCACACCTTATACCACAAGTCTTTCAATGGCTTTGTTAGGAGAGATATAAGGCGAATGCAAAATTTCGCATACAAGCGATTTTAACTGGCCTTCACGTTCACCAGATTTAATAGCTCCTAACAGTTTTCTTTGAAGATGCTTGAAAGAAAGAGTGTACGTTAACAAGCCAAGTAAGCTGTTACGCCCAAAATTTTGCGAAAAGTTATGGAAAATATGCTAAAACGAGCACGTATGTACAAAGCAGAAAATAGACGTCACTTAAAGTACATATTTTTTCAAAGCTAGTTGCTAATTTAAACCAAATAATTAATTTAGTTTTTTTTTATTCTCAATAGATTTTTACAACAACAAAAAAATAAAACACGTAAAGTCTTTATGTTGATGAATTAGTTAGTACGTTCGGAAATACTGCGGGCTACACACCAAACTAAACTTGCTGGAAAATTTCAGGCCTTCGGCATTCCGATCTTTTACAACCTAATTCTGGTTTTAACATCCGTTTTAACACCTTATACCATGTTTCCACGGCTTCTTAAAACACTTGTTTCGCTCTCTTTAACAAGATTGCGAATCATGCTGTTTATACGACACATTCCTGTTTCGATTTGAAAGCACTGTTTGGAAGCATACATGCATACATATTTATGTATGTACATGTAAATCTTTCTGAGTAGAGAGACATATTAAGATGATGAAGCTGGTTCAAAACATTACCATGTCGCCTTTGTACATCTTTCAGCATCTCGAAACACTCCATAATAATATTTTTTTTTATAGCGTGATCTTTTTCCATTTTAAAAGTTGGCACAACAGAAATTTATACTTTTGTTTGTTTTCGTTTTGTTTATATTTTTGTTTATGTTGTTGTTTTTGACAACTAGTGCGGATGAACGGTCGATAAATATTAGAGATGATAGTAGTTTTTTTGTGTTTCGTGAGGTATTTAAAAATAAAACAAGATAAATTGAGCTGTTTTGCTCTCAATATTTTGTATGGCGAAACATGTTATTAGGCAGTAGTTTGGTCTCTAAAACATGAATAGAGAGTAAAACAAGTGTTTAAAGTAGCCGTGGAAACATGGTATTAAATATTTAAAGGACATTGTTAAGCATTTTGATACGAAACTTAATAACTAAAGGGGCTGTACCTTAGAAATTGATGGGAAAGTGCTATGAAGAAAAATCTTTGGTTAAACCAATAGTCGCTGGTTAATTAAAGGCTCTGAATCTAGGAGTTTATTTTAAATGTAAAAAAAATATTTGTTGTTTTTGTTGAGGAACAAGATGAATTTTTTATAAATGTTACAAAAAACCTTGATATTTTCTTTTATAGAATGTTTGAAGAAAATTTCCAAAAAATATGCTTCAATATAATTTCAAGGAACAATTGTAAGAAATAACGTATAAAAACAAATTTAACGCAAAGTTAACCAACCGGAATTTTCGAGGTGTGGGTCTTATTTTTAACATTTTGTTATGTTGAAATATATATTTGAAATCCGTTTTATGTTTTAGCTGTTTAATTGTTTTGACATCTATACATACTTATAAATAAAGTGTAAAATTTTGATGTTGGTGTAGATTTTTTTTAATTGTTTCTGTCTGCCTGTGTTCGCATCAAGTACAAACTGCGGGATGGATTTTTAATAAAGTTTTGTGAGGGGGTCCCTTTTTCGTAAAAATTATCATTTCGTAGAGAAACTAGGGACACAAATGTGAATGCCCCTAATTTTACCGGTATGATGGTACTAAAACAGTTGCCCGCAAATTTTATTTTTTTAATTGGAAAATTTTTTAACACCGCACAGTGGGGAAAAATCAAAATGTTTTGGAAATAACTCAGCCGTTTGTAAAGGGATTGGACTATTAGTTTAAAATATAGCAGGAGCATAGCAGAGTAGTACTTGAGCTTTAGTTAAAAAACTGGATCACATTCCTTTTGCAGGGATGGCGCTATGAGGTCTCAAAGTTTGGCTACCACGTACCTTGAAATGTTTCTTTAGCTTAGCATTTCTGCAATTTTTGTTTGATTTTTATAAATTTTACTGTTCTTACATGTTTTTCAACAAATATAAAAACTAAATGTCTCAGCAAAGCAAATGAATAAAATAGAAAGAAACGCATATGCTTCTTTCTGTAGCAAAGCAATCAGCATTTTGAAAACGTTTGCTGTTGCTTAAGCAATACGGTGTAATAAAAACAACGTTTTTCTTACGTATTCTAGGTATTTAATACTCAAACTCGTTTCGTTAGCTAAGTAAAAGCAAAAAAAAAAAAAAAAAATAGAAATATAAATAGAAAAAGAAATATAAACAAAATAATTGCTTTGCTGCAGAAAGAAACACATAGTCAGCTAAAGCAAATGCATATCTTTCTTTTTTTTTGCATTTGCTTTTTGCTTTTGCTGGACATTTTTACACAGCAATAGTTAAGCAACTACATATGCATTGAAAATAGTCAATCATTTTTAATCACTGAATTAAACTTATTGTAAATTAAATTTTCAGATAAAGATGTATTTCAAGTGAAGTTAGACTTGTATGTAAAATTCGTTTACTACTGATCAAGCTGGTCTTAAGCAATTTTTGGGGTATCCGGTTCTTAATGGGTTAAGCATTTTTGGAAAATTTATTTATTTATTAATTTATTTAATTTAACCCTTTGACACGGGAATTAATTTCGACCGTTGAAAAATTCTATATATGGTTTGTATAGCTTAAAAAGGCTTCAAAGAACATGTGTAAAAAATTATGGGGACAAATTTTTATTGTAAGGCGGGTTTTGAAGCTGTACATTTTAATATAAAATCTGGTTCAATCTAAAAACTTTTTCAATTTATTTTATTTTTTTTATTGGTTTTAAATTTCTTTAACCCATATGTACATAAATTAAAGAAACATTTAAAAATTCATCAAAAAAATAAGCGAGAAAATCCATTTTTTCTTTTTTAATTTGAAAATAAATTTTGACATATTATTGGCTGCGTCGATGATGAGTAGACAAAATATATAAAAATGATCTCAAGTTGTCTTGAAATCTTACAGCCTCTTTAGAATTTAAAAAACAACATCACAACGAACCTATAACTGCAAATTAATTGCATGTATGCTAAAATTTGAACAAGAGACGGGTTGATAAAATCGATGTACATTATAATGTACGCCACTCGTCAAAGGGTTAATTTAAAATTTTTGGAAAGCTTTAAAATGATACCCATATTGATAGTTTAAAAAAAATGAATACTTACAAGGCCCTAAATGTGCCTTTGGTTAAAACAGAAATTACGGGGCAAAGTGCGAAACACATCCAAACCTGCTACCACGCAACTTTTTAATTACCGTGGCTAATTCCGACTGAGAAGAGATGTAGTTTCCTTCATCGAATATTAGCAAAAGTTCATCAACAAGTATAAAAAATTAAAGACTTAAAACGTAAAGTTGTTAAATGTATAATTCCAAAACTTATTTTTAATTCAATAATAATTGAAGGTTCAAAAAATCAATTTACAAATAAAAACACTTCTTCTTCTACTTCTACTTCTACTGAAAGCTGCAACAAAAATATATTGACGAATTGTCTTTTAATAAAATATATATGTATACGTAAATCTTTTGTTTTTAAACACACCTCGCATAACAAACCTATAAAAAAAGAAACAAAATGTTGCCAGTAAGACGCTTTGAAATAAGCTGTTTTAAATGCACATTGCGGTCGCTGGCTGCTTATTGTCATTTGATGGCAAATTACACTTTCATGGCAAATTACACTTTATTATAATTTTTTTTTATTATAATTATAATTACAATGACAATTTCAGTTTTTTTGTGTGCTTTTGGTCTAATTTTTTTCTAACAAACACTCGGTATGTTGCAAGATTTTTTTAATTGTGTTTACTTGTGTTTTGACATTAATGATAATGATAACGTTTGTGATCATCGTAACGAATATTTCGAGTTGTTGGTAGATGAGTTTTTTTCTATTTTTTTATCATGTTTTTATTTCTAATGGCAGGTGCTCTTTGCATGTTTTAATGATAATTATCGTTGTTCTTCAATTTATTTTAAATAAAAACTCTGTGGGTATTTTAAAATAATTTTAATAGCTAATGTTATGAAAATTATAATTTAACATCTGGTTGTGGCATAAAATCAAGCCAGCGAAGATTTTAATGCAACACCGCTCACTCATCACATAATTGTTAAAAATTCGTTACACTTTTGATTTGTTTTCTGTTTTCAAAAACTTTGAAGCGTGACATCAACCACGCGTCTTGTAATTATTATCGTTACAATAATTGCGGTCTAAAACAATTGCTAAAGGAACATTATTAGATGGTATCATAGTAGAGGAAGTCCGAATAATGAATGATTTAATTTTCGACCTGCGTTGCACAGGAATATTGTTTGACGATTACGTCAAATTTTATTTTTACTTTTGTGCTTTTTTCGTCCTGCGTTTCTTGTTGTGCAACTCTATCGAAAAAAAAATAAGATTCCCAGTTTTAGCAATCGATAGCACCAAGCACTTTCTCACAATGAATGATCGGTTGAGGTCTGTATCTTGTTCCTGTTATTCGAAAGGGAGTTTTTTTTAACCAGAAAGAGTTTATGAAAAAGTTAATTGATAAACGAACTGTCATACGGTGCTTTCTTTTTGATATTAGCGGCGCTTGATTTATGCAATTTACTTTGGAAATCATTCATCAATTAACACTCCATTTATAGACGCAAAATGGTGTTCAGTAATGGGGCTCATTTTGGACTTAACCGGTTCGTTAATAAATGAAATAAATATGAAGTGAAACCAATTTACAACAGACGCTACAGACTCCACTACATGTGGTGGAGTCATTTGATATTATATCTTTAAAAATGAAGCCGGAGATCGTTTCCGCACCACAATCAATAATTTTTTGTGTGAAAATATGAATGACATTGATCTGGGTGGGATGTGGAAAGTGGAAAAAGAGTGCATCTAAGTTTGTCATTCCAAAATATCCTTTTCCGACCGCACAAAGTGTATATATTTTGACTTCTTATGCATAGCAAAGTCGATGTCCGTCTGTCCATCCTTGTTAGTGTTGAAATCACGACAAAAATAAATATGTCAATTGATCAGATATAGTATCGAAAGAGGTGCTATTTAAAATCAACATAATCTATCTATGTCATTTGGAACAATAAAGTTACTTTAATCAAACTTTTGAAGAGCCCTTTAAGGAAATTCTTGTTTTCTTTGAAAAACGTCGGCATACATTTGTAAATAATTTTTCTTTTTAAAAAATTTTTAAAAATTGATTATTAAATGAACCAAGGCCGAAAATAATTCAATTTTAATTTACTTATAATTTCCATTTTTGAATCCTGATTGGAAAAAAGAATTAAAAATTAAAATTTTTTACAAATTCATAACCCATTAAGAGCCGATGTCATTTTTATGTAAATATATATACATGCAGTACCGATTTTTTTTTTATTTTTTAATTCCCTATCACCCCAATATATGTTTTTTTTATTGAAGTTACTTTCTTAAAACAGATTTAAATAGATGGTGAAGGCTATATAAGATTCAGCATACCCGAATATAGTACTCTTACTTGTTTTTATTATAGTTGATTTTTTGTTGTTGTTATTTTTTATTATTTCAAAGTTCTGCTGGTGTTAAAAAACAATGGCCTATAATCATTGTCACACACTAAAGTCGGTTTCTTTTAGAAACTACTTTAATTTTAAAACCTGTTATTACCTTTTTTGAAGCTACAGTTTAAAATAAAATATATTTTAGCTTGAACCGGCTTTAACTGGGGGACACCTCAAATAAAGAAAAAGTTTCCCCATAATTTGTTACAAAATACAGTTAAATAAATTATCCATCTCTAAACAGCTGCTATTATTTTTTGTTGAAAATAAAAACAAATATAAAAAAGGTAAATTTGTTAACTTGAAAAAGTTAAGTAAATTTGTGCACTTTTGTTAATGTTAAAATTATTATTGTGAAGTGTGATTGTGAAATGAAACAATTTCAATGGATCAACTTCAAATTTAAGCTTATGTCATAAAATTGTTTCGATTAAGTCAGTTAAACAGAATTTCAGGTGGTTTTAAATTTAAAGCCGATTTTTACCCATAAAATATACTCTTACGTGTCTATAGTACACAAAAAGTGCACTTTAAAGAAAACTGTAGCTTAACAATAGTAAAGTATATTTTATTATTGACTATGCTTACTGGCCAATATTTTTTATACAGGTGGGTTCGGAAACTTAACAACAAACTGCTGCAGAATAAATTTTTTCCCTTTTTATTGACTTTGAGGATTTAAACTATTCACCCGCTTAATCCATACTGGTTGCACAAAATCAATTATTTTAAATTGTTCTGTAAGTAATTTTTATTTGATTTATTAAATAATATTAAAAAAATATAATTGCAATTAATTTTGTTAAATACATAATTACGTATTGTAACTCCAAATAGCTCAAACAAAAAATTCCGTATAATATGGATATATTCTTTTTTAAGTTTTGGAGAATTTACTGCATTGAGTGTACTTCGTATAATTAACTATTTTATGAGTAACAACTACATGTTACCAACCCGCACAATGGAAGCAGGTTTCGTTATATAGAAAGCAAGAAAACTTAAGTTTTAAATGTATATATTTAAAGAATTTACCCGGATAATGATATATTCAAAGATTTTGAACATTTTTGTGGATGCCATTTTTATGGATGCCAGAAAAGAACACAAAATCGACATGTCAGAAATTTCCAAATGGGATTTTTAATGATAACTTTGTGATTAAAAATTTTTGATAGATTGAAGGGCCATTCAATGGGACTAAAAGTATTCCTTTCAGCAGAATAATTCACAAATTAACGTAAAAAAAGCAATTCTGTGAAAACCATTTAAAGTAACAAGGTTCTAGAGTGGGTTACTCTGTGGTATAATCTGAATCCAGTAGAATGTTTACTAACAGAAATGAGTTTCATTAATCACCAAAAATCTCGCATTTCCTAGAGAATAATGTTGTCCCTGCAATTTACTTTTATGGCGACAGAATTCGTAAAATTAGGGGTGGTGATGTAGGTAAAGTTTGATTTTAACAATATTGTTCCACATGCTATACAGCCTATAAAAAAATTTAATTCCTACCTAACCGCGAGGAGATAACCAGGAAAGAAACTTTTGAAGATAACAGAGAAGGGTTAAAAAACAACTGCAATTTTAAAAGTAATTTTTGCTACGATGGCTTAAGAAAAACACTTATAAAAGAATACAGCAGAATAAAACAATTTATGGATTAGACTCCGATTAGAAACATAAAATTTTGAATTCAACTGCTTAATTTCGGAAATCAAGCTTACTGATCCTTCTATTGTTTTAAGCCTGCATCTACATTGAATGACAATAGTAATGCCCTGTTAATAATATATTAAACCACAAAAATTCAAAAATAATAAAATGTTCCGTATATCGTGATTTTATACAGTTTAGCAAAAAATAATACTGTTTATTAAGTTTCATGGAATCCATAAACAATGTCATTGCCATAAACTATATATGCTAATTATACGAAAATTGTCACAACACATTTTGTTTTGTGTCAGTTTATAATGTGTGAGGTTAGGAAAATCAGGCCACTCACACATCGTTAATTCAGAAGAGAGTTTTTCGAAACATGTTTTCATGTTGTCAAACAGTTGCCTGTGTTTACCAAATTACAAAAATTATGTTTTCCACATCTATTATGGTGACTTAAAGTTAGAGTTAAGCATAACTTTTTTATTGCTCTCAGTTTATTTTTTCATAATTTAAGAAGGTGCCTCCATTTTGTTTATTAATTGATCTGCTAGATAAAAGTAATTTCTGTGGTTTCGCCTTTGAATATCGGCTAAATTGGTTAAGGTCAGAGCGTTAAATGTTTGGCGCCGTTTTTTTCTGAGTTTTTGCTATAATTTTTCAAATAATTTTATTTTTCTATTTATTGTACATTTTTAAACGCGCTGCTAATTGCATTTCCTTTTCTACGCATAAATATTAACGATGTAAGTATTTATATAATTCATTCCTTTCTGCTAGTATCTACATTAACATTTTCTATTTCACTATTTAACTAAAATACTTGAAATGAAAATTTCTAAAATACTCTCTCAATTAGAAGATTAGAACCACTTATATTTTTGTTTTATCTATTTCTATTTTATTTATATCTGTTTTAAATATTTTGCTACCATAGAACAGTGGCATGAAAACGATGTATTTCGGACACAATTCGGTATCTCTTGACCCGCTTAAAATATCTTAATAGAATTAAACAGAGGCAAAACAGAGGTGTTTCTTAGTGAAGCTATGACCAGTCGGATTCGTAGGATGAAAGGAGCTTCTGGGCAGGCCAATAAAATTTAGTACCTCGGGCATATAATATTTTGAAATGTCAAAAAATTTTTATTTTAACTTAAATGGTGAGAATTTTTATATTTAAAATATCGTTACATATTTAGGGTTGTACATTTTTTCATAGTTTTCAATATTTTGAGGTATCCGAGTTTTGTGACTTCGCCAAAGTTTCTTAACAATGGCCAGATAACAAAATTCTAGCGAACGATATATTTCAAATACTTTACTTGTTTATTTTTTACTAATGTAAAAATCTGAAACTGGTATGAAGGGAATACGTTGAGTTTTTTTTATTTTTTTGAAAAATTACCTTTAAAGTATTTTGCAAACATCTTAAATGTTATTGTTATTTTTTTGTAATGCGAGCATTACACACGTTTAGTTTTTAACTATATTGGTGGAAACCCCATGGGCGAGTGTCAGAGATAGTGTCGCAAAGAAAATAAATTTTCAAATATACCTCTTCCAGGTATTTACGGGGTGATCTCACCAACATGTCGATAAAATTGTAGAAATTAAACCACCGTTCAATAAAGTATACTGGGGTGTAAACACTTCTGCTTTTAATAGGTTGCTGTTGTAACGCATAGACTTTAAAAAATTAAATACGTGCCACTTTGCCACTTTGAAATTCAAGTTCCTATAAAAGAGAGCATGTTGCAGAATCAGCTAACTTTATAAGATTTGATAAAATGGGTACAGATACAGTGAGAAGCCAAAGGAGGATATAGACAATGCCACACTGGTTATCCTCGGTATAAATTAAGCAAATGTAAGGTATTTTTGCGCTGTAATCCACAAAAATTGTTGTGTTTTATACGTAAGTTTAAATGAAACATTGCTTCAAAAATAGATTACGTGTTTTCTCTAACTTACCAAATCTGCCCAATGTTGCCTAAAGGCAACATTCTGTAACTACCGAACCACGACATCTGAAGTTGGGAAAATTTTTATACGTCCAAAAAATTTTTTTTTGATTTTTCCACTTTAATTCGGGCAAGAAAAGATTAATTATTTTTAACATTTAAAAAAATAATGTTTGGCTCCGTATTTCTGAAAAAAATAACAAAATTACACCAAAAAAATGTAAAGTTTACACATAAACCCAATAAGAAATCGTAATAAAAAATTTAAATTTCTGCATAGACCAAATATTTATCAAAAAGATAAGATAACTAAACATCAAAACTAAAAAAACGCACAAAAATTAAAAAAGATATCACTAACAATCAGAAAAGTCCAGAAGATTTAACGAAAGTTTAGGTTCTGCGTATCTTTCTTCTTTAAAACTTTTATGTGCTGTTTCTGTATTACAGCGATCAACTCGTCGGAAAAATTTGTATGAGAAGCACTCAGTTGAGTTATTTCAATATAAATTTTCAGAAGAGTTGATCGCCTGTAATACAGAAACAGCACATTAAATTTTGTTTGTTATTTGCTACTTTTTTTTAAAGCCGTGCAAATGAAATTTGTCTTAAATGTTGTGTAAACGCTTTGGTTAATGTGTATTTGTGCAAAAAAACAAATTTTCAAAAGTTCTGTTTTTTCCATTTAATAAAATTTACATTGAAATAATGTTGTTGGAAAACAAATGTTAATGTAATCGCTTGCTATTACAAAGCAGCAAGAAAAACGGAAAAAAGCATTAGAAAAGGAAATCCTAAAATAGCAGGATTAAAACGAAAATCAGATTTTGTTTAGAAATTTTCGAATGTATGTACGTGTGCCATAAAAGAAAATTAAGGACAAATTGGAAAACCACATTCTAACAAACAACAAACGAAATCTAAAATTTTACAATGAGAAAAAATTTTAACAAAATGGACAAATTTTCGTTTATTGTCAATATCACGTACAAGTTAAATGTAAAATTGCAAAATAATAAACAAAAATGTGAGAAAATGAATGAATAAAAGGGACATTTGTGAAATTAACCGATCATGCGGATTGTACGATACACGTAATTCTCTGTTACGCATTAAATGCAACAAATTGGCACGTAACTCAGGACAATGAATAAAAAATGGTTGAATGGAGAACAAAGACAATACGAAAACCCGATTACGTTACGACAACAAATAAAAGAAAAACATTTAAAACTGAACTAGAATTGTATGACACTAAAATCAGCAATTGTTGTTTATTTATACAGAAAAATAATGCCAAAAAGAAAAAAAAAAAGATTTTCCAGCTGATGCATTTAATGGGTTTATAAAGCATTGTCTCACGTTTGATGCCTAAATCAATGAGTGAATGACTGTTTGGCTAACAGACTCACCGACTGAATATTAAAAACTACAAAAAAAAAACAAAAACAAAAATAACAAAACGAAAACAAAAGTAAATGGGCGATTTCTGTTGTTGAACAACTTTAGCTGTTTCTATTGCCTCTTTTTGTGGCATTCATTCTGCAAATATGATTTTTTGAGATATTAAAATTGAATCGGTTTATGTTTGAAAAAAAAAAAAAATAAAAAATAAAATTAATATTTCCGATGTGAAAAGTGTAACTATTGTTTTTAAAATTAATTCCATCGCACTAAACTGCTTAAACATTATTTTAATTGCATAAGAGCTTCCAAAAATTATGTAATATGAATATTTTTGCCTTCATTGTCAATAGAAAGGCGTCGTTTAAGTATCAACTTAAATTGTTTACTTTTCAAATTTTAATTAAATTTTTGGTGTCCAGTGAATAATGACAATTCTAAAATAATAACGAGAAACAAAAACATTCAGAATACATTCAATTCTAAAAAATGTTTTATAAATTATATATATTTAAATTGGCCTTCATTACAACTAATTTTCAAAAGAAAAATCAGACAATTGGACTATTGACGATCCCTGCAAAAGAAAATATTCGTTCAACTGGAGCTGAAGACGTCAAGGGCATGTTAAAAAAATAAATGCATCCCTTAGTAAATAATATTTTGCCAAATCTCGTCAGCACTGGCGTTATCATCTAAATAGCTGAAGAACTGATATTTTATTGAGGATCGTTATCTACTTTAATTTGTTCTTGTGCAGAAGGGCTTAATTCTATTTCATCATCTGCAAAGTCAAATCCTTAAAGTAAAAAGCAATATAAATATACGCATAAGCTCACCATCATCAGTGAAATCAAAAAAATCAGGCATAGTCGATACATTATCAATTTTCGTTTTAAAATTAAATGTTTTACAATTTTTGACGTAAAAACTATTAAGTGTTTCTAAAACTCTGCTGGTTATACTCTCGACAGTTAATTCCAGCAATTCTGGACTTAATCTCTGCAACACCTTGAGCCATTTCATTTTGATGCTCTGTGTTCGTTTGCAATATATGGCCAAAAATAAAATATTTACAAAGTAAAAATAAGGCTAAAATGGATAATTTTTTTGCCTTAGGCTTCAGCTTGAAATATGGTTGGAACCTTTCTCTTAATCTCTGTTTCATTTTTAAAATAGCCCATGAAAATTGTGCAGCTCCTGAGATCTGCTTAGTTTATGCACAGTATTGTTATGCGTCATAAGAGTTGGTATTAAAAATATTGAAATATCATTAATATAAAATTATATTTTAAAGAAGCAAAATATAAAAATACTATAATTAATGTTGCTTTCACCGTGGAGAAAGTCTAGGGCCTCTGCAATTAGTTCCATTACCAATATATGTTAAGAAATTTAAATCCAACAAAAATAAAATAAAGTGAAAAAGTTTTTAGATTGAGGCAGATTTTACATTAAAATGTACATTATCAAAAGCCATTATAAAATAAAAATTTGTACCCATAATTTTTTACACATGTTCTTTGAATCCTTTTTAAGCTATAAAAACCATATATAATATTTTTCAACGGCCGAAGTTCATTCCCGTGTCAAGGGCTTAAGAAAAATGCAGAATTATGAACAATGCAAACAGGCTGTCAATTATAAAAAAAAAAAAATGTAAAAATAATAACTAACATTAAACAATTCATGTAGAAAAATATATTTGTGCCAGTATTGCCATAATTTCGCCAAATAAAAAAAATAAAAAAAATCAATATCAATCAAAAGTAATCTTTGAAAGTAGTCAAATTATTTTTGATTAGTCTTGATTATTTTTGGATTATATGTAATCGAATAGTAATCATTACTTAACAGCTATGGTCCTAATGCACCAAAATCGACTGAATTCAAAAATTAACATTCAATGTTTTATTAATTTAGTTCTAAGGTTTATTGAGATCTTAATAATTTTCATATTTTTTTTTATACTCCTTTTAATATTTTGGACTACAAATGTTCAATAAAATACTATTCATTTATGTATAATTATTAGTGTAGAGAATTGTTAATATTGGGAAGGAGCGCGGGATTATTTTTATAAGACAATGAAAAAGCATTTGATTCTATAAAATAAAACCTCTTATAACCACTAAAATTTTTTTTGACAAATCAAGAGTTGAAATTAATGATATGACAATACAGGCAATAGACTATTGCCGTATTCACAAGCTCTGCTAAGGTGTAGGTAGTATTGCATACTACCTTTTGTTTACTTCTTTGTGAACAACCATTGTATCAGTGCGCCATTGTACATTGTACTTCATACGTCAAAAAGTAAATAAGAAGAAGAAAAGTGCTATTCATCATTTGTTATTTAGAAGCCAAATGGGGGAGAAAACAGAAAAAAAGTAAATTAATAAATTTTTTTGTGTGAGGATGAAATTCAAGACATTTTTAGGATGAACCTAATGTACTTGCTCTCCAGTCGCAGAACTATACATTTAGGGCTACCAAAATCATCGTTATGGCATAATCGGGTTTTAAGATACTTTGATGAAAACAGATTTCTTCATATGATACGACTACGGCCAGAGGAATTTGCCTATATATTCAACCTTATAAAAAATGACGATGTTTTTCACACAATTCGCGAAAGGCTCCAACTACGCATTGACTTGCAGCTTAAAATTGTATTTTACTGCTTGGGATCTTCAGGAAATGGTGCTTGTGGTCGTAAGGTCTCTTTTTGGTATAGGTGATGGCGGTACCATACAAAATATTAGAAATCGAGTCATTAAAGCAATATTAAATCTTAAAGAACAGTTTTTATGTTGGCAGAGAACAAACCTTAAGATATGTTTCCAATATACCCACTCCTACTATATACAACAGAAATGACTTATTCCACTTTCTAATAAATCAGTCAAATCAATAAATTAAATAAATAAAACTAATAAAAATATCTTTTAATTCAATTTAATTTAATATAATTCACACATGAACACAAAAATAATAATTCATTTCAACATAAAACATTTAAAGAAATACAACGTCTGAAAAACATATGAAAAAAAGTACTAAGTGTTGTATCGCATGTTTGCATGAAAATTACTAACAACACGGCTAGCACCGTTGTATTTTGTTAGCACTTAGCACGTACTAGGGGGCTTGTGAATAAGGCATATCTGTTTTGGGAATGATACTACCAATACGAGTAGTACATTCTGTTAAATATTTGGGGGTAACGCTGGAAAAATTGACTCTTTACTATTACAGCGGCAACGTTGTTTCTTTACACTAAGATTTTTTTTAATGAGAAGGAAAGTCGATATTTTTGATTAAACTTTTTGTCCCTCACAGAAGATGAAAGGGGGTTCAAAAAAGTAACCATTATCGCACCTTCATGTCAAAAATGCTTTTTCGTGTGTTTATGCAATGTTTTGTCTATCTTTTTTGAACAAGTTGTTTTCAGCAATGGCATCTTTGTGCATCCACTTAATATTTAGCCGATGGTTCTAATGTTTAAGGTATCTCCCTGTAGAATTAAGCTAAATGATTAATTTCTTTCCTGTTAAACATTTAATTTAAATTTTATTATTTTTCTACAAGGCTCTTTAAACAAATTGCTAACACAAATATCAAGTGGCATAGCAATTAATTAGCGTCTAGTTTTTTTTTCAAAGACATTGATAATGCTGTTGTTGTGGTGCTCACACTAAAAGCTTAAGAAATGAGAGGTACAATAGTTTAATGTGTTTATTTTGTATTTTAGTCTTCGTCTAAACAAAAAGGCTGACAAATTCATTCAAAGTCTTAATTGCAATAAATTTAACTTTATTCTGAGTATAGAGAAAAATGAGACAATTAATATGAAAATTTACTCAATTTACTCCGGTAGAAATTGTAATCTTTCGTAGTATTTGTGTATAACTCTTTATCAGTTTACCTTTAAAATGATAAATAGGGCATCAGAAAAATAAATTAAACTATAAAATAAAATGTTCCATTTTATAATTTGAATTGTTCTTTTTACACTTTGCAAATTGTAACACTGTCTTGACAGTGTCAAGATGGCGACAAACAACAAAGTAGGTACCGTAAACAAAATTTAAAATTGTCTTCCAAACCGGTAATAATTATACAAGACGTTTTCACCAAACACAATAAAAATAAACATTGTTTTCACACCATCAAAAGTTAAGGAATGTGATTAAAATTTAAATGGAGTCAGAAAAAGTATAATAAAAAATTGTTTATTGTACTCGCTTTACAAGTTCTTTATTTTAGATAATAAACTAAACTTTTGCCGTAATATTGCATGAATTTACCTAAAAAAGGAACAAAGAAGATTTTGGCAGCAATGCCAAATCTAAGAAATCTAAGATAATTTATCTTAGATAAGTACTCGCACTCTAAAACTATTTACAATATAAATGTTTTTCAAAAGCATCTAAGTGTTAAAATATGAAGCAGATTAAAGTTTTGGATGAAAAGCATTCCTTGTGTTATAAGTTGTTAATGAGATCACCGTATTATGGGTTATTGTTTTAATGATAGTTGGTTTGGTGTATCTTTAAGCGGCTAGTAGATGGTCAAACTTTGAATGTAACAGCGGTTTAATGAGAGAGTTTACAATTTCAAAAATTGTGTAATCTATCCAGCGCCGCTAAGAAATACGAATTTTACTCCGTACTTACATTGCAAAGAGATCTTAATTTAAAACATACTACATAAAAGCTAAGAATGTTTAAAACATCCGAAAGCTAAAACATATTCAAAGTTACACAATTTCTAAATTTTAAAAAATTCTTTTTTTGATGCTATTCTCCCGATTTATTATTTAAATCACCGATATTAATTATTGAGGGTCAAAGCACGTCTCGATGGCCATTTCGTTATCGCTTACTTACACAAAATGGGCGATAAGTGTTCATATATGTTTGTACGTGTTTATTGCTTCACTATTTCTTCGACAATGATTCAAGGTTAAAAATGTGACAATGTTTTAAAGCAAAAGAATTTCAAAGAGTGCAATACCGTTAGATTTGTTTATATTTACTTAAATGAGTATAAGAGACAAAATAAGTGTAAGTATATATAAGAAATATAAAAGAGTAACAATGCGTTTAAATGATTAAATTCATGAAAAGACAAACGAAAAGTTTATTATAATGAAAATGATTTTCTGCTTATATTCTGACCAAACAATAATTATTTAAAAAAAAATCCCGTTGTTTAAAATGTTACACAATTTCATCCATCCATTTGTTTACCCTTCACCACAAAAAGTGGAAAAAGGGTATAACTTAGTTTGTCATTCCGTTTGTAATGGATACAATATCCATTTCTGGCCCCCTTAAGTATACATATTCTGACTTCTTATACATAGCGAGCGATGTTCGTCTGTCCGTCCGTGTTAGCGTTGAAATCAAGTTTGTCGAGGCAATAATAACAATAAAAATAAATACGTCAATCGATCAGATATAGTTTAGAAAAAGGTGCTATTGGAAAACAGCATGATCGGTCTATTTCCTTTGAGGCGGCAGGCAAAACACCACGCCTACCTCTAATTTTGTCATGTCATTTGGAACAATGAGGTAACTAAAAAAAAACAAATGTAGAATTAAAAAATAAGAAAAAAACATTAAGAGGTAAAATAGGAGCTCATTTACGACTTACGGGTCTCTGAAACTTAAAATTTTTTTTAAAATATCAATATGAATATCATTTAAAAACTTCTGAAGACAATTTTAATTAAATACTAAAATGTAAAAAAAGGTTAACGCATTAAAAGCCGGTGGTATTTTATGCAAAATTATATATGTAGTACTTACAATTTTTTTTTATTTTTTATTCTCAGTCAGCCCAATATTTGCTTTTTTGACTGGAGTTACTTCACTTAACTAGATTTACATACATGCATTCTTACTTGTTATTTTTACTAAAATTCAATATACTTATTTATCAATATTCCAAAAAAATGTACTTCTTAATTTTCAAGCTATTAATGCCGAATCATTTTTAATGCTTCGGTGGTAGAGTCAGCTACCTTAATTGGTAATTAGAGTGTCCCTTACTTACTCTAAAACGGAAATTTAGGGTGACCATTGAAACTTGGATTTTTTAACTCTTTATGAATTTAACGCAATATTTATGTTAGAGGCTACAAAATCAATGTTTTTATTTTTTTAAAGTAGTTAGTCAAGGTAGAAATCTTCCATTTACAGATATTGTTGCAACAATACACTGAGAGAAAAAAATGGCAACAACAAAACTTGGAAGTAAGAAAACACTACTGCTAACATTAAACGCGTCACAAATTGGGCTGAATATTATCTCTTGCCATTCAACACAACTTTAAGTCTTAAAATTCTGCGGTGGTGCGTAACGAGCGCATATTTCGTTTACAAGAAAATTTTTAAAATGTTAAAAAAACGAATAAATTGAAAAAAATCATTTTTTCACCTTAACTCACATACGAGGGCTGCTATATATATTTCTGGCCTGGCAACACTGAGTGCTGCCAAGTGCAATCTGACATTTCCATTGGAAAGTTCGTCATTTTTAAGCATAATCGTACTCAAAACGTTTTGACGTACGACCATTATTTGTGTTGTTTACAGTGACTTGAAAAAATTATGGAATGAACTCGTGAACATTTTCGTGCCATCATTTTTCACAACTTTCGACGTGGATTATAACGACAAGAATGCATTGATGAACTGAAATCTTTGTATGCCGATGAAGCACCATCCTATATCACTGTGAAAAATTGGTATAATGAATTTATTCGTGGCCGAAGCTCGCTCAAAGACGAATTCCGTGAAGGTTGTCCAAAAACGGCTGTTGTGTCAGAGAACATTGATGCCGTGAGTGAACTCATAATGCAAGATCGACATGCGACATACCGAGAGATAGAGACATCCTTGTACATTTCTTCCAATAGCATACATTCGATACTGCATGAACAACTGGCCGTAAAAAAGGTTTGTTCTCGTTGGATCCCGCACAATTTGAAAGTCGCTCAAAAAAAGGTTCGTGTAGATTGGTGCAAAGAAATGTTGCAAAAATACGATTGCGGTGCTTCAAAAGACGTTTATAAGATCGTCACAGGTGACGAATCATGGATCTATGCGTATGAGCCTGAAACGAAACAACAATCGACCATGTGGGTCTTCAAAGACGAGCAAAATCCAACGAAAGTTGTTCGTGGAAGAAGCACTTCGAAGCAAATGGTCGCCTGTTTCTTCGGAAAAACTGGTCATGTGGCGACTGTTCCGCTTGAGCAACGTAGGACGGTCACGTCTGAGTGGTACACTACAATTTGTTTGCCTGAAGTCATCGGAGAAATTCGAAAAACCAACAAGAGAAGACGAATCATTGTTCACCATGACAATGCGAGCTCTCACACATCGGCTTAAACCAGAGCGTTTTTGACCTGCCAAAACGTTGAATTAATGGGTCATCCGCCGTACAGCCCTGACTTGGCACCTAATGACTTCTTCTTGTTTCCGCACATCAAGAAAAAAATGCGTGGTCAACGATTTTCGTCGTCAGAAGAAGCTGTTGAAGTATTCAAAAACCATGTTTTAGAGGTGTCTCAATCGGAGTGGAAAAAGTGCTTCGACAACTGGTTTGAGCGCATGCAAAAGTGTATAAATCATGCTGGAGAATACTTTGAAAAACAATAAAACCATTTTTGATTATAATTATTCGCCTTTTCACTATTAGGCCAGAAATATATAGAGCAGCCCTCGTACAACTTTTGAAGTAGAAATGCAATCATCAAGAAGCATAGCAGAATTTTATATATTTATTATAGTTATAAACAACTATGTTGAAATTGAAGGCATAATATTCAGCCCAATTTGTGCCATACAAAACACATTACAGTCTATCTTTGGCAAATTTTATTCATTCATTACAAAAATAGAGTGAAAAATGAAGGTCAACAGTCATTTACTTGACTTTCAATTAACCAATAAAATAGATGATATTCGAAAGTAGTCCTTGTTGTTGTACCTCGTTTTCCTCCTTTTTTATATATTTAATATTATTGTTTTTTTTTGTTGTTTTTCATTGTATCAAGATTTTCATTCAGAACATTTTTTACTGATTTACTGTTATTTACTCTCTTACGAATAATTGATGAGAGCATTTTTATTACTGTTATCAATAATAGGTCTGTTTCTGTACTTTTTCCGTAAAGTTTAATAGCTAAGTAAATACTGTGTGAATTGAGTAAATTACTCTCATAAAAAATTTTTGTATAAACAGTACGCGAACGGAAAAATCTTAAAATAAAATTATAACAAATTGTTGGGTACTCGAACAGAGCTACTATCAGCAATGCATAGATGCAACGACATTAATTTGTCATTTTTTTTTAATTTTACTAAAACTATTTTCTTTTTTTTCTTTGCATTTTATTAAAAAAAAAAACGTTTAAAAATGATTCGAATTTGTAAAGGTTCTTTAAAAAAAGTTAATTGGGTATTTTCGGCCAGTAAATATTATACTGTTGTTAGCTAGTAATAACAAAAATGTGACTTGAAAATGATGTTATTACATCGAAAGCGCTCGCCAAACGTACCAAGTATACAACCAGAGACGACGGTTTTCACCGAAAGTTAAAACAACAGTTCTTTAAATTGTTTATATAAAGATACTAACAGTCGTTTGAAATGGAAAAACGATTTGAACAATAGTGACGTGTTTGACTTTTTGAACTATTTATGGTTAAAAATATTAATGCACAGTGTACTTATGATAAAGATAACATTTTTCAATTTTTAAACGAAGTATAAGGTCCTCTCTAAAGAACAGTGCGGTATTTTAACTACCTTAAATTGCAATGCCCCAAAAAGTCTAAAGCAGTCTCTTTAAACCTTTAATTCGATGGTATATGCAAAAAAGTTCATTAGTTTAGAAACCGTTTGAGCAATCCTGAATTCATAATAAAACTTATGAAAAATGGATCTTACGGCTAAGGAGTCAGCTAAAACTTTGTAAAGCAAACAACAATAACATTAAATCAAAACAAAATGATATTGCTATATACAAGATATTGGAAATGCCAGTCAGTTTTACTTAAATCGTGAAAGTAATGTGGCTTGTCAACAGAATTATTTTCCTTAGAAAAAATTTGCAAATACTATGAGTTGACATGTTCTGCAAAAGTACTCACCAACGGATTTTGTACAAATTTGCCACAAATTGTGGAATTTAAAAGGTCAAAATTTTGATTTTCTTCAATAACCTAAAAATTACAATAATTTTGTAAATAACAAAATTATGAAAAAGTCACAGAACAAAAGTTGCTGGTGAAGCCATAAAGAACCATTTTTTCAACAATAAAAAAGTTTTTTTTCGCAAAAAGTCCATTTTGGCATATTGCTAACTTCAATGCAACAAAAAAAAAATGGTCAAAAGATACTTCATATGAAAATTATTTTATTTACTTATACTTTGCTTGAATTTTTCTTTATTTAAAAATTGAAATTGACCCTAATTTATATTTTTAATACACAATTATGGAGAAAATGTACTTCCCTTTTTGAATTTCCAAAGGCGCATGTTTTTGTTAGAGCTAGCTTGGCATACGTCATATATATACAAAAAAAATATATATATATATCATTTTATATAAAATTTTCTATCCATAAAAAGAGAAAACAGCAGCGAAATTGGGTCTACTAACGGCAAATAGTGATCTAAGTAACTTGATTTTTTTTTTTGTGTTTGTCACGCTTTTAATACTCAATATTTTATACAATATTTCCTTTGTTTAAAATTTTTGCATATAAAATATTTTAAGGTTAACTAAAATTTCGGTTAAAGTTTTCCGACAAACAGACTTGATAGCAGGCTTCTCTTGCGCTAATGGTTTTTATTGGATTTCATAAAAAATGCATTCTAATTTAGCGCTGTCCAAGTAAAAGTCAATGCAATTTTTTCATATTATAAAAAATTGTATTTATTTTTTATGTACATATTTTCTTGTACTAAAAAATGTTTTTCATCTAGATTGTTATGTAGAGATATGTATGCAATAAAATGTAAAAAAAAATCAGTCGAAATAAACATTTGAAATGAAAGCGATTTTAATGGCAGATGCATGTCATGTACTGATTTTTTTTCCAAATGAACTCTTATGTCGCACTGTTAATTTCCAAATAGACTTCTGTTTTATTTTATCCCATGGCAAAATTTATTTCAAATTTAATTGTATGCAAATTCAAAAATTGAGATTAATTCTCACAAGTGTATGTATGTGATTAAGTGTGTATGGTTGCGCAAATGTGCAACATTTTAAAAGAATGAATATTTTTATACAACTCATGACAATAAATTACTAAAGGTTGCACTTTATTTTTACTTGCAGCTAATATTTTTTTATTTTATTTTATTTTTTATTTTGCATTTATTCGTTTGATATTTATTGAAATTTGTGTTTTTTTTTATCGATTTTATTGAAATTATTTCGTTTGTTGTATTATTTTGTGAATTCCTTTATTTTTATTACCAATAACTCAATAAAACTGAGTCGATGTTTTTACCCTCCAAAAAAAAAAAAAAAAAAAAAAAAAAAAAAAAAAAAAAAACAATAAAAATGAATAACTTTAGTAAAAAGCTTTTAACAGCGGAAATGTATCTGGTTCTGCATTCGAGCAAATTAAAATTGTTCACACTTATGTGTGCCATCTTCATCATATTAAAGCTCCTATAAATGCAGGGAAAGTAGACACAACTACTGTGAGACCTTTCTGAACAGAGATGCTTTTTCGTCCTTAATACTTTTGCTTGAAGTTTATTGTTAGAGCCGTACAACGAGCATAACATGTCTTGAAATTGAAATAAAACTAGACTGCATTTTATTACTCGCATTTAAAATTCTGGAATTTTAGAGATTATGCAGTGTTAGGAGTAAAATAAATAGAGCGAGTATGAGTTTGTGCAAAAGTGTATTTATAGAAGCGTTAATAAAACGGCACTTGTGGTACAATTCTCAGCATTCAAATGTAGTTGATATTATCACAACAATAAAAAAAAGAAGATAAATCGTGCCATTGTAAGGTGAAAACACTATAATAAAACCGCAATTTTAAATGGGATAACAATTTGCATACGACTATAACTATTAGTACTGCGACAACAAAAGTAATAAAAACTTCTTTTATTATTCGCACAAAACAATTCACATAAAAGTTGTTAACATCACACCAAAAATTGTTGGTAATATCAAGAAAAAATCTATTCAAGATGGCAATTGTCGCACACACAATTTCATAGAGTTGTGTGTGTTTCTGGAAAACACAATAAAATAAATAAAAGCCCAATTCACAATATTGTGCATATCGGCTGGCAAATTTATGCAATTGCATAATTTGCTATCAATTTTGAAATATCTCTTTGGTTTAGTTTGAAACGCTTCTTTCAAAACACCACGATATTCACAGCTGATTCAAAAATAGAATTATTCTTGAGGTTTTTTTTTTTAATAAAAATATATTTAAACTTTGAAGAACAATTAGTTGATTCTTTAATAGACTTGGTTCATGTACTGTCAGCTGTCGGTTTGCATTTAGAGTAAATATAAACTATTGGTTTCAAGTGTTGTATATTAACACAAGAGTTGCAAATGCATTATTGTATGTTTTGTTGCTATAGAGTAAAAATATACTACACAATTTTGCAAATGCTATGATGCAAGACCATTTGCACAAGATTATGAATTGGGCTAATATACCATCAAAAGTACATGTACACGAGCATATGCGCTTTTAATATCTGAAGTATTTCGCAAGGCTTGAATTGAGGAAAATCTGTAGCAATCAATATTTTCTTCTGTGAAAGACAAGGGCTGTGTATAGATACACTCTAGCTGGCCTGGGTTTGCCTTTGAATATAGGAGGAGCCTAAATTGCCCATTATTACACTCATCCTATCCATCTCCATGTCTTTAAATACATTCGTGTTCTCAGTTAGCTGCCCTTTTATAAAATCTGGGAATGAAGGTTATTAACTAAATTTAGCTTTATCCTATAATAGGAGATACGTTTTTATAACAAAATGTCTTAATGCCAAAGTGAACATAATATTTTTTGTTTATTTAAAACTAATCTAGTGCGTAATTAATTAGAACAAAAAATTTAAGTACACACAGAAAAAAGATTGGTAACAATTCGCTTGATATGTTAAAAATTCAATTACTAATATAATAATTTGATTTTTATTATTAATAACTTATAGTCTTGATTTATTTTTTATATTAAAAGCTAACAAATGATATTTGCTTCTAAATGTTAGTTGTAACACCTCTTAGAAAAGTTAACATGACCGATTTGTGTCTTTACTAAAATCTATTCTATTTAATGGAAGATGCAACTAAACTTATTCAGTACATTACTACTGAAAACCAAATTTTGGAAGTAAGAATCATAAAACTCGATTGTATATTCTGAAATCGAAAAATGTTTGACACAATATAAATAAAATTTGTACACATTACAAAAATCAAAAAATATTTTAGTTCAAAAATAAAAAGATTTATTAAAAGTGGTGAAAAGTTCTCCAATATTGGTAAATGGTAAGTTCAAAATTATCTCAGAGAGACATTTATACATATATAAAAATAATTTTATAATATTTAATTTATTTCGCAGCGCAAAATGTGCGGTTGGGATAGCACTTGAAGAAACTATGTGGCAAAGAAGAAATCATGATGTAAAGGAAGAAGAAAGCTGCATTCGATGGTACGAATCATGAAATTTATAATGTGTAAACTTATTCCTATAATTTATTTTTAAAATAAAAGTAAATGTTAAAAAATTATTTTGTTTTTTTAATTCACAATAATATTTTATAATCACCCAAGAATCATTTTTGAAATAGTTGTGACTGCTATATTTATTCAGTTACTACAACCGAATTCAAGATAATACACACAACCGACAAAATTCGATTGGCAACAAATTCGGTTCTTATAACGAATTTCTTTTCTCTGTGTATAAAGGACAAATAAACATTAATATTTATTGATTGTTCTATATTTGCTTAAAAAAAATTATCTCCACCCAAAGATTATGAATAAATTAATAAAATTAAAATGGTGTTGATGGATTTAACAAGTTTTCCACAAAAGTTTATATTAAATATGTATTATTAACCGACCTCAAAAAAAGAAGGAAGTCACCAATTCGACACAATTTTTTTTTATGTTTGTGCCCGCAGAACTCAGTTATTTCTAAACCGTTTTCAAAAATGTTTTCTATATTTTAAAGCCGATGCTTACAGTTTGGTCCTACTTTAAAAATAGTTCATGATTCTATAGGTTGGCCCCTAACAACATACATGCTTTATGCACACAAAAAAATGATTTGTAAATATTCGGTTGATATATTCGAAATTTAACTACTACTATCACAATTTATTTCTTGTTATTAATAAAATATAATAATGACATACTTTTTATATTAAAAACTAAAAAATAATATTTATTACTGAAGGTTTGCTGCAACAACTGTTTAGAAAGTTCACCTTACTGATTTATGGCTTTACTCAAATTAATTCTATTAATTGAGAGAGGCAACCAAACTAATTCAGCACATTACTACTGAAAACAGAATTTTGGTAGTCAGAATTATATAAATCGTTTGCTTTACTTCTTCAAAAAAGTTTTTGACATAACTAAAAAAAATAATTATAATAAAAAATATAATAAAAATGTATTTAGGTTTACAAAATATAAAGATTTTAAGAAAATAGTGCAAAGTTTCGCAAGATCCTTCAAAGGTAAGTTTTAAATTATCTCAAAAAGACATTTGCAAACAAAAATAAAATGTTTTATCTACTTCGTACAGACAAGAATTTCGGTATTTGCAAACACAATGTAAAATGAAAGAAAGTAGGTGGAAAGAAAGAAATCGGGAGAACATAGAGCGGCGTTGTTGATTGGTATGGTTCGAATCAAGAAATTTTACGTTATATTATTGCTGTAACTTATTTTTTTAAATAAAAGTACATATGAAAGTTGTTTAAGTTGTTTTATTCACCACACAATAATATTTAATATCGACTGTCGAATGAATTTTTGAAAAAGTTGTGAGAACCATATTTATTCAGTCATCATAACCGAATTCCAAATAATACTCACAACCGCCCAAATTCGATTGGAAACAAATTCGGTTGTCGTAACGAATCTCTTTTCTCTGTGTGTGTATTTAGAACCGCAAATGGCACCACTTTAAAATTAAAACAAGTAAGAGTGCTCTATTCGGCTATGCCGAATCTTATATACCCTTCACCATCTATGTAAATCTAGTTTAGTAGGGTAACTCTACTCAAAAAAGCAAATATTAAGGTGACAGAGATTAAAAAAATGTTGGTACTGCATATATAAAAATTAACATAAAAATTGACTTAAATATAATATCGGCTCTTAATAAGTTAAGCATTCAAAAGCTTTAAAATGATACCCATATTGATATTTGAAAAAATTTTAAAATTTCAGAGCCCCATACTAAGGAAAATATTGGCGAATGCCAATTTTTTCACTTGTTGTTTTTTTCTTATTTTTTAATTCTCTATCGCCCCATTAATTAATTTTTTTATTAATTCAAGTTAGGCGTGGTGTTTTGCCTGCTGCCTCTAAGGACGTGGATCGATCATGCTGATTTCCCATAGCATATTTCATATTTACTAACAATAACGGACATCACTCAATCGACTTCGCTATGCATAAGAAGTCAGAATATATATACTTTATGGGGTCGAAAATGGATATTGTGAAAATTACACATGGTATGACAAACTTATACTTTTTTTTCCACTTTTGTGGTGAAGGGTATAAATACTGCGTAATACAATAGCACCTAATGCCAAGGAGTAATTGAAAAATAAATTTTTAATTTAGAGGGTGTCCCCATAAGTGACGTAAATTAACCTATATGAAAATATCTTCTTAACCGTTTTAGACAAACGCTTGCAAATTAGACAGAATGTCGATTGCTATGACTGTTGTAGTAACAAGAAATATTATTCAAAATAATAGATTAAAAGGTGACCCTATAGCTCTTTAGTTTAACGTATACGGCCATACTTCTGAACATTTGTAGAAATACGCTTGAAATTTACAAATAACTTGTATTGCTAACTCCGCTATAACAATTTATGTATGTGGCCAAACTTTAAGACCGTTATAGAAGGACAGTTCATTAAAGCAACAAGTTTATAATTTGAATTTAAAAATTTCTCCTAGTGACTTGAATTTCAAGTTTCCTTCTGCCTTTAAATAGTTTGACTACGCTTGTGTTTAATTGTGGAAGAGAGAACAATTTGAGCAAATTTTTTATAAGAAGCCGGAACAAAATTGAAATCTAACAAACGGATAGTTTATTATTATTTACACATTATTACTGTTTTGATGACTTTTCAATGTCTTGTATGTTAAAAACCATTAATATTAATAAATTAATAGTATGACTTATACTAGGAATTTTTTCATAACTATCGAAATTTCATTGGCATTGTTTAAAATAATGACAATAAAGAAATTTCAACTACACGTTAATGCTATCGATTCATTTTAATATTAATTGTTTTTACTAATGGTTATGAAATTTTGATGAAACTGTCTAATTACTTATTACAACTGAATAAAATTGTTGTTCTACAAAATTTATTAATGATAGCAGAACCTTCAAAAAGTATTTTTTAGGAAATAAAATAACCTTTTCTCTTTTGGGAATCTTAATAATTTATTAATTTTAAGTCAGATATGTGTAAAACTTAACGTCTCAGACATCTAGCACCCCAGATAGCAGTTGTTATTACCTGCAGGAAAATATATATAAATATGCTTCCATTTTAAAATATTGCCGTACTATACTTTAAGGTGTTTGTTCTGCCACTTGGTTATAAAGGAGCAATAATAAAACACGTATTTTGAGCTAGTTACACAGTAGCTGTATTAACTTCTGCTAAAATGCTTGTGTTTCTTTTTGCAAACCAAAAGCTGAACTGTATTTAGTACAATAAATTTTATCATTAATTAAAACAGTATTTTAACAAGTATCTTCAATTAGAAAAAAAATAAAAAAAAAATTTACGAAGTCATTGTAAACGTGATTATACAGTTGTACTAAAGTGTACTTATTTTTTAGTTGTATTTAACCGGACATGGAGCGGCAGGGTACGCCGTGTTTATATATTGTACAAAACTAAGGAGTGACGTTTATTATTGGTAAAGCTTTGAAACCATTTAGTCATTAATCATTAATCACTGATAATGATTTTGTTTCTAACTAATTAGCAATGAAAACGTTTCATTAAAAAGCATTATCATTAGAGATAATAATGGTAATACTAAAATCTCTTTAGCATTACTTATCACTTCATGGTAATGATATTGTCAATTAATGAGTCCATCTCATGATATGTATGATACTAATAAATTTATATTATTATAGCTGCAAATTTACAAACGTAATGATTTTTTTAGAAATCAAAAGGTTGGTTGAGAAAAAAAAACAATAAGAAAAGTCTGAAAACCAAGAACAAAAACTAAATGTGAACAACTTAATATCGGTGGTGCCAGAAATCTGAATTGAAAAATCTTTATTTGTTGAAAAAAATCTTAATTTTAATTTTCCTTTCTAATTTTTTAAGCAATAGGTTAGTTTATAAATAAAAATTTTGTTTATTATTTTTTATTTATTTTTTATTATTTCGTCACACCGTTGGGTGGCATCTTCAGAAAACAGAAAACAAAAATATCAATAATTAGTTGTTTTTCTCAAAAAACAAAATTATAGAAAAAAAATTTCAATATTTTATATATTTTACTGCGTATTGTAGATTTTAATGAGGTTACTATAAATCATTTTAACAAAAACATATACAGAAATGTACATAAATGAAAATTAACAAGTTGGCATAAAAATCACAAAGTGGAAAAAGGGTATATCTAAGTTTGTTATTTCGCGCGTAATTTCTACAATATCCATTTCCGACCCAATAAAGTGTATATATTCTGACTTCTTACGCATAGCTAAGTCCACTAAACCGTGTCTGTCTGTCCGTCCGTGTTAGTGTTACCGAGGCACTTGATTTTACAAAAAAAAAACATAAATAAATATGTCAATCGATCAGATATAGTGCCGAAAGAGGTGCTATTGGAAATCAGCAGGATCGGTCCATGTCTTTTGAGGCAGCAGACAAAACACCACGCCTACCTCTAATTTTTTCATCTGACTTCAATCAGAAAAATGAATAATATGAAAAAGTTTGCGAACGCCCATATTTTCCGAGTTACGGGCCTCTAAAATTTTCAATTTTTTTTTCCATATGGGTATCATTTTAAAACTTATGAAGAGTTCTTTAAGGAAATACTATTTTTTTAAGATTAACCTATTTACTTCACTAAACTAGATTTACATAGATGTTGAAGGGCACAGAAGACGCGGCATAACCGAATATAGCACTCTTACTTGTTTTATAATATAACTAAACAAGTGACAATTAATTATACATGTACCTTTGAGATCAAATAAATATGCAAGTAAAATATGACTTAGTTTATAAGATTACATTATATTTTACACTTTTGTAATCGGAGTACTGTTGAGGTTAAAAATTTTTCAATTTTTTAAAATTTTTATTCAATTAGGATTTAAACTGGGTATATTATATGTGAGTTGATTTTCGCTTAAGTAGATGCGAAGAATGCTGATGAAGGATGTTGCAGTCTAGAAAATGCAGCATTTCAAACTGCTGGTGTCTTATTTTTTTTTTTTGTTTTCTTTGGAAAACGCCCGCATACATTTGAAAAACTTTACAAGTTAAAATAAATGAACATAAGCCAAAATCAATTTCGATTCATTTTTCAAAAAATTCATAAAAATTTTTAAATTATAGGAGGAACATTTGTTAACGACAACATAATCTTGAGTGTATAAAATACCTTCTAGTGTGGCGTCGGCTAATCTGTTAATATATTTCGTTATATTGAAAATATCTATTCAACGTTTGCAGATAAACAAGGAAGACATATCAAATTTAATGCGAACTTCGACAAGGTTAGCAACACTAACTCTTTATCTGCTTGTATTGTGTGCCAAAACTATTCTAATGTAGCATATGCTAACGTCTATGTGGTGGAGTTCCATAAATTCGTCATCTGAATTCCGTATCTCACTGTCTTAAATTTGGAAAAAGTTTTATTAGACCTGCTAGTGAAGAAACCTTTTTGTTAACAAAGTCAAATCATTTTATTATTTGTTTACAGAACTCAATGCTTAAGGCAAAACGTTTATCAATGAAATCATCTAATTAAACTTCGTATTGGAAATTTTTGCTTTTACAAATATACCTAGGTAGACTTCATCATTTTCTACATATTTATCCTTTAAAATGTGTCCACACGAAACAAATCTTGATCATTTTTTTAATACCAATTGTACGTTTAAAAAGAGAATCGAATATAACTCCGACAAACTAAGTCCAGATTTACACTATGCAATTTTTTGAGGCTTTTTTTTTTCTCAATTTTCAATATAAGCTCAGAGTTTTGCGTTATCTAAAAGTTAAAATTAGCAACAGTTACATCCCCTCAAAACTCAAGCACCTTCACCTCCTGCTTCACAAATAAACAAAAATTTCATGCTAGTTTCATGAAAAGTGTAAATGCCGTATAACAAGAAGTACAGAAAAAATGCTTGAAATGTAACTCTTTTCAGAATTATTTTCGAGTCATATTTATCGTAACCGCGAAAAAATGATTCAAATATTTTATGTTTTCGTAAAAGTATGTCGTTTTGTAGAGAAAATATTTAATTTCTTTTGTTTGTAAAACTATGTCATTTCGTGGAAAAAATAGAGACAAAAATGTAAAAGCATCCGATATTACCGTTGGTTGCCAACACATTTTATTTTAGAGGATCGCAAATGTATGTACATATGTATGTATATAAAAAAACACTTTTTTCTAAATTTGAATTTTCAGACAATTAGAAATAACAATAACGAAGTCGTGGGTACTGCCAGCTTAAAATAAAAAAAGTTTACTAAATGTAATAAAAAATAAGCATAATTATATTTGCCTTGTTTCATTTTAAGAAAATACATGTACAATTTAGAGTTTAATATAATTCGAAGAAGTCTCGCATACGGCTAGTGCTATGACCAAAAGTTGGCTCGAAAAAGTTTCGTATTTAATTATAAGTACGGTTAAAAACGATATCGAAAATACGTCATTTTATCCCGAAAAAACCCGTTTTGACCTTTAAACGTATCAAAGAGTCAAAAAAGACTTGAGTATAAAAGTTTGAGTTAAAAAAAATGCTAACTGGGGATGAATCATTTTATATTAGTCGTTATGAAGGTAACATATCAAAATAATTTTGTATAAATGTTATTTTTTTTTTTTTAGTCAAAAATTTTCCTGATGGTGTGTCCAGTTATTTTCTACCACATCATTATGTGACTAAAATCGATAGCTCCACTACAAAATTGCGTGTAGTGTTTGATGGGTCTGCCCGAACGTCAAATGGCTACTCTTTAAATGACATCCTTATGTGTGGCCCAACTATACAGGAAAATCTTTTTAATATCATAATTCGATTCAGATCATTTAATATCGCTTTAACTGGCGACATATGTAAAATGTACCGCTGTGTAAAGGTGGCTTATCCTGATAATTTTATGCAATGTATTCTCTGGCGTGACCATCCCGATGAGGTTTTAAAAATTTTTAAGCTTGATACAGTCACATACGGCACTAAGCCTGCATCTTTTCTCTCAATTCGTTCAATGCACCAGTTGGCAATTGACGAACAAAATAATTATATCGTTGGTTCAAAAATAGTTCTTCGAGACTTTTACGTAGACGATCTTATTACTGGCGGGAATTCTATAACAGAAGTAGAAAATATTCTAAGAGAAACAACAAAGCTATTACAAAAGGGTGGTTTTAAAATTCGAAAGTGGTGCTCAAGCGATCCACTGGTATTGAAGGAAATACATGATGAAGAAAAGGAATCATTTTTAAAGTTCACAGACGGTACTGACGTTACAAAAACTTTGGGTCTCATATGGGAACCAAAAAGCGATAAATTTCTGTTTACAATTGCCCCTTTTCCAAACAGTGATAAAATAACAAAGCGATTGATTTTATCTACTATAGCGAAATTGTATGACCCTTTAGGACTTGTTGGACCAATTATTGTCAAGGCAAAGGTTTTTCTCCAGAGTTTGTGGAAACAGAAGGTTAATTGGGATGATGATATTTCTCCAAGTCTAAAAAGAATTTGGTTTGGCTTGTGCGATGAATTTAAGCTTATTGATGAATGTAAATTTTCCAGAAAGGTTATAATACCTGAATCCCGCTACGAAATTCATGCATTTTGCGACGCTAGTTTAGCAGCATACGGAGTTTGTGTCTACATTCTTAGTGAAAAATGTGGTATTTATGATGTACAGTTGCTTTGTTCAAAGTCGCGCGTTGCCCCAACTCAAGTACTGACTGTACCACGTTTAGAGTTATGTGCTGCACTGTTGCTAGCAGAGCTCATGCATACTATTGCAAAAATGAAAATTTTTTCTGGAAATATTTTTTGTTGGTCGGACTCAACTATTGTTTTGTCATGGATTCGTGAGCAGTCGTCTAACTATCAAGTATTTGTTGCTAATCGTATCAGCCGTATTCAATCGTTGACTTTAGAAATGTCCTGGAAATATGTACCAACAAACATGAATCCTGCTGATATCTTATCCAGAGGCGTTTCTGCTCAAGAAATTTCATCATCAAATTTATGGCAATTTGGACCAGATTTTTTAAAAAATGATCCCCATTATTGGCCAGAGCAACCACCTGCTTTAGAAAGTCTACCTGAAAAAAGAAGGATCACTCTATTAGTCTCATCTGTCGCTAAACATTTCGACTTGTCCCTTGATTGCAAATACATTGCATCTTTTGGAAAAATTTCTAGAGTGTATGGTTACATATATAAATTTGGAGCTGCAAATGTTTTGAACAGAAGGGCACCACTTACGTGTTTTGATGTTGAACGTGGTGTTCAATTACTTATTCGAATGGTTCAAAAATCATGCTTTACCGCTGAATACAAATCACTTGCAGGAAATAAAACAATAAATTTGTCGAGCAAATTAAAATCTTTAAATCCATTCATAGATCAATTTGGTTTAATAAGGGTTGGCGGTCGTCTTCAAAAATCAAACCTTGGGTTTAGAGCACAGCACCCAATAATAATTCCCAAAAATCACCCGTTAACGGAATCTATCATCAGATATTTCCATTATAAAAATATGCATGCTGGTCCGCAATCGCTGTTGGCAATAATTAGGTTACAGTATTGGCCAATAGGTGGTAGAAAGGAAGTGAGCAGAATTTGCAGTAAATGCCTTAAATGCTTTAGATTACGCCCTCGTGTCGTTGAACATATTATGGGAAATTTGCCAAAAGAAAGAGTTCAGGGCTTGCGAGCTTTTTTTGTCTCCGGTGTAGATTTTTGCGGCCCATTGTATTATCGCTCTGAAATTCGAACCAAAGCACCTATAAAATGTTACATAAGTTTATTTGTTTGTTTTGCAACAAAGGCAGTGCACCTCGAACTAGTAAGAGATTTGTCAACTCAATCATTTTTATCGGCTCTAAAACGTTTCATCAGTTTACGCGGAAAGCCAAAGGAAATATGGTCTGATAACGCTACCAATTTTGTGGGTGCCAAAAACGAGCTATCAGAGCTAAAAAGGTTATTTTTAAGTCAACAACACAAGGAAACGGTGCACATACAGTGCTTAGACGATGGAATCGATTGGAAATTTATTCCTCCACGCTCTCCACATTTTGGCGGTCTTTGGGAGGCCGCAGTTAAGGTGGCTAAATTACATATCTTGCGTACAATCGGTCTTTCTATTCTGGATTTCGATGAACTTCGGACTCTTATTTCTCAAATTTCTGCTGTAATGAATTCACGTCCTCTTTGTCCCATTTCAGAAAATCCCGACGACCTAGAAGTTTTGACACCCGCGCACTTTTTAACTGGAGCCGCCCTGACTTCAGTTGTTGAGCCAAACATATCAATGTTGAATATTCATCGGCTTGATCGTTGGCAAAAGGTGTGCTACCTGCAACAGTTGTTCTGGAAGAAGTGGAGCACCGAATATTTAACAATTTTACAGCAACGAACAAAATGGCAATCTAAATCGACTGACATATTTGTTGGTGCACTGGTCCTGCTGAAAGAAGAAAACCAACCACCTTTGAAATGGCAGATGGGAAGAGTTGTTGATGTTATTAAAGGCGAAGATGGCGTTGTTCGTATTGTGTCTTTGCGTACTACAAATGGTATTATTCAACGAGCCACTGCAAAGGTTTGCGTGCTACCTATTGATGAATTTGAAACCCGTGAGCTTTCAAAGGGTGGAGAATGTTCAGCTACGCCATAAAATTCCTAATATTTTCATCATAAAATAATTTACTCTATAGTTATTAAGCATGTACATACATAGTTGGCAAATATATTATTACACACATTTACATATATTAAATACATATATTAAGTACTCTGATAAAATTATGCTCTTTTTCCAGTAAAGTCTAATATCGTAAATTCCACAAAAGAGATTACTTATTTACTTACGATTTAAGTACTTAATATACAAATAACAACTAGCGGTTGTTTTTAGGCTGTTGTTTTTTCATTTATAAAGAGCTCAGCTTAAAACATTTTTTCTTCTTGTTAATTTTCGTCTTCGATGCAGTTTAACTTATTACATTACGCTTCGTGATAAATTTAGTTTGCAATAAATAAATAATTGCATATGTATGTTGCCCAATAAACATTTGTAATTGAATTGAAAAACAAGTTGTTTTATTTTGGCTTATAAATTGTTCTTCGCCGTGTGTTCGATTTCACGGGAAACATTTTATAAATTTCGTAAAGTATTGCAAATATACGTGTGTTCGATTTCACGTCAAACAGTGTTCTTAAAGCAGTTAAGCGGTTTGCTAAATTATGTATATTCTTGTTTACAATAGTATAAATTCCATAAAAAGAAAAATTCCATAAAAAAGTACTCAACTTTTCTGAAAGAACAACTTTATTGTTTTCACTAATAAAACTGCATTTCTTGGACATCTCTGATTTGGGGTAAAATTATGTATGCATGCTCGATTGTTTGCATGTATGTGTTTATGTATGTGGCGACATCTATTTAGTGCAATTAGAACAAAGAAGAAACTTTTAAATTACAAAACCATTATATTCTTGCACCTTATGCAAGCACATATCCGATTCTAATTAAAACTCATACATTATTGCCTCCATAATTCCATTGTATTGTACACAAGAATACAACCTGTCATTCACAGACATTCTAAGACACGGTGCAAATGCGATAAATTATACATTTTATTAAACCTCGGAAATTTGCTTAAAACACACAATATAATAGTTTTCAATATTTGATAACGTCACGTCACATGTTTGACACTGAACGCATGTCATGTCTGTGTGGAATAAAAACCTAAATTCAACTAAACCGTAAGAAACCATATTGTATAATTTTTGGATGTTTCATTTTCAATTTTTGTTTACAAAGAGACTTAATAACACCAACACCAACACATACATATACGAGTACACACAGCCGTTATACAAACAGTGTGTTTCTTTATTTTTTGGTTAAAAGTAAGAGTTCGTGGGGATCTTCATGCAACAGCTGTTGTTTTAATATGAAAAGTGAAAATATTTGCTAAATGAATCTTTAATACGTAACAACAACAACAACATAAAAGATGTAAGTCATCGGTTCTTCTTTTTCTTATAATTTCCAAGGATCATTTATCGCAATTTGTTTTGTACAAAAAAAACATAACTTGGAGATGCTCTTATAAACATTCACTATCATCGTAATTATCTTCACCGCGGCAGCAATATTCTTTGCAGCAACTGCACTCAGCGTGTCAGTTGTCTAGCAGCGCATCGCATCGCAACATGTACAACAATTTCGCTGCTCCTATTTATTCGTTGAGTCACCCATTTATTTGGCTTATGACACAATGTCAGATTTCTATGCTAAAATTGTAGCAGTTGTTCTTTACTGCAACAGAGAACTTGCTTCGATTTAGCTCATTATAGAGACCAACATAATTCCACTTCTATATTGTGATGTTGCAGCACATCTTGACTGCTTCAAAATTAAATATTAAATTTATAAACTTGTTAAGAAATCTTATAAAAAGCTATTTAAAAGAATTTATAATTTCAGCAATTGATAGAATAAATTTAAAGTTAAAGAAGTGACTCTAAGCAGGATGGCAGGACTAACTCCTAAGCAATTGTAGCATTGTGAGCATTGTGTTTATTTAATCTTTTGTATTGCATCATTCTAATGTATACTGCTGTGTTTTAGATGACTTTGTTTCATTTGTTTATTCTCTATTGTTTCATTTTGTTGCGGTTTGTTTGTGTTTGGTTTTTGGTCAGTAGCACATGTTGCTTTTAGATTGGATATGAAGGATACTCTGGCCTTTGCAATTTGTTTAAATGAAAATTAGTTTTGACATGCCTAATGATGGCCCATACTTTATTTTGATTATGATGGTTTTAATTAAGAAAGTGAAAGAATCATTGTTTCTCCATCTGGTGTATATTTGAGGCTCGTGTCTGCCACACTTGTATTTACTTTTTTTTTCAAATCTACTATTAAAATATTCAGATGCGTTTGTTGAATCATTTTGCGTTGTTTGTCATTCATATGGCGAGTCATATGTTGCTTAACATTCAATTCCATTGAATTTTACATTAAATTTCTTTGAACCATTTACAATATCGTTATCTCATCTTAAGTTTTATTAAACATTTTAAGAAATTTATAAATATATTGAAAATATTTTATCCAATTTTATATAGAGATTTGTCATTTTTAAGTAAAAGGGAAAATGCAGTAAGGAATAGGATTTTTAGAACAACTCTGCCGAATGACAGAGGTAATAATTAATAAACCCGTCAAGTGTAAGTTTGACAAATCAATAGTTCCGTGTATGGGTCACCCTTTAGTTTTATTTTTTTTAAACTTGTTACAGCAGAGATAGTAAAATATGATTTAAAATAAAAAAAAATAAAACTATGTACAAATGAAGTTATGATTAGGATACCTTTCAATTTTATTTTTTATACATGCTTTTATACCGACTCACCAGTACATAAATTTATAGTATCAGCCTATTACGGTTAAAAATAACAAGAACATAGATATGAAAAACACGTTTCATTTTAATTATTTGAACATATTCCTATTGCAAGCGTCTGTCTATAACGGCCCACATGCCTCAAAATCACTGCCTTTGAAAAACACCCTTTAATTTCCAAATTTTATTTTTATAGCAGACTGTTTGTAGATACTTGGTTTGAACTCTAAATGTCTACTACAACTAGGACAATTAGGACACCTTTTTATTTAAAGTTTAATTTTTTCTACTTGTTGCTATAGCGCAAATATAAAACTTTACTGACGCTGTTCCAATTACACATATATGTTTATTACAGTAAAAAAATAATAATATTTTTATGAATATCACGTCATTTTCGGAACAGCCTTTAATTTTTTCTTCTTCTGAGTCTACCTATTAAGGTGCTAGAGGTAGAGGACTGTGCCAGACGGAGACACGGACAGACATTGTGACGAAAACAATGTGTACAGAACCCTAAAAACAATGTATTTAGGCAACTTTGTTATATAAGAAGCTTCTGGAAGCATAAATTTTTTAGTTAGTTTAATAAACAAATAATTTGGAACTCAGAGAGGAAAAATTGTTGTGATTGTCATAAATGTTTTTACTACAGCAAAAATATGCTTGTCACTTAATTGAGAATAACACTGTTAGCTAAAGTTTTTACTAGCAAATGTTCTGACCTTTTTACCAAAACACTTTCGAGTGAATGTAGAATAACAGAATATATCTAAACAATTTTCAGTTAGGCTTAAGTTCGAAATTACATATAAATAATTTTATACAGAGTTTGAAAAGTTCAAAATCTAATTATTTTTTTTTTTGATAACTATTAGTACATCATTCTTTAATAACTTATATACATATCTTGAAAATAGCTACAAATCGCAAACATTTGCTATACAACCAACTATTTTGAAGAAATGGAATATGAGCACTTCTTAATTTTTAATATGCGTCGTTAGTATATTTTCTAATTTTTTTTAATTCTTTTTTTCACATAGACATTAATAACGATTCAAAATGATAATCTTAGACCAACTTGTATTCTTTTTATTTTTAACCGACCTCAAGAAAAGAATGTTTGTCTCTGCATAGCTCAGCCATTTCCTGTTTCAAAAACAGTTCATAATGCTAAAAATTAAAGGGTGTCCCCATACAACATACATGTCGTTGAGATTAAGAAAACTGAGTAAATAAATCTAAACAGTAAAGGGTGTCACCGTAGGTAAAGCAAATTGACCTATATTAACCTATCTTTTGAGCCGTTATAGACCAACGCTTGAAAATTGGACAAAATGCCGATTACTATTTTAATAACAAGTATTAATATTAAAAATTATAAATTAATGGGTGTTACATTAGTTGACGTTATTGGACGTAAATAACCAAACAGTTGAACAGTCGCAGACAAACGGTTTAAACAGATAAAATCTGATGTCGGTCTTTGGCAAGAATTATTTATAGTTCGGTATACCAAGAGCCTTGCCTTTGGCGCTTATATTTCTGTAGTGAAGTTTACTTCAGATATTTTCTTTTTATCAAAGATGTACATATTCCGGAATTATGGTAGACAAATTTTAGATTAGTTTGATTTATAATATTGTACAAGTGTATGTGTGAAAAAATGTTCTGTGAGTGTAACCAAATATGTTTTTAATAAGCGATACAGTGGCAACAATGACTTTAAAAAAGATTGAGAAATATGTCAAAGTTATTATTCCAATAGCTAGTTTTTTTCTTTCGCTCAGCTACTACCCAGCAAAAAATTTTTAAAAAGGAAATCGAGTGTGGAATAAAGCATTTTTGGCAGAAGTACTTCCCAACTATATTGCTAACTTAATGATTTTAACAAGGCATGAGACTTTTATAATCAATTACTGAGAATCGATTACATTAATTATTGTAGGAAATATGAGTACCATTAGTACGGTAGTCTCCTTTAACATAAAGAACTAATTCCATTACTACTTCCTCTTTTGGAAACTAATGTAATGTGTTTTGTAAGCGAGTAACAAAATATGGCAATCACAAAAGTAAGTCATTATATGGCAAGTACTTTTTAAGGTAATGTCCAATTTTTTGCTGGGTACCGAATTTTTTTTTCTTTACATACATACATTTATGTATGCTAAGTTAGTGATATTGAATTTCTGTTTTTGGGCTTCAATTTGTTATTTTACTTACTTACTTTAAGATCGTTGATTTTTTGATTGTTTACAAGGAGCATTTTAAGAGGTGGCAGACAGTTAAGTGTATGGGAAATGTCATGTCAAAAATAATTACTGAAATTTTTTCTTATCCTACTTAGTTACGTGCTTAGTAAGCTTTTTTTTAATTGATCTGCATAATTTAAAGAATTCAAAAAACAAGTTTTTCTATTATAAAATGATACACTTTTGACAGCTGTAGTACACATAACATATCAAGCGCGAAAATTAGTTCACCTTATCAGGTTTGTTACATTCATAGGGAAGGTATAAGACTTATTGCAGCTTATTTCTTATTCGTACAGCTGCGAAAATGTGTATTAAACGGAAAGCTGGTCCGAGTTCAAGAAGTGCCAACTGACTGGCGACAAAGGTGCCAATACTTTATTTTACATTGCTCTCATTAAGTAGCCTATTTGTCTTCTGGAAGACGGAATGCGACACGCTTATCTATAGATATGCAAAACTAAAAGTTTTGAGGCTTACTGCACTGCAGCGAAATTTAGCAACGCACTAGATTTAATGTTCAGAACCTCGGAAGGAGTAGTTTTTGAATGCAGATCTCTAAAGTCTATATAGCTGATCTGCGACCTATTTCCTTTTAGTGGTAATCCATTACACAAGAGATCCATACGCACTACTTCTGTGTTTAAGTCTCGATTTTCCACTGAAGTAGGCTATCAAAGCCACGTTGGCTCTTTTTTATATGTAGTCTCCATGACATTGAAAAATACTCACTTTTCTTTTTTTTGTGTAGCTTCATCATTCATTCAGTGATAAAATTCATTATTTATTAGCTTTGTTCTTTGTACCGAATCGGTCAGTACCTCTTTTAGCATAGCTTTTTCACTTTCGACAATCGCGTAAATGAAAAATAAAATATCGCGAATAAAATTTTAACATTATAAGGCATGCATTTGTTTACTATCTTCAAAAAGTATTGCTTCATGTGAAGACGGGTTTTCATTAAAAACCGAGACTTTATACACTAGAAATACAACTATCATTTAAGACATCTATTTAAAGCAATTGTTTCTAGCTCTTGTTTTCTTTATTTTCTGCTTTACCTATAATTAATGATGAAGTTTTAAATATCCATCATAAATTTGTTCTGATATTTTTTGAAACAATAAAATATTAATTTCTTATATATTGTACATTGTAGAGAAAAACATGTAACAGTGCTATATACATATAAAAAAGCAAATATTGGGGTGACAGAGAATTATAAAATAAGTAAATAAAATAAGCTTTATAATAATTGCTCTATCATGTATTTTTTATTGGAGTTACTTCATTGTTCCAAATGATATTGACAGTTAGACGTAGGCTTGGTGTGTTGCCCGCTGCATCGAAGGAAATGGGCCGATCTGGCTGATTTCCAATAGCACCTCTTTCGACCCTATTTCTGACCGATTGGCATAGTTAAATTTTCTCTAGCTAATATAGTGCTTTGGCAATCTTGATTTCAGCACTAACGCGAACGGACAGACGGACACGCGGACATCGCTCGACGGACTTAGTTTTGAATAAGAACAAAGAAATTACAAACGGAATGACAGACTTTGTTATTCCCTTTTTCCACTTATGGCGGTGAAGGGTATAATAGTTTTATTTAAATATTAAGTGCTTAAAAATTATATTGGGTTTATTATTTTTACAACTAAAAATATGCCTTGGACAACTTTCTATAGTGAGAACACCTTTTCAGAACTTAATTTCTTCTAAAATTAATAAAAACGTGCTTAGTGAGGATAAATAACCTTTCATCTTTTTTATCTTCTTTTTAAATGCAATCCTATTTTATGGACAACTTTTAAAAACACAAAGATAAGTTGTTGTCCTTTATGCCAATTATTACGATGTCATCTAATATAATCTTAAATAACGCTGTTACAAATAAAATAAAAATGAATATAAAAAACCTAAAGAAGACAATCGCCTTATAAATGTAAATGAAGGTCATGGATCAAGAGATATTTTGTATTAAAATATTTTTGTTTTCTTTGTGCCTTATCAATAGACGTTAGTAAATGAACTAATTATACTACTAATTAGTTAAGAAACTTTAACTTAATACAGCTAAATACATAAATACTTGCTTACAAATCCTCCAAGCACTCATTTTATGTCCAGTAACTAATCGAATTAAGTGTACAGACAGGGACGGCAGCACAAAAGCATTTACACGAACACGTTGAACTTAAAATTAAATTGCTCTACTTATGTTCTTAGTCTTGTAGTATTTTGAATTAAGCCGTAAGTAGAAAATCCATTTAATACGTAAATCTGATTTATTGTCATTATTTTTAAAAGTAGATTAAATATTTTTAAACTGGCGCATACAACAAAGAGGAACACAAAAAGCAATTTGAACAACAGACGAATTAGCGATACGATACCGTGTTGAAATCGAAAAAAAGAAACAAAATTACCATTTTAAAATGCATAAACAAATTTAAAAAGTTGATACAATAATACAAAAATCTGTTTTATTTAGAGGACAATCGTGAGTTCTATATTTAAAAAAAAAAATTGCGTATAAATGCTTTGCTGATTTGTTATTTAAAATCTTAGGATAATCCGGTGTGCGTGATGCATGTTGCACACAAAAAATGTTACACACAAAAAAAGTACAAGAAAATAGAAACCAAACAGAAACCGACAATACAAAAGACAATTTAAAAATTAATTTTTGCTCTAATTATTCTACATTCTCTAATGCACTTAATCTGAAACACACACAACACATTCGCTTCACGAATACGTACACAATTTAACCATTATCTTACAGTATTCTACGTTTTCTTTGAGTTTGATTTTGTAAAATGTATTGCAGTTTTACATCCTTGATTCTTTCTCTGTTCTTCTTTATTTTTCGTTTGCTTTTTCTTCATACAGTTTCGGTTTCTGGCCCAAAAAACAATATTTTCAGGCATTAATTTTTTATCTGGTTTAACCACAATAATTAAACTTTTGTCTTCTGAAATGTCCTACGATGTCTTTAAGCGGCTTCTGTGATGTTTTGTTTTGCTCGATTAAATATAATTGCAGCAGAACCATTTTAAGACAATTAAATCCAAAACACACATATGTGATTCAATGTCCATAAAAAAAACATTACAGTGATAAAAAGGATTTTTTTAAGGTATTCCAGTACTCGATAAAATTTGAGCACTTACGACAACCACTAGCAAGGAATGATGGCTTAAAAGCAACAATAAATTATATTGTTGTAGAAATAGGTCATAATCAAGTTTTTAAATTTAGAAATAATTTAACTCATTTGAAATTCTTTGGTCATCTTAACCACAAAGGCAAAATTATTTAGTTCAAGAATTAAGAATACTCATACTTAAAATATGTGCATATGCATATGCATTAGGGGATAGAACCATTAAACAGGAGTAGTAGGGCAGGCGCAAATGGTCACTCATGGAGAGTTTAAATTGATTACACACGCCTTAAATTTGTGTGCTGCCTCCCTCAGGGCGTTCGCATACAAAAATGAAAATTTTCTAAAATTTTGCTCCCTCGGGTGTAACTTTCCCAAAAGAGACCCTATTTTTAACCGTTCCTGACAAATTTTTCAATCACAAACATTGTTTTAGAAGATACTTATTCTCTATCTTCAACACATAAAATGATTACAATACAACTTTTTTTCTCATAACTTTTTTACGAAATCTAGTAGAACCGTAACAATTGCAATTTTTAATGGTTTGTTATGTAATTATAACTTTTATTATTCGCAAAATAATAGTAGTAATAAAGAGAAATTCTTCGCAGTTTAAAAATATGAATCAAATTAATTTCTACTTATGTTCATTATTTCAAAAATTTGTTTACCTTTTCGTTACGGAACAACGCACCTTTATTGTACACTATTGTGCTGATATTTTTAGGAAAATATGTTAGCGAAACGTTTAACGAGGTACAAATGTATTAGCTAAATAACACAAACATTTTTCAATTTGATAATTAAGGAAATTTTTCCAGACGGGCAAAAAAATCGAAAGAGATTTATTTTTATTTTTTTTTAATTTATTATCAAATCACAAGGTCTTTTAATTTTTATTTTTTATTTTTTTTCAATACTAAGAAATAAAATAAAAAAAATTAAAAGACCTTGTGCTTGGATAATAAATTAAAAAATAAATAATTAAAAGGTCAAATAAAAATCTATATTGAGGTATATTGTCAGGTGAACCTAGAAACATAAAAATACTTGGTGTATAAATATGAAAAAAAATCTATTTCACAATAAATCAAAATTTAAGTCATGTATTTCAGCCGTTAACATTACTTCTAATATTTGTCCTCATGGGGAAATAAAAAAATATTTCCTATATAACCACATTTATTTTTATCCATAAGATAGTATCGATTATTTAATGCAGAACCCAAAAACCAGGGGGCTAATTCTCGCATTCGTGATCGGAATAAAACTTGTATCGAAATTAATTTCTATGGCGTACAATTTTCTAATTATGTTACTCGATACGAAACGAATCGAATTTTTAGTTCAGTGTTGTAAAGAACTTAGATAAATATGCCTTGCAACATTGAATAAAATGTAGAAAATTGTAAACAAGGAACCTATGTATATAAAAAGTTACAAGATATTACAAAATTGCAAAAAACAGTAAAGTAGTTAAATTAAGAAATGATTTGCATTTTCTTCATCATCTTCTGATTCCGACGAGATTGAAAACATTAACGTCATTAGAAAAGGAATATAAAATGTAACTGATCCCTTAAGTTTTTTTGTTTTAGGTTTGAAAAACGTTTTAGGCTCATAAAAAAGGCATTTAAATATGCACTTGGGGAACTCGAGTTTGAGGGGCAACTTTCTACAGCAGTCCCACTAAAAATTCAATTGGCAGTAACTCCATCGCTTTTGGCATTCGGAGGCTTTTAATATTAATAACTAAAAATATTAAAATAGCTTTATTGAATAATCAAATAATATTTTGAACAATATATTAAATCCTACATATATACTCGTATTGAAAAAAATTATTTAAAAAATTCATATTTATTAAAACCAAAAAAATCAAGTGCTATTTTTTATTTAATTATCCCGATTATATTAATTACCGATATTGATTATTGGTCAAAGCACGTCTCGATGGCCATTTCGTTATCGCTTACTTAACTCGTCAGGAGACTTCTGACAAATATTTTAAATAAACTAGAGATTTTTGTCCAAACAATAAAGCAAAGACAAAAATCAAAGTTTAAGCAAAAACAACAATAACCAACAGTAATTCTATTTTTCTTTCTCTACTGTATACGGTCGACTTTTTTTCGACTCTTTTATACAGTTGAAAGAGGATGAAAAATAAAATATCAAAACACTACGATAATTTATTTATATGCACAGGCACTTTGCGAATTATTTAATTAAAGACACGGGAATATTTTTTATTTAAAATGTTTGTCAGAAGTTTCCTGAAGAGTTATGTAAGCGGTAACGAAATGGCCATCGAGACGTGCTTTGACCCTCAATAATCAATATCGGTAATTAATATAATCGGGATAATTAAATAAAAAATGGCACGAAGTTTTTTGTGAAAATTAAATTAAAAAAAAAAATATTCCCGTGTCTTGGTGTGATACGTTATTCGCATAAATTAAATTACATTATGACATACGATTATAAACGGATCGTAATCTTTTGATTGAATCACAATAGTTTTTAAATTTAAAATTTCTAGAGCTAAAAAAAGAGTATGCGGGCTGGCCAGTTTTTAAAATTTTGTTGTTTTCAAGGGTCAAAACCGCTTTTTTACTTACAGCGCTTGATATAAGGACTGCTGCTTCAATTTTTTGTTTATAAAGAGAAGTAGCACTTCTGGCATTAATGCCTACTTAGTTTTTTAACCGTGCTGCATTCTTTAGGAAAGGGATAGATGAGAGAAGACAGGTGGTGAAAGGAGATAGATATAGCCATTTTATTAATTATTTTACTTCGCAGGCGAATATGCTATGAAGAAGTACCGACGAAGGAGGCTGCATGTTTTTATGTTAATTCTGCTTATATATTTATACCATTAAACAGAAAAAAACCATTTTTAATTTTAATTAATTAACCCAGGTCAGCCAGATTTGTAGCCGACGTGCTTACCACCTAGACTAACACTGCTTCACTTGACACCAGCAGCATTTCTTCATAAAGGCTTAATTCACTCTGGTTTCCCAATTTAAAAATAAGGTTTTTCTTCGCTTGATGTGTATTTTTGATCAGCCTTAAGCACAAAATTGTAAATATAAATTTTTTTCTTGTAAAAATATAAATTGCGAATTACCTATTTTAAAATCTAAACATCAATAACTGGTGGTACTAGTGCATTTATACACTTAGAAAACTCAACCCATAGTCTGTTAGCAGTATATTTTTTATATAATCAATTATGAAGCATATGTTTTGCCAAATTTTTGTGTTCATTCATTAATTTTAGATTTAACTTATTCTAATAAAACCTTTGTCATCTAACGATTCCACCATAGGTCGCTTTTTCATGATCGTGATAGAAAATCTCGAAGCACGCGACTTCGTTTATTATCGACTGTGTGACACCTAGGTTTTCCAGATGGCCTGGATTCGCCTGAATTTTCCAGTTTTTTATGTCTGGTCCAGTTTCCAGGAAAAATGCAATCAGTCCAGTTTTTTCATATTTTATATTCTTTTATAATGAAATTAATATTTTGTACAGAAAAATTGCGTTCTAAATACAATGAAATTACAACTATATTTGCAAATGCTTAAGGTACGGTCACATATGACAAATATTTGCCTAAAATTTGTTTGCTTTTGTTTGGCTTAAATTTTTTCAAAACAATACAAAATTTGTTTTGTGGTCACACTACGCACATTTATTTGCCTATTTTTATTTGTTCAAACAGCTATGAAATAATGTGAAATAAAATACTGACAAATATGTTTTATGTGCGGTCACATTTAAAATAATATTTTCCTTAAAAATATATTTGATCAAACTGTAAAAAAACGTAAATTTACTTGCTCACAAACTGCTGCGCATGGGGTGTCTTTATTGCCATTCAATTTCTTCGGCATTATTTCGAAGTAATTGCAAAGAAAATGTTTAAAATATTATTAAATGCTACTTATAAATGATAAAAAATTGTTGCTACTCTTAAATATTTAATTGCAGTATAATATACATACATAATTTCAAAGCAAACAAATAATAACCATTTGTAGATGGAACAAAAATATACAACTGTAGAAAAATTTTTTTCATCTAGGGAGACTCTAGGCGCATCTTTTTAAAAGTCTCAAATTAAGTTTTTATTCTCTTCCTATAATATACTTTTCCTATACCTTGTACGAGAATTTAAATCCCAGGTTTTAATATAAAAATAAAATATCCACCGCTGATAGCCATAGACTATAAAAGTTGGTCAAATAATGATGGCTAATATTATATCTATGTACCCGCATGTATTGTGAATACAGATTCCATTAAAATAACTACTACACACAAAGGCAATGTGAGATGAAAATTTATAATGAATAACTCCCATGTATGAAAGTTACAAATGAACAAAGCCAAGCAACAATATAAAATTTTTCATATTCTATTCTATAAAGAAGCTACAAAAGGTGTTCTAAAGAAGGAGCACAATAAGAGGATGAAGCTAAATAGGAATTAGATCCCACTTCTTAACAATAAATTTTAATAATCATTCATTACATTTGTTTGGTTAAAATTTCTAAAAACTTTTAATTTATTTCATACACTGCCGACCACTTGAATAGGTTCATTAATTTTTGCTCATATATTTTAATTTCTCTTCATATAAACATTAAGAGAACAATTTTTTTTTTCACTTAAATTAAGGGATATTATGAATGATCAAAGTTTAGGAGAAAAAATAACGGTACAATAAATAAAAATTTGTTATTTTTTGCTTTTACTTCAAAATGCTGCGAAAACACGTGTAAATTTTGGGTCACTTGAATAGGTTCACTAGGAATAAAATTAGTTTGCTTTGGACCATCGACATAATAATCAATATTTTAAATATTTGTGAGTTACTACAATACCTTTTAACATTTTTTATTTAAAATGGGGCGCGGCAAGCTATTAACTGAAGAAGAAAAATGTAAAATTAAAGCATTTAAAGAAACTGACTTAAGCCATAGGAATATCGCCAAAAAAATTGGTCGCAGCCAGAATGTTGTAAGTAATTTTTTAAGAAATCTCTCCAATTACGGAAAAAACATGAAAGGGCGGACGAAAAAAGCCACAACAGAAGCGGACAGAAGACCTATTATAAGAGCTGCCTCAAATTCGAGCGATTCTGCTGCAAAAATTAGACAAAAATTGGGTATCACAGCTAGCGTAAACACTGTAAGACGTGTTATTCGAAGTTTTAAACATTTAAAGAGATTGAAAATTAAAAAAAAAAAAACCATCTCTTAATGCTACCTGTAAAGCGAAATGGCTGCAGTTTGCACGAGAACACATGAGCGATAAAAATGAATGGTATCGTGTTGTCTTCTCAGACGAAAAAAAGTTTAATTTGGAAGGTCCGGATGGATACAACTTCTATTTCTACGACCTACGTAAGGAAGAACGCTACCTTAGTCGTCTTCATAGCTGTGAGGGAAGTGTAATGGTGTGGGGGGCAATTTCTTATTATGGTACATGTGAGCTTCAATTCCTCACACCAAAAATGAACGCGAACAACTACAAAACAGTACTTGAAAAGGCGTTTCCATATTTCTCTAATATTTTTGGACCAATTCCCTGGATATTTCAACAAGATAATGCCCCGATACATAATGCCAGGGTTGTAAAGGCGTGGATTCAAAGTCAGAATGTCAATATGTTGGAGTGGCCACCATATTCTCCTGACCTAAATATTATAGAAAATGTATGGGGCTTGCTTTCTCGCAAAGTCTATGAGTCCGGCAGACAATACGAAACAAAAGAAGCTTTAATTGTAGGAATTAAGAAAGCTTGGTACGAAATTTCATTATCATTAATTGAAAATCTTTATAACTCCCTCCCAAATCGTATTTTTGAAGTTATATCGAATAAAGGAGGATATACTCATTACTAAATCAATAAAACATTGTAAGAAATCTTAAAAAATAAAAAAAGTTTTACAAAAAAATAATTTTCTTTTTTAGTTTTTTAAATGAATGATAGTGAACCTATTCAAACACAAAGAATTGTGTTGAAAATCATATTAGTTTCGGGAAAAAAATCACTAAAATTCAGTTATCAATTATTGAAACAATTTTTTTTATTATAAACTCACATAATCCAATATTTTACCATTTTAGAAAATAATGTAACAATAAACTTAATTACTTTTAGAAAAAAATTAATTTGAATGTAACGAAAATAGTGAACCTATTCAAGTGGTCGGCAGTGTATGTTTTTCAAACTACAGCTGTTTATTTGTTTACTTGATATAAGTGTAGACAAATTATATGTTGAAGTAAAAAGTCGCTTAAATTAAAGAGCAAATTTCGCAAAGAAACAAACTGCAAATATGCAAGATTTTAATTGGGATACAAAGTTATACAATTTTAAAGAAATTTTAATGTTTCATATTTCGGAAAATAGAGGAAAAACTCTTGTACATATATAGTTTTTAAAAATTGTTACATTATAACATACCGTCAAACGAATATATTTATAATGAAAAAAAAAAAACAGTTTACATTAACTGCAAAAATAATCTTTCAGCTTAGTACTTATAGAACATATCTCTTTTGATTGCAAATCAAAAGTTATGAAAGAACACTTTAGGTGCTTAAAATGGATATTCACTAATGACTCTTAGCTCTATTCAGACGCTTCGAGTGGGGCTGAAGAATTATTTTGGTTTTGTTCTGCACATAGCCGACTTTTTTCGTCTCTTTAAGCCGTTAAAATGCGTAGGCACTATGCAAATCTTAAATAAAGTTTAATTTATATTGGTTAAATTTAAGCGTGCTTAAGTCTTGTTTAATATAAATTAATTGATATTGATTCTTGAAGTGAAAGCATGTTGCTTGTTGTCGTATATAACTTCATTTAAAAGTTATCTATAAGCATTTTAAAACAAAATGCATCTCAACCTTATCATGGGCTTATGTTCAGATACATAATAGTATATAATTTATAACTTTAAAATTCTATAATTCCCGAATTATAGCTTCCGCCAATATTACTTGCCCTCAGCATAAGTAAAGATATATTTGCTCCAGTCTAGTTTAATATAAAATTGAGTAAATATTTTAGCGCCAACGCATATTTTTAAAGTTATATAATTTCTTGCGACTTTACTTTAAATCAATACTTAACTAAAAATTTATAAAAGAACATTTAATAATCTCCAATAATATCTTTTTTATATACAATTTCGAAACTTTGCACCATTCTGAAGCGAAAATGTCGAAATATACCAAATTATATGTAAAATGCTTTGATGATATATAACTCGAAAAATATGTGCCCCGACATTTTTTTTAATTTGCTATTTCTTCCAAAAATTGCACTTTATTATTTTTATCTACAATTTTGTTTTTAATTGCTTACTGTATTTTGTTTTTTTTGTTTTTTAATACACATATAAGTTTGATAATTGATCAGCGAGTGTTTCCGATACTTAGTAATTTAGTTTAAATACTGGGCAACATTGTTGATACAGCTGCTATTTGTCTCTGTTTGTTCTTACAAAAACTTTTTAAGAACAAATATTTATTTTCCTTAAAATGAGTCAAATATTTGTCGTCGAGTGGTCACACTATGTTCACATTAGAAGCATTTTTGTTTACTGGCAAATAATTTTGTTTGCCCGAAATCAGCTGTTGTGTTATTTGCTTCTTATAAATATTTTGTGGTCAGACTATGGCAAATAAATATTTGCCGATTTCAGTCAAATGTTTGACTAATGTGACCGTACCTTTAGATTTTATCTTTTTCTAACTCCATTTTACTTCTGCTGCCTGCGAGATATATTTAATAATTTGCCAAAAAATATTCCAATCGATAAGATATGGACCATATCTTTTTTCAAAAATGTGATAAAAATAAAGTACAAAATCTGTATAAATTGGTCTCATTCGTTCTTTCCATTCCAATAAGCAACGCTTTTTGCGAAAGTGTCTTTAGTATTTTAAATAATTATAACTCTCAGGACAGACATAGAATGTCTTTCGACTTAATTAAAAGGCTGAAATTTTAAGATTAAACTGTGATGAAAGTTGCAAAAATTTTCAAAATTTTTTGCATATTAATAAAGCAAAAGAGTTAGTAAATTCTGTAAATAGAAATTCAAAAGATATGTGGCAAAAAACATATACAATGCACCTATGTATAAATAAGTACTTAATATAACGTAAGATTGAATTAAATTGTTATGTTAACGTGTTTTTTTTTTTAATTTTAAATAAAATTTCACTTTTGGGAACAACAAGTGCATTTTAAACAGGTTCAGTTTTTTTTTCTAAAATCCAGGCGTAAATTTTACGTTTTACACTTTTCAGGCTTTTGGGATCTGGCAAGCCTAGCGGAACCCCTTTTAACTAAAGTTTTTTCATAACAATTTTTTTTAATTTTAAAACCAGAAGATCATTTGAAAAAGAAATATTCAATGCTAAAAAACAAATGTATTTTATTCATTTCACTGTTTACTCTAAGCTACGATTTTCAACATTCGTCTTCAAAGATGAAGCTGGTCAAGCAATAACTATAGCTTGTTTTCGATAAGGACACGTGATCGAAAAATTCTTTATGTCTGAGATAAATAAGGTGATTTCAAGCCAAAGCTCAATGCCCAGAAGTATACAATCGCAAATTGACAGTTATGTATAATTTAAACACATTTATGCAACATAATTAATAAACATTTTTCATGTTTGTCACTAAATCCGTTAGGTTTCTTTGAGCGCATTTCCATGCAAAACGTGTTCTAAAATATTTAATAAATAATTAAGAAAAAACCGCTATAAAATTTGGTGTAAGTTTTGGCACACCTTGCAACACTTATTGTATATTGCTTTACGTATATTTAATTCATAATAACTTTGAGAAAACTATCTTAAGAATTTTTGTTAATATAATTCTAATGCTTCTAGCTGCAGATGCAAGCTTCCTACACTTCTGTGGGTGTATAATTCCTCGTAGCTTTTTATGTCTTAAATTTTTCTCTGTCATCTAGGTCTTTTATACGTTGTCGCTAAAATCGAAAATACCCATATTTTAAAGGAAATTCCGCAAACGTCTTGTATAGACACGAAATTAGTGCACGAAACTCTAATCGCTAGTATGGAATGTATGTTTACAAAATATTACAGAAACTATATATTTCTTTATAATAAAACTAATGTGAATTTTTTTATAGAGATTTCAAAAGGGTATTCAATGTGAAGAAGTACCACATGTACCACTTGTTTAATATAAAACTTTTATTAAGACTCCTTATTATATTTAACAAAAAAAAAAAACCATTAAAAACACAAACGGCACGAACTTCCTTCTGTGGTCATTCTAATACAGTTGTTTAAAACAATAATCCAAACGCTTGAACAAAATAAATTTATGTGATGGAAATATTAAAAAAAGTACTCGATTGTATTTTCCAAGAAGTTATTTAAATAAATTCCTATTCTTGGTAATCTCACCTTACCTAACTGTTTAACAATTTTCTACAAGGAATATTAAGGATGTTTAAACGCCATCGCCCAATAACACAAGAAAATAATCTTAAACGCTACTGTAATATTAAATTAGTTTCAAATACTTTTCCAAGAGTTGCAACAAAAATTGAGACATAATCGTAAATGTCAACTGACTCCGACCTTTAAAACAAAAGAGTGAACAAACCGTAGAATACTCTAACATGATCTATACAATCGATAAGACACCATTTAATAAAACCAATACACGTGTAAAGATACGACAGCAAACAAACATGCTGGTGAAAGATGAATGTGTAGATATAAAGATAAGCGAACACTCAAGTAAAGAGAATTCTGATATAATCCAAAAGCAAACGTGAGTTTAATATCTATTGCAAAACTACACTACAAACAACAAGGATCAGTGTGGTAAAAATTAATGATCATAATGATAACTGACCCAACACTCAGACACATTTATTTAATTGGTAAGATCATAAATCTGTTACAAATTTGAAACCCTGTATAATCTTTATGTAATGAAAGTGAAGATTTTCGAAAAAAAAATAATGAAAGAGAAAGCAAAACATTAGTTATGACTTAAGATAAAAATGTAGTTGCATTGGTAAGAACAATAAGGTTACATTTTATGATATTAATAATGTTGCAAAAAATAATATTATTGTAAAAATTGAAACAAAAGTGTAGATAAAAATAAATATCTTAGCTACACAGAGAAAAGAAATACGTTATAAGAACCGAATTTGTTGCCAATCGAATTTGGTCGGTTTTGTGTATTATCTTGAATTCGGTTGTTATAACTGAATGAATATAGCACTCACAACTATTTACAAATATGTTTCTTGTGTGACTATAAAGTATTATTGTGAATTAAATAAAACAATTAAATATTTTAATATTTACTTTTCTTTTAAAAAGAAATTATAGAAATAAGATTCTAAATTATAATTTTAATGTTTCGGCGATTCGAATTCAGCCAACTCCTTTCTTTGCATCATGATTCTTCATTTCAACATAGGTTCTTCAACTTTCCGTCCAATACCGCACGTTTTACTGCTGCAAAGTGTATTAAACATTTTAGAATTTTTTTAATTTACAAACGTCTTTCTGGGATTGATTTTGTACTTACCTTTCAACAAATTTGGAGAACTTTTCAGCACTAACAATATATTCTTGGTTTTTTTTTTAACTGAAATATTGATGATTTTTTTTTGTAATGTGCACAAATTCATTTTTATTATGTCAAACATTTTTCGATATTATAAGACACAATCGATTTTGATGATTCTAACTACCAAACTTTAGTTTTCAGTAGTATTGTGCTGAATAAGTTGATTTTAGTAAAGACACAAATCGATCAGGATAACTTTTTTAAGAGGTGTAATAACTAACATTTGGACAGTAATATAATTTGTTAGCTTTTAATATTAAAAATAAGTTAAAACTATAATTTATTTATATTAAAAATCAAATAATCATATTAGTAACTAATTTTGAACATAACAAACGAATTTTAACCAATCTTTTTTCTGTGTGTACTGCTGTAAGAAATAGAACAATGAAAACAAAAACGGTATTTCAAGACATCGAAATGAAAGTGCAAATGGAAAAAGACTAGAAATGCCTTCTCAATACATATCCTCTCTTTTTGTGATATTTAATAGTAAAAAACTTTTCGTATATCATATTTAAATTTCGTTCAGTGCGCATTTGAAAAAATTTGGTCAAGGTAGCACAATTTTGCTGTGGACATTAATGCTTTAAATTAACTGAAAAGAGAAAATGTTTGCTACATATTAAAAGTTTAGCCAGGTAAGGGGTTTTTCCCCCAACTTGGGGGTTTCAATATAAATTGTGGCCAGAAATTCGAGGGGAGCGTTTTGAGGACTTTTCATTCTTAGGTTTTTTATTATCGGCACTTGATTGATTCACAGGCATTGAATTATATATTTTATCTAAATTGACTCTCTCTAGTCGAGTTAACATATTAAAATCATCATGATATAGATTTTTATTTGTAAACACTTGACAGTGGTTTAAAAATTTTTTCTGACGAGTCAAGAGTTAAATGGATGGCAGTTTGCATTCGGTATTTAAAATACAAGGACAGTTTTTTGACATTTTAGTTATAGCCTTTCAATTTTTTTTTTTTTAAATTGGTATTAATAATTTTATTTAACTGCCACTAGAAATGCCGGTGCAAGTGTTATCTGTGCTACAAAAAATAGTCTTTATGCTTTACGTAAAGGAGAAAATAGATCTTTTAAATTAGTTAAATGCTTTTTCCATTGAATACAATTATGCAGCTGGGAAGCTTATTAATCTTTTCCCAACAATTTATTTGTATGTTATTCGAAACGATGTGTATGTATATACATAATTATGTAGATAAATTTGTATTAACATACATGTCGAAATTCGACTGTAAATTTTTAAACATTGTGGCCCATTTTTCTCTGTTGTTCTTGATTTGCTTTAATTATATTGTTACCAATACGCGTACACAGAGAAAAGAAATTCGTTATAAGAACCGAATTCGTTGTCAATCGAATTTTGTATTATCTTCAATTCGGTTGTAATAACTCAATGAATATGGCGGTCACAACTATTTAAAAAAATGATTCTGGGGTGACTATAAAATATTATTGTGAATCAAACAAACAAAATAATTCTTTAATATTTACTATTTAATATAAATTATAGGAATAAGATTATAAATTTCATGATTCGAGCCATTGAATTCAGCCTTCTCCTTGCTTTACACTTTGATTTCTCCTTTTCTACATAGTTTCTTTTACTTGCGTGTTGCCGCTACGAAGTGTATTAAACATTTTAAAATTATTTCTGAGATAATTTTGAACTTACTCTTCAACAGTATTAGAGAACTTTTCATTGCTTCTATTAATCTTTGTATTTCTTAAACTGAAATATTTCTGATTTTTTGTGCCATGTACGAGGGCTGCTCTATATATTTCTGGCCTAATAGTGAAAATGCTAATATTTATAATCAAAAATGGTTTTATTGTTTTTCAAAGTATTCTCCAGCTTGATTTATACACTTTTGCATGCGCTCAAACCAGTTGTCGAAGCACTTTTTCCACTCCGATTGAGACACCTCTAAATCATGGTTTTTGAATACTTCAACAGCTTCTTTTGGCGACGAAAATCGTTGACAATGCATTTTTTTCTTGAAGTGCGGAAACAAGAAGAAGTCATTAGGTGCCAAGTCAGGTCTGTATGGCGGATGACCCATTAATTTGACGTTTTGGCCGGTCAAAAACGCTCTGGTTTGAGCCGATGTGTGAGAGCTCGCATTGTCATGGTGAACAATGATTCGTCTTCTCTTGTTGGTTTTTCGAATTTCTCCGATGAATTCAGGCAAACAAATTGTAGTGTACTACTCAGAAGTGACCGTCCTACGTTGCTCAAGCGGAACAGTCGCCACATGACCAGTTTTGCCGAAGAAACAGGGGACCATTTGCTTCGAAGTGCTTCTTCCACGAACAACTTTCGTTGGATTTTGCTCGTCTTTGAAGACCCACACGGTCGATTGCTATTTCGTTTCGTGTAGATATCCTCTTATCTTTTATTTGTAAAAAAACATAAATATTTACTTTCATTGACTATAAAAAATAAAATAGAATGTATTTGTTAAAAACAAACCACAAACATATATATTAAAGTTTATGACTTGTTGATGTTGCGTTGTATGCTACTTCCTTGTAATTAATTGTAATGAATAATTTTAAGTAATTCATAAGGATTTCAATTTTATTTCACTAGCAGTTGCTATAAATAAATCAATTTTCTCAAGCATAAAACTGTTTTGATGTTTTTGATTTTTGGTATTTAAGTTTAAAACATGTTTTACTAAATTTTATTTTATTGCTTTCATCACTAATGTTATTTTGCACTAACGAATTTTTTTGTTACTCGAAAGTCATTTATTACAACAATTTATAACCTTGAAATCACACAGGGATTATAGATATATATAGATTGCAAAAAACACATAAATGTTTTTCGTTTTTTTTTTATTTTTAAATTCAAAAAAATATTTACTTGATGAATGTTACTGAAAATTAGAAGATTTGTATTATATTAATATAGATTTATAAGTTAATATACTTAGATTTTTTGGCTTAAAAATTATTATTACTATTATTTGTTTTTTTTTTACAGAACTAGTATGGCGAACAATTGAACCATGGTAAAATAATATAGGTGGTCTCGATGGCGAATTCATTAATTTCGCCGTAAAAGCTAAATGTCAAATGTGTTTGACATTTAACGTTTTTCGCGAAAGTTAATGAATTCGCCATTGCGACCACCTAGTATTATTTCGCCATGAATTAAACTTTTCGCGAGAATGCGTTCAAAAAGTTTAAAGCTATTTACAGATAAACCTAATACGGTTTATTTACAAGTTTTTTCTTTGGATTTTTTAAAATATTTTTGGCTTTAATTCGAAATTGTATACGAAATATTAAAACTAATCATTTAAAAAAAGGCATCTTTTAATGTCGCTAAAAAATCTCGGAACTAAAGTTATTAATATAAAGACACGGGAATATCGAGACGTGCTTTGACCCTTAATAATAAATATCGGTAATTAATTTAATCGGGATAATTTAAAAAATAGCACAAAGTTTTTTATGAAAATTAAGAATTAAAGTTATTTTTATTAGATATCATGTCATTTTTTTAACCCGATTAAACTATTAAATCACTGATATTGTTTATTATCTTTATCTACTGTTTATGGCTGATTTTTTTCGGCTCTTTTACACAGTTGAAAGATGATGAAAAATAAAATATCATGATACACTCGATAATTTATTTCTTTTCCATACACGGGTACTTTACTTATTATTATATTAAATTAAGGCACGAGAATGTTCAAGTCAATTAAATTAATTGATTTAAAAAATATTTATTTATATGAAATATTTGTGAAAAGTTTTCTGAAGAAGCGGTAGTGAAATGGCCATCGAGACGTGCTTTCATCTTTAATAGTCAATTTCGGTGACTTAATAACTAAATTGGAATAAAAAGAATTGCACTATATATTTTAAAAATTAACTCATTTTATTGAACTAAAGTTATTGACAAAGTGTCAATTGGATCAAAGTTAAGGAACAGCAACTCTATATTAACTCCTATCAAAACTGCTGCACCCAAAATTTAAAAAACCAGTTAATAAGCAGTGTTTAGTCAAGGGGTACTTAGTCAAGAGATGTTTTACTTTGAAGAAAAGATAATAATTGTACATTTTTGAATCTAATAGACTAAGACTTACTCGTAAGAAATTCTCCCCGTTTCGCACAACCGAATTCTTCTGTAAACGTATTAAAATTATTTTATTTTATTGACTATAAAAATTAGAAAAATCTGTAGTTTCTTAAAGTTAAGTTTCTAAACTTTACAAAGTCAAAATCCTTCTAATCTTTTAGCGTTTTAGGAAAATAATAAAAAACAAAATATAATTTAAAAAATTAGAAACCAATGCCGAAGATCTAATAAACTGTAGGATATACTCCAGATGTGATAGTTAAAAACTTTATTATATTGTGCCTTTCTGTTACTGCCCTTTATCTCTGGAATCGTTATAGACTCTTGACATTTTCAAGAAGGCTGCTATAACAACAAACACTTAAAATTTAAGAGTGTTCCGAAAGTAAAAAAACCTAAGAATAAAATATACAGCGTGTTCATATAGTGACGATATTTTAATGTATATGGCTTTAGTTTTTTTTTTTGTCGTAGTAGATACACATTCAGAATTTACACAGATCACATACAAATATTTCTGCCATAAAAATACGTGTGAGGAATGAATATAGAAATTATGGGGTGACTCCAAAGTGGCCATGATTTTGACGAATATGACCTTATCTTTTAAATCGTTGCCTGTAGTTTGCCTAGAATATAAACTGCTATGGCAACATTTTAGACAAATGCAAAAAATAAAAATAAAATAGTGTCACGATAGTAACGCTATTTTCACATGTAAAGGTACAATTATGCGAACGTCCACGTAAGCTAACCTAACGGCCGTTTGTTTTTAAATATACTAAAACAATGCAAACGCTTACCGAAATTAACTGTCACGTTTCCGGAACGCTTCAACCTGTATAAAATAGGTTTTGACGGCATTGTTACGTGACATTCGTAAGATAGTGCTGGAATTATATGTGATAAGTACCATTGCAGCACATTTGCCCTTTTTAGGTACTTTTTAAGTATTGATAATAATTGTATCATTCATCAGTTTTTTTTATTTTGCTTAATAAAAGTATAATAAATAAATAGTTACATTAAATACATAATAATATTTTTTAAAACAGATAATTAAATTTGTCAATACATTGCACATATTGCAATGTAAAATATTTTTCGAAGCGAAATTAGTACTTTTTCTAAATTTACATGTACGGAACAGTGCCCGTAACTATGCCACAAATCTCAACACTGTTCTGAACAGCTGCAGCAAATTGAAAATTGTGTTAGGTTTTGTAATTTAATATTTTGGCTTTATAGTTTTTTTTTTTTTTTTTTGCAAAAAAATTGTACTTATTTCATGGACATCAGTAAATTAATCCTCAATATCCATTTTTAAATTCTTTTCGGGCTTTTGAAATTAATATTACAAACACATTGTGCTGCACAATGTTTTGTTTTTGTTTACTTTATTGACATTCGTCACATTTGTAAAGTTTCTATAAGTACATAAACGACCGTACGTTAAAATACGTTAAGTTTTTCTTACATCAACGTTCGCATAACGAGGCCTTAAAACTAAATATGACACTGCGAATTTTTTTATGTAATTTCCAAGTAAAAAGAGCGCTTTGTAATACAAAAATAGTAAAAGAAAATTTTAACTGGATAAGAGTCGCCGGTTTGACTGCTTTTTTGTTTAAGATGTACAAAGTGAAAGAATGTTTTAAATTATTTTTAATTAAATTATGAATACACATTTAATTTGTAGTCAATAAAAACACAATTTACACGTTTGTAACAATTTCTAAATGCATTTATATAAATTATTTAATCGTGAGTAATTTTAAAATCATACAATAAATAAAACAATATTGAAAAATTTTAGAATGACTTAAATATGCGGCTAAATAGCTTTGAAGTATAATCAAGCACGGCAATTATTGCTAACAACATAATTAGTTGTTGACCACAGTTAATGATTTGTATACATACATATGTTTTCATTAAATGTTGTTGGTGTTCGTACAACTGAATAAACAATTTTGAATGTGTTTCAATATTAGAGTACACCAATTATCCTTTGCCAAGTGTTAGTGTTAGAGTGAGTTAGAAATCGTATCTGTTTGGCACAAAGCAATGGCGGTGATACAAAAAGTTTTGTTAAGTAAAAATATAATTAAGTGTCTTACGGTCGGTCTGCTATAAAAGCAGTGATATTTAATTTTTAGTTGTGATTGTGGCGCCTTGATAACAACCGCTTTGTCGATTATAGTGGAGGTATAAACAAATATAAAGAAATGATTAAAAAGCGTTGAAAATTTCATAAACGAAATCGACAATATGTTTAACAAGTTCATAAATCAGGAGAATTTTTCCCTCATACTTACACGGTCTTCAGATATTTTGTATGCAGTCGATGATGGACTGTGTCTTGTTTTTTAAACAACACATAAAGAAAAGTATAGTTAACAAAACCTTTGTTAGTAATTAAAATTAAATGCAATTAACGTCTGTTGTTGATTTAAACATAATACATTATTTTAAATATTACAATTTTCAAAATGAAAATTTAGTTATCGGACTCTTTTAAAATTTAATTAATTTACTTTATTCGTGCTTGATTCCTTCAAATATAAATATTTCATGATATTCTCATAAAATATTTATTTTTTTAAACTAAACTACAAATTGTTTTTCAATTTTTATTTTTATTTTTTCATTGAATCTTTCAAATACATATGAATGGTTCCCAATGGGATCCCTTATATAGAAAAATGAAAGAAAAAATAAAAATAGTTACTGAATGTTTGCTGTGTTTTTGTATAGAACATTTTTGAGTTGCTGTTGTCTTTTGTCTTATTGATTCAATGGAGTTCTCATTTAATCAATTTGGCTTTTGATACAAGACTTTCTAGTTTTCTGTACAAAATTTGGGTAAAATCCACTGATGAGCTATTTGAGCAGTAGAGAAATGGCCATATGGATATGCTTTCCCCGCAGTAATACATTTCATTTTGTAGTTTAGTTTAAAAAAATAAATATTTTATGAGAATATCTTGAAATATTTATATTTGAAGGAATCAAGCACGAATAAAGTAAATTAATTAAATATTACAATTTTCTTTAACAACTGATTTTGAGAAATATAAAAAAAGAAAAACATTTTATCAAGTTTAAAAAATTGGCATAACATTTTGTATATCACTAGTGCCACAATCTTTGGTCATGAAATGTTGAATCCAATTATTTTATTATTTAAACGTCAGTAAAATTTTTTTTCTGTGTATTTTTTTTTTGTACAAAAAAACCAAAAAGTACAAAATACCCTTCATCTGAATCTGCTATATAAATTAAGGTGAGGAAAAAATTATTGTTAATTGACACTCCTGTAGTTGTCTCCTTCGTTTATTTCTTCAAACATTGCACACATATCGAAATCCTATAATTCCTTACTCGTTTAATCATTGACTTTGATTTCTTTCAATGTTTGGGATTTTATTTTTGCCTTTCTCTTTCCTTTATTCTTTTGCTTCAAGTAGGCGTTTTAACAAGTCAGTTTGTTGTTGATTTTTATTCACATTAAAATGATTTAATGCTTCATTTTCTTATTGTTTTAATTTATCCTGTGAATCTTTTGTCTTTTTCATTCTACAATCAGAATACTTTTAGGGAAGATATTGCACAAGGAGAATTAATGGTTAACTGAGTACTCGTAAATTGTGTGATGCAGTCACTTTTTTTCTTTCACGGCAAACTGTGATAATTACATCTTAATTGTTTCATTGTTATTGAGTTATTGTTTCAAAAAGTTTTCTCTTAATTAAAAATATTCTTAAGATAAATTTAACATACACATTCGTGTTTGTAAATATAGCATTTTTTAACTAGAGCTTAAATTAATGTTATTGCACTTTCTACTTCATTTCTGACTGCATAAAGTGTATATATACTTCTTAGATCTTTATGCATATGACAGTCGATTTAGCGATGTCCATCTGTTCGCCGGTCAGTGTTCCTGTTGAAATTGGAAGTGTTTGAATTGGAACGCAGCAAGATCATAAATAATAAAAAATGGTCGAAGATATTCGTCAACCGTTAAATTTATATTGAAATGAAATTATATGAAAAACTAACGGGAAAATTAATAGCTCATAAATAAATCAAATACAAGCAAAAAACAATTAAAAAATAAATAATTTTTCTATCCAAAAATATCTGTTTTAAAACTAGGATTTTTTCTGTTGCCACGGTTAGATCCTTGGCTGGGCCAAGGTGGATTTTACTTTTTTAACATAAAATCTAAAAGTAACTAAAAAATCTTTAGCATGTCATAGTGTTCACGGCCATAATGTCCATGGACATTCTGTCGTTTTTAGTATGGGCATAGAATCACATATGAAATTCGCACTTAAAACAACAAAGGCTTGGCAAAGATTTTTGCATTGCAGGCCTTTGGCAGGCGCAAGTTTTTTTATCCTCTACGGTATAACAAACAAGGACTTCGCTTACCACAAATAATGTGCATAGCCGTTCTTTGACGCAGAGGGTAAAACACCGCCTACATCTATTTTTTCATATCATTTGGAAGAGTAGCTCCAACCAGAAAAAAACAATATATATGGGGAGATAAAGAATTATAAAATAAGAAAACAAAAGAGAAAGTAAAAGCGCTCCCCACATTTTCCGAATTACGGGCCTCGGTAACATTAAAATATTTTAAAATATCAATATGGGTATCATTTAAAAGCATTTGAAGAGATCTTTAAGAAAATACTAAAATTTTAAAAAACTGCTTAAACCGTTAAGAGCCGATTGATATATGTATTACATATGTAGTTCTTATTTTTTTTCTTATTTCTTAATTCTCTGACACCCCAGTATTTGCTTTTTTGAGTTACTTTACTGAACTAGATTTAGATAGATGGTGAATACCCTTCGGCAGATTCGGCATAGCCGAGTATAGCACTCTTACTTGCTTTATTTTATAATTGTACAAATAAAGTTGAAAACATAAAGAGTAATTACCGAAGATAAACAGCAATATCTAACATCAAAATTTAAAAAAAAAACAACATAATAGTTTTACTTCTTTTTCAAGTGTTTTACTTTTAATTGGCACCCTGAGGTAGTTTACAAATATAATGCTATATTTTGATCACAACTGTAGATATTGCTTCATATAATACGTGTGTTTTAATGGTTTATTGTGATTTTGTTTAAAGGGTCAGAAGTTAAACTGCGGTAGGTTTGAATGCAAAAGGGAGTCATTATTTTTCGTTACGAGATAAGAAAATAAATAACTAAATTATGTATTTAAGGAAATATTAATACACCCACTGTTTAATTTGATTATAAAAATGCAAAGATAAAAAAAAGTTGTATATTTTTCACACCAGCAACAACATATGCCAAACATACGAAGAGCGGATAAAATAATATACACTGTGTTTAAACTGCAAGATTCTGTCTTCGTGTTTTAAAGCGTAAGGCCTATAAGTCAAAACACGCCCCTACGAAAACACTTTTTATACCCTTACCACAAAAAGTGGAAAAAGTGTATAACTAAGTTTGTCATTCGGTGTGTAATTTCTACAATATCCATTTCCGACCCTATAAAGTGTATACATTCTGATTTTTTATGCATAGCGAAGTCGATTGAGGGATCTCTGCCAGTCCGTCTGTCCGTTCGTGTTAGTGTTGAAATCAAGTTTGCAGTGGAAAAAATAAATATGTCAATCGATCATATAGTGTCGATAGAGGTGCTATTGTAAATCAGCATGATCAGTCTATCAGGCAGCAGACAAAACAGCACGCCTACCCCTAATTTTTATATGTCATTGGGAACAATAAAGAAACTTTAATCAAAAAAATAAAAATATGGGGCTATAGAGAATTAAAAAACTAGAAAAACCATCAAGCGCTCGCCTATATTTTCCGAGTAACGGGGCTCTGAAATTGTTAAACTTTTTAAAATATCAATATGAGTATCATTTTAAAGCTTTTGAAGAAAATACTAAACTATTTTACAGATTCTAAACCAATTAAGAGCAAATATAATTTTTATGTAAAGTTATATATATGGCGTACCAAATTTTTTTATTAGTTAATTTTCTGACACCCCAGTATTTACTTTTGTGATTGGAGTTACTTCAATAAACTAGATTTACATAGATGATGAGGGGTATATAAGACTTGACATAGCTGAGTATAGTACTCTTACTTGTTAATTTCTAATATTATTTTCATTACTGGTTCTTTTAGCAGATGTAGTAATTAACACTGTGTGTAAATTTTAAATGTCCTACAGTTACGATTAAGAAGATTAAGTAGTATATATATATGTAAACTTTGCGGTTGCCTTTGTTATAAGGGGCGATCGCGATACTTATGTACTTTGTGAAAATTAGAACTGTTGATGAATTACGCTTGAGAAGGTACGTGAATAAATAGATGTGGTTTATAGGGACACCCTTTAGTTCCCAACTTTTTTTAAATTTTATGTATTTATTTTCGAAGACTATATAATAAAACAGATGCGGGAACAATTTAAAACTTTAATTATTAGTCTAGATAATTTCTTACAAATCTTTTATCAGAGTGCATTTAATGTCGAAATCATATACATACTCTGATTGCTATTTCATTTTTAGTGAAAAATGTTTTATTAGTTTTTCACTTATGTATATACCTTCGATGAAACTCGTGGCTTCTTATATTTTCTTGGCATTTGTCACTGTCAAAAGTGTTTTCTAAATAACTCGGCGGGAGAGAAAGTTACACTAGCGGTGCGTGGCTAAGAAGGAACTTGTGGGACACTGCATACCTGCTAATCTGAGGCATAAATATGGAGGTCTACCTTTACCCAAACCAGTAAAAAGTAGATTTAAAATACCTTATTCTAAAAAAAGGTTATTAGAGCATAGTGAAGGAGAATACCAACCACAGTGTCTTATTGCAGAAAACTATTACATGCACAAGACTGTTAGGCGGTGAAGGACTCGGTGATGATGACGATATTCTCGGCTAAAAAATCTTTCAGTGTGAAGTAGTGTAGTTGGAGGCCAAGTTTTATTTTGCATTTATGGATCCTAATTGTCTTGGATTTTCTGTATTTATTTTAATCGAAAACTGCTTAAATTTTTAAAAACTATAAATAGAATAACGTGAAAAAGAATTAAAGAATTTATTAAAAGATATATTTTAAAAGCAATTTCTTTTTTATATGATTTCATTCAAATGTAATCTAGAAATTGTGGTTTGCGAACCATTTTGTTGAACTACTTTACGGTTCATTTCTTTATGTATTTGTTTGTATCTGTATTTATTTTTTTTTGGTTTCAGATATTCTCGTGCATAGATAGAATAAAATGCTTTGATATAATGCCCGCATGGATGATTGAACATGAAACGATGTTCAGTTACAGTGCCTGAAATAATTATGTAGAAAGATCTTGATTTCCTATGTCGGTACAGATGTATGAACTACGAATTGAGTTTTTAAGGATTCGTTATCATTAAAAATGTAAGTAATAGAAAAGATAGATGAAATTCATAATTTCATAATTTTCAAAAATTAAATAAATCATGGTAAATAATTTTCTAAATAATGAAGGAGGCAGGGACATTTGCATTAATGCTTCTTTAATATAATTACCAACGCAAAGGTGCTCTTTCTAACGAATAACAGTTCATTTATTTAGAGTTACAATTTAAATTACTACTAAAGATTTCCTTAAGTACTTTATTCACAATTCTAAACGGTGTATAATGTCGTTTTTAAACCATTCACCTCAAAAAGTCGAAAAAGGATATATCTAAGTTTGACATTCCGTGTGTGATTTATACAATATTGATTTCCTACCCCATAAAGCAAAAATATTCTTTCTTATACTTAGCAATGGCCGTCTGTCCGTCTGTGTTTGTTAATCGATCAGATATAGTGTCGAAAGAGTTGCTATCGGAAATCAGCATAATCGGTCCATGTCCTTCGAGGCAGAAGGCACGACACCATGCCTTCCTCTAATTTGTTCATGTCTTGTGGTACAATAAAATAAATCCAATAAAATAAATAACCATATGGCGCGACAAAGAATTAAATTAATAAGAAAAACTTCCTTATTTTTAGAGTTACTGTGCTCAGAAATTTTCAATTTCTTTAAAATATCAATATCATTTTAAAGCTTTTGTAGAGATATTTAAAGAAATACTAAATTTTTTTATGCAAAATTTTATATAATATAGTACTTCAAAATTTTATTTTTTAAGTCTTTGTCACCCCAGTATTTGCTTTTTTGATTGGAGTTATTTCCCTGAACTAGATTTACATATATAAAATTCGGCATAGCCGAATGTAGCACTATTGCTTGTTTCGTTGTAATTTCAACGATATGCATTTGGGACACCCGTACATTCAGCACATAATTTCTACAAATCACATTAAAAAAGACAAAATTTCACAGGAACCAAACTCTTCCAAAGTACCATAACAGTATATTCCTAAAAAAATAAAATATTAAAGAAAACTCTTAATTAAAAAATTCTTCAAGTAAATTAAAACAGCAACTTTGCTCAAAATATAACATACATATATTATGAACTTTCAGCAAAAAAATCTTAGCAGAAAGGAAAAGAACACTTAAGGAATATCTTGTTGGGTAAAATTTAATTTTTTTAAAAAGTTTAAAATTTAACAAAATGCATTAAAAATTTAAGAATCGCTGCAAAAAAAAAAAACCAAACCCACTCAGCAAATATATATAAGATCGAAATGAGCAAAAAATTTCATTATACAAGAAATGGCGAAGTTTACCAAAAATATATTTATTGTAACAAAATCAAGGGCTCTCGTAAGTATTGCGTTCATCAATTTTAAGGTTGCTTCTAAGTGAAATAGGTCCACAGCGACCTTATTAAAAAATTCTTGAAGAGTATTTTCGGGGAGTAAGGTAATTTAATAAAAATCGCTTAAGAAGCTAAAAACATCCGTTTTATACAACCTAAGCTTTGCATGGGTCTGAATATCATAATCTACCTATATTTGTAAAAAAATTATTTAGATCGGCTTTGTCGCTTAAAAATTCCCGATTTTTCATTTGGGTTTAGTTTTTAAAAAGACAGTAATATAAAATTTTTTATTTCAAATTTTTAAAAATCGGTTCAAGTTTTTACATTCTATGCATGAACCATTTATAATTCAGGCCGAGCAATTTAATAAAGAGTAAAGAAAACTTTAACCTCAAACTACAAATTTTCGAAAGAAATTTCTTAAAACATTTTGTAAAGATTGCTACCGTATTTAAAAATATAATCTTGAGTGCATCGTATGTTTAAATATTTGTTTTAAAGCTTTTAGGCAAATTTTATCGAAATGCGGTTTTATTTTGTTAATTGTGAATTTTTGAATTTTGTTTCAAACACTGCAGATGTTGCATGATACAGAATAAAGTTGCTCAAAATAATTTCACGCTTAAATGATAGCAATCATCAGAATTGTGGTTTTGTACAAATATTGCTTTTAAACAAATGACATTCTAAATTTTAATTCAAGAAAATGAATAAAAAAATTCCCACGACATAAAGCAAAGAAAAAAGTTATTCAAATGCGTAGACAAATTGTTATCCAATGAAAATAATGCCAGAAGTAATTATTTGTAGTATCCAGGCAATTTAAAATAAATATTTTTATTCAGATTGTACCCAACTTGTTTTTCTCATTTTATGTATGATATTTGTTGTACAAACACACATTCGTTTTTGTTTGTGTGGGAACAAAAACAAAAAAAGTTTATTCTTGGTGTTTCTTTTTAATCCCAGTTATAAATTTCAACTCACATCTTAATATTAATACGATCATCGAGCTAACTAACCGACCAATAAACTGTCCATTGATCCATTGATTCAGTCCATCACTTATATGAGTAATATTTATTGATTCGTTTATTTTTACACCCTTCACCACAAAAAGTGGAAAAAGGGTATATATAAGTTTGTCATTCCGTGTGTAATTTCTATAATACACATTTCCGACCCAATGACTTCTTATGCATAGCGAAGTCGATTGAGCGATATCCGTCTGTCGCAAAAAAAAAAATATGTCAATCGAGTGGCGAAAGAGGTGCTATTGAAAATCAAAATGATAGGTCCATGTTTTTGGAGGCAGCAGGCAAACACCACTCCTACCTCTAATTTTTTCATGTAATTTGGAACAATAAGGTAACTACAACTAAAAAAACAAAAAATAACTATACGGGGAGATAGAGAATTAAAAACAGGAAAAAAATATCAACTGAAAAAATTCAAACTCATATTTTCCGTGTTACGGGGCTCTGGAATTTAAATTTTTTTTCAATATCAATATGGGAATCATATCAAAGCTTTAAAAAAGATCTTTAAGGAAATACTACATTTTTTAAAAAATGCCACAGCCGATGTCACTTTTATGTAAAATGTTATGTGTGCACTACCAAAATATTTATATTTTTTAATTCTCTGTCTGTACTTCACCTCATGTGCCATTGCCCATCCCTGCCTCAAAGAAGATTTAGAATTCTGGGCTCTCCTTTCTTCATGACTCTTACGGAGCTATTATCTCACTCTATAGGGGACATAGCGAAGTTCATCCGGGCATCTTCATGAATCTCAATTGAGTAGGGGGATTTGCGCCGCCTTCCTTGGGGTATCACAACGATCCATGCAATTGTGCTCAAGTGAGCTTCGTCGTGAGAGGCTGCCACTCCTAACTAACTAACTAGTTTTCTGTCACATAGATGGAAAAGGGTATATAAGATTCGGCATAGCCGAATATAGCACTCTTACTTGTTCACTTTCAACTTTAAGTGCTGGCGATGTTGAAGCATGTATTTATACATCACTTAAGGTGTCATTCATTTAATTTTAATGCTATTTGATGCTGCAACAAGTTACACATTCATTTGCTTTTAAATGCCGTCTAGTTTGTTGCATGTTGTGTAAATAAGTTTTTGTTAATCGGCTTTCAGATTCAAGTGATCTTGGTATCACACACTCACACCCATATGTTTATGTATGAGTTATGTATAAATTTGTTACAAATATGAATTTATTTGGTTTGTTTTGTTTAATTTACAGGTGATCATGGGAAATTTTCTACCAAAATTATTTGTTGTACTCACTGAATTTTGTTATTGGTGAAGAAGTAAACAATAAAGAGATTTCGGAATGTTTCTGAAGATTTTTCTCTTACAACTTTTGTTTTGTGTTAATTTTTTCTTTTTTTATGAAACTGAAATAGTTTTTTTTTGTCTTTTGATCTGAATTTAATGAATTGTTTTCTGTATTAAAATCATTATCATTCGTAACGTTAAAAATGTTATAAATTCCGTGTGAATTCATGGATTTAGTGTAGGCGTTCGTTTGTTGCATTTGGCCCCTTTTATGAATGCATGTGTCATTTTATTAGGAAATACAATCATTCCCTAAGCATTTGTTTGTTGAAGAATTTATCTCAGTATAAAAAAATTTGGCGCATAAGAAGATTAAATTAAGTTTGGATTACAAATTAATAGTAAAAGAAAAATCTTAAAGACTTTTCTTTCTACCTATTTATAAGGCATTATAAATATGAACAAATTTTTTACTTACAAGTTTGCAATATTGCCTCACCGCATGGAATTAAAAAAATTATCCTTAAATTGTCACCGAACTTAGAAAAGATAACCCAAAAATCGTCATATACTATAATTTTAAAAATTATAAATATATTATAAGATTTCTATATATATATGTAACATCATCATTTAAAAGAAGCCACACAAAACTTAGACTATAAGATGTTTAAAAAGCAATTACCCCCAGAGATTATTAATATTATTTAAAGCTCAAATATTTACTTACATACATTTTTTACGATTGTTAAAAAAAATTATTAACCTTATACAAAACAGAGGTGAAGGCCCCAGAAGCTAGTCCTCATTTAATTAATATTTATTGTAAAATTAATTTTACAGTAAATTAATAATAATAATAATATTTTAAAAACCGCATGTTCAAGAGCAAACTACAAAATTTCAAGACGATCGGTACACCAGTAGACCGATTTTTTTTAACAATCGTTAAAAATGTATGTAAGTAAATATTTGAGCTTTAAATATTATTAATAATCTCTGGGGGTAAGTGCTTTTTTTAACATGTTATAGTGTAAGTTTTGTCTGGCTTCTTTTAAATGATGATGTTATGTTGTTTTAGTTGTAGCACTAGAGAATATGTTGTATAGTTAAATTACTGTTGCATTGCTGATATTTTGGTGGATTAAAGTTTTTATTAATTAGGTGTTCGTTTGTCAGTTTTGAGTGTCCTAGCCGTAGTCTGGTGAGTAACTTTTGTTATAGATTGGTTAAGGGACTTGGGTAAAAATGGTTTTGTAAAAGAGTTCATGTTTTTGTATTGTATTTGCGATTTTACTAGATTATTGATATCTCTTTTTATATAATTATTTATTAGAACTGATGGAGATCTGTTTGTTTTTTTTTGCTGTTCTATCTGCTAGTTCATTTCCTGGGATGTTCATATGAACAGGCGTGTACAAAACTTTAATATTTTTACTACGAATAAGAGCTTCTTTAAATCTTTTAATTAGTGGATCTGAGAGGTCGTTTGACTTCAAAACATTTATGGCTAAAAGGCTATCGGTACATATTAGGAGATTGCTTCGTGATAGTTTAGCTTTAATTGCCTCTTCGATAGCTGTTATTTCTGAGGTGAAATTGGATTTAAAGGGTGGCAAAATGCCGGTCTTAAAAACTCGTTTGTTACCTTCTACTACCGCAAATGAATGAAAGTTGTTTTGGATCCATCGCAGTATCAAATTATGTAGTTGTTTGAGTTTATAAAAGCTTAATGCATCGTTAAAAATGTATTTTTTTTATTTTGAGATATTTTCAAAATATGATTGCTTAAAAGTATATTATATCTTTGTTCTAATGTTGGAAGTCCTAGTTCAGCTTAAATGTTGGAGATTGGTGTTGTTCTAAAGGCTTGACTTATTATTCTTAAGGATTGATGATAATATTTTTTTTATTTTTAGTAAACTGGTTTAAGAAGCTTTGCCGTATATAACAAGACCGTAAGCTATCTTACTTAAGATGATGGCCTTGAGTATATTTCTTAGACAAGTAATATGACTTTCACTTGATAGACTACAAATGCTTTTAAGAATATTTATTCTCTTACTTGCCAAATAATTTATGTGACTCTTCCAGTTTCCGGATTTATTGCACGTTAGTCATAAGATATTAAGTTCTCTTACGTTCACAAAAGGGGAATTATTTATCTGAAATTAATTATATGAGCAGTTTTTCTTACGACATATGTGAAGGTGTTTACTTTTGTGTTGTGAAATTGTGGCACCAGAAATATTGCACCAAGAGTTCAGGTCGAGAAAAATTTTGTTTAATATCTTCTAGATATTTAAGGGATTTATTTTTGTAAAAACATAAAAATCATCGGCATATAAACAGTGTTGAATTTGCGTATGCCTTTTCATTAACCGTTAATTGTTTTAAATGATATTAAAAATAATACCACTGATAATTGTATATATTTTTATCAGCATCCATTTCTGGAGTTGCATAAGAATACTATGGCTACCTATTTTGTCGAATGCTTTTTCGAAATCAATGCTGAAAATAGATGAGATGAAATTTTTTTATTAGAAAGCTCTATCGACTTCGAAATGCATAAGAACCCAGAATATTTATACATTATGGAGACGAAAATGAATATTGTAGAAATTTTAAACTGAACGACAAAGTAAGTTATAACCTTATTCCACTTTTTGTGGTGAAGGGTATGAAAATATGGTGCACAGTCATACTTTTCTATGAAAACTTTAGAGGCCCAAAACAAATTTTTTCACTTGATGATTTTTCTTAGCTTTTAATTATCTATCGCCCCATATATTTGTTTTTTTTTATTGAAGTTACTTCCAAATGGTATGAAAAAATTAGAGGCAGGTGTGGTGTTCTGCCAGCTGCCTCGAAGACATGACCGTTTTTGCAGATTTTCAGTAGCAACTCTTTCGACACTTTCGATTAATTGCCGTGTTAGAATTTTCTCTAGCTGATCTAGTGCCTTGGCAAACTCGATTTCAACACTAACACGGACGGACTGATGGACATCGCTATGGATTATGGGATGATGGAGTGAATGTTGTAGGAATTACAACGGAATGGCAAACTTAGATATACCCTATTTCCATGTTTTGTGATGAAGGAAATAAAAACGCTTTTAGATTTGATTTACATCATCAAAATTAAGAAATATAGAACATTTTTTGAATGATATCACTTTCAATAAACTTTTCGTTACACACCCAGACGTTTATACGAGTTATCTATTAAAAAATTTCTGAACGCTTGTGGGCACGAATTACAAAATATTATTTATCTATATATCCATAGTGCTTTGGTGATGAAAAATCAAATATGTGCTATAGCAACTCTTCTTCAAAACATTTTACTGATAGCTGAACAGTTTGATGAGTCACGTACAAAGTTTTTCCTGCAATTATTCTTATTGACGAAATATTTCATTAAGAAGAAGAATAGATAAAAAAAAAACAATCAAAAACAATCAAAAAAACACACAAATAATATTGTGTTAGAAAACATGAAATAGAAAAGAAAAAATTTGATATTTGAGGCAACATGAACGGAGACATGAATTTCAATAAGAAATATTGGTTCACACGAGTAAAAATGTGTCCTTCAATTTTCACATGTATGTATCTAACATAAGGATATAAGAAATCTCTAATTCTACTGCTATTATCTGGTTGAAAATAGCAATAAAAAATGTTATTTTTTAATAATTTGAAATTACTCCACTGTTCATCTAGAATCTTGTAATTGGAGAATTATTTGGTTGGTCCAAGGGAACGAAACGCCGTCAAAAGAAATCTTATTTTCGGACCATGAAATTTTCGAGGAACTTTAAAATGTTTTGGGGATTTCTATTTTATTTAGTTAGAAATATTATTGCAATTTAATTATTATTCCAGTTAATTGATTTTCTATTTACAAATCCTTCAGTATGGCAACAAAAACACGACTTAAGAACTAGAGCTGCAAAACAATCGATAATACCGATAGTTTTATTTTTGGCTCACTATCGAATGTTTTTTTCCGATAGCTATAGTATCGACAAGCGATTTTTTCCAGAATAAATAAATAAAAAGAATTCGATAGAATGTTTCGACTATCTATAGTCTTGCAGCTCTATTTAAAACTTGCAAAAACTGAAGTTTAATTAGTGGTATTTGCTTTTGTATTCTACCGACTTAGGTTAGGATGTAGATTTGGCCTTGTGAAATTTTTCCCGTCAGTCAAAAGTTTAGCATTTCAAGGCCAGGTAAAGTTCTTACAGATTTGGTGCTAACCCCACTTTGTTAACGTAAAAGCAGTGATTGCATAAAAAGACCAAAATAAAGATTCATACTCATTTCAAGATAATTATATTTGCTGGTCAGTGATTAGGACTACTAACGGAAAAAGTAAAACTTTTTAACTCAAGAAATTTATACAGACCAATGGATTGATTAAGAGAACGGGGAGGTAGATTTGCGGTAGAATGCGAACTTCTTAAATTTTTAATTAATTGAACTCAGCAAAATTTTACAAGTATGCAATTATAGCATACTTTTACAACTTAAATTAATGACAGTACAAATATAGTAAATTTTTGTTGTCAACTAAATGGACCTTCAGAGGATAAATTCTGGTTTCTGAGGATTTTTGGGATAAAAACTTTTATTTGAGAAATCCACTCGAAAAGAATCTGGGGACACGGCATATGTATATTAAGTTTGATTTTTTTTGTGTTTAAAAGAATTTTTCTTTTATTTTCTTTAAGTTAAAATTATAAACTGTTTATTTAAGATTAAATATTTTATAAAGAAAAGGCAAAAAAGAAAAGAGGTTTATGGGTTTAAAACCAAGTGATATGAAAATGCTGCAAATAAATGTTTAATATGTAAAATAAAATACTCTTAAAGTCTTAGCTGTTCTTAAAAAAATATATATTCTTGAATTTCTTCCAAGACATTCAACATTTTTCAGTTTGCTTCTCATGAATTTGCTACTGTTGTTTGATTGTATTTTAATCCTTTAATCACAACTACCCAGAATGAAATTATTCTTTGTGAAATAGTCACACAAAGATACTAATTTGCAATACCATTGTTGTATTCTAATCCAGTAAATGAAAATGTTTTAGAAATAAAAAAAAAAGGGAAAGTAGGTTTTTGTGTGTATTTTATTTTATTTTATTGTTTCGCTATTATTTATTCTCATCCAAATGTCCAGTTTTCATGTTGTATTTATCGAAAGGAGTACAAAGGCAAAGAATTATTTTGTTTTAAATTTCAAAACAAAAAAAAAGTTCTTCATTCATTTTTCTTGTGATTAAAATCTATTAATACTGTATAATCCTTTTGTTTAGAGATAAAAAAAAGAGTTTTGTTTTTCAAAAAACTTGCTAGAAATAAAGAGGATGTTATTAAACAGATTTAAAATTCGTGTCATAATTTCGTTTTTCCTGTAAAAATTCATATTCTTTCTTACTTTTGAATTATAATAACTCTTTAAGTTGTTTCTACTTTTGCAAAAATGTTATATTGTGTTTTCTTTTCTGTTAACCTGAGACATTATTTATTTTTACCAAATCAACTGAAAATAATTGTTACTGTGTTAAACTTAAATTGAATATTTTTACAAATTGTTTACGTTTTTGTAACAAAAGATTTCTTTTTAAAATTTATTAAGAAGTAACCAAACGTTTTTATTTACTTGACCACTCTTCATTAACACGGAAATTCGCATTCATGCACAAACTAGTAATAGTAAATTAAAGTCTTTAGTCACTACTTAAGTTGACCCCGCATTCTTTAAAATATCAAAAGTTTTATATATCGAGTTCATGATTGAATTTGTAGGTATCACATCCTGAAAAAAATAAAAATTAATTTAAGTTCTAGAACTCTTTTTTCCGCAACAAACCGAAGCCAGAAATATTTTTGATTTTTCATTGCGAGTGTATCGTTATTTTATGTTATTAACGATTTTTAAAGGTTTTGTTTTGACTCGTCAATAATTAAATAAAATAAATTATATAAACGGAATTATCCCGGTACCTTTTGTATTTGTTTATTAATCTGATGTCAAAAGTAACATAAAATAACTCTATGAAGAACATGGAAATTTTTTAAACATTTAATATGACATAATTTTTCCAATACTTATAAGGGTCATTAAATTAAAACATCGAAGATATGCACACACATATATTAAAGCACCAGACTAGAACCCAAACATGTATGCAGATAAATTGAGACCACAAAAGAAATCAAAAAACCTTAAAACATACGATATAAGGCATCATTTTATGTTCACAGAAGACAAAGAACGAACAAACAATGTTTGGACCAAAATTAATTTAATGTCTTTATTTACGAGTATAATGGCGCACAAGAACACACACATCTTCATTTGCACCACAACGAGTAACTGTTATGGCCTAGTGCTTGGTATCGTTTGGTCAATAAACATAAATTCCACTCATTTTCTACAAAACCATGTGTAGTGAAGAGCATCTAGTATGAGGAGCGGGAACTAAAAAATAATCTAATAAATGATGACGTTTAATAAATGACACAAAAATGTTCAAATATCTACATAAACAATAACGACAGACAGTTTTATTTTAAGACGCTTCATCTACAGAAATATTTAAGTTTATCATTTAATAGAAGACATCAGTTATATTTAAATTATATTAACATTTAATAAGGCTTGAAAACTTTTGCCCACTAATACAGAATGTCCACTGGGAAGGTATACTACTTTGTTCTTTCGCCATTTTGCTAAATATTAGTTTTGACAGTACATATTTGCCAGCCGTGAACTAGATACGTTGCAAATTTGTTATGTAAAAATATTCGGTGCCACATTGCTGCGAAACTTCTTTCCACAATAAGTTAAGTTTGCCTGATCTGACTGTTCAGGACTTCTTTTTGTGGGGATATCAGAAAATCAAGGTTTATGCAAATAAACAAGAAACACATGAGCAACTCAAAATATTCGCGACTAAATGTGTGAGAATGTAATGAAAAATGTGCTCAATAGGGCTCGCATTCGTTAAGCTAACAGAGGCGAACATTTATCTGATATTATATTTAATACATAATCGCCAACATTAAATAAAAAAATTATCAATACAAGATCCATTCTCTTTTGTTCAATAAAAAATTATAAACAAACGAAGTAGTATAACTTCCCGGCAAACACCCTTTATAAAAATTCAAAGAATCCAAAAAATAAACGAATGATAAATAAATGTAAATTTAATTATCGGTGTTAGTTAGCATGTTTTTAATATCACATAACTTTGGCATTACTATTTTGTTTCATCTTAAATCAGTGAAGAATGCTGATGTAGCGATCGAGAAAATGCAGCATTACACTCGGCTTGTGTCTACTTTGTCCTGCTTTAAATAAACAAGTCAGAGAGCTATATTCGGATATGCCGAATTTTATATACCTTTCACGAAATATGGTCAAGTAACTCCAATATAAAGACAAATATTATGGTGACAGAGAATTAAAAAATAAGAAGACAAAAATTAAGTACTAAATATTTATAATTTTACATAAAAATATCATCGGATCTTAATGGGTAAAGCATTATAAAAAATTTTAATATTTCCTTATAGATCTATTCAAAAGCTTTTAAATGATACGCATATTGATGTCTTAAGGTGCACAATCGTACTTTTCTATGAAAAAATCAGAGTCCCATAACTCGGAAAATATGGGTGAGCGAGATTTTATTCACTTAATGTGCTCTTCGTTTTTTTTTATTCTTTATCGCATCATCGAACGAAATGATATGGAGAAGTTACAGGCAAGTGGTGTTTATGTTTTTTTTCTTCGTTCAATCGACTTCGCTATGCTTAAGGAGTCAAAATCTGGGGTCGGAAACAGACATTTTAGAAATAACACACAAAATGACCAACTTAGATATGTGGTGATGGGTATAAAAATAAACTTAAGCCAAAATCAAATTTAATTCATTTGTTATAATAACAAATAGTTCAACTAATAATCACAAAAAAAAAAATTTGAATTTTTATGAAAAATTTAGTAGTTATTAATATCCTTTACCCGAGACCATGTGATTCTTTGTTTTAATTTCGAGTTCAGATTAGCATTATAAGTTACTTAAAAGCGAGAAAAATTAATTGTCACTTAGCTCTTTACAGTTCAAACTTGCCGCAACCCGGTGTACGTACAGGATCTTCAATGAAGAATGATAATTTAATAGTATGTATTGGAGCTGCCATGGCAGCTGTAGTGTTTGCGTGCGCTTAAGGAAAGTTGCTGTCTCAATTTCATACCTGAACCAGTTTGGATAGTTGCTCTTATAACAGTCTGCTCTGTTTAAACTTCCATATTCACTAAGGTTCTTTCAACATTCAGCGATGCCAAAGTATCTAATTAGTAAATATTAAAAAAAAATAAGTAGAGTGAATTTAAATAATAAAAAAAAAATAAAAAATTTTTTAATATGTTTAAAATAACTTCAGCGTTTTTGTTTTTGTAAATAAAGCATTTCCAATATATTTATCGTTTTGTTCTCTTAAAACAAAACTTGTATGAGATTAAGGAAAATCTTAAAAAGATCTGCTTTGAAAATGGAATTGCTGAAGGAGTAAACGCGGTATTGGTAGTGTATTACCATAACGCTTTCCCACTGGAAAAGAAGTATTTTTCTGAGGAGGATTTCTTTAAAGTGGCCAAAATAAAAAAATTAAAGATATTCGTAATATCACAAAATAATGCAAAAAACCAACTATTTTAATATGCCTTAATTTTTAATTTTATGTATTTATATTCTTACTATATCAGACAAACTAATGGATATTTGTTTTATTGTCAAGAGTTTTTATATAACGGTTTAAAAGATGGGCACACATAGGTAAATTAACGTCACCTATGTAGACACCCTTTAATTGTTAGATTTATTTTTGTATTAATTTTTGCTATTGGAAGTTGTGCCCTTTACGGTTCATAATACACGTAAAAAAATATGGGCGTTGTATGGAGACACCCTTAAATATTTTAAATTCTGAACAGTTTTAAAAACTGTTCATCATGCTATTTGTTTTAAATTACAATATTATTTAATGAAGTTTTAATTTCAATTTATTAAAGTATCAGATATTACAATTTTTAAAGCCAACTAAAAATATCACTCTTAAATCACTAACGAAAACTACAATTTTGCGTTTTAGTTCTATGTTGCATAACAAAATATATTCCTTAACTATAACTAAATTGAGATGTTAAATAAAGTTTGGATTTACATAAAAAAATTTTTTACAATTAAAAAATTCAAGACTCTTTCAATGAAGGGTAAAACTTAATTCGTTTTAACCCCAAAATTTGTCAATATACCTGATGAGATACACTAACTAAATTAATTGAAAAAGGTAGAATATTCGCTGTGTGCGACACATGACTTAATTGAAACATTCGTAAAAATATTAATGACGGCCCAGTAGAAATACGATAGTGTGAGATTTGTACTGCAGCTTAAATTTATATAATCAAAATTAAAATACCAATAAAAAAAAGCAAAAGACAAGACCAACTAACAACAACAATTAAGAGAGCGAAGAAAAAATGCAAGACAAATATGAAAGTGTCCCACACACGGAGACTGCGCGGCATGGTCAACCACAGCACAGCAGATTGAAGTGTTGTGTAGGTACGTTGCCATGTTTGGTAACGTACTATTAAATGTGACGCGCAGTAAATCGTCACTATTATAAGCCATTAACAAACGATATGTACAATATAGACGTTGGTATTTATTGTCATCTCATAAGTTGATTTTTTCTTTAAGCAACAGCAAAAACACAAAACAAAAACTGAAAAATGTTGGTGTTTAACAGCAGCCTCAACAGCGGGAATTTACACTTTAATCTGACACCAAATATCGCGTTAGTGACCAATATCAACACTCCGCCTATTGATGACAATGACAATGTAGACAAAACCAGTCAACATTCTCAGTCGACGATCGCTTTATCCACTGTCTCTTTGGTTGTCTGCCGTAGAAGCGGCTTTCTGCTATTGTAATCCAATTCTCTCCTTTTGGTTTATAAAACCGATTAAAAGCATCGTACAGTAGTGCAGACACAAAGTATTTTTAATATAAACGTGTTTTCTTAAAATACTGGCACATGATGCAAAATTTCTAACAACCCTCAGAAATATTTTATTTTAAAATTTTTTTTATATCACAAAATATCACAAAACACTACGGGTTATCCCAAAATAGTTTTTTTTTTTGGATAAACAACTTTAAATTAAATTTAATTAAATAAATATTTAAATTTTTATGTTTTTCTACCCAAAAATTACCAAATTTTTTTATTATATTTTTGCCTTGCAATCAAGATAATTATAAGAGACCAATCGGTAAACAGTTGCATAAATGTTTATGGTTAAAAAAAAGTCCTTTATAAGAAAAATTCGAAAAAATTACAATTTTTGTTAAATCTGTTTGGAAATTACAATTTGTATAACTTGAAGCTATAGGAATCGATTATATAGTTTAAATTTAATTTTTCTAATTAAATAAAAATAAAGATGCCATATTCCTTTCTTTTCAAGTACAAAAATATGTTTATTTAAAATTTAATGGGTACTAAGACCTTGGTAGATAACGCCAATACTTTTTTTTTCCAAAAGCCGGCAATATAGTAAAAAAATAAAATATTGTTACGTTTTTCCCTTTTTAGACAAACGTATGGATTCTTTTGATTGCAAGTACCACTGTGGCTCATTCTAAATTCTGTATTCAAACTTTAGGGCTTTTTCTGGCTATACTCTTTGATCCTACCGGTCTTGTGAATCCCATGGTCTCGTATTTGCTAAACTTGTGTTATTATTACAAACGCAGCAATTCACGCTACACTACTGTGTTACTCCGGCGAGACATGAACTACTCGATGCCTCGTTTAGTAACCTTAACCATCCACAGACATCTCCACTACTCCTTTTCTCCAAGCCAGTCATATCCTTTTTATCTAATAGCCACAACACACGTCTGCCATACACTGTTGTTATGCTGTTATACTTCCCTGTGCGTACCGCTACCGTGATAACTTTTTGTTATAAAGGCCTTCTTAACAATTATCTGTTACTCTTATATTAAATTGGACATCTCTACAAAATTATCTGCCATGGCAATACGCAATAATTGCCTTTTGCCTCTCGGGAGGTTTTTACTGCCGCTTCTTAATTTTTAATTGCATTATAACAATTTTTATTTTACGCTGTAGGCGTGTCCGAAGGTGGGGCTCGAACTCACGATCTTCTGTTTTGCAGCAAGCACCTCTACCAACGCAACCATATAGGTTGCTCGGTTTTTGTTAGCTAGTTGTGGTATTATTATTCTCTACACACACCATTAGTGGAAGTAACTTATTCACCACGTTCATACGGAAACAACAACAGGCGTTGCCAGATCTTGCTTTCGTAACAATATATTAAAGAAAAGAAGGAACTTTTTGCAGAACCACATAGTTCTAAAATGGTAGTAGGCTCCCTTTACTTATTAATAATAGTTTTTAAAAGGTAGGCGAATCACTTACCGCAAAATTTTGCTCACCATATTCTATTTCCATTCCCACTAGAAATTGCTTTTCAGATTTGGATGTTCTGCCTCTTATCAGAAAATCCCAAAAAAGAGAATAAAAAGAATTTTACAAGAAATCAAGTTAAAATTAAATTGAATATTTTTATATTTATATTATATTATATTTTAAGGTGAAGCATTCATATTTATTTCGCAATAGGCCAGGCCTTCCGGAAATCGCGATCTTTTGGCTTACGGTCAGGCTTTAATTTAACGCTTGTAAAACCCAGTGCTGCGTGCTTTTTCACAGGCGTACCGCTGCATATGCTACCTCATCTGTAATTATGGGGATATAGGTATTAAGGAATCTTATGAAATTAGGTAACTTTTCCCTGAAAACCGTAATTTCGTACGCACAATGCGCTCTGCACAAAGAGCAGTCGATTGGGTAGTGAATCGCACTACGCATTACAGACAAAATTCGTTTTTAACCGAACAGCTCGTATGTGTAATAAACACTTTCAGTGTACAAAGATTCAAGTCAAATGTCCACAAGCACTACTCCCTCTATCCCCTTTCGCATAACCTAAATCCTTAGTTTAGGAACAATGCGTTGCATAAGTACAGGACATCTCCTGATTGCTGGTCCTACCAAGAAAAAAAAAAAGAAATCATAAATCAAGTTATCACTTTCATCTAATTCAACATTAGCCGTTTTCAATTTCCAATTAAATAATAAAATAGTGAGTCTGTGTTTGCAGTCAAAATTTAATCTGGCTTGTTATAACTATCATTTCTCTGTGAAGTTAAGGCAGCACACGTACAGAGGTCCTGTAACGCTGTTTAAAATACTAATAAGTGACTGCAGGGTTTTGAAAAAAATTAAGCATTTTACTTATCATCAACACAATGCAGTAGCATTACAGACTCAATGTAGCTTTGTTATAATAACATAGGTGCTCAGTAACAACTTTTTATATTTATTTCTAGGTTTACTTAAAAACAAAAAACAGTGTCTATAGTTTTCCGAAATTTCTCTAATATATTTTAAATTCTGAAAACCTTTTTTGCGGCATATTTGCCCTTTTATCTTCGTTCAGCCTAAATCTATTTACAGCTCGGAAATTTTTATTCATTTTAATATGCCATTTCGGTATTTTTACATTTCCAGGTTACTAGAAAAATGTAAATTATTTATTTTGTCGGAAGCACTAGCAAAAGATATTCGTATAGCGTAAAACCCGAGATTGCTGCCATAAAAATTGTGGTTTAAACTAATTATTCAAAAATAAAATAATGAATTACGCACATACTTTATACTGAAAACTTTAAATCTTTTTTTGAACCACATGCCTTCACTACTACGGTCCATTTGCTGTTAGTGTAAGTGAAGTAAATTATTTGTAAAAAAAAATAATTTTTTACTTTTTAAAAAACAGCTTGAAAGTTTTATTAAAGTTAAATGTTTTGTCCCACTGTATATTTAAGAGTTAAAATTATATGATTCTGTGCGGCACTCTTGTAGGTGATTGAATAAATTAATCGTCAATGATCCCAAATTTTGTGTTGTTAATTTAAAAGTCTTTAAGGTTACAGTGTATATCAAAACTAACAGGCTAAAATTTTTAAGTTTTTCACATGTTATATTAATACATGTGTTACATATGTTAATTATTTTGATTTATTATTTATTATAATTTATTTCAATATTATGATTATTTGATTTCAAAAAACATTTTCTCCAGTTATTAAATAAAGGAAGAAAGTATAAGGTAATAATTTTCCGAAAATCATTTTTAGAAGCGTAAAAGGGTTCGACATCAAAATTTGTTTCAACAGTATAAGCTGTTTTGCGTTATTGCCAAAGAATTAGTAAGCATGGTTTGTTATGCCTTTTTGTAAGGTTTCAAATAGTTCTATTCTGGCGTAGAATTTAAAATTTTGCTACATCGTCTTTAATTCCTTTTACGCAATTTACCTTTAAATATAGTTTCTTTACGATTTTAAAACTCTGAAATGTTTTACTTTTTAGCACAAGTTGAACTATAATGTTATTGTAGAAAAACACTTTTTCTTTTGTTTTCCTTGTGAGTAGAAAAAAAATTTAGCCCAACTTTGGGAATATTAAATTAATGACAAAAATTTTATCATCTTTTAAAGGCTAATAATCTCTCCAGACAAAAATGGCAGTTACTATAAAACCTTGGTTAACTTTACCACATGCTGTCGCTGCAACTCTAGAAGTGTGGTCTAATTTTGGGTGCAAAATCACAAAAATCAAAAAATGGATTTCAACTGACTTCAAAAAAGAAGCAGGTTATCAATTCGACTGAATGTTGCTTATTTTGTGTTTGTGCCAACAGAACTTAGTCATTTCTGAAACGATTTTGAAAATATTTTCTTTATTTGAAAGATGATATTTACAGATTGGTCCCGTTTTAAAAACAGCTCATAATTTAAAAAATTAAAGGGTTTCCCCATACAACATACATGTGTTATAACCGTAAAGAGCACCATTTTAAAACTAAAAAAAAAAATGGTATCGTTATAGCTCCCAATAGAAAAACTAAACCAAAAATAAATCTAAAAATTAGAGGGTGTCCCTATGGGTGACGTTAATTCACCTGTATGTGCCTATCTATTGAACTGTTATAAATAAACGTTTGCAAATTCGATAGAATATCGAATGCTGTGACAGCATTATCCGAAGTAACTAACTAAAGGGTGCCCGAATAGTTCACTTACTTTGACGTGTAGTTTTGAATAGTTGTAGACAGGCGCTTGACATTTTCAAATAACAAAAACAAGTATAAAAATTTGATTTGGAAATTAAAGGGTGGGCCAATAGTCGATGTCATTTGATGTTAGGGGCAAAACTTTTGAACGATTTATACAGACAGCTTAAACTTACAAGGAGCCTGTACTGTTAAACCGGCTATAACAACAAGTATGAATTTCGAAATTAAAGGGTGTTCCCATAATTGATATACATATATATTGACCTATATGGGACTATCTCTAGGACCGTTATACACAAACGCTTGCAAAGTGAACAGAATTTCGATTGTTATGGCCGTCATTGTAAAAAGTATTTAAATTAAGAATTATAAATTAAAGGGTGCCCAATAGTTCTTTTAATTTGATGTATATGACCATGTTTTTCAACGGTTGTAGACAGATGGTAGAAATTTACAAAGAACCTTATTGATAAGTCTACTACAACAGCAACATTTGAATTTAAAAATTAAAGGGTGTTTCTACAGCTGTTTTAATTTGCTGTATATTGCCAAACTGAAATTAAAAAGGAGCTGTTGTGCTAAGTTTGCTACAAAAATTTGGAGATGGAAATTTCCTATAAGTGGCCCTGATTTTGAAATGTTATAGAAAGACAGATAATTTATAAATCTGTTTTGTAGTCGGTCTTGTTTTTTTTTTTTTTTGTTTTGCGAGAATTATTTTGCCTATGTCATGATGTTGCTCTGAACTTCTTCAGCGTGTGCTTTTACATCGTTGTTTTTTACTTCCGTGCATTTAAGGATCATACTATATGTGAATATAACTTTCTGCATGATCTTAACTGCAAATAGTGACTGCCTTTTTTCCATGTGTAGTAAGAATCATTTTTTTTCGTTTTTAATTTTACCAGCGAATTGTATTTAGTGTTTCATCTGATTTCAAGACTTACTTAATAACAGCGATTTTGCGATTATAGTTATTGATTTGAAAGAACTGCTAGAAACTAGAAAGGTTCGTTTTAAATACTTTCTTAAATATTTTTTATCGTTATGTTTTAACAATAAATGTTTTATGTGTTTCAACAGTGTGTATGTTTGTGTAAGACCGGCAATGTTTATGACCGACTGTGACCACTGACCGGTTCAAGTTATGTACGTAATCGTCTTGTATTCAAACCTTTTTTTATTCTCACTCTTTTTTGTATTTCATGAACTTGTTAGCTCTTTCTTAATATTTTGTCATTTTTCAAAAATATTTTTTTTGTTCTGTTTAAAGATTGTTGCAGCTGGACTTGACTGGACATGGCCAGCTATATAGATTAAAGAGTTTTTTTTTGTTTTTTTTTTTTTGTCTTTTGTGACATTTTATTATGAAACAAATCAGATATTATATTTTTAATGTCATCCCTAGAATGTGCCACACAATGAATGTTGAAACAAATGAACGAATGAATAAAAGAATAGAGATTTTTTTTGTGTGTTGTTCTTGAGCTTATTAACTGCATTTTTATTAATGGTGGCTTCTTCTTTGGTGTTGCTTGTTTTATATTTATTTATTTATTTTTTTCTTCTTTTGTTTTTATTATTAAGAGTTTTGTTGGGCTCTTACCGTTTTTTTATTGCATTTTAACAAGGCCACCAACAACGTTGTTGTTAATAAAATAGAAATAAATAAATTTAACTTAATACGTAGAAGTTTATGAGAATGTTAAGAGATGTGTGTTGAAATGAAAACGTTTATTGTGTTAAACAACAATTTCAACTTGTTACGATTAAGAATAAATAAAAACCAACAGCTGAAAAGTAGGGCGATTATGGTTCATATTAATTTTTTTTATTATTCGTATTTCGTTCTTTGGTTAAGGTCATAAAGAAATAAAGCAAACAAATCCTCTTTAAATAATAATAACTTAATTTGAAATCTTTAAACCACAAACCATATTTATTTCCACTTATTATTGACTATTTATTCAAATTTGCATGTAAGTAGCAGTTCATCAATCAGTTCACTCTACGGCAATAGACATTCCTGTGTGAGTAAATAGATACCTACATATGTTTTTATATATACGTTCACTTGTCAAATCAAGCTTTTGTGTAACGTTATGTTTAGATTTCATATAGTAATATTTAAATTATAAATGGCCATTAAAGTTGGATTTTAAATAATCTGATATATCTCAGATAGTCTTAGTGATTTCTATGCGGACATTTTTGTCAAGTGCATTTGTTTTTGAATAAAACTACACAAAAGAATATAAATTAAATCAAAGATTTGAGTGTCTGCTCCCGCTTAAGAGAACCATTAATCCTGTAATAATGCCTGCTAATTTTTTGTGATGTATTTTTTTTATTATTCATTGGTACAATGTTTTAAAGACAAAAAGTTGCTCAATACGCTGACAACCATCCAAGCTAGATCTGATTTATATAATATTTAGCTTTAGGCACCACTAGATTTAATAAATATAGAACCAGTCCGTCCCTGGAACCGTGATGAGTACACTTTAAATTAGAAGATATTCTAATAGTAACGTGGTCTTATTTTTGAACAGCAATAGGCAGACACTTGCGTTTTTTCATTATCACTATAAAAACAAGTACAAAAAAATTCAAGTAAATTTTAAAATACGTTCCTTGAAATATAAATATATAAATATTTACGTTATAAATATTAAATAAAAATAAAATCATTTAGACAGATAATCGAAATTTAAACAGATTATTTAGTACCATGACCAATATATAGACAAAAATAAGGTTAAAGGGTGAACCAGTAGAAAACCTAATTTTGACGTGTATAATAATAAAAATAAGTAATAAAATAAAAGGTAAGACATATATTGTACATAAGACTGAGTCCAATTTTTACTTGAATGGTTTATTTTTCGATTTATTTATTTAGATGAAATTAAGATTCTCTGTGATTAAAACCGATATTTTCTCAAACTACTTAACTTACCAAATTTTTATTTTAAGGTTAATATTAAATTACGTTGAAACTTACTTACAATTGAGTAACTACAAAAATTTAACAAACTTAAAGAAGTTGTTTTATTTTTTATATTTTTGTATACAATTCAATACAAGTTTAATATATTGATGAACAAAATGAAAACAGTTTCTTAACTGTTAATGTCGAATGCAATGTTAAAAAGTAAGAGTGCTATATTCGGCAAAGGCGAATTATATATACCCTTCACCATCTATGTAAATGTAGTTTAATGAAGTAACTCCAGTCAAAAAAGCAAATATTGGGATGACAGAGAAATTTAAAAAAATTGGTACTGCATACATATTATTTTACATAAAATTACTAGCGGATTTTAATGGATTAAGCATTTTTACAAAATTTTAGTATTTCTTTAAAGATCTCTTCATTTCAGCTTTGAAATGGTACCCATATTAATATCGGTACCCACTTGTTGTTTTTTTATTTTTTAATTCCCTATCGTCCCCTATAATTATTTGTTTGATGAGAGTTTAACTGTTGAGCTTAGCTTAGCTTGAGTTTAGATTGTTTTACCGCCTTTTAAATTAAGTTAGTTTAAGTTTCAATTTTTTAATTCTAAAAGGAAATAATGTTTACCTCGGTTATAAAGAAATTTTTCCAAAACGAACAAAAGTGCTCGGTTGCACATAGTTCGTTATAACCAAAATTCACTGTATACATTTATTTTAAATTCCAACAAATGTAGTAATAATGAATGACTATGACTGTGAGTTTTGATTTTCAGCCTTATTATAAAATTAAGTATACCCGTAAGATCAGACGAAACTGTTATTCGCCATTGTTGCGTGGTAAATTTTCTTTATCAAACAACTGTATATAATTTCGTTTGGCAGCACTGATAATATCATCAAATAAAGCCTGGTACTCTGTTCAAATTTGTGAAAATTGTTGAGCAACATTGATTATTTCATGTGGAATATTTGACATTTAAAGTGTGGTATCATTGTTTTAAAAAAGTAAGTAAAAGACATACGATCATCTGTTGTATGAAAAATTCCGCATGAAATAATGTCTACTTGCTTTATTTCACAGCTTGGATAAAATGTTGCCAGAAACATTTCATATGTTTTTCCACAGTAAAAACAGAGTACTACTTCTGCAACATTTTTTCATGACTTTTTCATACAAATTGTTTATGTATGCAATTTGACAGCATTCCGCATGAAAAGCTGAACAGAGTACCAGGCTTAACATCTGTCAGCTCTGCTGATAAATTTCATTTTAAGTTTTTTTCGCCATATTGAAACGAAGTGTAAATTAAATCGTTTTACCTACAATCGATCTTTGACAATAAGGAATTAAGTTTGTAAAATTTTAAGTAAAAATTTTAAATTTGTATTTAGTTATAAGTGAACTTAAATTTGTGTTGCAAGACCGGGCGCTAGTAAACTTTATATATATTTTTCCTAGAAAGGGAACATGTGAAAGTGGCATTTATTGAATTATAATATGTATGAATTTAATAATAATAATAAAATTATACGTTAAAGCACTCCAAATTGAAGGTAAGCTGAAATCTGTGTTTGATTTACTAGGTCGCCCACCGTCCAACAGCCGTCATAATCGTAAGTAAATTATAGGTTTTACATTTGGGAAGAAACGACCAGTACTGAATGATCTGCACATGGACGACAGGTTTTTAAGGTAAAAGGACACTGAACGGCAAACAGTGCATGCTCTCATAAATATTCTATAGAAACGGTTTCAGGTTACGGTTTTTTGCTCGGAGGTGACGTAGAATTTGAATTTTTTTACTGAATTTGATAGATGGTTCGAATTCCATTGCCCCTCAAACTAATAAAAATACTATATGTATCAAACACTTTTAATGATTTAATTTTGTGAAACAAAATTAAAATATTTAATCCAAGTACTTTGAGAAGAAAAAGAGAAAAACTGCAGCAATATACAAATTTTACTTTAAATCAGTTTGTAGAAAATCCAGTAATTATCCAGTTTATCTCTGTGGCGTTATGTATGCATAAAATTATTTATCTGGTTGATTTGAATCAATTTCAGTTGATTTTTACCGAAATACTTTATTTAAATATCCTGACTATGATGACACGTAACACAAGAAAAAAAAATCGCTACATCCGCAGCAATAATCATTTATCATTTTTGTCAAATTAAAACTTGAGTTTTATTGCTTTGACGATTATTTTATTTGCATGCACCTATACAATTGTATATGTATAACACACATGTACCTTCATTCAATATTTCCTCAAAAACCCAGCAGTTTTAGAAGTTGCATGACACGTCTACATTTGATTGGAGGCTTCTGGATACTGCTAATTGATTGACTAACTTTTATTTACATCAAGTTTAAGCTGTTGCACTATTAACGGTGAAATATTAAGGCACGAAGTAACATCTGACACCGTTGCAATGCCATTCTCTTGTTTAAGAAAACTGTACAAAATAGTTGCTTGCACTACTGGGATGTTAACAATACGTGACCAAACACAAAAAGAGGAGGAAAAAATATTATTTCCGTTGTTAATATTAGACTCATGCCTAATAATTCTATTATTGTCAGAAACAACAAAGTTCAGTAAAACCTCTCTCTAAAATTATGCAAAACGAGTGGAGGAACCATGAAACTAAAAATAAAAAACTTGTCAGACGTGTTGCAAAAAAGTTGCCGTTTTTATGAATGAATTCAACAAACTAATAAACAAATAAAAGAGTCTGCTAACAAAACTTGATTGTTTTTTACTTCAACAACAATAACTTCTGTTGATGTTGCTACTGCTGTTAAAACTACAACGACTACGTAAAGTGACAACTCCCCCACTGGATTGTCAGCGTACAATTTGATAAAACTTGCTCTATGTAAAAATTTCTAATAATTTTATAAGACTAGACAGCGCTAAATTAAATCCAGAGTATCGAAAGTATTTGTTCGCGAACGCAAACAATGTCCATTTTGTAATGCATCTCACTATTGTTTTAAAAATCTCCATTTGTTTGCTGTGTTCCATTCTTATGACATTGGTTTACAAATTTTTATTTTAAAAATGTTTTCAGTATGTATATTTTTCTATACTAAAAAACCGGGTGCTGATCACAGAAAAATAATATTTTTTATTTCGGCCATTGCTCTTCCATAGGTCATCCAGAGCCACCGTTTATTTTCCTTAAAATAAATTTACCTCGTTTGATAGCTATTTAATAAATCTTTGAACCATGTCTAATTTGTTTCGATCGGACAAAAAGTTACAGAAGTGAGTTGTAGTGCGCTAAAAATTATATTTTCATGACATTTTTATATATTTTCAAAAATTTGTTTTAAAATAAAAAGCTATTGTTTTACAAATAACAAGATTTCCAACCTTCATAATAGTCCATTTGCTCTAATAAAATGAATGGCATAAAATACCATTTTTTCGCGATCAGCAGCCGCTATTAAATCTAAAAAACCAAGCCAGTGTAATTTAACTTGGTATAAATTACGTTATTTATTAAGAAAAAAATAAATGATTAATCAAATTTGTTTAGGATGCAAATTGGACGAAATTAGCGCCTGTATATAAAAAGTTTGTAGGATTGTTTAATTAGACCTTAAAAGATAAAAACAATTAAGTACTTTAAATTTCTGACTCTTTGTCCAACCAAAATGTTTATTTGCGTTTGTTTAGTTATGAGTATCCAACTGCTTTATGCACATATCCCACTTTACTATGCCAAGCACGATTTACGATAAAACATTGTAAAGCTTGTCTTTGAAAGAATATTTAAACACTTTGAATGAAGAACTACCAAAAAATTGTTCAGGTTAAATTAGGATACACTTAGCTGTCTATTATAGTTAATTGAAAAATAATTATTTGAGTTTGGGAATTTATTTATTGATTTGATTTTTTTACTTTTACACAATCTAGTGGATTGTCTAAATCGCTGCATCCTTTGTTAGCATTCTTCGCATTTAAGTACGTTGTTAACATCGCCTATTTTCCACCCATATTTAAAGAAATAGAGCACGAAAAATTCTCATATACATTTCGTTTTCTTTATCTAACCCTTTTTTATACATTCATTATTTTTCTGCTCACAGTTGCTAATGTTCCATTATCGTAGCGATTTTCGCGAAATTAGCAGGATACGCCGCGACCTTTTACTTTCGTGTTCTTCTTTCTTAATTTGGTTGGTCAAAAAGATCTCTAGGGAATATACATGAAAATAATGTTTGACCACATCGGGTCTTTGCCTCGTTTCTGTAAAAATCGTGACAAATTTCTTACATGAAAATTTTGTAGACATATTGTTTTACGCAAGGCCTTGTAGAGTAAACCAGAGTTACTAAAATTCTTTATAAGAGGAATTAATAAAAATTTTCACGAATTACTTTAGCTTACCCTGGCTAAAAATGTGTACTACTAAAAATACGACTAAAATATATCTTTTGACTATAGACAAGTTAATGCAATGTGTAAATTCTATTTCTTATTTCCATAATTTTTTTCTCTCTACTTACGCTCTCTTATTCTTAACGTAAGTACCTTAGCTTTAAAGTTGCAGTCATTTTTATTTTACTTATTTGGTTAAGCAATCCCCATCGAAAAGGAAAGCAAGAAATTTATTAAAATAAATTTGAAAATAATCGTTTGACTAAATTTATTAAATATCGATTATTGTTAATAAAAGAAATTATTAAATAAAATTTGCAATAAATATATGAAATTGAACTTTAAAGTGTTTTGTTACTACAAAGGTAGAAATTAATTGACTTACTAATTATTTATTTATTTTTTCTTTATTTATTTCATTTATTTTTATCTATTTGGTCCAAGTAACAATATTGAAAAGGAATTAAGCCTGAGATCATAAAAATATTTACAAAACAAAAATACTAAAGTACAAAATCCCATTTATCACAACTAAATAAGAGTGGCTCTCCAGCCAAAACGTTAAGTGTATACACGAATAATTAATAAATTAATTACCTTCGAAATGATAAAGTAATTTAGACGGAAAAATTTATTGGAAAGTTTAAAATAGTATAAATTCCTAAGGCAAGTATTGTATCAACGTGCTATTTTTACTAGAAACGAATTTTTAATAAATAATAATGAGAATAACTTTTTCTCGATATACGATAATAGTCAGTTGTTTTCTAAATAAACGGGTGAAAGATATTGATTCATAAAGTGAAAAAGTTCGACGAGTTTTTATTTTTTTTTTCTAAAAAAAGTAAAGGAACGAATATGAACCATATTTTGACATAAAATCAACCAAGGAACTTAATAAAAATATATAAATATAAGCTCTTCTATTTACATAATAGGCATAATAAATAGAATGAGCAATCATATTAACATTTTGGTAAATTATAGTTAAATTACCAGAATAGGTCCCGGAAAATATCTATAAGCCGTAAGTAATGTGAGATGTCAAAATAAGAATAGGCCAATTTGTATCCAGTCATTTGTAATCATTTGTGTTTAGTCTAATAAAGGGTGTCCGCCAGGAACGTATACTATATTGGTTTACTCTCATTAGTCTTGATATTTCATATTTCGGAAAAATATTAAACGTTAAAATATTTTATGAAAATCAATCATCCATTACTGCTACAATTAGAAAGTTACGACAAATTTTGGGAAAAAACGACTTGTCAACAATGTAGTAAATGATTTTGAAGAAAGACGGTCTGTAGGTGATAGGCTCAAGTATGGAATACAACGTACTACAAGATCGACGGAAAACATTACTGCTGCTTAAGAAAGTGTTCAAAACAATCCATCATCCACAACTCAACGCCGTGGTTAGAAGCTTGGTCTTCAAAAAACTACTTTGGCTACAATTTAACGCAAGGATTTGCATTTGTTTCCATTTAAGATTTAGTTGATACAAGAGCTTCTTCCACAAGACCATTTACAGTGGCGGCCTGTGACATGCTACTGGCATGTCGCCCATGACAACCCGAACTTTGATAAAAAAAATCATAATGAACAGAATTATAATAAACAGAATAGTCGGTTCTGGGCAATGGAAACCCCTTAAATTATTTATCAGTCACCTTTGCATCCATTAAAAGTTAAATCTGGTGGGCAATTCGGTCAGGAGTAATCACTGCACCTTACTTCTTTAAAATGTCAATTGCTGATTTTTTAAAATTTAGAACTCGTTTACATTTTTATTTAGCAGATCGTATAGAAATAGGCAGATAATGATACCGATGTTGACTTACTTAGTGGAACACTCATTCTACGTCAGAGTGACAAGGGATTTTAACAACTTGCCGACGTAGTTGTAATTTCTAATTGCTCTGTTGGCACTAATTAAAAAGGCATTTTAGCTTTTTTGTTCTTATACCTAAACTAAATGCTCAAAGATTGATTCTTGTATTTTGCCTCTTGGATCGGATTTTGGTTCATGGGTTTTTTCTTACTTTAGTAGGTTACATTTTATGCTAGAAAATATATATTATTTACTTAGTTTGTAATAATAAAATTTTTTGACTATTTTTACTGATGGAATTATATGGTAGTAGTACAGACCGTTTATGGCCTTAAGGCTAAGTTTTTGTATAAGGTGGATAAATAAATAAATAAAATGAAAACAGCGCAACGGTCACATGTGGTAACAACAATACGGTGCCACATCGCATGGAGCGAGGTAAAAATTATAAACATTAATATATTCTCGCGTATTCCCGATAAAATTGGTTAAAATCATATATCCGGATATGGTTTGTCTTGTACCTTTTAAACTGATAAATATTCAAGATCATACGTGATAAAAATGTACAAAACAAAAATGCAATTTCGTTACTTCTTTTATTATATCCAAAAAAGTCTTCCCTTTAGATCCCCTTGAAGCTTATGTTCTTAGTGAAACTATATCAATTAATTTGTTGTATTAATGAAGAAATATAGGTTTCTTATTTGTCCCCTTTAAAGAAACGAATATTTATCTTTTTAGGATTTCTGTGCTGGTAAGTAGTCTATACACCGACCTTCAGGAAATAAGGCTGGAAGATGTTTTATGTGTGAATTAGTTTTTAAGTCACTTCATTATGTGGTGCTCCTACATTCAAACACATCCTTGTTTACGAATAATATATTCTTAGCACTTGCATTTTCTTTTTATTTGATTTAAAAGAAAAACAAATCGAGTGACGCTTTCTGTTAGTGATATATTTGTTTTTACACATACTTTTGAATCTGTAAAAAACAAATCATAAAGTGTTTTAATTTTAAGTGAACAGTTCTATCATTGAAAACTGAACGAATCATTAAATAATTAAATTTAAAAGGAAGAAAACAGAAATATCTACATTTAGCAAAAAAAAAATATATATAAATATGTATATATATATATTTTTATACGACTTGAACGTTAAAAAAATTCATTCATAAATGTGAAAATTTGCTAGACATCCCCCATGTGCCAACCATCACTACACCACAATCGAAATTAACAACTTGTATTCAAATATTAAACAGTTATATATGTATGTGTGTAAACTTTTAGTTACATTTCCGATAAATATATTAGTTTGTTTGTATGTAGCTAATGTTAGTAAATAAATTTTCATTGTGTCGATTTTTGCAAACGTTCCAAAGGTTGATATGGTGACTCATCATCTTAGTTGCTTGTAAAAATGATCGTCATACGGATATTTGTGTTGAGTAGTTGGGTTAGTTATTTTTTTCGCTGCTGTAGTTTGGTACTGATGGCTGCTGCTGGCTAGCGCCAACTTATAAGTAATAATGTTGAAAAGCATATTACAATTGAAGAGGCAAAAAAAAAAATACAAAAGCTGCAACAAATCTGCACACAACTCGAGTATTTGAAAACAAGCTTATGGGGAATTTTTACGACTGATGCATAAAGAAACGGAATGAAGAACTGACATGGATGATGGAAAACAGGTTTAGGGCGTACAACGATGTTTAAGTAACATTGATGCGAGACGACGCCACTGCGTTACCGCAAATTAACATGTGTAATGTAAGCATGTGCAAATGGTTTTTTTGTTTTTTTTTTTGGTACGAGGAACAAAACTAAATAAAATTTAATGAATGAACGCGTCTTTTGTGGTTTTCTTGATTAATACAATCATAACACAGCTGAGTTTACAACTTTGTTTTCCTTCTCCCCTTTTTAAACGATTAAAGGGGCGAAGCTAAAAAACAATAACGCAGTTTAAATTGTTGACAGATGCATTTTGTTTTTGGTATAGAATTTTTTTACATCAAAGTGATTTATCATAATTGCGATACGGCTGTGTAGATGTAAGTTTCAATATGGTTTGCACAAAAGTCTTTAAAACTTTTTATTAAATTAACAAAACTGTTTTATTCTTGTAGCGTATCTCTCTTTTTGCCGCTTTGGCACTGTATAAAAATATCTGTTTCCACCAGCATTTTCACAAGAAAAAAAGCAGTGTTGGTTTTTTTGTTCTAAGTCCTTTCAATATTGTGAAAACATTTTGTCGAAATAGTATAACACAGTTTACACTCTACTTAAAACTTTGGTAACGGTTCATAATGATCTGCGATCACAGCCGTCAATAGTGTCCATTAGCAAATCCGTTTTAAGACATCATTTTAACAAAGTCGGACCTACTTCCTTTAGTATCTACAAAAAATTGTTGTTTTTAGTCCCATTATTACAACCTGCCAATATTTAAAGGTAAAATTTTATTGGACATGTAATTCATTTTTCGTTATTCCGAGAACATTTAAGACTAACATTAACCGTTGAACTAAAAGGAAGATGTGGTCCTTCCGTGTTCCTGTTAAAATAAACCTGAAGTACAGGCTACTGGCTTGAGAAACCTAATCACTTGTGTCACAGGTGGTCCTTTGTGCTGCCTGAAAAGGGATCCCCAAACCACCCCGAAAATTGGATAAATAAGTTTATCCTCGCAACATTACAGACCGATAGATCCGCAAGTCTATGCAGTCTCGGACTGCTCAAAAAAAAAAAACGCTTATTTCCTAGAAATAGCTGGACAATGGCAGATCACATGCTCTATTGTTTTCTTTTTTTCTTCATCCTCACAACTTCTACAGAAGTCTGGCATGGTTATTGGTAATACAGTGCCCTGTCAGCACAGCCACCAGTGTGCCCAGCTGACCTCGGGGAAACCTCAACAGACTCGCAGATTTCCTACTATCATACTGAAGATATAAGACCTCCAAATTGTGCACTGACCTTGCGGTCCCAAAAGTTCATGCTGAAATATAACCCTACAGCAGTTTAACTTGACTCTCACCAGTAGACCTATCTCCCGGTCTCTCAGCCAATTTCCAGATCTAGCGAGCTCGTCCGCAACTATGTTCCCGCTTATGCCCGAGAATGCCGGCACCCAAAATTGTTCCAAATTGGAATAGCTCGCCATCTCATCTAGAGATGTCCGGCGTTACAAACCGATCTGGATGTCGTGTAGACTTTTAATTTCTCACTTTAATATCAATTAGGTTTTACTAAGAGAAACTTAAAAGGTAACTTTTTAATGACAAGCCTTTTTAATTTTTTTTTATAATTCTAACAAATAAATAACTTTAACTCGACTTAAGTTCACTTTAATTTTTTATTTTTTAAGAAAAAAAATTATTTTAAAATTTGTATGCAAAATATTTGTTTTTGTTAAAAATTAAAGGTATGAGTTTAATGATCCTTAGAAAAAAACGAAAATTTTTTGTAAATTATAATTTTAGCTCGATCTAAAATTACATAACTGAGAATTATAATAAAGTTTTTCATTCATATCTGTTTTAGTAAGAAGCAAGAAAAATTTTTTTATCATTTTTGTTGGCAACCAGTTTGCGCAATTTTGCAACTTATGAATGAACCATTAATAAATATAAAAAACTAATTACGCATTGACTACAAATTCTCATTCATTCATAAATTAAACTACCTCGTAACCGTATTTGGCTGTACGCCGACGCGAATATAAACATGTTTTTTTTTTTTTTTGCTTGTGTACAACGAACGCCAACGGATAAATGTCTGGCGTAAACTAGCTCTGTTGGGTTCAACAACATTTTTCTAATCAAATTCTACAGCAGCAACATATTGCTAATGTTGTTTGTTGCAAAGCCCAATTGCTGCTGCTGCAACATTTTTGTTTGGTCGCTGTGATTGTTGCCATAATTCTAGTGGCTGCGGTTGTTCTTTTTTTTACAGCTGTGAGCAGTTTAAAATAAAATCATTAATAATGCTCCCGCGTCCTTTTTAATTTTACTTTTAAACACAACTACGAATTATTTATCATGAATGAATTCACTAATATCACAAATGTTTAAATGTATTGCTTTATTACACACAATAAGTGTATGTGTTTGTATTTTTTTTTTTTTGCTTTTTATATAAAGTTGTACTTAAAAATATGATTTTAATGAAAGTTGTGTTTTTAGTACGAGTCTTTCAGATGGTTGCCAGTTTGTCTCCATGAGCACCCACACGTTAAACGAGTTCTGTACAACGTACATTGTAATGAGTAAAAACAATAATTTTTTGTTCAAGACTCTGTTTGTAACCAGACACTCCTCTTAATATTTATCATTCAAAGCATTGGCAATCGAATATGTTATATTTTTCGCAATAAATCTCTGCCTAGATTTAGGTATAAATAAATTTTTTTCCGCAGCAATAATATATAGAAGTTAAAGTTTTGTCTGGTCCCGAATCTTTTAAAGTATGTATAGAGTTTATTATTTATATACTGATATAATCCAATCTTTATTTTATGGACATGACGTGCTTGGACTTTTTTTCGCACTCCAAAGCAATATAATGTCCATGGATATTGTGCCGCTTTTAGTATGAATATAGTGACACTTATGAAAGTGTCATAATGTCCGGCCTTTAGACAACAATGGCTTTGCTTACCAAAGATTTTTTGCAAGCCAGTTTATCTAAATGTTGCATTTTTCTTACATAGAATACAATATAACAAATATAGTCATGGACGTTAGTGTGACATAATGTTCGCGAACCTTATGTCACTTTCTTGTGCGACATAATGACCATTGGCATTATGCCTTGAACGTTGTGACATGCCACCATCAAATTTGCGAACCGTGAATAATAATTTCTGTATTTATTTATTTGTTCTATGAAAAAAACTCATAAATTTTATTCCCTTAAATTACATTACAATTACATTTGATGTACCGAATTTAATACATCCTTTATCAGAGAAATTGTACTATAGTTTTCTAAATACATTAATTTTGAGGGAAATATTTATTTGATATAATGAAAATGTTTTTGTTGTCCTTGGGTTGTTTTTTACAAAAACTTCAAAACCAACACGAGAAATATTTCAGCTGCCAACACAAATATGTTAAGGTTTTAACAGGAATTACTAACAACAACACAGTAATAATTTAACTCCAAAAGAGCAAACAACATAACAGTGATGCCAAGAGTTTGAACAAGTATTTGAGAAAAAACTTGCCACCCAAAGGTCTTCTTAGCTTTCTACGCTTATTCAAGGTTCTTTGGAAATTCCTAATTTGAAGTTTTTTTCCAAGTTTTAAATGAAATTTATACATCTTGATTTAAAGCGCATTTTTTTTTGTAAAATGGGATATGTTCGTGAAATTTCGATTCTTAAGTAAAATTTCGACCGGTTTTTTAAAGTCATAGTTTTTGTTCTGAAATTTCGAATATCGCTGCCATTCGTAAACAAATCCAAAATATATATACGTTATGGTGCCTTTCCACCTGTTGTAAACGGTATAAGAACAATAATATTTTATATTTGATATAAGGTTAATAAAATCGCAACAAATTTTTCTGAAAGCATCATCATTAGCATAATTTGAACGTTGTAATTATTTAACAGGAATTTTAACCAAACATCGCCTTTGGTAGGTGGGTGGAAAAATTACGATAAATATCCTATACGCAAAATAAAAGTAATTATTTGTAATGAACTATGTTGGTTCCATTTTTGATTCCAAATAACGGTCCCATACTCGAACTAAAGACATGTGCTGCTGTTGCATAATCAGTAAAAGCCTGGATTCCATGAGATGCCGTTCAAAGTTCGAAATCGAATCAATTAGTTTCACAACTGACAACCAAAATGGAGTTGATTTGTGCACCATAAAGAGAAAGTACCCAGATAATGTTGTAAAAAATAAAGTTTTAATTGTAATACAAGTTTTGATTTCTTTTGATCATAAATAAAAATTTTGAAAAATGGCTGTCTTGACGACCCTCTTACTTTACGGTCAAAAAGTATGGTATTACAACAAACATGTTAGCGTCTGCCAATGCAATATGAACTAATTTAATAAAGTTTCTTGAGTTAAATAAAGTTGGTGCCTTTATCAAACACTAGTGATGAAAAAAAGAGTCAGTAATGAATTTTTCTAAAAGGTTTTGAAAGTGCACTTCACTTTTCTGTTTGCTAATTTTGATTTATTTCCTGACGTGTATAACACAAGAATATATGACTTCTTTCAAAAGTCAGGAAGGTAATAATATTTGAATGATACATTTAATATTATATTGAACGCATGAGCCAATTAACAAGTAAGCAGGTACGAACACCGTCAGGTCCATAACTGATTGAAGACTTAGGGGTTTTTAAATTGTTAATAAAATTAGCGTTGTAAATATGAGAAATGTATAGTTGATTTATTTATCAAATTGAATAGCCATGTTAGTAGTAAGAAAAAATCGTTAAACAAGTCATATTCGAGTATTTATTTTACAATTCAGTATGGAGTAAGTTCTGTTCAGCATGCGTAGTTAAACATTTACCATAATCCAGGTTTTTTTTGCATCTTATGTATCGTTTGCTTTATAAAATTGATTATAAAATTCGAGTCATAGAAACAGCTAGTACTTCTGGTGGTCCAGTATATTCAAACACTGTAAATTTACGAACACAATCATAATTATATATATCATCATATATATTATTTCTAAAGCAATTTTTTTTGTCGGTTGCAAATATTTCATACCACCGCAACAAATTTAATGAATGATATCTCATTTTAAAGCTTATTTCTAACACTAATGACGAAAAATAATTAGAAATTGGAAAATTAATATTTTCATTGATAAAAATCATATTTTATATAAAACTGCATGATAATGCAGTGATTATGTGTTTTTGTTCAAGTGTGGTAATGCAGGGTCGCCTCTGCATGATAATACTGTTGTCATTATGATTATATGTTTTTGTTTAAGTGTGGTAATACAGGATCGCTTAATGGTAATGCAGTTCTACAAAATACAGTATATATTAAAATGTCATGTCATTACCTCTAACATTGTATTCAAAGAAGTATTATAAAAGCATTTAAACATATGTATGTATGTAAATATGTATAATGTATTACGATTTCTAATATTTTTATACTTTTAATAAAACGTATTGAAGTTACTAAAATTTCAAGTAATTATTTTTATTTTATCTTACAAAAATTACAACTAACGCTGCGAAATATTCGCACGGGTCAGTCTAGTATATATATATTAATCAATAGAAGCAAAGGAGCTTTTGATTACACAGGTCAACAATCATTCTGCGGCTTGCGGTTTCTTAGATAATTTGGGTACGATGTTAACTTTTGTGCGGGAAAAAAGTGTATTTATGTTTGCCATTCCGTGTGTAGTTTCTCTAATATCCATTTCCGACCCCATAAAGTACATATATTCTGTCTTCTTATGCATAGCGCAGTCGATTGAGCGATATCTGTCTGTCCGAGGTAAATTTCATTTCAAAAAAAAAAAAACAATTTGTCAATCGATCCGATATAGTGTCGAAAGAGGTGCTATTAGTCCATGTAGTCCGAGGCAGCAGCCAAAACACCACGCCTACCTCTAATTTTTCCATGTCACTTGAAACAATATACTAACTCCAATCAAAAAAAAAAAATAAATAAATAAATATATGGAGCGAAAGAGAATTAAAAAATAAGAAAAAAACTGGCGCTCGTCCATATTTTCCGAGTTACGGGGCTCTGAAATTTTCAAAATTTTTTAAATATCAATATGGGTAACATTTTAAAGCATTTGAAGAGATTTTTAAGGAAATACCAAAAGTTTTTAAAAATGCTTAATCCATTAAGAGCCGTTAGCATTTTTATGTAAAATTATATATATGCAGCACAAAATTTTTTTATTTTTTAGTTCTCTGTCACCCCTATATTTGCTTGATTGGAGTTACTTCGCTAAACTAGATGGTGAAGGGTATATAAAATTCGACATAGCCGTATATAGCTAATCCCTTTACAATAATATTACCACGACCACTCTTCCAATCCACTTTTATTTGATTATGCTTGCTACTTGTAAGGCATTTTAACTAAAACTTCACCTTACAGTTCCCTTATAAAACGGCAACGACTTTACACTTAACCCATCTAGTATTTCGTTTGACTCTAAACAAAACCCCAAGGTTTTAATAATTGTTCAATTTGTATGGGATGTCTGATAATAAAATGGTAAAATTCCAAGAAGATCGATCTAATGGTGCAGGCAGATATAGATTTCCGCCAAACAAACACAATTTGTGCTTTATATATACAAATTGTAGGGTGCTATAACAGTATGCTAAACTTAGTTTACATGTTTTAATACTTTTAGTAGTTTTATGTTTATTGGAAGTTTTTTTTTAAGTTTTATTTTTGTTCGTGTTGAAATAGTCGAATCAATTTTTAATTTCTGTTGCAATCTATTTTTAACATCTAATTCAGTTTAAAGCCCCAGACTTAAATAGAGATTTTCAATAAAATGTGTCGGCGGCGGAACTTGATGTTGACATGTATCAAATCGTTAAATCTAATAAGTAGGCTTTAATATTTTGGTACATGTGCGAAATAGTTTTAAGCATTTCTAAGTGTTTCTGTGCATTTAATACCATTTTATTGTGTCACTTACATAGATCTATGATTTTAAAAAAATACTATCTTAGAGGTTTGTTTATTTAGATAATGTTTAATGATTATAAAATACTTAGGCTAGCTAAGCAAGTGAACACATTATTAGATCTTGTAAAGATGTGTTTTGTATAAATTTAATACTTACATATATTTATACGAAAGTACCAAAAGGCAGTTCAATTAAAAATAATTAACATAATTTGTTATTTAAAAAAATTAAGAGAAATAAGACAATAGTAAAGTCGAGTCACATATTCTAAAAAATTTTGCCTCTTATAAGCAGGTTGGGATATAATTGTTTGTGCTTGTGGCATTGTTTTTTTTTTTACTTAAGTATTTTAATAAAGAAAAATTATTTAGAAAAAATTTTTGCTTGTTTTAAATAAATCAAATCTTCACAAGTCTTTACCTTAGACTGCAGTTAGGCGTGTTGCCACAGAAACTTGGGGCCATTTGTTGGTTCCGTTGTGTTACTAGCGATTTGTAGAATAAGGTGAGAATTAATGAGAGGACGAAGAAACAAAAAAAAAAAAGATAATTAAGACGAAGAGGAAGAGATAAAAAAGAAATCTGGCGCAATAGATGCAGAAGAAATCCTTCAAGACAAGGCCAGCTGGCCAAAATGTGCACTCAAACCATTGAGCCTAAAAAGGAACTAATCCTTTCTGGTTCCAATGATGATATATCATGTAAGCTCCCGTGTACCGTTGACCGTGGTTTCTAATTCCTAGCAACGGCCAAAGATAGAGGAGGTGTTCTGTTTCCTCCTCCTCTGCATCTAGACAAATTTCACAAAATTCAATAAGTAGGAATCCTATCTTCCTAGCACCACAGGTACCAAGTCGATCAATCAACCCCTTAGAACCACAGTAGTGCAGCCGCCCAACCCCCGATCCAGAGCCGGCCAGATTGCTCTAACTGCCGAGAATGGCTCGTTAATCTATGTGACATGAGCTAGACTGACTCTAGTTATGAAACACTTAATTGCAAACCGACAGCTTACAGCCAATAAACCAAGAATCAATTAAATGTTCTTTAAAGTTTTTCTTATACATGTTTTTATTTGGAAAACTTAAAAATAATTTTATTTTTTAATCAGCTGTGAAGTTCGTGTTTTGCAAGAAGCGTTGCAAACTAAACCAAAGAGGTCATTCAGAATTCATAAAAAAGCATTTTGCAATTACATACATACATACATATGTATGTACAGTAGCTCCAAGCGAAACTCGTACACTTTAGACTAATTTTTAAACTATCTTATAACATTAAGAAAGAAGCTCTTAACAAATAACACTGTATTTATTTTATTAGTTCATTTTATAACAAATTTAACAAAACATAATAACTTATGGTTTATTCAATAAAAATTTTTTTTTTAATAAAAACATAAAATAATAGTAATTTCTGTGACAAAGCCAAACTCGTACACCACACACTTTAATCAAATATTATTTTTTTGGTTTTAAATATTAATATTTTATGTGCATGCCAGAGAACTGCAAGAGTGTCTGTTTTTAATACTCTAAGTATACTCATCTTACATGTGGTTGCGGTGTGATCGCCACCGCATTTCTTAAGTGCGAGTATTTACTATACCCATTCCATTTGAGTATAAAGGCTGGTTCACCGGCAAAAATTTTGTTCCGAAACATTATTTTTTATATGTAGTTTCTCTCTCTCTCAAAAAATAAAATGTCAAACTACGTATAAAAAAAAATGTTTCGGAACAAAATTTTTGCCAGTGAACCAGCCTTAAGTGTCTACCATACTCGAGTAAAATGTTTGCGATGCTGGCTTTAATTTATTCGTACTCATACTCACAACAAACACCAAGAGAGAGATTTTAACGTGTGTAGTGAGAGGAAAACAGAGTTATCAGATCAGAATTATTAAATCAAACACAATATCAATATGACCCTTTCGTCCTGAAGAGCTCTTTTCAAGTCATCCTTAGAAGCTATTGTATGACTACGAATTTTACGAAGGAGATAGCTCCACAAATTTTTGACTGGGTTTATGTCTGTACTCTGGGCAAGTGTATCCATAACATGTGGACAAATATAAAGTAGCTAGTAGTAGTAGTTTTCACCAAGACAAAGTTTCTGCTTACAAACTGGCAAACTTTCTTTTAAAATGTTCAGATATATATGCTGATCCATGGTACCATCGATAAAATGTGAAACACCGGGGCCAGATGCAGAAAATGATCCCCAAACCATAACTGACCCACAACCGTGCTTAACTGTTGGTTTCATGTTTTAGGCGAGCAACTCCTCATTGGATTTTCTCCATACATAAGGTCTTCCATCTGAACCAAACAAGTTGAATTTACTTTTATTTGTGTATAATACCTGCTTCCTTTGTTTCATGTTCCTTGGCGAATCGTAAACTTAACTTTTGATTTCTGTTATTAATCAGAGGTTTAACTCTTGTCCTTCTACCATTAAAATTAGTGTTTTTAATATGTTTCTTGTGGTCTGTGGGCAACATTTTTTTCCTAAGTCTTTTTCAACAATTTCTGCGAGTTATGGAGCACTTTAAAATGGATTCTTTTTTATTTGACGTAAAATATATTGCTCGTCTCCAGCAGAAAAAATTTTGTTATTAACACTTTTCTTCACTGCACTGTTGATCGGATTCTATCAACTATCTCAGATATTTCTCGCAGCGATTTATTATTATAATGATGTTGAATTAATAATTTTCTTACTTCAACAGAAGTTTGTCCTCTCTGTCTACCCATTTTGTTCTCTTTTGTAACTCTTTCAAACAAAAACTCAAATAAATGACAATAAAAAAAGTTGCCACATTTTTTAATATTTATCTCTATTTTAATAAATAAAGATATATTAAAAATTTCGTTTCTGACATTTAATTAAGTACATAGTTTTTTTTTACTAAAATTAAGTAAATTTATTTTATTAGTCTATTTAGTTTTAGACATATAACAAAGAAATTTGTTTTCATAGGTGTACGAGTTTCGCTTGGAGCTACTGTATGTACATACATATATTTTTTTAAATTTAAATTATTTTAAATAAAAACAAATTTAAATTTTTTTTTGACAATTTGTTCTCTGATGTAGGTGATTTTCCTTTTCTCTTATAATTTAAATGTTTTTCTCTTAGTTAATTTCAAAAGTTCAATATTAAGTTAATATTTCACGAATGCCTTTTTCCACGTATCTAACGTTAAAAGTTCAATACTGAATAATTTAAAAAATGATAGTGTGCAGTAGAATGACTGTGATTAAGTTTTTTGTCGGTGTATTTGATTTGATTAATTATACGTTTGTCACTTTAGAAAAAAAATTACGTATTCTGATGTAAATAATTTCGTTGTTCCTGTTAATGGAGTTATTGGCGTACAGACGGTTATTAAAATTTATTATTATTTATTCGTCGTAGCACTTCCCTTTGTTTATGATTTTCTGTATAAAACACAAAATGCAGATGACCTCTTTTGTCAGAGAAAAGCTTTAGAATTGTGACAATGTTGGAGGTCTTTGACAGGAAATTAAAATTAAATTTGTACGTATAAAAAATTATTAGCTTAAACATTTTGTAAGGTTGTGGATTGTTTCGTTCAGTTGCATTAAAATATGATTTGCCTAAATTTCAAAAAAAAAAAAAAAAAATTTGTTTATAATGACAGGTGTGTTTGAGAACATGAAAGTTTTTTAGTTCAACCGTTTGAATTATTAATAGCATTAGAAGAGAACACTAGAAAATTTAAAAAAATTAAAATATTCATTTGTGTAAAACTCTGCAGTTTTTGTAGCAAATACAAATATATTTGGATTTTTTGCTTCTTAAAGAAAAATAAGTTGCTGTTTTGTTTTTCTTATTGAAACAAGATTTTTAAATGTCATCATTTACCTCAACTTTTTATTGAAAAACATTGCTAAATCTTTTTGAAATTGTTGTTCTAGGATCTAATATTTGGATGCATTGTTCGTTCAAATTGTTCGTTTGTCCTTTAAAAATTATCCATAAATTAATTATATAATTTTACATAAAAATGCCATCGGCTCTAAACGGGTTAAGCATTAATTAAAAAAACAGGTATGTTGTGTCCCCTTTAATTTTTAGAATTTTTAACTATTTTAAAAACCGTACCTTTGTGTAAGCATCACCTTTTATATAAAAACAAGTAAGAGTGCTATATTCAGCAATGCAGAATCTTATATACCCTTCACCATCTATGTAAATCTAGGTTAGGGAAGTAACTCCAATCAAAAAAGCAAATATTGAGACGTTTAAAAAATAAAAAAAATTTTGGCACTGTTCTTAATGTGTTAAGCATTTTTAACAAATTTTAGTATTTCTTTAAAGATCTCTTCAAACGTTTTAAAATATTGATATTAATATTAAAAAAAATTTGAAAATTGTAGAGGCCCATAACTCGGAAAATATGTGATATTTTTTCTTATTTATTTAATTCTCTATCGTCGTATACATTTGATTTTTTATTGGAGTTTCTTCATTCCAAATGATATAAAAAATTAAGAGTAGGCGTGGTGTCTGCTGCAGCACCTCGGCAAACTTAATTTAAACACTAACACGTACGGACAGACGGACATCACTTCGACTTCGTATATGCATAAGAACTCTGAATATATATACATTATGGGGTCGGAAATATATATTGTAGTAATTACAAACGTAAACGTAGAGATAATACTGCTAGTTTTTAGAATATCTTTTTTATTTAAAATTTCTGAAGGGTAAATCACAGTTCGATTTGCAAGTAATTTCAAAAATTAATTATTCGAAACTTAATTATTAATATTAAAAGTGCTTAAGTTAAAAGCTTAACAGGTTTACGGATCTATTACAATTGTGTATAAATGTATGTATTATTTGTTTAAAAATTCAATTTAATTCTTTAAACTTATTTATTTTGATTAACATCCGTTAAAATAAAAAAAAAAAAATAAAAAAATACGTGCAGTAAAAATAAACCCCATAAATGACTGCTGTTGGTTAAATTACTTGTGTATTTCCATTATTATTTATACATTTTAATGTTTATTGATTCTTTTATTTGCTAGTCCCGTTCAATCGCTTAAAAGGTTTATTTGTTTTAAAAATAACCCACATTATGTGCAGGTGTGAGCCATGACGTATCACTAAATCAATGTCGAATTGGTTGGCCGGTTAATTCCTATTCAAATAAGTAACAATAGCAACAAAAAAAATATCAAAACCATGTGCACAGCAAATGCCACAAACAACTCCATCAGTTCTTTTTAATACTGACAATACAGTTTAACACAAAAAAAAAACTTATTCGAAGGTATATTTTTATTATTAAAAGTTTGCTAAATGAACAATTGTATTGAATTGAGCAGAGAGCACGCGTTTTGACGACTACTGACGCGTGATACGATCGAAAGCCATCTGCATAAGTAGCCAATAATCAAGGCTATTTTGAGATTAAAAATAAAACATGTTCAATGCAGCCAGAATTCGTATAAGAAATTGTTTTTATAAAATTCGGATGAATATCTTAACGAGTCAAAGAACAAAGAAGAGGACAAAGTAATGTAAAAACGAACAATTCAAAAGGAATGATCATAGAAATAATGAAAATAACAAATACAAAAATTTAAATTAACTTTACTATTAAAGTGTGTATCGAATTTTCTTTTTTAGGAAAACATCTGCTTTTTCCATCAATGATTTCGCATGTTCATAGATCAGTATTATTGAGTGATAATGAAAATTTATAAATAAACACTGGATAATAAAATTAACAATCTACTATAGTTCATAAATATTGGTAAAACTGAAATTATGAATAAAAAAAGAGTGCTATATTTTGCTAGACAGATTTTTATATACCCTTCACTATCTATATAAATCTAGTTTAGTGAAGTAACTCCAATCAAAATAACAAAATAAAAAATTGTTACTGCATATATAAAATTATACACAAAAATACCATCGGCGCTTAATGGGTTAAGCGTTGTAAAAAAATTTTAGTATTTCCTTAAAGATCTTTTGAAAATCTGTATTGAAAACCTGTATTGATATTTAAAAAAAAAAAATTAAAATTTCAGAGCTCCTTAACTCGGGAAATATGGGCGAGCGCCAGTTTTTCACTTGATTTTATTCTTATTTTTTAATTATTTAACGTCCCATATATTTATTTTTTTAATTGTAGTTAGTTTATTGTTCCAAAGTTCCTGAGGTAGGCGTGATGTTTTGGCTGCTGCCTCGAAGGTCATAGACCGATCATGCCGATTTTTAATAGCACCTTTTGCAAAAATATATCTGATAGATTTAACATATTTTTTTTTTGTAAATTCAAATTTACCTCCTTAATTATTTATGTAATACGCGTTTCAAACAGGCTCAGGATCTACAAAATGTTAGAGGTCTAGATTTGGATACACTCTTAGAAGTTGAATATTTAAAATATTTTTAAGAAAACGAAATGAATATAAACAGTAGTGACAGTAAGGGGTTTTATTGTTATCTTTTAAACCAAATATTCCTACATCAATGTCATCAATGTGCACTACCGTTTAAAATTATCTGAGACAAGGTGAATACATATGAATGATGCTGATCACCTACGATTGGATTTCAATATGGATTGGCAATAGTTTATATAACGGATTCTACTATACGAGTATATTTAATTGGCTACGGAAATAAGCATAGACAGTAAATTTTTTTGTTTTGGAGGCATACAGATACTAAAAACAAACAAGTTAGAGTACTATATTCGGTTATGCCGAATCCTGTATACCCTTCACCATACATATTAATCTAGTTTAGTGAAGTAACCCCATTCAAAAGAGCAATAATTGGAGTGAAATAAAATTAAAAAATAAGAAAGTAAATGAAGTACTAAATAGTAAAAATGTCATCCTACTAAACTCCTACTGGATTAAGCATTTGTAAAAAATTTTAGTATTTTCTTTAAATATTGATATTTAAAAAAGAAATTTAAAAATTTCAGAGGCCCGTAACTTGGAAAATATGTTTGAGCCCCATTTTTTCACTTAATATTTATTTCCTACATTTTAATTCTCTATGGGCCTATATAATTGTTTTTTTTTTCTTTTTTTTTTTTTTTGTTTTGAATGGAGTTACGTCATTGTTCCAAATGATATGGAAAAAATCGAAAAGGCGTGGTGTTTTTCCCGCTACCTCTAAGGGCAACGACCGAACTTATTGATTTCCAATAGCACCTCTTTCGACACTATATCTGATCGATTGGCGTATTTAAATTTTCTCTAGCTGATCTAAATCCTCGACAAACTAGATTTCAGCACTAACAGGGACGGAGAGACAGACATCGCTTAATCGACTCTGCTTTGCATAAGGACTTGGAATAATTATACTTTGTAGAGTCGGAAATGGATACTGTAGAAGTTACAAGCGCTATAACAAACTAAGTTATACCCTTTTTACACTTTTTGTGGTATAGGTGATTATACATTCAAATAAGACATAAACTTTATATAATGTGAGCGCCTCTACCGTATTAATAATTTGTCGGCATACAAAAAAACTTTACGCAGAATGACGAGGAGTAAGTTCGTTTTTTCCGCGTTGGTGTTATATAACAATAGACCTTTCAATAAAACTAGTACTGCCAACAGAGGTAGTCGTAATTGCTACCCTTTTGCTGAAGCGCAGGTTGCCTGCAGCATTTATATTTAACATTCGTCTTTTTTTGGTCCTAATCATGCATGCTAGATACTAGTACTAGATATTCACTGCAAACACTTTTGTTTTCGATTTTCATCTTGAATAGATCTTTAGCCTATTCATCTAGTTGAAGGTAGTTCTAATATGTTCAAGTACCTTTCCCTACTTACTGCCAAGGGATGACTGCCTTTTGATTGTTTCTAGTTTTTACAATTTCACATCTTGTAAAGTATTATTGTCCAGCTATTCCTGTTTCCTCTATTGGCCTAAAAATTTGACTTCCTACAGGGTCTAAGTTTTCCACCTTTTAAGGATTGAAAAATAGAAATCGTTAAACCTATCTACCTTTTATTTATATATCTTCTATATATTTATAAAGCAAAAATGTGTTTATTTGTATGTTTGTTCTTAATCCATTAACCGCAAAAATAAAACCAGAAGCGATTATTAACTAAAAAGTTTGTTATTTTATTAGTTGTGTTCAAAACTAATATTAAAGCATAAAAAGTTGAAAAAATAAATAAATCTGTGGAGCAGATAGTGTGTACTTAACCGAGTACAGCGGCGGGTTACAGGTGAAAATTTACAAAACATATTTTTTCAATGCACATTATTTTTAAGCATTTCTTGCATTGTCACCGAATTCTTGCATGGTATAAAACATCCGACGGTGGTATTAAGAGTCTGGCTAAGCAAACCTAGTTGCAGACGAAGTGTTCTCGGCGTATAGGAGAAACCAGTACCCCTGTGTGCAGGCAAATCTGAATAGACTGTTGGGTACTGTCGAAGGATGCACCAGTGTCCTTAGTCATACTGGCACCACGAGAACCAGTCGCCCATACAGAGATCCGCCCATCTCTGTAGCTGGTTTGTGGTGAGGTCCCTACAGGGTACACGTGGTGACTCTGGGGTAGTTCATGGTCCCGCAAGCCATGTTCGTAGAATTGCAACTCCGTTGGCTACGTCCAGTGGAGGGTGCATTTCACTCAGTGGTAAGACCACCATCAGGTTAGGTCCTTACGGCCAAGTAGATAAAGATAGAGGTCGAGCTTAGTTTTGGACATTATGGCGTAAACAGTACCGTCGCTATTGTCATCGTACAGACCAAAATAATTTAATTTTTTTGTTGGCTCGCTCTTCTTTTTTCATTTCTTTCGCACTTTTCTATGGACAATTTTTTGTTCTGTTTTCTCTAAAATATTCAATTGCACGAATCCTTTTCCTTGAGAAATTGTAAATGGTAAATAAGTAATCAAAGTCAGTCTGCAACCAAATATCAGTCTACAAGCAAATGTTTAACTATTCTTGACCCTAAGGGATGTCAAGAATTTTCATCCGATTTCCACAATAATAATCAAAAATGTAGCATTATCCACTGGAACTAGCTTCTACACAGTTTTTGAAGCCTAATTGTACTGGCTTACCACATTTAGTTATATGTATGTATATAATTTTAGCATCTTATAATTATTGTACTTTCTTTTATATTACTCTTTAATTGTATAAAATATTGTAAATGTTTTATTTTGAAATTGTTTGAATTTGTTGTTACTTTTGAAAATTAATAATTTTAGAATTTGAATTAATAATCATAAATATTTTCTTGAAGCAACATATATATAATTATTTTTATTGTTTGAATATTTTGAAAAATAAAAATTATAAAAGAAATATAATTTTAAAATAAAGAAAATTTAAATATAAGAATTGCTGAACATGATACTGATATAAAAAAGGGTCGACAATCCACTGCATTAGCACAACATTGTATGGATTATTCTCACACAGCTGATCTTCAAAATGTAAAAATACTACACAGAGAAAGAAAACAGAATAAACGTTATACCTTAGAAACCTTAAGCATACAGCAGAAAATGGATATTGCAATGAATAGTAAGACAGACAAAGACAACACTAATGCAGCTTACAGTGTTATTCTAGTTTAAAGTTTAGTGTAATTCCAAACTGTGATACATAAACATATAAAAAAATTATAAAAAAATTGTTTACTGTGATATTCTATAAAGTTTTGTTTATTTATACAATCATGCCTGTATGTTATATGTAGTTAAAAACTTTCTTGTTTTTATGTTAAACTATGTATGTATATGTTTTAAAATTTAAGTGTGGAAATGATTAAGAGGTAAATTTTAATAGTTAATAGTAATAACATTTCTTTTCATTGTTGTCATCATATTAAAGTTTTTCTTCTTTTTTGTTAAATGTTACCAGATTTTAATAAATATATTATCCCTGAAGATGTTGGAAAATCCCAACGAAACGTCGGATACAAAAATGAAATAAAATGTCTTTTATTTACATTTAAATTTTGACCTTAAAAGCCCGAAATAGAGATAAAAATTCTATAGGAACAAAACATAATTTAAAAAAAGAAAAAGGTCGAAAACATCATACATATATGTTAAAGAAAATTTAATTTAAAAGAAATATAATTTTAAAAATCATTTTTTAACAAAAGCATTATTAAAGCTTTTAATCGTAAATGCAAAGTTGGGAATAAACATTTTAGTATTTGAACTGCTTTGCAGGGTGATAACCAAAATATTTTATATTCCAGTCAGAATAACATTTAAAGTGTTGCAAAAATATTTATATACAAGTACTTTCTGTAGTATTTAAATTACGATAACTTGGGTCAGGTTAACGGCATAACATTTTTCTTAAAGTATTTTATAAGTAGGATTGCTTACTGTTAGAAAATTAAAATAAAAAAGAAATTTGCAAAATAGTAAAAGTTGCAAGAAGGAAAAGATTGTGCTCATCTCGACACACCAGTCTTGTATACATAAAGAGACCACTTTTTGACAGTTGATATATTTATAGCAAGATTTTTTATTATTATGCATCACAATAGATTTCTTTTATGCTAAAAGCAAACAAACAAATAACAGAAACTATTGAGATCTTAAAATTATTGCTTAAAGTTTAGCTGAACTCAATTGAGTACAGAGGGACCAAATAGGTTAAGCTAAAGCTGCCTACACCAGCATACCAATATTTCTGGAATTTTCACAGTTTGCTATCAGACTTGCGGTTGTTAAAATAGGGAAGGAGAATATCAGTTTATAAGGACTTTCTCCTATATTAAAAAAAAGAAAAGAAACAGAATGATAATAACAAGATCTAGTAACATCTTCTTTCATCTGTATTTAGTTTATTTAAAGTCTTTGTTGTTGTCTCAGTTTCCTCCATTCTTCATATTTATATATGCAGTAAGTATAATTGCAGCTTATAAAAAAAAAAAAAACAGAAATAAGTATAAAAAAGTAAAGAAGCAAGCGAGCAGTCAAACTATCATCAATTAAAAACGAGAACTAATTTTATATTTCGGAATCCATAATTATCTAAAAAAAAAAATTTAACGTCATTAAATAAAATTTAATGTTTTTCTAAAACCAACCCTATGCAATGCAAGTCATGTGAACAATTTTTTGTTTTAGATTTTTTGAAATGTCATATTAAAATCAAAATTTACTTGGTGCACATTTAAGTGCTGGAAAAAATCTTCTGTTAAGTTGGCCCTTGAATGAATCCGTCAATCAGTTGATTGGTCAATTAGATGTGTATTTGAAGTTTAAGTTAAATTGCAACAAATTAAATTCTTTGTCTTTGTCTTTTTCATTTCTATCTTCTGTGTTTTGCCGCTAAATGATCAGCACCAGACCATTAACATGATGGATGCATTTCGTTTAGACCATAAAATAAAGAAAAATACAAATTTTACAAGTGAATCTTATTTGTATTTTGAGATCTTAAATAAAGATACGATCGCGTGCGATAACTAATATAAATATTTATTTAACAAGTCAACAATACACATACATATTCATAGACATATACAGACATCATTACACTTCACAATCCTACCTAAAAAAATAAATTATTTATTTTACCCGTAAGTAGTTGAGCCTTTTGGAGGAGTCCATTTGTATTGTATCAGTATTGTGTCAAGTAACGAGTAGTACTAATCATATAAAACCATCATCAGACGTTTATTATTTATTTATTTTTTTGTGTTTTGCCTTTGGTCCTGATAATATTGGCCTTGTTAAAACTAACAATAATCATCGCGATGTTTTGTGTGTGATAATCGTAAAAAGAAGAAGCATAAAGTAACAACAATATTGTTGAATCCAACTATAAAACATCCTTTAGATGTTGTGCCGCCCCTATTTACACTCGTTTTGTTTGTACTCATTTTTAAAAATGCATCGACTCAGTTGAAAAGGTCTGAGACTGATGTAAAACCAAAAAAGAATTAACAAAGTGAAACAGATTTTTTATGATCTAATAACTACTTCAGTTAAGTATTTCATTAATACATAAATTTTTAATGAAAATTATTAAAGTAAAATGTAGGATTTTAAAAAAAATTTTTATAATAATCTAAAAAGCATTTCCATCAATATTATGTTTATTGTTGTAGATATATTTTACTTCAACTTGGTAAAAGAAAATCAGCTGTAAACGGGACAAAAAAACTCGAATACTGGCGAAATGTAATAAATTTTCTGCACCGCAGTTACAAGTAATGACTTTAGTTTCTTATATATTTAAATAGACTTTTTTATACATTGCTCCCTTTCTTTCTTCCTTTCTTTTTATAAAGAACAGGTCTTTAACAAAAAAAATCTGTATTTTATAGAATTAAGTCTTACAAGGAAAACCAAAAAAATCTATCAATAACTATACGTCGAATAGTTGAATTATTATTAATTTCAATATTCAGGAAAGCCAGACAGCTTTAAACAGGACAATGAAATATTCGACAGTCACTCGTTGTTGGATGCGTGGATATGAAAAAGTTTTACGCGATCATATTGCTGCTGGGCTTAAGAAATAAGGCGTTTAAGGAATTTTTTGAGCCGGCCTGCAGAGGGTTGCATTAGTTAAGAAGAACACAATACAATAATTACTGTAGAGCTTTCAGAGGAGGAAGAGGAGACGATAACCCAACTTTTATGCTCTTAGAAGATTTTTTTTTTTTTTTTTGATTAAGAAGATTCGTCTGCATATTTAAAAAAAAATATTGTTAAAATTCAAAATTTTGAACTTTTAGCAAACCTGTTCAACTCCATATAAAAAAGACTGCTCAAAAATGACAATAAAATCTTTTTTTCTCTTCAGAAAACTTCTGACAAGCATTTTAAATAAAAAAAGAAGTTTCCTGAAGAGTTAAGTAAGCGGTAACGAAATGGCCATCGAGACGTGCTTTGACCCTCAATCCATATCGGTGATTTAAATAATTAATCGAAAATAGCACGAAAAGAAGATTTTTTTGAAAATTAATTAATAGAATAGAAAATAGAATAGAATAAAAAATTGCCGTTTTTTAACATAAAACAATTATTTTAAATAAACGATAACTTTATTTACCATTTTCACTAATATTACCACGCTGAGTTGCTTCTTTGTACGTATCAACACTTCATGCCAAAAGTATACCCACATCAAATATTAAATTTTAAAACTTAGTACCAAATTGCTAAAATAAACTATAATTTCTACATTTTGAATAATGTTCTAACAGTAGACGTACCAAAGGAATTAATTTTTTAAAAGTGTTTTAGAAAAGAAATTTTTGAAAAAGGTTCTTTCCAAAGGTTTATAGCGGCGATGTGTAGCCGAATATTAAGCCTTAAAATTTATTAAAACATTCTTGTGAATTAAATTAATTACTTTTTAACAAATATTGAGCAATTTTTTACCCTGTATCAATTATTAAATTACCGATATTGATTATTAAGAGCGAAACCACGTCTCGATGGCCATTTTCTGTTTGTAGATGTACATTTTCCCTATTTTTAAATTTTGTTTAGAGTTTTTCTGATCCCTTCACCACAGGTAGAAAAGGTTATATTTAAGTTTGTCATTCCGTTCGTGATTTCTAGAACATCTATTTCCGAAATCATAAAGTATATATTTTTTTAGTTCGTAGGCATAGCGAAGACGATTATAGGATGTCCGTCTGTCCGTTCAAGTTTATGCTAAAACCAATTTTACAAGTCACTAGATGAGCTAGAGAAAATTTAAATACGAAAGATCGGTCCAAATACTTCGAGGCAGCAGGCGAAACACCACGCCTGTCTCTTAATTTTCTAACTCTCGTTTGTATTCCTGCAGGTGGCTATTTTTTATGATAAAAGTTAAGAAAACTTGGTAGCACTTACTAAGCTTGTTTGAACTTTCGTTTGTATTACTGCAGGCGGTTGTTGTTTATGACAAATATTCGATTTTTTATTAATTCTTAAATACATTTGTTAATTTATTTAAACCAGTTAATTTAATTACATTTGTGTATTCGGTCTTGCTTCTTTTGTTTCTCACACAAATATTTAAAAATACCCAAATTGCACTGACAAAGTAAAACATAGCCACATAAAAGGAAAACCGCAACCATGGTTGCATGTGGTCAAAGTGAGTGATAAAAAAACGAAGAAATTTTACCAAATAATGTTAAACGTAAATTCTGAGAAATTTCTTAAGAAATTGCCAACCGTATTCTGTGGCAAACCTCAAAATTATTTATCAAATATACAAATGTAATATATAAAAACATATACATAAGTAGATATGTAAATATAAAGCCAAACGTTTGTACATATAAAAAGACATACACAAAATTAGTGTACAAAGAACGTTAGAGTCCTTTTGACAGTTTTAATTTGTTTCAAAATGGTTAAAACAATAACAATTTTTTATTAGTTTTCCGTTAGATTTGTTTATATCCTGCAACTTCGTCGGTGTGTTAACTTAAGTCAATTAAAATTCGAATGACTATTTATTTATTTCATATCTAATTTTTTTCTGCAAAATTAAATAAATCTACAAAATGAGAGCTGAACTCACACGCCCTTTAATTTTAGATAATATACGGCTCTGTTCTGTAAAGTGAATCGTTTTAAAAAACGAGCGATTTTCAAACCCGAAGAAATTACTATCTGGTGTTCTGCAAATCACTCGTTTTGGCATTATTCGAAATTAAATTCGAACTTTATTTAAACGCAAGAATTTAAAATGGCCGAAGCATTTGTATTAAGTAACAATTATCTCAGAAAACGAAAATTTTGCAAAAATTTTGTGATTTGGTGAAAAATTTGTTTTTAAATTAGATTTCGTAAAATAAACCTTTTATTGTTTATTTGTGTTTACAAAAGATACTCCGTATGTGCGTTTAAAACTTTTATCAAAAAAAAGTGTTTTTATTCATGGGCCTAATTTTCATCAAGCTTGAGGCAAGAATATATAGCAATTTAAGTGTGTTTTTAAACTAACTTTTTTATAATATAAAGTACATTAAAATGTATTTAACTAAGATTAATAATAAAGATTTTAAATTTTTTATTCCAATGGTTCTTTATTTGTGTTTTCAGTCATTTTTAAGAATAAAATTGCATTCGATTTACTTTCGAACAGGTTTATTTACTCGACTTTAAAGTGAGTAAAACTGTGCGAGTTCGGTTTAGAGAACTCCAAGAAAATGTGAATTCGTTTTAAAACGAGAAGTCTACTCGAATTCGTTTTACAGAATAGGTCCTATATTTTCAAACTTGTTGCAGGTGATATATTGATGCACAGTTTGAGTAAATTTAAAATAAATCCCTGTGAAAATAACATTAATATTGGGTCACTTTTTTATTTTAATCTTTTTACTTGCTTTTATAGAAAACTAGCAACATATTGTTTGTCTAAATATTTAGCCTCAGGTTCCATAAATAAACCAAACTTGTGAAAATCGCAATACTATCGATTTTTATTTGTCTTTAAAGCAGACATGTCAGTTAATATTTTCTGGAAATTTCAAGCGCATTTCTATAAAAATTAAAAAGATAAGACTATATTCGTTTAAAATCAGAGCCTTTATGGAAAAGCCCTTTAATTTTTAAATGAAATATTTACACTTATTTTTAAAGCACACTATATGTACATATTCTGTGTAAATCTCAAGTGTTTTCATACTGAATTTTTAGAAAAACGATGTAAATTGAAACAAAAAATAGGTTTTCTCACACAAGTGTTTCTGTATCTTTAAAATGCGAGAACTATATGTCATTTAAGTTATTTTCCAACAGTTATTGGAAGTATGCGAGAAAAAGTGTTTCTGTACCAATATTTTGTGAAAAGTTTTACGCAAGAACTGTCAAAACAACTCACATTTAAAAACAGTGCGAAAACGAGTAAGATTAAAAATATATTTTTAAATTTGTGTAAACATGGAGTCTAATTCAGACGAAAAGGTAAAAAGCAATTTAACTTAATAATAAAAAAGTATTATCAATAAGTATTCATGCATTTATTTATGTTTTGTATCTTTTTATTTGCAAAATAGAAAATTTAATAATATTTCGCCGATCATTCTCTTCAGCTATTATTAAGACCACACTATACACATTTTTCGCTATATTATCTAAAACTTATTTTATTTATTAACTTTTATATTGTTTGATAATTTATTTCTTTATTTTGACGTTTTGTTTTTATTTGACACTAGTACTGGAATTATTCCAGTAAAAACAGAATCAATGTTGTCTGTTTTCGCATTAAGAACCAGAAACACTTTTTACTCGCAAATCGAGAAACGATGAAATTTTTTGTTTCACACTTGATGTGAAAACTTTTACGATGCGAGAAATACAGAAACGAGGTACAGATGTACATATAAATCGGCATAAGAAATTGTGTTTTACCAATTAGTTTTTCTGTTCAAAAAAAGCGACGAAAATTGTAAGTTTTGTTTAGGGTTGTTGTTCCTTGTAGTGTAATTGTGGTGTATAAGTAGGAAGAGGAGAATAAGTAGTAAACACAACCAGATGCAGGAATGCAAACGGAGATTGGAAAAAAAAGATATGTTGCCCGCTGCCTCGAAGGACATGGACCCATCTTGCTGATTTGCAACAGCAAAGTTTTTGAAACTATGTCTGACCGGATGGTTTGATTTAATTTCTCTAAGTCTTCTACTGCTCGGCAGAGTTAATTTCAACACGAACACGGACAGAAAGCCGGGTATCGTTCATTCAACTTTGTTATGCATACTAACACAAAATATATGTACATACTTTATGGGGTCAGAAATGGATATTGTAGAAACTACAAACGAAATGACAAAGTTACATATATCCTTTTCCACCGGTGTTGGAAGGGGTATAAAAATACCAATATTTTAATGAATGCCAATTAAATTTCGTGATACACTTTACTTTTTTAGTATATGTTGTTATAGCGGCTACAGTAAAAAAATTTAGCCTACCTATTACGCTTTAGGATATAGAGGGCTTTGAGAGTTAAAATGGTTAGACACTGTAATGGAAACAGAAGGATTACATTTTTACAGTTTGTGTAAAAAACCCTAAAAATATATTATTGAAAAGCAAATAAGAAGGAACATGGCTGGTTCGCTCTATAAAATTAATAAAACAAGTGGCAAAAAAGAAAATCAGAATAAAATTTTGTTAACCGAAATATGGTTGGTAGCCGTTTCTATAACTGTTAACAAGTTTAAAACAGTACTTCTTATACACTTTTTAGTTCGGAAGATACATATACGAGTTTAAAGATTGAATGTTTTAAATTTTTCCCCAAATAAAAGGAATAATTCTTTTCTCGAGATATAAATTTTACATCTATATTTTGTGTTATAAAGTCCTTTGTACATGACCTATACTAAGAACTTTAATAATAAAAAGAAAAATGCATTTCATCTGCATTATTTTTGGTCAATAAAGCAAAGAAATTAAAAAAACAACTCCAGTCAAAAATTACAAGTGGTATGTAGGAAGCGCCTTTATGCAATTATTACTACTCGTGTTACGCCGCTATTTTCAACTTAATATACTTCCATATTTTAAGAGATGAGTCAGAGGAAAATACCTTCACTTCTTGTTAAAAGTCTATTTTGGGGAACCTCCGAAATCATAATTTTCGGTGGTCTTTAAAAATGATAAAAATAAATGGAGGGTGTATATATCGAAAAATTAAAGCAATCTGCTTAAACTATAGCATTTTAAATGCTTCTATTTAATTTGTAATTGTGTTACAACAAAACAATTAAATAAATAGAATTTTCTTCTAATAAACCATTAGAGTTCAATGACACCATCTACATATTTTAATTCTGTCTAGATAAACACCAAATTATTTCGTGAAATTCATGAACATATAATTTTCCCTTAATAAAAGTTGTAATTATTTCTAACCAACTGTTTGCTAAATTACAATTTGGCGTGTCTGTTTACAATTATATTTTTTCGTTGTGTTTTTTTTTTTTGTCCTTAAAATAAAATTACCGTAAAATTGTTATTTAAACTCGTCACATTTGGTAAATATACAAATAATTATTTGCTGGTATAAGAAAACGCGAATTTTATTTAAAATCACTTTCGTGGAAGGTGGATCAAGAGGAGCTCAAATTATTATTATTATGATTTTATGTAAATGAGTAAAAGTTCAACTAAAAAAAAATTGCATAGAAGAACAATTTTGAGACATCTTATTTGAGAGTTGAAAAGCGAAAATACTTTTAAAACTCAAAAGATAAAATTTTCACAATTAGTGAAAAAATATATGATAAAAGCCTATTTAAATTTTCAATTCGACAGGGTCAAATATGCCACACGTCGTCAACCACCGAATGCGATGTAAATAAACTAATTGTTTAGAACTGTTATTATAACAACAGTATGAGACATATTGCTCTACATTAAAAAATACAAAAACAAAGAATTAATAGCTTTTTATGATCCTTACATTTTAAAAATCGTAAAAAATTGAGGCAAAAAAATATTTGATGATTCAATTTAATGCTTGCCTTTTTATTTGAATGAATCCTTTTTATATCCTTCATCACAAAAAGTGGAATAAGGGTATATATAAGTTTGTTATTCCGTGTGTCATTTCTACAATATCCATTTCTGACCCCATGAATTATATATTTTCTGACTTCTTCTGCATAGCAAAGTCGATTGAGCGATGTCGGTCCGTATGCCAATTGATCAGATGTAGTGTTGAAAGAGTTGCTATTGGAAATCAGCATGATCGGTCCATGTTCTTCGAGGCAGCAGGCGAAGCATTACGCCTACCTCTTATTTTTCCATGTTATTTGGAACAATGGAGTAATAGATAAATAGATATATGGCGCGATAGAGAATTAAGAAATAAGACAAAAATATCAAGTGAAAAGATTAGTGCTTGCCTATATTTTCCGAGTTACGGGGCTCAGAAATTTTCAAGTTTTTTTTTAATATCGATATGGGTATCATTATAAAACTTTTGAAGAGATCTTTAAGGAAATACTAAAATTTTTTAAAAATGCTGTATGTAAACTAATATATATGCAGTAATAAATGTACTTTTATGATTGGAGTTACTTTACTAAACTAGATTTACATAGATGGTGAAGGGTATATAGTCCGCACAAGCTTGTTTAGCAATGCTTGGCTGCAAAGATCATGCATAAGTATATCGCCGGCTGATAATATTTTATAATTTAACTTTCCTTTATCTCCTGTATCATTACATTCGCGTTATTTATGACCAGTGGACTTGAGTAGTTCATAAACGAACTAGTTGAACTAATCCATAGCTTGAACTAAATGAACTAGCTCATATTTGTACGTCTACCTAACTCAATTTTGAACTATGCTTTGTGTTTGAACTACTACATGATGGATTAAATTGTTATTATATTTCGTTGTTTACTGTTCTTGGCACTATTATTGAAACAAATTTAAATATAATTTAAAACGTTAATTATTTTAGCGTTTATTTCCGGCATAAAGAAAAGAATATATTGTAAAACAAATGAAGATAAATTTTATTATGATATCACTTAAATATTGTCTTGCTTGTAAAATAGATAGAATGGATTTTGCTGCGGCAGTTGTAAATCAAATAGACTGTTAACAGACCAGAAGTTACAATAGTAATTAATTTCTATTTAGATTTGAACAAAACTGCGAAAGAACATTTGAATTAATCGAGCTTGAACTATAAAGACAAGTTGAACTAAAAGATCAATTGAACTAAACGAATATTGAACTATAAAGACATTTTAAACTAAAAGATCATTTGAACTAAGCGAGCTTGAACTAAAATACATATTCAGTTAACAGGACACATTGAACTAAAATTGAACTAGTTTATTTTTAAGCTTTGAACCAAAGTGAGCGGTCACTTAAATGAACTAAATGGCACAAGTCTAATGACAAGCGTTGTCAGACAAATTTTGAAAAGCAGTGTTGTTAAAAAAAAACCGCTTTGAACAAGTTAACAACCAGTTGTACAAGTTGCTTGGTAGCACAAGTTTTAAATTAAAAAATAGACGCTTTTATCATTACGCAACACAAATTAGACATTACCCTTAAAAGAACTTTCAATATAATGACTTTTTTTGTGATTGCCATATTTTGTTACTCCTTTACTACTGAACTACTTTTTTAAACTAAAAAGAATAACTTAAAAGAACGAACTTACGATAATCATTATTTACTACAATAATAAATGTGATCAATATCAGTTATTGATTTTAAAAGTCTTATGACTTGTTAAATTCATTAGGCTGGTAATATAATTGGAAAGCCATTCGGCCAAAAATGACTATGTCCACACTCGATTACCTTTTCTAAATTTTTTTGGCTAAGTATTTAACCAATATATAAATTTTTAATGTTTTTTTTTTTTTTTTGCATGAGAAAAACTAAAAACATAATAAAATTGCATCTGAAACATAAATTATGTTTGATTAGGCTTTGGGCTTTATTTCTTAATGTGACGTATTATTCTGACTTTTAAAATTTTTCATGACCACATATCGTCCAAACAAATACCATATAATTAAGGCAGAGAGAACTCGCCGTCGCCATCGATGCAAATACATTTGGTCACCCTAAGCCTCCAATATGGCAATTTGGCGATAAAAAACCGTTATATTATTCGATATTTCATAATTCCTTAAGGTGCTTACATCGTGTCTGAACTTTGGTCAATAAACTACAAAAGTGGAGATAAAGGCAGCAAGGAGCTTTGGAAATTTTTTTTTCATAGGCTTTTACTAACTTTCTTAATCGGTTTACTTGTTTGAGGACATAATGTTGGGTATCCCCAACTAATCGAACGTCGGACATGTTCAACGCTAAAACACATTTTTAAAAAGAAGAAGAAAGCATCAGAGTAAGCTCATAATCACAATAAACGCATCTCATATTATTTAAGGAATTTTTTTATAAAGATCAATTTATTAATAAAGTTTTTTATTTGACCTTTTTAATTAATTATATTTTATTTAATTTTTAAGCAATAGGTCTTTTTTATTTTGATTTAATTATATTTTATTTAATTTTTAAGCAATAGGTTTATATATATTTTCGATATTTCGCTACTCCATTGTGTAGCATCAAGAGGAAAACACAATGGAGAAGCTAAATATCGAAAATATATATAAATCTATTGCTTAAAAATTAAGTAAAATATAATTAAACCAATATAGTTTTGTTCTAACAATTTTCTGCTTAAACAACACACTTGCAAAACAATAAAGTTTTTTTTTTAACTGACATTACGTCTAGTAGTGACAAGTTACTTTAAAAAGACCTTTACAATGTCAAAAATATTAAGCTGCAAAATTCATGAACTAAACATTTTTTGTTATTTTTTAGTAACTTTTCTATGGTAAGAGGCTTCGTGCAGGATTACATTTATTCAACACGTGCCTCGTTCCTTATACGAGTACTTTTTAAGTTTCAAAAAATATATACAATCATGTGTATATTTTTATTTGTGTACAGTATGGCTGAAGTTAACTGGTGCAAATAATAAGACGTTATTTTAATTACTTTTTTCAATTTTATTGGCGGATAAAACGAAAAGAGCGATATTAAAAACATTTCGGATTGTGTTGACGTGCTTGCGTTCAGTTGAATTTTTATTTGTTTTTTTTTTTAGTTTTTCTGAACAAATTTGTTTTGGTAACACGAAACTATAAAGTTTATTAAAATGTTGCTTCTTCAGGAACAAATTGTAGAAAATGAATAGAAATGGTTGAAGCTACATATTGGTCTTGTATTTTTGATGCATCTCATACCTTGGATCAGTGTCAGCATTGATTGTAAAAAAGTGTATCAAATTTTTTTATGTTGTAACGGGTCCGCCATCTAACATTTTTTTTAACTAGTGTTTATTTCGTGATTGGTATCACTCAGCTCATGTCTGATTTGAAAGATAATTAGTTTTATCCTTCCGCTGAAGGAATATGGTTGTGTATGGGCTTGAACAATGCTGGAAAATATTGCGACATTACTTTCAAAATCATGGTAATGATGCAGAATGTGTGTGAAAATTGCGTACAGATTTTGGAAGAAGGGAAGCACCGTCAGCTTCGTATATTCGTTATCGTGCAAGAGAGTCGCATCCTCATCGATAAACTAAAGCGTGAAAAGTCGAAAAACAGTGCCTACACCCGAAATTATTGCTGCAGAAAGTGTGCGTGAAGCGAAATCCATATCAATTCACCGTTCTTCTTAACAATTGAAGATTTCGGAGACATCCTTGAGACGAATTTTGCGTAAAGACTTTGGCATGACGCCATATAAAGTCCAATTGGTTCAGATGTTGAAGCCAACGAGTGCGGTTTTTTATAGCATTAAAAAAAAAAAACAGTTCTGGGCGGACCCTTTATATTATGTACCACTCCGTGGACCATTTCTTGAACAAGAGGTAGGAGGTTCAAAAATGTTTTTTTTTTTTTGTAACAGCTTTTAAAGTCTTTTGACAGCTTCAAGTTCGTTCATCTTGTCATCGTTTGACCTTGTTTTTAGGATTAATAACTATATCCAACTGACGTAGTAATCAAGAAATTTTAACATTTCAATGAATTTAAGTTAAACATATCTGCTTGGCAAGTTGTCTTAAAAAGTTTTTGAAAAATTTTATTTAATTTCTGGATTGATATTTACAATCACCTTAAGATCAATTTAAATCTAATAAACCATTTTTTGGAAACTGAACCTTATAGAAAGGTTTCAAAATAAAGGCTGTACTAAAATTTTAGATTTGAAGTTGTACCCAAGAACCACTTTGATATCTACAAGATCATATATATCATTTAGAATAATGGTACACGCTTGGAACGTGCCTATCAAAAGCATATGTTTTTTTTTAAACAAGTTTTTTTTAACTTTTACTAAAATCGTTGCTTGTAATAAGTACCAAATTTGATTGTAAATATTCTTCGTATTTTTCTGTTGTAAATAATTTTTCTTAATGAATTTAGAATCAAAAATATACGTAAGCTTATGGCAAATTAAGATTATTCATTTACTATAATATCTAGAAAAAATAAAATTATTTATCAAAATGAAAATTTATTATTCGGAATCTTTTAAAATTTAATTAATTTACTTTATTCGTGCTTGATTCCTTCAAATATAAATATTTCATGATATTCTCATGAAATATTTATTATTTTACACTAAACTACAAAATGAAATGTATTACTGAGGGGAAAGCATATCCATATGGGCATTTCACTACAAATAGCTCATCAGTGGATTTTACCCAAATTTTGTATAGAAAAACAGAAAGTCTTATATCAAAAGCCAAATTGATTAAATGAGAACTCCATTGAATCAATAAGACAGAAGACAATAACAACTCAAAGATGTTCTACACAAAAACACAGCAAAGATTTAGTAACTATTTTTATTTTTTCTTTCATTTTTTTACATAAGGGATCCCATTGGGAACCATTCATATGTATTTGAAAGATTCAATGAAAAAATAAAACGAGACGTGCTTTGACCCTCAATAATCAATATCGGTAAATAATTTAATCGGGATAATTAAATAAAAAATAGCACGAAGTTTTTGTGAAAATTAAATTTAAAAAAAATATTCCTGTGTCTTTAATAATAAAATTATTTATGTTTTTTTCCACTGTACTAAATTGTAAATTTGCAATTTTTGAAATTTTAATTGCCTGTTGTAAAGGGAATTTCGCAAGTACACTATAAATATTTTAGAGTAGATTTTTAAAACTGCAAAACATTATTATTTTCCACTAATTTCCCCAAAGGTTTAAGCTGAAAAATTTACGAAATTTAATTGCAGCTTGGAAACAAATGTGCACAAAATAGGATCAGTATCATACCATCAAAACTTTATTTAAACATTTTATTAGGAAAAAATATATATTTTTTTATTATAAAATTTAGTTAATTTTACTAATGAACAACTTACATATAACATATGCAATTTCATTTCTATGGTTTTAAAAGAAACCCTGAATATCAAACCAAACAAATATTACTTCCATGATGTTACAAAAACAGATTAAATTTCATTTAACAGGAATTATATAATTTTACACACATACGCACTTATTCATTCACAAATATTTTTAATTAAAAAAATACAAATTGCCCTCGACATGAGCTGAAATCAAAGGTGGTTTCTTATGTTTATGCTCAGAATATTTCGTTTTTGTTTTTTTTTTTTTTTGTTTTAAAAGGACAGCTTGTGTCAAAGGATACAATTTCTTTTCTTTACATGTGTAATGTATTCTACGTACATGACCTAAACAAGACATTTAACACAATGGGGAACATGACCTCTAACACCCGGCCAAACTGACTAATTGGCTGGGCTGCTATTTTTAAAATTCATTCATTCATTGCATCCAGTATTTAATACACATTTTTTCTTTCATTGTCATATTGACAACAAGGTGGCTTTTGTTCGTTCTAGGATTCGTTGAAAGGTTACCTAAACACAGAAATACCATTGTAAATAATACGTTTTCTGGAATATTTGTAGAGAATTTGTATGTTTGTACGCAAATAATTAAAAATTTTGTTTACCTAATTTGTAATTTAAGTAGTGGCCTTCTGACTTTATTGAAAAGTATTTAGACTTTTATAAATAAATTTTTAGCGCATGCCATACAACATTGGTCTTTTAGCTACAAACAAAACAAGAAAAATAGTGTCCAGTTACAAATATTTAGGAAGTTAAAAATATGAAAAAAACACCTTTTGCTACAGTTAAACTAATCATATGTAAAGGAACAGTTGTTTTTTTTGGAACATTTCACAGGAAATTAAAAATGAAAACCATTTCTCAGATATTGAAATTTTTTATGAAATCTTCTTTAATAAACATTAGTTTTAGAAACAAAATTGTAGTAAAAAACAACAGAATTTCTAAATGTATTCACTCGTAGAGAAAACTGAAAATATTAATTTAGATACTAGATGAATATTATGAATTTTCTTGCATGCTACATATTTGCATTTATCAATTGTAGATAATAAAAGCTGTAAGCAAAAAGTATTTAAAAAAGCAGAAACGAAGATATGAAGAAAGGAAAAGGTCTGGCTATTAAATGTTCATTTGACTGTCTACTACAACAACTATAAGAAATATGCGATCACTCGACAAACAGCCAAGCCTCTTAGAAGTTTGGGTCAAGCGACAAAATACGAATAATATGCTCAATTATGACCGCATAAAAACATCCGATTGGAGTTAATAGACGAAACACATCTTTCACGTCTCAACAGAAACTTTTTTCAAATGGTAAAACATATTTCATTCAATATGATCTTCTGATTATTTATACTACCTACATCATAGAATAAAACTCTCATCTAAGATCCGCTTCTCCAAAGTCTATTTTGGAGTTATTCGACCACGTACAACATGTGATCAAGATTAACTTCAGTACCTAGCGTGACGGTGGTTTAACCACTGAGTGAGATACAAAGCTTCGACTAGCGCCCTCCACTGAACGTAGCAAACAGAGTTGCAATTCTAAGAACATGGCTTACTTGACCTTGTACTATCCCTTTCTTCAGCGTTGGAGACTATCTAACCCCGTCTGTTGAGAGTGCAACGGGCACACTTCTATCTATTCCGCACCAGACCTGCTGATATAGACTTTTAACCAAAAGCCACCACATTTACGCCGAAGGGATCTCACTAATAACCGGCTACAGAGATGGGCGGCTCTCTGTATGGACTACCGGTACCGGTGGTGCCAGATTATTTGACGACAATGGTGAATCCTTCGACAGTACCCAACTGTCTATCCAGATTTGGTACCTACCACCGGGGGACTGGTTCACCCTATACCCCGAGAACACTTCATCAGTGCCTAGGTTATATCAGCCAGACCAGTAGACACAAAGAGACTCATAGAGGACAGTAGGGTATCAAACTATAATTACTTTCCTGAACATCGAGCAAAGTGAGTTGTGTTTCGCTGTTTTATCGATACTAACATAGAATGTGCTCTAATTTGATTAGAAATTAATTTTCTATGTCTGCACGTTGTTGTATCCACAGAGAATTCGTTCTTTAGCCAAATAGCTCCTACGAAATAATATCTTTTTTAGATAACTTTCTTGTAGAAAATTCAAATTAAATGTCCTCCTTTTACCCTCCTTTACATAACTTAATTTCCTTATTCTTACACAAAGTACTGCTTGACTAGGGGTCATTCCCGGACTGTTGGTCCGAGAGACAAAAAATAATTATTAATTGTTGTAATAAATCAATTTTTATTATGTTTTTTTTTTTTCTTACTCAGTCATATCTAAACAAATTTTGAAAATTTTTCTTAATTTAAAAGGTTATGCTTACAGACTGGTCTCGTTTTAAAAACACTTGATAATTATAAAAATCAAAGGGTGTCCCTATACAACATACATGTTTTTTACATACACTATGAACCGTAAAGAGTTCCAGTTTAGAATTAATAACAATGCGTATAAAAGCAAAAAGTATTATTAAAATAAAGAACGACGGTTGAAATTAACGAAGAAAATGTATTGTCCGCCATAACAACAAACGTAAAATTTAGATATGGGGATTAAAGGGTGTAGTTGCCAAACTTTAAAACTGTTATTAATAGACCATTTTGAAACCGTTTTGAAGTCGGTTCTTTTTTACAAGAATTGTTATTACAACACATTTTTTTTATTAGAGTCTACTTTCACGTCAAAATTATATTTTAAATTGTCTAAATTCAAACATAAGTATGTATATATGTAAACATTCTTTTTGTTCCCGTCGCTGAAACTATTCATTTTTTAAAGAAGATAAGAACATAATAAAAGAGTTGAAACTACTTTCCGAGGAATAATTTCTTAAGTGTTAATAGTAAAAAAAGGAACTTTTACGTTACACTTTATTTGTATAGCGGACATATTTGTACATAATCTCTGTGTATTCTAAGTTTGAAAAACTAAATAAAAGAAAGTGAAAATTACGTTACGTATTTGTTACCTAAAAGTATCAAAATTCTATGTATTGCGGTTCCATTGATAGAGGGCTGTGACAGACGGGCGGGCCTACGGACAGACATTGTGAGTAAAACAATAAAATAAATAATAATTATTTTTTATGCCGACATTTTTATTTTCTTTGATTTAGTTTGATGCAATTTTTTTGCAATTCTCTTTAGTTGCAACGATATTCGTTATTTTAAACAAAATATAACCAACATAAACATCCCCTCTAAACTGAAGCCATGCTATATTGCTTACCCCTCTTGCTTAACAATTAAGCAAAAATTTCTTGCTAGTTTCATGAAAAATTGCAAAGTGTAAATGCCGTATTGGACTTTAATATTTTTAACAAAAAACCTAGAAAAAGCTTTAATCCAAAACATTTTCATTTTTCACCAAAATACCTTAAATGTCCCAATATACTTAAATAACGCTAGGAACACAGCTGGTACGAAGGACGAATTTTGGTCGCATATGATAATACACACAATCATAACTTTGGACGAAATTTATCATAGGCGCGAACTTTGCAATACAAATAATTTTAATTTCTCACTCCGGCGAACGACCAACAAATCATTACAATGTTTATTATTAGTTTCAAAGTGTTTTAGTAAATAAAGTTACTTTACTTAAAAAATGCATTTATTATTTTTTCCTAGCATTTAAAAAAAACTAATTTTTGAGGACGAGTTGGTCGTGTAACACGTAATTCTTCATTTGTCCTAGTTGTGTTACTAACATCAGGCGTTTTTGTGAATGAAGAGCACTTTTTGGCGGTTACTTTGTTGCAATTATTGCATGATGAGCTTAATCGTAAAATTTTTAAGAATTTTTTTCCGCCTTATAAATTATATAACTAAGGAACAAATTTAACTTTAAAAAATTTTATACAAATACGCGCTACCATAATTTTTTCCTATAAGATCGTGTCAGAATTGATAAATTTTGCTCTGAATTTTTAAAAGAAGAATCAGAACAGTTTAGGTTCCAGAAAAAACTGCGTAACTGTGCAACTTCACTATAGTCTTTTATAAAATAACTTCCAACATTTTTATAAATAAAGAAAAAATAAGAAAACATCAGCTGAACATTAAGCGAAGTGGATAATATACTACATGAATAAATGTTAAACCATTTTTTATACAAATGCTTATTTATTAAATTAACAAAAAAAAAAAAAAATACAAAAAGTTTGTAGGAATTATAATTAAACTTGTCTCTTTGAACGGAAATTAAAAAAAATTGCACAACTGTTACTCAACAAACAAACTGCAAATTTTTGCAAAAAATATACTTCAAATATAATAAACTAGATATGGCGAAAAAACAGTAAAAAAAATAAAAACATCTTAAATTTGTGTGGCGTGAAACTCGATATGAATCAAATGCCACGTGGCTGCTTAATATGCAGCACCAACAAATTTACAAAAAAAAAAAAAGAAAGAAAATTCTACTGGTGATTGTCATATGTTTAATATTTAATTACAGAAGGGGTTCTTCCACTTTAACATTATCTAAAACTGAAATTTCAACAACAATACAAGTATTAAAAAAAAAACAACAAAAAACAAAAAATATAAATTTTTAACACATTTAGTCAGCGCCAGACAATCGCTGGATTATAGCCAACTGCAATAACAAAACAGACATAGCTGGAGGTGTTAACTGATCTTGTTAAACCGCAACTTGTAAAACGGTACAAAACCTTGTTTCTATAAGATGACTGTAAACCTTGTATGCTTTTCCGTTTCTTACAGTTATACAGTTCGCTAACTATTTAAGATAAATGATCAAATAAGAACGTGCGCCTCCTTCTCTCTGACGGCTTGCAATAATTTATTGTAGTTGATTTGTATTTAAGCGTACAATAACAGTTACTGAGTGAGTAAATGAACGGTAAGTGACGCATGCATCATCAGTATTTGCCCATCTGTGGCATTCTTGGTTTGATCATATCACATCATGCACATGCCACACAGTTTGTGTGCAATCCTTATCATGATTCCTTAAGTTCGTTTTTTCTTTCACGAAAAAATACAATTGTGCGTAATCAGCGAATTAGCGTGAAAATAAGGGCTGTTTTTTTTTATTTATTTTCGTTTTTTTCGGTCTTATTTACGTGGTTTGTTCCTTGAGGTTATAATTTATTGCATCTTGTTAAACACTTCTTTCATTTGGTACTTTTGCACACTTTAGGAACATTTAATAGAAAAAAAGGAGTTATTTACTTGTTTGGCTTTTTGTACAAAAAAACATAAACAATTAAGATCTTTTTTTGTTTGTTTATTTTTGGTGGGCCATATGTTGTGCTTGTAATGCAACAAAAAACTGTTCTATTTTTTTTTTTTGGTTTCTGTGTTTTAATTTTCGTTAGTATTAAAGGACACATGTTTGACATGGTAAAAGCCTTGCAGTCTAAATTTGGCAACATATGCATGCAAATGTTAATAAGTACAACAACTCTTTTTTTAGTTAAAATTTAAATTATCAAAAATAAATTAAAATAAACATAAATACAATTTTTTTTATTGTCCACTAATTAGCATGTACTCACCATTTTTGTAGAATTCCTCAGCCAATTTTAGCATAAGTGAATGGTATATATTTTCTTCAAAAATTGGCAGCTATAAACATTTTATAAATTCTTCGGAAATTCCTTTTTATTTTTTATGCGGATAAAAAAAAATTCTTAAAAAATTCCTTTTTAAATTTTATTTTGCCAATGAAAAAATATGAACCAATTTAGTGCTTTAACGAGTCAAACCCTCAATGCATTATTATCGGGCAAATTGACGCAATACATGATTTTTTTAATGGAAAATTAAAATTCCTCTAGTTTTGTATAATGTCTTATTTTCTCTTTTTTATCCAGGGTGGAGATGGAGAACTGTTATTATAATAAATCGCATTAAGAATAATTTTATTGAATGAATTTACGCCATGAGATTGAAACAGCAAATACTAAAATCATGTTGTTAATTTAAAGGCCGCCCTATAGAGAATTTTTTAAGCTGTTGCATTTAGACATATAAAATCAATACAGAGAAAAGAGTCCGCTGTAACGACAAGAGTAAAAATGGACACGATCTTTTCAAATATTTATTTAGCACTATAACAGCAAGTGTGAAAAACAAATTAGAAGTGTGAAAAACAAAAGAAACATGTAAGAGTGCTACATTCGGCTATGACGAATCTTATACTCCTTTCACCTTTCAAGTATTATAAATAATTTTACATTAAAATGTCATCATGTCAATTAAGATGATACCCATATTGATATCTTAAAAAATATAGTACGCGATTATATTTCTTTATAAAAATGTTTGGGGTCTAAAACTCAAATAATATAGGCGAGTGCAATTTTTTTTTTACTTGATGTTAATTCTTAACAATTTCGCTCCATTTATTTGTTTTTTATACCACAAAAAGTCGAAATAGGGATAACTAAGCATGTCATTCCGTTTGTAATCTCTACAATATCCGACCCCTAAAGTATATTTATTCTGACTTCTTATGCATAGCGAAGTCGATTAAGCGATGTCCGCCTGTCCCTCCGTGTTAGTGTTGAAATCAAGTTTGCCTTTGCAATTTAAATACGCCAATCGATCAAGCATAGTGTTAAGAGAGGTTCTATTGGAAATTAGCAAGATCGGTCCATGTCCATAGATGCAGCGGGCAAAACACCACGCCTACCTTTAATTTTTTCATATTAATTGGAACAATGAAGTAACTCCGATCAACAAAACAAATATAATTGGCGATAGAGAATTAAAAAATAATTAAATATATCAAGTGGCCTCTGAGATTTTCAAATTTCTTAAAATATCAATATGGGTATCATTTTAAAGCTTTTTTTTAAAGAGAAGTAGCACTTCAGGCATTAATACCTACTTAGTTTGTAACCGTGCTATGAAGAAGTACAGACGAAGGAGGTTGCATATTTAATTTTAGATCTGAATATTATATAAACCATTAAACAGAAAAAAACATTTTTATTTTTTGACTGCTGCAAGGGTTGAACCCAGGGCAGCCAGATTTGTAGTCAACATCATGTTCAGCACGGTCAGCACGACCACCTTGACCTTTAGGAAAATGCTAAAATTAAAAAAAAAATGCTTAACCCATTAAGAGCCGGTGACATTTTTATATAAAACTGTATATACGTAGTACTTAAGATAACTCTTAAGTGGACTTTAACCAAATTTTGTATTAAAAACCTTAGAGTTTTATATCTACTCTCAAATTAATTAAATGAGAACTCCATTGAATCAACAAAGCAAAAAGACAATCAAAATTAAAAAAAAAAAAAAAATAGAAGGCAAAATAAAAATAGTTATTAAATGTTTGCGTGTTTTTGTTTAAATAATTTTTGAGTTTTGAAGGTCCTTTTGCTTTGTTGATTCAATGCAGTTCTCATTTAAACAATTTGACACTAGATATAAGATATGAGCTTAAAGATCAATAGCAAAATGGCTATATGTATAACCTTTCCCCGCAGTAATACATGTCATTTTGTAATATTAAGTAATATATTTTTGGAGGAATCAAGCACGATTAAAGTCTTTAAGGGATGGACAAGTTAAAGTAATGGTAAAGGCATCTAACGCCTATAGAATTACCATTAAATATCTTGATAAAAAGAAATTTCCACACTTATCAGATAAAACAAGAAAGAGATTACCGGGTAGTAGTTAAAAATTTACACTTTTCAACTGCTATCGAATTAATTAAGGCAGAAATCGAGACATTAGGGCACAAAGTTAGAAATGTTGCAAATGTAAAAAGTAGAGTCACAGGAATCCCCTTATATATTTTCTTTGTTGATTTAGAGCCCGATAATAACAATAAAAATATATATAATGAAAAATACTTGTTTAATGCAGTAGTTAAAATAGAACCACCTTTAAAACACAACGATATAGTGCAATGCTATAGATGCCAATAATTTGGTCACACCAAAACTCACTGTAGGAAATTGTTTAAATGTGGAAAATGTAGTTTGAATCACCAAACAGCCGACTGTAAAAAAGAACTAAATACTCCACCACGATGTTCCAACTGCTTACTTGAGCATAAAGCCAGCTACAAAGATTGTAAAGTATATAAGAGACTTCTGCAAAAGAGAAATTTAACACAAGTACACAAAATTATAACCACAAATATAATCAACAATCCGAATTTAATATCAACGGACAAAATTTTCCTAATATAAATAAAAATAATGATACAAGTACAAACAACAAAAGAGGTAAATACAACGTAAATCAATATTCATATTCTCAAATCTTAGGATATAATAATTGCCATCGTGAAGCACCGCCTAGTTCCCTGCAAAGCATAGAAGTATTGCCAGAGAAGTAAATGGAAACCACAACTAATCTACTCAATATGATGTCTACTCTCTTAACAAAATTATGCAAGTAACTATGCTAATCGGAATATGGAATGTTAACGAATTTTCCAATCACATACGAATTGAAGTTTTCCTCAACATAAATTATATTGAAATTCTTTTAGTATCCGAAATTTATTTTACAAGTACTTTAATATAAAGGGATATGATTTAATTAATACCAACTACCCAGACAACCGTGCTCGTGCAGGTTTATGTATTTTAATAAATCGGCTATTAAATATAAAATAATGTCTGAATTTAAAAAACCTTTTCTGCAAGCAACTAACATTAAATTAAGATCTAACGATGGTGACCTAATTATATCATCGATACAGTTTCCTTCCAGGCATACTATATTATGCAATCATTACAAAGATTTTTTTTTATAACGCCACGCATTAGTGGTGGGGCTCTAGGCTCATAAATCCAAAAGGAAGAAAGTACATTCGAAATACAAATTTATCTATACTCTCCACAGGGACACCAATTTATTGGCCATCTGATCCCTGCAAAATTCCTGATTTTTTGGAATTCCAAGTCACCACCTAGAAATAGAGGATATAACTGGCTTGAGCTCTGATCACACCCCGATACTTATCAATTATTCTACTTTTTTTTAAATAAAAAACAACACAACAACAACATTATAACAAATAACACCGATATTAAATCTTTTCTTTTTAAAGAAGAAACTGGCACCTTAGCAGAAATCCTCGTGACAAGCGACTGTTCAATAAAGCTTGTAGGGAACTGAAAACTCATCTCTGCGAATACAAAACAAAGCTACCGCAAAATTTATCGAAACGATCAACAACTCCAAATATGCAAATCCACCAAATATTTAAAGAGAGCAGCAAAACGTAATACGCGTATAAAAAATTTGGATGATACAGGGTGTAAATCAGATAGAGCCACCTCAGACGCCTTTGCTCATCACTTGACAAATATATTTTAGCCATATAAATTTAACAGCCTAGAAGAAAATAAAGAAATACAAGAATTCTAGACTCACCATGTCAAATGGACTTTCCCTTAAAGCATATCTCACCTAATGAAGTGCAAGCTGAGATCAATGTACTAAACAAGAAGAAATCTCCCGGATATGACCAAATTAATGCCAATGTTGTCAAAAAGTTAACTCTAAAAAGTATAATATTTTTAACTTTAATTTTCAATTCAATGTTTAGATTAAATCATTTTCCAGCACAATGGAAATCTGCCGAAATAATCACAGAGACCAATAAGTTTGCTTTCAATATTTTCTAAAATATTTGAAAAAAAAAATGTTTAAGAAGATTGCTGCCAGTGTTAGAGAATGGAAACATAATTCCTGATCATCATTTTGGCTTTCGGCATAAGCATGGAACTCCAGAACAATGTCACAAAATCATAAATATCGTGATGGATACTCTGGAGAATAAACGTTATTGTTCTGCCGTTTTTCTTGATATTCAACAAGCTTTCGACAGAGTATGGCACCTCGGATTGCTTTTTAAAGTTAAAAAGTGTTACCAGCTGCATATTATTTTTTTTTTAGAAGCTATCTCTCTCAAAGACAGATTTTTTATAAGAGTTAACGATGAAAGATCAGATTTATTTCAAATCAAAGCTGGAATTCCGCAAGGCAGCGTACTTGGGCCAATATTGTACACCATTTTAACAGCAGATGTGCCGTCAACCAATGATGTCATTAAAGCTACATATGCAGACGACACAGAGATTGTTGCAACAAGTCTATGTCCGTCGGAAGCCTCGAGCTTTGTACATATTGAGAAAAACCTTCTTGAAAAATGGCTTAAAAAGTGGAATATAAAAGTAAATTCTGATAAGTCCAGCCACATTACATTCACATTAAGAAGACAAGATTGTCCCTCATTGTATATAAGTGGAGAAGTGGAAGCCACATATACAAGCTAAACGCCAACAACTTAAATTAAAAACTCGTAAGTTATACTGGCTACTAGGACCAAAGTCAGAACTCAATTTCAACAATAATTTAAGGATATATAATATAAAGCCATCTTAAAACCAATTTGGTCGTATGGAATTCAACTATGGGGTACGTCAAGCAAATCAAATATCGATATACTGGAAAGATATCAGCTAAAACTTTACGACTGGTGACAAATGCTCCTTAGTTTTTGGCAAACAAAATTATTCAAAACGATCTTCAAATTTTAACAGTCCACGAAGAAATATAAAGATTTAGCGAAAACTATCTACAAAGATTAAGCTACCATGCAAATCCTGTTTCCATTTCTCTCCTAGACAAAAGTAATGTAACTAGAAGACTGAAGATGTACATACGTAAGATTTACCTTTTAGAAGCTAATTATATTGTTACAGTCTTATTCACAAAAATATTTTATTTTATGCGTACATTAGATATCAAACACTTTTTGTTTTATCAATCATTGATAAGAATTTTAATTCACAAACGTTTAATAACATAAAATAAACTATTAAACAGTTTTTATAGTATTGTAGTTTTATGTTGGCAACATCATGTCATATTAAATGTCAATTTACGTTTAGTGATGCATACAATAATGAACCAAATATTTAAATAATGTTTTTATAATTAAAAAAGATTTATTAAAATAGCAATAATATTATTTAACATAACTTAAATTATCATTGTTTAATGTTTATTAACAGAAAATATTTATATTAATATAAAAAAATGGTGTTAAAATTTTTTTAAAAAATGATTCACTGAACGAGTACAGAAAAGTATCCAAATACCGAGCTTGGCATTACTGTTTGTACATCACTATACTATTTTGTTTATTTATGATACAAATTGTGAATTTTTTATTTATTATTTTATTTTTAAAATCAATAAAATACAATGCTTTAATTATGAAAAAACAAATCATTGAATTATGATATTTTCTCTATTCTAAACATATTTTTCCCAAATATTAATAGTTAATTTGATATTTATTACCTGGAAGCGTATCGTTTTCTGTAATTGCAATATTGTGCAAATCAGATAGTGATAACTAAATTTCTTGCATTTGTAAAACTAATTGTAAGTCCACCTAATAAGCCACGAAAACGCTGCTTCCAAACCCCAAAATAATTTGGGCGTTATTGTATTTCATTTCATTTGCATTTTGTAGTGTTAAATGTTGTAACGAAAATATATATACCCAGCAAAAAATTTTTGAAAAGGTAATCGAGTGTGGAATTAAGCATTTTTGGCAGAAGAACTTCCCGACTAGATTTCTAACTTAATGATTTTAACAAGGCATGAGACTTTTATAATCAGTTACTGAGAATTGATTACATTTATTATTGTAGGAACTAATGAGTATCATTAGTACGGTAGTCTCTTTTAACATAATTACAACTTCCTTTTTTTTTGTAAGCGAGTAACAAAATATGGTAATCACAAAAGTAAGTCGTTATGTGGCAAGTACTTTTTAAGGTAATGTCTAATTTTTTGCTGGGTAGTTGCTATTTATACCCGGAGTTAACTAACAAGCGTCCTCTAAAATCGACATTTGAAAACGTTGCTTGATAACTGACTTTGCGGCAATAATACGTACTGCCTCTCCATCTTTTTACTGAACCTAAAATGTGTTTCGTAAATATTTAAAACTATTCGCCTCCCATACTTACCTCTCTTCGGCCCCAACAACGCAAAGCCACCAAAACCTGTAACTTGGCTGAAGTTCCATAGCCTCTTTTATTTAATCTATCTCATCCTTGGCCATGTTTATAATTTTTTGAGCCGTTTCCTTATTAAACCTGTATCTTGAATTCTCCTATTAAAAGTTTTAGGACGTTTTGACATTTTGGGCAAGAGTATCTGCAATAATTTTGCATTATATTAAATGTTTACATTTATATTTAAGTATGTTTTAAAAACTTATCTATTGTAGAAATTAAATTTATAATATTGTTGTATTTTTTTATTAATAGTTTTTCACACTTTTTCAGTCACAAATTTTGCGGGAAAAATGCCCTTCAAAACAGGAATACCTACTTATTGAAAGTTTAAAGAAGGGTAACTGCTACATTAAATATTTGAAATTTAATAATGATTAATAACAGAGTAATAGTGCTATTAAGCATTTGTGAATACTACTTTAGCGATTTTTTCTTATTAACCTCTTATTAAGCAGTTTAAAATTTTTGTGAATAAGACTGTTAATATGTAAATAATGTTAAATTTAACAGTTTTTAACAGAAATTATTTAATTTGCTTATTGTCTTTAGATAGATTGCAAATGAATAATGAAATAAAAAAGGCATTTTTCAGGTTCAAATTGCTCCAGAAAAAGTACAATTCTAAGAAAAGTACCAAATTCTTGTTTGCCAAATTTTAATATTATCGAAATTCTTAATTTAAAGAATAAGAACATTTATTTACCTCTTTAAAAATAATTTGAAATTATTGTTAATTTTTCCAGTATAATATTTCCACTTTTAGGATACATGTGTAGTAGATGTCAAATCCGACAAATACACACCAAACTAGTGACGTATATAAATGTACACGCAACATTACGTTGTATACATCAAAAAGAATGTAGATTTACCAAAATACAAACAAACCAATCAATAAACCTTTTTGCTAAATTACACTCAATCTATTTTGAATTGCATGAAATTGACAAATAAGTCAATTTGTAATTGCGTTTTGTAAGTGTCAAACAGAAATCAATTTGTATTCGTTAAAAGAAAAAAAATCTGAACACCTGACCGTAAGGCACAGTTGTATTTTTCTGATTTTCATTTTCAATATTTTGAACGTTAGCTAGCTGACATTGTTATCAAAAATTCTGTGAAGAAATTTTACATTTCTTAAGCCATGCCGCTTATATATACAAACGTAGTCTTTTTTGTATGCTGTCGTGTAATTTAATACATGTAAATACACATTTTACATGACTTTTACAACTTTGTTTTGTTCAGTGTCTTGTCCTTAACGAAATTAATTGACATCTGCAGGCTAAACGAATCATAGAACCTCCTTTAATTCCAGCTTAATCTTCTTCAGACATCAAACACACTGAACTATAAATTGTACTGAAAACATCAACTACAGCAGCAACAGTAGGAATGGCTGATAAATATGTTTTGTGTCAACAGGCCATGTGTCAAGTTGTCGCCACGCGTTGCACTGAACTCTATGAACCAACGCATAAATTTATGTACAAATGTGTGCTTGTATGTATGTAGGGTTGACTGAAGAGGTGCCTCTATTTAAGTAGTTTGTTTTAAGAGAAGCTAAAATAACAAGGATACAACATGCAAACATGCATATGGCGCGTCCTTAAATAAACAAATCAATGCCCGCGCGTGTCCTTTAAATGCAGCTGCAGCACAGCCAACTTGTATTGTGTGTTTTTGAAGATCCTTTTTATTTATTAAAATTTTCTATATCATAAATTACACGGCGTTGACAATTTCTCCACGTTGGTTAATCCATTACTATGTTCTAAAAAGGATGTTTAATTATTTTCAGAAGATTTTGTATTCCTTTTATTGTTCTATAATTATGTTATGTATGTTTTGTTGCTGCCACCAAAGCAGTGCTCTTGCACCTTTTATGCTCCCTATTAACTGTTATTAGTGTAATTTTTCTTCTAATATTCAAGTGGTTGTTATGCGTGTTATTTAAGATTTTGGTTTAAAGTCCACTTGGGAGTCTTTAAGAAAAGGGATACTGCTTGTTACTGTAGCAAGCTGCATATTGTTTCATACACTCCATGTGCATTGAGTATTGAAAACATATTAAATTAAAATTTATTAAAATTTAAATTTGTTCATGGCTGTCAGCAAATAAAATTTACTGTTTAACACTTCTACTTTCTAAATTGTACAGAGGCAAAGCAGATGTTAAAGAAATCAAGACTAATTTGAGACATAATTTTAGTGTATTTGGTTGCTACTTTTTGAAAGATATTTTTTTATGAGGATTAATTTAACGAAAGTTTCTTGTGGCTTCAAGTTAAAACCAAAAACTTTTTTTAATATTTGTTGTCCAATTGCCAAGTGTATAATCGAGGCAGGTTCAAAAGTTATCATCCCTTCGTGAATATCACTTGCTTTGAAATATTTTCCTTCTTCCACAAATTTTAATCGTGAACAATTTATTTACCAGGAATTATTTTTCCTATCGAACTTTTTCCTTTTCCGTTTGACTTGAACAATTTTTTACAGAATAAATATTTATAAATGTAATTGATATTTTGCAATTCTCTTAACTTGTTATAACACCGAATTTTTCGTCTTTCTAAATTTTTAAACTCCGTCAGAATATAAAAATTTAACAACACAGAACAATTCAGCTTTTTTAAAACAAAATCTTCAAAAGCACATAATAATGTCAAAAACACATATACAAATTTTAACCTTTAAATTGATATTTGAAGCTTAAAAAATGACAGTAGCAATAAATCCTTAATTTTTTACTCGATTTATAATGTAAAGGATGTTTTCTTAAACGAATAGATCATTAAAATGGACGAAAACAAAGATGAATTTTTTAAATTTACTGATAATTAACGTTTCTGTCTTCTGGTATTATAATTCAAATACGACTTCCGTCATCTATGACTACCACGTCCGGTTCGTGGAGGTCCAGTTTTCAATAACTTTTTCCAACATTGGTGCCCGCATATCGGTAATAACGCAGCAAATATAATCCTCCAAGCAAGGTTCATAGAAGAAGTTGTCGAAAGACAATAAATCTTGGCACATAGGCTTTTTTTTTGAATCAAGAAAAAAATGTAAAAATCGAAATGAACCTCCCATACAAAGTAAACATTAAATTTTGACCTACGGCATTATTTTTTATTACATATTTTAAAAGTATCCACTACTTTTACATCCACTTCCCATACAACTTGTATTTGAAAGGCGCATAGCTCCCTTGATTTTTAATGCATCATTTCTTTTTCACAAAAATTAAATATTGTAACTTTAGAATGGGCTCCTATAAATATATATACCTGATCAACCCACTTTTACGCCCATCTCCTATAGGAACAACAAACAGAAAAAAACATAAATAAAGTAAGCATAGTTTTTTTTTATAATTTTTTAGCATCATTATCGTACTCCAATTTTGAGCGAAATCTATTTATAAATGAGTCTGAAGACAATAAAAGATTATGCATTACGTGTTCCTTAGTGGCTAAACGTCCAGTTCTTCGCGAATGATGTAATCTATAGGCTGTATAGTCTTTATTTCTCGCTTTCTGGACTTCCTCGGAAAGCATACCTGATACAAATAATCAATTAAAATGTAAAAAATAAAAATTTAATCATTGAAAAAGGGCCTTTAGATAGCGTAACACCTATTGGCAGAATTGCCTATGTTTTATTCTGCTACCATAAACCAGTATCTTATACACAGTTATAGGCATGTAGTACCAGCATTTGAGATCAACAAACAAATTGGCAGTATACATGCAATATACAATATGAACTTTGTTAGTGTCGACCGCTGTATTACAAATTATTGCTGTCAAAATAATTTCAAATCTTTGTATTAACTCCTTTTTATGACAATTACATCTGCAGTTTTGGCTGGATTTTCGAAAAATCTTCTTGCCGTATTGCCACCGTTTTTTTATGCCCATACCTTGCTTCACTGCGTCTTCATGAATTCGATAACAATTAACACTAGTATGTATATTACATTAGGTAATAATTTTAAACAGTAAAGAATTATGGCAACAACAACATGCATGAACGAAAGTTTATGTTTTGTTACTTCATCACTTTATAGTTTTTACTGTTTTTTTTACAAAGGATGTAGCGGCTGCTGTCTGGGTTACCAGACTGCTGGCCGCGCTGGTATGCTGGCGTTAAGTACCGGCTAGGGCTCGCCCTCTTGGGGTGGTTCTTGCCAACACATCCGGTCATTTCAGCGTCTACAAATAATCATACTAGTTGTGGTTTAAAAAAAAATTGAAAGGTTGGTAATTATTTAAAAGTTTTGGATCCCGCAGCAAGTCTAGCCAGTTCCCTGCATGCACACACACAAAACTCCTCTGGCTGATGTTCTGCCAGGAAAACTAAGCCTTCCCACTTGAGGCTGTAAAACCTCGCCATGGCATCGTATTTAATTTAGTTTTTGGATGCCCCAAATACACACTTTACCTTCTTTCCTTACTCTGCCTTTCCCCTACTTACCGCTTTTAATAAATTTAAGCCATTATAATTAATAATAATTTAGCAATTTCATTTAAAATATAAAAATACAAACATTTTGTTTATTAAATAATAAAAACAAATTAAAAGAATTTTTCTACTTTAAATAACAATATTTAAATTAAATGCGTGGTAAAACAAAAATAGAAAAATCTAATTCAAAAATTATACATTTGATTTACAAGAACAATGCGAAAATTTGGAATAAGAAATAGAAAAAAAAAAAAAAACGAAAAAACTAATACCAAAGCAATTAGTAAATTAGTAAAAAAATTAATTTTAAAGAAACATATCAGATATATTTTTGTAATAAAAGAAAATTTACATATTAAAAAACATTGATTTAATTTAAGATTTCTTGTTTTTGAAATTTTCTCCCTGATTCTAGGCGGATGAAATGTATTCTCGATGTAGTGCAGGAACTGTCGTCAGGACGTGACGTGTTCTACGTCCTACGTTTGGGTACGTACGTATTCAATTAAAAATTTTATATATTTTACTTTTCCTTTTTTTTTTTTTTTTTTTTTTATATGTAAAGAAAAACACTGTGGATAATATTCCGTGGACGCGAGACGAACTATAGGTTTGAGCTCAACCCTAACCGTGCACTCTTGAATCAAAACACTACCAAGCGGAATTATAATAATATTCGTTAGTATTTTCCCTAAATTTGATATATGGCTAAAGCTAAATATATAATTGTTTTATATTGGCAGTCCGTAGGTCGTACGTGGTACAGTCTGATGGTCAAATGGCTGTTACCTGACACCCCAGGAGTGGTTGTGCCTTCTTCTGCGGTGGACAAGTCCCTCGGTGGAAGCGACAGCGAAGAAGGTAGTGCTTTGCAAATTTAAATAATTTAGTTACAATTTTTGAAAAATTTTTTTGAACAATAGTTTTAATTTTTTTTGCTTTTAGTTCTAAGTACTTTAAATTTGTTTTTTTTTTATTGTTTCTGCTTGGGTTAAATATAACTTGTTTCTTTGTCTTTGTGTTTGTAAAACTTTAATTTCTTTAGTTATTTTGTTTTTGAACTATTATAAAAATTTTGTAGCTTATGATTATCGCATTGAAGTTTATTTTTAAAATCACTAATATTTATTTATAATCAAATGATTCAAAAATTTTACTTTTCAAACAAAATAAATTGTTTCCAAAACTATTGTCACTTTCTGATTTTTGTCTTATTGGAATTAAGTTTTAAGGGTAAGTTTACCTTTCCGGTAATAACTTCTTCAAATTTTGATTAACTTTCTTTCCGGCACACCTTGTCGCTTCGATCTCAGTATTTACAAAAAAAGCCAAATTATTGGTGAGTTCCACCAAAGTAACCTCTTAGACGCCACAATATGTCGTTTAAGGTCCGTTTTAACTATTTTTTTGGCTTTTCAGCTATTGAAAGCCTAATTTTCCTGTATTTTCTTTTTGCCCTTTTCCCATCTTCCCTTTCTTTTCAGCATTATTCATTCACTCTGCCGTACCCTTTTCACTGGGTGCACACGACAAGGAGCAGGTAGGAGCTGCTGAATTTTTTAACTTTAAGCTGAGACTTCAAGGTGTAATTTGACATATTTCTATAAACTGCGCTCTACAGTGCCATGCAGTCCACTGAAGTTGATTAACATTGAAATTTTGATGTTGCTTTTACTTTGTTCTACGAAATTTTTTATGTGGCACTTTTTCCAACATTTTAATGCAAGTGTTATCTATGACAATTATCATTTACGAAAGTATACAACAAAGTCAAATGATAAGTTTACTGTGATTGTACCAAAAAATTGAATATACAGTAAATTGCCATTTTAAATAAGCGAACATGTAAGAACTTCAAGCGTGTCTGTCCAAACAAATAATAAATATATCAGCCTAATATTACAGAATCATAATACTTTGATATCTGACAAAAAAATACCAAAAAATATCCAAATCGGAGAACATGTAAAAAATTAATTCCGGACACTCTTCAACTTATATGCGCCGTATTGTTAAAACCACAACTCCTGTAATTCATGGTTGTTCAGTAGTTCAACGAAAAATTTAGTAATCAGCGGTCACCAGCCTATAAAGCACACCAAACAGTCAGTTTTTTTATGTTATGGTATTTTACTATACACTTGATGATAATCATCAGTTCAAATACTTAAATTGAACTTCATTGCCAAAAAAATTCTAATATGAAATCAGCAGCCATATTCTGTAAATCGCTAAAGCTAAACCTTCATCGCTAAAAATCAAAAAAATCTATTTAGCGATTTTTGGCTAGAAATGCAATTCTGTAAATCTTTTTCTCTAAATTTGTCATGCTTTTGAAGTTCAATTTGCCACAAATGTGGCGTTTGTTCTAATTTTGTATTCTCTAATTCAATTAAACGGTTTTATATTCCAAAAAAATTCTAATTTTTAGCAACGAATGTTTTGTGGTGCTAAAATGTAAGTAAAGCAAATATGATTTTTTATTTGATGTTAATTGTGTAAATTTTATTTATTTTAGACAAAAAAAAAAAAAAAAAAAAAAATAAAATGAAAATAACCAAACGGGTTACAAAGGACCAGAAATATATTTTTTGTATGAAAACATATTTAACTGAAAAGAGTTCATTTTCAAATTTGTTATTAAAATACATGTCTATGTGAAGTATATTAATTCTTGCAAAAAAAACGGCTTCAAAACTGATTTTAGCTGTCTATCTATAACGGCTAAAAATTTGCCAACATGCATCAAATTGAATAAACTATAGGGGCACCCTTTAGTTTCCAACTCTAAATTTTATACTTGTTGTTATAGCGAACTAAGCAATACAGTTTTTTGTAAACTTTTAACCTTCTGTCTAAAACTATTCAATTAAATTTTTAATTTTGAAAATTTATACTTGTTTTCATGACGGTCAGAGTAATCGGAATCTTGTCCAATTTTCAAGCCTTTGTCTAAAGATAGGCCTATATAGTTTAATTTGCTTCACCTATAGGGACACCCTATAATTTGTAGATTTATTTTTATATTACTTTTTGCTATTGGGAGCTTTAGTGATATTCAGTTTTTTTTTAATTTTAGAGTGGTGCCTTTAAGGTTCATAATATACTTAAAAAATATACACGTTGTATGGGGATACCGTTTAATTTTTAAAATTATAAACTGTTTTTAAAAAGAGACTAATCTTTAAGCATAAGCTTTTTAATAAAAATTTTTAAAATCCGTTTAAGAGTGACTGATTTATGCAAGCACACACATAAAAAGCGACATTCAGTCGAATTGATGAGCTCCTCCTTTCTTGGAAGTCGGTTAAAAAGAAAAAACATTAGTATGCATTTCAAATTAACTTTTAAAAATTTTTATTTCATTGTTTATTTTAAGAGCAAATAAGATACGGCGAAAATATAAAACTTTAGCTAAGCGTGTGTATATACATACAGTATACAAATTTGGAGATACAGCTAAAATATTCACCGTAATTTATTTTTAACTTTTTAGCGATCGAGATTTAGATTCAGCTACGAGAATTACAGAAGAAGGCTGTAGGAAAGTTATCGTCATGTGAAATCATTCAATAGTTATTCAAACTAATGCTTTGATTGACGATTATGTTGACCATAAAATGAACATAGTGCGCGATACGTTTTTCGAACAGAACAATGATTTTCAATATAAATTTGCACAAATTGAAAGCGTGGCAAAGTAAATATAAATCGTTTGACAGTAGACATAATGGCCTCAAGTTAAATCAGTGTTACAATCTTGCCTTTTTTCGCAAAATAAAATGAGACAACATTAAGAAGTAAAAGGATTTCTTAAATTTAAAAAAATAATTTCTCTTTTGCGTATAGGCCAGTCTCTAATTCTACGTATGTGGTTTATTAATCTTAGAATCTTATATTCCTTTAACCATATCTGTATTCCCATATATAGATACGGTATATGAAATTCTTCCCTACCATAAAATTTTCTGTTCAAAAAATCATTTTTTCTTAAACTAAAAGTTTTGCTTAGTGTCTTTGTCCTAACTTAGTAAATGAAAAGGTTGCTGTATTAGGAGAAAACTCACAAATTTTTCAATCATAAACAACAACCTTTTGTAGGAATACAAAACCAAGTTGAAAAAAGACGTGGAATAAATAGAGGCAGTCGTGGTGCTGTAACCGCTGCCTCGAAGGACATGGACCGATCTTCCTGACCTTCAATAACAAAATTTTCGAAACTATGCTTAATCGATTTTCCCTAGCTAACACGAACACAAAAATAGATATTGGAGAAACTACAAACGGAATGAACACACGTGGTGAAGGGTATAATGGTAACTTGAGAGGAAGAGTGCACTTCATATTAAGTTAAAATATTAGAAACCGTGTTTGATACATATCGAAAGAGCCGCTCCAACTTAATTTTTCAAATCATAAATGCATAAAAATTAAGATAAATATAGAATAATCGCTCATTATTCTTTCAGATATCTTTAAAATTTATAATTTTTTAGGCATGGTCTGTTACGTAAAATATATAAAGATGTTATTAATTTTTATTAAACATAATTTTTTTCTGTTATAAGCTATTTTTGTGGCGTGCCTGCTTAATTGTTAAATTTTGTGATGACCCTTCCATACTTTTTATGAGTATTTATTTTTCTAGTTTTATTGTATTGCATTTTTACTGTCATCACTTCTGAAGCAATTAATCATTTTCAACAAAAAACATTTTTGTGATTTTTTTACGAGATAAATGTCACAACATCATGACAACAACTGTGACTAAATTGGTGCACAGCAGTTTAAGTTGATGAAAACATTCATGCAATTAAATTGGAAACCATAAACAAATACTGACACACACACACACACACACCTACTAAATTCCTGAAGTGATGTTCCGTGTGTCCTTTAAGGAGAATACTCTAAAAGAAAAAAGTGTAATTTTTGTGTTGAAAATTTTTATTATTAAAGGCGTTGAATATTTTTGAAAGTGTTGTCCGTTTTGCCATCATAAAAATAAATAATATATTTTTGTTATGGTTTTAAGGTTTAATGGGAATGTTTTGGCTTTTATTTTCGGCACTTTTATCTATTCATGTTGGGGGAGTTTTTATAGTCCAGTTTTATTTTGACTGCAGTGTATTTTTTTCAGCTCTTATTTATTTATATTAAATTTTTATTGTTAATTCACCTGCCAATGTTACAGCTGGTGCTGTTTTCTGTTGTAGTAAAATGTGAACTTTTCTTACTTTAGCTGAAATTTTGATTAGGTACGTTTGTGTTTTTAAAAGAAATATTGTAAAACTCGTACAGTAACCTAAAGGGAGTAGTGCTTATATTACTCCTAATCTAAAAACCTGCCAGCCCACAGTTAGAAAAGTTATATACAGCATTATTCAATTTGATTGCAGTAAATATTTTACCATGGACCATAAAAGTAGAAACTTTTCTTCAGTACTTAATAATTAAAAAAAAGTATGGTGTTTAACCCATTATAGGCCAGCGTCCTATTTATAGGACATTACAAAAAATGAACTTTTTTGGCCTTTATATAGATTTTATTCTTAAAGTATTTTTTTTATAGTTAGTTGTAATCCCAAAGAGCATTCTTACATATGTTTGGCCTTATATAATTTGTAATCGTAAAACGATTTCTTGACGGTTATGTATAATCTCAAAAAGCGTTTTTACAACTTTATATATATGTTTGTAAAAGTTGGGCGCTAATGGGTTAAAACATTATAGTAAATTTGGAAAAACAATTGCCATTAATTAATTCATTATATGTATAAAACAAAATTTTATTTTAAATTCGTTTAGTAATTGCTTACTTCGCTTCCTTTTAATATAATAATCACACATATTTTTACAATCTGCAGCTTCTAAATAAAAAGAGCTGTCACAGATAAATATTAATAAATAAGCGAACACAGCTATTGTATGTTCTGCACAAGTAGGCAACAAACGACGCATGCCCTCATCACTGGAATTATTGCAAATTCTGTTTTGGATTTTAATTTTGGGATTTTATTTGAAACAGCATAAAAATCTATTTTAAGTTGCCTCTTAAAAATATTTTATTACATTTAACTGTTTTTGGCTGTAAAATTTTGGAGTAGCGTTGGTTGTTTTGAACGTAATAAATAAAATAAAAAGTCATCCTAGTGCCACTGGGATGACTTAAAGTTTATATTGTTTATTTGATTATCTTGTACAACAAATTGGTAAGACAGAAATGTTTAATGTAAAGTTTTTTTTTCACGTTAAACCAAATTCTTGCAATTTCTATGTAATAAACAAAAATTTTTATCATGCAGAGGACTTTTATGAAAACTTCTTGATTGTGTTTCTAGAAAAAGGAATCCCTTATTTCAAAACGTACACGTAGAAAAAAGGTCACTAATTTCCTTTGCAATCTCTTTTTATACCCTTCATAGTTTCGAAAGAGTTGCTATTGAAAATCAGCAAGATCGGTGCATTGTGTGAGAAAGCGACTGTCTTTAATTTTTTGAACAATTAATATGGCACTTACACGATGCAATTTTTAATGAAATTAGCATGAAATTTTTTGTTTTTTTATCAAGCAAAAGGAGTAAGAAGTATGATCTTGCTTGATTTTTATGTTACTGTTACTAATGTTTACTTTTAGTTAACGCATAATGCTGTAACTTAAATAGAAAATTGAGAAAAATGCCGCAAAAAATTGCATAGTGCGAATCTGGACTAAGTAATAAAAGAAAAAAAAAACACCAAGTGAAAAAATTGGCGCTCGTCCATATTTCCGAGTTATGGGCTCTGAACTTTTTATAGAAACGTACGATTGTGCACGATATTTTTAAAGATATTAATATGGGTATCATTTAAAAGCTTTTAGAGAGATATTTAAGAAAATTTATTTTAAGAAATTTTTCGAAACAATATGACATTTTTCTTGCTTCTACAACTGCCTTAAAATTGCTCAAATATGACTATATTCGGAAATATAAATCCCGTGTCTTTAATTAAATAATTTGCAAAGTGCCTGTGCATAGAAATAAACTATCGTAGTGCTTTTAATATTTTATTTTTCATCTATTTTCAACTGTATAAAAATCCTTAAAAAAAAGTCATCCATATACAGTTGAGAAAGAAAAAAAGAATTACTGTTGGTTATTGTTGTTTTTGCTGGAACTTTAGTTTTTGTTTTTTCTTTGTTGTTTAAACAAAAATCTTTAATTTATTTAAAATGTTTGTCAGAAGTTTCCTGAAAAGTTAAGTAAGCGGTAACGAAATGGCCATCGGGATAGTAAAAAATAGCACGAAAAAAAGATTTTATTTTAAAAATTTATTAATATAGTAAAAAATTCCGGTTGTTTAATTTAACATAACAGTTTTCGTTAAATTTCTTTCTTACATAATTAAATGCAAATTTTAAGACTCGTTTAGTAGTGTAAATGAGCCTTAAAAAATATAGAGTGACCAAGTTTCTCACACCCACAAACTTATAGGGCAACAGTTGGTAACATTTATTATTGTAAACTTTTTAATAAGTGTGTTGTTATAAAAAGACATTAAATATTGCTTTATGTATGTTTACTTAACTTACAAACTAACTTTATCTATCTATTAACATTACAAGAAATAAAAAAATTTAGAAATCGGTTCACTTTTAACAAAGTTATAAACTCTGAAACATTTTTCTAATTGACTCGTTGTGATACTACGCAGCAGTGGAACAGGGTGTATGCAAATGCAATAGACGAAAAGCTTATGTTCTCCTCTAAAAATAGCAGTTTGTTTAATAAAATCGGGTAAATAGTTTAGAAGTTTCAGACTTTATTCTTTTTTTTTTTTTTTTGTATTTTACGTCACTGTGCGACATTTTAAAATTATTCTTTATTTGCAGTTGAGTAAGAATGTTTAACATTCTTTCAGTTTCAGAAAACGCCATAAAATTACTTTTGTCATTAATTTTGCTGTTTGTTTCAGCTGATCGAATTGCTTTACCAGTTGAACGTATAATATTGCAGGGTCTGTTTTGCTTTTCCTCTTGCCACAAATAAAAAATAGTACGAATCCGCAACGAGCTTGATACTAATAAACAATGACAAAAAGAATTCGGGCCATATCGTTCAGCTGAACTTTAAATATATTGAAATAAATACTTGTACAGTCGGGCCTTGATTATTCGTGATGGTTGAGACCAGGTACGGATAATCGATCTTCAAGGTTAATCGAATAACAATTTTAATTATACATTCAGTTTTTTTTTTAATATTATTATTATTTACCAACTTAACCCTATTTTTGAGCTAGCATTTTAACAATCACATTATTTTTGAATGATCGTTCATTATTTTAACTTTGCCTTCAATATTTAAAACGTTTCTTTGCTTTTTACCACTGGTAAGATGCCATACTAAATATATTTTGATATCAAATTTCATAATTAAGCTAATCACTTGTAAGTGTCGTATGCCGTTTTCATACTTATTATGTATTATGTATTTTGTATGTATTAATTTAAAGTTAACTAAAAAAAAGCGATCACGGTGAAAAAGGTTAATCCAAGCAAACAATTTGAAAACATTGCAACCAAAAACAATAGACTGATCTTTGACCATCACGGTTAATCTAGGCAAGACTGTAGCTACAAAATAAAAAATAAAAAACAGGAAAAGTATTATTTCTATTATTTATTATTAATTATCTACGAATGTTGACGGTTGCTGAAAAATCAGTACTATCTTGTTTCTGACGGTGTCTGACACATGATCAAAATATGTAAACAAAAACACTGTTGTAATTATAACTAAATACGTCACTTTAAACTCTGTTACAAATATTGGAAGCCTTTACATTCAAATACTTAAATTCTTAGTATTATAAATAAACATAAAATTTGGGATTTTCCCATAAATTTCGTATGCTGTAAACAAACCTTAACTTTAAACCATTATAACTTTAAAATTTGTAAAAATTTTTGGAAGATATTTTAAATATCATCTAGCCACCCTCGTGACGCAGTACCTTGCTTGTATCGTTAATCTTCTTTAGACAAATTATTCTTGCGGGCAAAAAGTTGGTTTGTCAAAAATTGCATATCCATTCCCAAAGTTGATTCGTCGTGTTAACGGATTGGCCGCTTGATACCACTACGTTGGGCATTGTGGTTTGGTTGTTGATTTAACTATTGTACGCAACTTCGCTTTTGACAATTGAACAAAAGGAAGGCAAGCAACATTCAATTTTGCTGAATGATGCTGAACCGATTTGTTTTCTTTATTTGAAAGGTGATGCCAATAGTGGATAACCTTAAAGATTAAAAGGTGTCCCCACACAATATACAGGTTTTTTACGTGTATTATGAACCGCTAAGGGCACCTCTCTACTTTAAAAAAAATTGCATATCAGTATAGCTCCCAATGGCAAAAAGTATTACAAAAATAAATCTAAAAATTTAAGGGCGTACCCATAGGTGACGTAAATTGACCTATATGGGCGCTTACAAATTGGACCGAATGTCGATTACTTTGACCGTTATAGTAACAAATGTTAGTATTAAAAAGTATGAGTTAAAGGGTGCCCAAATAGTTCATATAATTGACTTATAGGCCCATACTTTTAAATAGTTATAGACAGATGCTTAAAATTTACAAAGAACCTAAACTGCTTATTCCGCTATAGTAACAAGTATAAAATTTAAATTAGGGAATTAAAGGGTGTTCCAATAGGTGATGTAATTTGATATTTGTAGCCAAACTTTTGAACCTTTATAGACAGACAGCTGAAACTCACAAGAGATGTGTATTGCTAAGCCCGTCATATCAACAACTCCATAATTTGAAATTTAAATTAAAGCGTGTCCCTTTGATTGATCATAATTGACGTATATGGGCCTGTATTTTAATTTGATATAGGCAAACGCTTGCAAATTGAACAAAATTTCGATTGATTTGATCGTTATAGTAACAAGAACTTACAAGAAACTTACTTACAACATCTGTATTGCTAAGTCCGCTATAAAAATGTCGGGTTTATATCTACAGATAATATTAAACAGATCCTTAGACTTGATGGGAAACTTCTTCTTAAACTATAAAGTAAAGACCCATTCTGGGTAGCCTTCCTTATGAAACGTCGATGGAAAGCAGAGCACATAAAACGTTTCTTCAAATTTCATTTTTTCTAAGTTCTTCCAAATTTTCGGTTCTATGTTTGTTTTTGATATCATGTTCTCTTCGGAACCCGAACTAATAGTTAAGAATATATTCTTTTTCTTCCAAAAAGTTTCAAATTATTTGTCATGAATTAGTTTTGGTCAAACCGTTTTGTGTGTTCTTTAAGTCGATTTTTAAGAATTGGAAATCTGTCTGCAACGCTTTCTGCAAATTTGCTTAATTTGGAAACAAATTGAAATACCTTTTTGCCTTAATCGTTTGAACCGATTAATTCAGAAGGAATTAAAATCAAAAAACAAGAATCGATTTACAGCTCTAAGTTCAGCTTATTTTAAATTTGTATTAAAATTAGCAACTAGAAGAGTCATAACTTCTGGTATTTTCAACGATTTAATTTTCCCGCTATAGAACTAAAAATTCTATAGGGTTCCACAAAGTTACAATTTCTATGTGAATAAATTTAATTTTCTTCGCTTTGTAATAATATTTTGCTCTTGAGTACTCCTGGTTTACTCAAAACTAAAATAGAAAGTACCAGTAGATTATTTATCTGACTTAAAAATTTTATTTTTAACACATGACTAAACAGCATTTTGTTATAATCAAATTGAATATCTTGGCGAAAATTGTGTAATGGGTATAAAGTAACAGGAAAGTAACTGAAAAATAAGTGAATCTCCCCTACTTTCGCGTAATAAACTTTTGATATTTATTATTCTTTCAATTTATTTGCATCCACTAAAGAAGTTTAAATATTTCAATACAAAATTTTATACTTTTATTTGATTGTGCAGCTAGAAGCATAAAATAAATATAAATTTAAAATAATGTGAACTTCCTTTATCAAATAGAGACATGCTCAACAGTTTTTGTTTAAAGCTGCAGCCATATGTGGCAACATACGCTCTCTCGTATACACGTACAGACACTTACAAAATTGTTATACATATTTGGGCCACCACGGAAAATTTGTATAATTCTCATGAAAAACACGTAGTATAATAATGGAATTTTATTAATTTCTCTATGACATTGTGACACTTAAATGAAATGAATTACGTTTTAAAGCAAAAAGCGTATCAACAAAAAAACAATTAGAGTGATAAGTGTCAGGACATTGTTTTAGAAGTTATATGAAAAGACTTTGTGTACTATAAAAGAATATATTTTTAATCCACGAACAAAAATTACCTTTTGGCTGCATAAAACATCTATGAAACATTTCATTGGAAGCAGTTTAACTGCACATATAATACATATGATGGTATGTGCACGAGCAGAAATTGTATATTGGCCCTATTGACAAAATTATTACAAAATGAGTAACTCAATTTTTTATGAAGCTATTAGACAGTATTTTAAGAAAAAACTTATAAAAACGATATCAATGGTAAGCAAATCCTAAAATTACTCTAAATCTAGAGATATGGTCGCGGCTAACAAACCGATACGTATGACTGGAATTTTTATAATTATTTTGTTTCTCTAAATTGTGAAAAAAATGTGTTGATAATTTTAAACTCGGTAAAAGCGTCATGTAAAGTTTTCTGAATTTAACAATAATAGAACAAATACATCCGTAAAATAGCGGACATGCTCTGTGGGAAATCTAATTTCGGCCTACTGCGGTTAAAAAACTAAAGCCATACAAGTGAAGTTAATATTTTATACCCTTCACAGCAGGAGGGAAAGGGTTAATTAAACTTTGTCATTCCGTTTTTAATTCCTTCAATATCCATTTTCGACCCCATAAAGTATATAGGAGTATATTCTGAGTTCTTTTGTAAAGGGAAGTCGATTGAGCGATGTCCTTTTGTCCGTCCATGTTCGTGCCTATGCCATAGATGGCTAGAGGAAATCGATAGGACATAGTTTCGAAAATTTTACTATTAAAAATTATCAAGATCGGTCTATGTCCATTGAGACAGCGGGCATAACACCACCCTTGCCCTTAATTTTACCTTAGTGAACCAACCCCAATCAAAAAAAAAAATAATAATAATAATAATAATAAAAAATGTATATACATATGAGGGGCGATAGAGAATTAAGAAATAAGAAAAATAAACATCAAGTCCAAAAATTTCCGCTCGAACTTATTTCTCGAGTTATGAGTCTCTGTACTTTTCATAGATAATTCTTTCGAAAAAAAAACCGACTTCAAAACAGATTTCATATGTATGCTTATAACAGCTCAAGTGTATGGCCAGATAAATTAGGTTACATTAACTATTCGGACACACTTATATCTCAAAACTTTATACTTTTTCAACTGTTCAATAGTTTGGCAATATACATAAAATTGCAGCAACTATAGGGTCACTCTTTAATTTCCAAATTCAAAATATATACTTGCTGTTGTAGTAGATTTAGCATCTGTTTTTAAAACGGGACCAATCTGTAAGCATAATCTATAATATTAAATTTTCAAAATCGGATCAGAAATGACTGAGTTCTGCGGGCACAAATATAAAAAAAGCAACATTCAGCCGAATTGTATAACCCCCTCGTTTTTTTTAAGTCGGTTAAGAAGTACGATTGATCACTATATTTTTTAAGATATCAATATGGGTATCCTTTCAAAGCTTTTGAAGACATCTTTCAGGAAATACTAAGTTTTAAAAATGCTTAACCCCTTGAGAGCCATGTAGAGATGAGCGATATTTTAGTACCTGTGTTTAAATCACTGTGATTGAAAAATCACTGGTCACTACAGTGACTGAATTTATCAAGTAACAGTTCCGCGTAAGAACCTTTTTTTTTTATTTGTACACATACAAAATTAAATTTGATTTTACTTTTTAAAAGAAAAATATAAGTGCTCTTGACTCTTTCATTCTTTTATATGTCAAGGAGGTTTCATTGCCGTGTAGCCTTTTTTTGCTTCTACTTATTAACGAGAGCTATTCTTCTTACCAAACTTAACACTCACAACACAAAAAATAAATATTGTGTGCCTTTTTTACTTGAACCTATAAAAATCAGTGTTACCGAAAATTTAATTACATCTGCTTTGATGAATAGATCAAAACACCTTTTCCATTATTATTACTTTGCATAAATATTATTTAGTACTATATACTTGCTTTATAAACATGTACTTATGTTTAAATAATAAAAACAAAAAATAACTGCAAACGGTGATCACGGTACCTATTTAAAAGAACGGTGATTTGAAAATCACGTTCACTGGTAACCATGTTCCTCAAAAATCACGGGATCGCTCATCCCTAGAGCCATGATAGTTTTGACGTTTTTCTTATTGTTTATTCTTTATCACCCTAATATTTTTTTTTTGTGATTAAAGCTAATTCACTAAGTAGGAATTAAGCCTATATTTGCTAATTCCTGCAGGTGGTTGTTGTTTTGATTAAAAAAAATTGTTGAGCTTTCACCTGTAACAGCAACCTTTTCCTTTATTAAGTTAGGACAACAACCTTCAACAACCCTTGTTTTGAAAAAAAACCTTTTTTGTACCGAAAAACTTAATGATAGGAGGGAATTTCTTATGCTGATTTTTTGTTTAAACTATTCAATAGGAAATCTGCAGTAGGGTACATGTGGTTATTAAGGCTGTGTCGTTCATGAACGAGCAAGTACATTTAAACGAATCACACAACTGGTCGAAATGATCTGCATACTTTCGCCTGAATATTGCGAATCTCGATACAGAGGGCCGTGTTGATGAGCCTCCTCTTATTTACAGTATATTTATCTTAAAAATATTTATTTATCTTAAAAATAGGTGAAGTTCCCTTGACGTTCGTAACTGTTTTAAAAGTCACGAATATATTCTTCTAAAAATCTCTGAATAAACCGATCATATTAACAAAATTATTGAGATTTATACGATCTAAAAAATCTTTAAAAAATTCTACAAAAGTCGATATCCGCTATCGATTTAAATTAAAGAATTTATTTTATTTGTTTTGATAAAATGCCAGGATCTCTTGTCTAGAATTGTTATTCCTTTAAATTTCTTTTATTTTCCAGGCACAAAAGTTGTAGTCTGTGTAGATTTAAAGGCACAAGTATCATGAAATAGGGCCATTTGCCAAATAAAGCAAACACATATTGTTATTTTCGTTTATCTTTCTTTTATATGTTTAAGTGTAATTTCGTATTTGTGTAAAATAGTTTGTGTATAAAAGTTTATATTGAATAAGTTTTTACAAATGATGCATCGCACCACACCACACAATTCACTGACTGACTTACTAGTAACATGTAGGCAATAAATTTAGAAGTTTAATATTGGTAGCAAGCTATTCGACATGTTACATATTGACCAATTGAGTTTTTAATTAGTTTTTTGTTTTCAGTTTATTCTTTTGAATTTTCAATGACCTCCGTTATTCTTTTTATTGCCTTTATAGTCAGCTTCTTCTTTTTTGTGCATTTATGTCAATAAAATGCTTTACTGTTGTGGCAATTGTTGCAGATATTGATCCCAGATGTTGCAGTCACACAGAACTTATTTTTGTGGTAACCTTTTCGTAAAGTATTTATGTACAATTCATGAATCTATTACGTTGGCAGTAGATGGTGTACATACTGGTGCTTGGACTCGTAACTTAACCGCATGTCTTGTTTCTTTGTTGTTTATCTATGCGCTTTAATGTGTCTATATAAATATTTCTGTTAATATGTGTTTCTTTATAAACAATTTTCGGCTTGACATTGCTAATTTGTAATTGTATTTTATAGTTTTCTATTTTCTTGATAGCACTTGAAATAAATTTGAAGTTTAATTATTATTTTACTTTTCAATTGTACTGAGTGCTGCTGTAAATAAGTTAATTAATTTAGTGTAAAATAATGCACCTGACATGCACTGGTTATTTATAGGTTGGACAAATTATTTCACTAGTTTTGACAAAGTACTTAGTAGTTAGCTGACCTAAACTTTTATTCATTTGCTTCATATCAAGTATTATTTTTACTACACGTTTGTGTATTTGTTGGTTATATTAAATTTTCTTGGCCATTTGAGTAAACTAAGGGACAAATAACCATTTTTTGGATTGATTGAAAATACCTGTTGTCTAACAGGCGTTCGTTATATAGTTTGTTTAAAATAAAAAACTAATTGATGTTGAGCTAAAGGAATCTTATTAACGGAAGCAAGTCTTATAACTTACAATACTTCGAAGATCGCAGCCACACTTTACCACTCCTAACAGGATGGAAAGACGCTAACGTTACCTGTCTGAGTTTCATACCTGCAGTAAAATTTTCTTTTCCTTCAAGAAATTTACATTTTTGCATTAAAAGTTACGTTTGGAAATTTTTCTTAAATAAATGTATTTTATGCAAAATTTAGTAAATAGTTTACTAAACAAAAACAAAACGGAAACGAACCTTATAAGTAAGAGTAGTGTGTAAAAACAGTACAAAAGTTAGCTTACCTGCACAACTAAGAAATAAAATCCTTTTCTATTTAAGAAATATCCAGCTACTTATCGACCTACAGTTTTTGCGGGACATTTTATACGCACATACATACGTACAGTCGGTGGCGCCAACTACTGTAGGGAATCGAGCCAACTGGTAAAATTTATTTTTTACGTTACCGAGCTTAGAATTGTTGGGAAATGTAATAAATTGTGGAAGTAATAATGCAATTTTTTCGCAAATATTTTTTATTATTCTTGAGACAGTGGGCTGAGATGAGACATTCCATAAAGATCAGCTTAAAAATAATAATTTTAAATTTTTTGTACAATGGATTTTGGAACAACTTACTAATATAACTTTGATGGGCATTTCTTCCCAGAAACCGCAAGGTGGTTAAAACTTGTAGGCTTGTTGAAATGGGAAGTCCTTAGTTATTTTTTGCTTCGCCAAATACCAACAAGTTTGTTAAAAAATGAGTTGAAATTTTGACGAATATATATCGTAAACAAAACTCATCATCGTCGAGTTCAAAAGGATTGAACCTCCTTTTATAAATTATAGTCTTTGATTCCTTATGATCGTCAGCAAAATTGCACAATATCTATTTTTATCCTCCAACCTAAAAAGTATATTTTAAATCGTCTATGAATAAGTTTGAGTCGACTGTAAAGTAAAACTGACTTTAGTTCCCTTAAAGTATACTTTATTTTATCTATAAATATGTGCCAATTTTTTTGCAAGTTTGAACAGAATGCTTAGTCTTCCGCAGGAAATGCAGCTCATATTACTTCACAGTCGGAAAGAATTGTTGCGAGAAACATCTTGCTGTTTCTAAACATGAGCCAAGAAACATTTTGTGATTTTCACGATTTAAAGTGCAGCAAAGTTATTTTTTGCCTTTTTGAAACTAAGTTTTTATATGGGATTTTGATTGCATTTGCATGGTAATCTTTGTTAATTAAATAGAATTAAGGCCTCGTTATGCGAACGTTGATGTTAGAAAAACTTAACGTATTTTAACGTACGGGCATTTATGTACTTATAGAAACTTTACAAATGTGACGCATGTCAATAAAATAAACAAAAATAAAACATTGTGCAGCACAATTTGTTCGCGTGTGATTATAATTTTGTTTGTAATTTTAATTTAAAAAACCCGAAAAGAAATAAGTACAATTGTTTTGCAAAAAAAATACTGTAAAAGCTAAAATAATAAATTACAAAACCTAACACAATTTTCAATTTACTGCAGCTGTTCAGAACAGTGTTGAGATTTGTGGCATAGTTGCAGGCACTGTTTCGTACATGTTAATTTGGAAAAAGTACTAAATTAGCTTCGAATGATATTTTACATTGCAATATGTGCAATGTATTGACTAACTTAGTTATCTATTTAAAAAAATATTATTATGTATTTAATATAACTATTTATTTATTATACTTTTATTAAGCAAAATGATAAAAACTGATGAATGATACAATTACTATCAATTACTTCAAAAGTACCTAAAATGGGCAAATGTGCCGCAATGGTACTTAACACATAGAACTCCAGCACTGTCTTACAAATGTCACGTAACAATGCCGTCAAAACCTATTTTATACAGGTTGAAGCGTTACGGAAACGTGACAGTTAATTTTGGTAAGCGTTTGCATTGTTTTAGTATATTTAAAAACAAACGGCCGTTACGTTAGCTTAAGTGGACGTTCGCATAATTGTATCTTTAATATGTTAAGTAAGCTTGATATGTTAAAAAAAATTTTACTTCAATCAATGAAACAAGTACTCTTTCAGTTTTATTACCTTATTTAGTATCTTTACCAAAATTTACGAAATTTGGCCTAATATAACAAAAGTATACATGTTACGTGGAGCCTTCAAAAGTTAAAAAAATGGAAAAATGTAAACAAACGGCAACACTGGTATCATTATTCAATGCAAACTGATCTTGTTCATATTTTTAGTAAAAAGAAAATGATAAAAATTTACAAGTCTGCATTAATTCCGTAACACACGCAAAATTATTTTAAGACGACTACAAGTCTTTTTAAAAACGGGCGGCATGGACTGTACAGTGAAAAAAGCGAATTTGCGTATGCAATGTACTATCTTGAAGGATATATACTTTTCCGCGCAGACAGAAAAGTTATAATAAATGGAATTGAATCTAAATCTAAAGGTGGCGGAGTTGCAATTTATGTTAGATGTGGCATCAATTGTACGGTAAAGCAGAAAACGAGTATTGGAAGTGAAGTTGAGTATTTATTCGTTGAAATATCAAATAACCAAAAACGAAAACTTTTGATGGGAAGTGTTTATAGGCCGCATAGAAACATACGTTTTGACTCATATATGAGTGTTTTGGAAAACATTGCTGTACAGTATGATGATATCATCATCTTCGGTGATTTTAATTGTAATTTACTCAACAACAACGCCTTAATTGATCCAATGTCATCATTGGCTCTAATACCTTTAAACACAACCACACCAACACACTATCACTGGTCTTCAGTGATAAGTCTGGTAGACTTAGTATTCGTAAACAATAAAACAAGGGTTCTGCTATATGATCAAATCTCAGCACCCGTCTTTTCCAGCCATGATTTGTTATTTGTCACGTGTGATCTGCGGTTCGTGTACCAGGATACGTCATTTACCTATAGAGATTATCGCAACATAGACTACAATTTCCTGTACTTTAACTTTGAAAATATTAGTTGTCGCCAGATTTTTACTCTCGGCAATGTTAATGATCAACTTCGCTTCATGCAAGATAGTATTAATACATTATTTGACCTATCTGTGCCCTAAAAACAAAACGTTCAAGGGTACACCAGGTACCATGGTTTACATCAGAAATAACAAAACTAATAAACGAACGTAATTCTGCATATAGAAGGTGGAAAAGATTTAAGACTCCTGAACTTCACCTTATTTTTCGTTCTGCAAGGTAAAAAGTTGTTAAAAGAATTCAAAATGAGAAAAGTTTATATTATAAAAGAAGATTCTCCTCTGCTCTTGACAGCCACTCTAAATGGAAAGAAATAAGAAAAATAGGCATAGCACAGTATAGTGCCCATGAAATAGATGCTGATAAAATTGAATTAAATAATAAGGTTGCGAATGTTCATATACCTGAACCAACACACAATATATATGATGATCTCTGTACTGTCTCTATAAAAGGTAAATTCAGTTTGCGATGCGTAAGCCACTGCGAATTATCCTCAAGTTTTTCTTTTGTAAAGTCGGATGCTGTAGGAGTAGATCGAATTGATCCTGTTTTTTTAAGAATCCTTATGCCAAACCTTTTACCTCACATTACGCATATCTTGAATACTATCCTTACAATTTTGACACACATGCAGAATTACATATGACTCACACATTTTAACCTTCGGCTTACAAAAGGTTTTTATGTATGTCGTTTACCAATACCCACCCGGGTGGTACTACACATTTTCGCATTTTTTAATGAGCAAGAAAGCCCTTTTTATCGCGTACAGCCTACATATTGTTATTAAGCTTAAGAAAGTACACAGCCCACGAAGGGCCAGAGCGCCAAGGGGGAATGCGACATAGTCCCCCATATATCCATCTTGATAACGAGCATATTTAGCAAGGGCGCAGAAAAAAGCGTTATGGACGGATGCTAATATTAATCTAGGGGCTCCTTTGCCTCCTTTGCTAATAATGGGTGCCCACAAATTTATATCCATTATACCCAGCAACCATGTCACGAATCAGGTTTGCGCTAATTTTAAGATTTCTTCGCTTTGACTGGCATGCAACGAGAGCTGCTCGACAACAGGACGACAAGGCTGCAGCCATAAGAGTCGTCTTTGAGATGGTAAATTTTAATTTGAAATAATTTTATAGACCCCATGAATCAACTACAGTAGACAAACAGTTATTTGGATTCCGGGGTCGAACGCATTTTATTCAATATATGCCCTCTAAGCCAGCAAAATATGGCATCAAAATCTGGTGGACATGTGATTCCGATACATATTATCAAGGACAAATAAATACCGGAAAAATTAATAATGCAAGGGATACTAACCAAGGTGAGCGCGTTGTAAAAGATCTTGTCGGCATGTACAAAAACACCATGGATAATTTGTTTACAACATTGTCGTTAGCCAATGACTTACCTGGATGGAAGTTATCCGTTGTAAGTATACTAAAAAAGAATAAAAGGTACATACCAGAAGAGTTTAAGCCATCTGGAAGATGAGAACTAACATCCAGTCTATTCGGGTCTTCTGAAAATGTGACAGTGGTATCATATGTTCCAGTCAAAAACAAATCAGTTGTGTTATTATCTACCATGCACAACAAGAAAAATATTTCTGGTCCACAAAATAAGCCAGAAATAATATTATATTAAAATAAGACCAAGGGTAGCATTGACACTATGGATAAAATGTTGTCGCAGTATTCCACAAAACGTGCAACATTGCGCTGGCCATTAGCAATTTTCTTCAATATTTTGGATACAATAGCACTGGCTTCATTTATTATATATTCCGAAAATAATGGGGGAAAATCAGTAAAGGGATCACACAGAAATCAGTTTATTGAGAGCCATGGTAAAGATTTATGCCGTCCTCCAATAATGACAAGGTCGAAAATACCACAAGTCAATGGAAGATTAGATCAGCCATTGAATGCATGTTGGGTAACAAATTTTAAAAACCAAAAAAAAGGTAATACACCTTTTTTGAGGTCAGTCAGTTACCGCTAACAACCAGGATAACAGCATGAAGCCTGATGGAGTTCCAGAATTAAAATGAAAGGAAAATGCTACATTTGTTACTGCAAGAAACAGAAAAGAAATACAAGGCAAATTTGCGTTAGTTGTAAAATAGCTTGATATTGATCTCTTAATTTTATAATATTTTATATGAATTTTTTAATAAATAAATAACTTCAAAAATGCAATTGAAATAATTATTAGTTCTGCAAGCCATGAAATAAATTTGAAAAATTTTAAAAAATCCGTTTAAAAATTAAAAATATTATAATATTTATGCATAAATCTAAATAATTTAAGATTTTGTTCAATGAGAAAAAAAAGGTCGCCCGGGTGGGTATTGGTAAGGCGAAGGTAAAAAGTCAGATGTAAAAACATGTTATGTATACTTAATTCATGCACAAAGCGTTTTGTTATATGAATGACGCCTGTCTTTGTGCATGCAGAGGTGTATAAAGATCTTATTACCTACAAAATACTCATTTAATTATCTTTGAAAGTAAATAATAAAAATAATAATAAAATGTTTTTGTTAGCAGCACTTCAATAAACATTGTTTAGTAAAATTATTTTTATCTTTAGATCCATTTAAACAGACTTCTTAAACGATACACAAATATAAAAGATTAAGTTACAGTTGAGTTTACAGTTATTTCCGTTACGAATTTTCACTGGTTTTACTCTCACAACTCTTGGAAGATCTGTTAACATGTAGAACTTAGATTTTCTCTTTATTAAGTTATCGAGCTGCGTTTTTGCCAGCTTAAAGGTGATCCAATCAAACTTTTTTTTGAGGCATTACTAATAACACGAATTTGGATGAGGTTATTTCTCAAACGTCTTAGAAGCAGCCAGCTTTATTAATTGTCAAATACTGCATCTTGGTTGTATAAAATTTATTTTGAATTTTTATTTGATGTAACAACTTTAACTGCTGTGAGGAGCTTCCACAAAGTCAAGTATTGCGCACTTGAGAACTAATTTTAAAATTTTTCATATACAGGGCTTGGTAAACATTAGTCTTGACAGTTCATATTTGGCAGTCGAGTAGTAGACACGTGGCAACCTTACTGTGTTGCTTTCTTTAGGCTTGTCAAGGCGTTTAACAATGTTGGTCATTTTAATTCGTAATCTTTTACCTGTTTTAACTTTTTACTTGCAGATTTATTTTTTCCTATTTGCCAGGTCGTACTCAATATGTTCGCAGTGGTAATCATAATTCAGAATGTCTTCAAGTAACCAGTGGTGAACAAGAGGATTTCGCTATAGGACAATTACTTTTCGTACTTTACACGAATGACTTCTTTGCTTGATTGCATGATTTTGAATGTAAGTTCTTTGTTTTTGCTGACGATATACAACTTAAGCCTTAAGGTCATCGTCAGCTCATTGATGTTTTTGAATTTGATGTTAACACACTATTATCCAATGTATCACGCTGAATGACAAATCTAATTTTCGTATTAATGGATAGACATCACAATTAATGGTCAAGTTATTGATTTTGTTGATCGTATGAAATGTCTTGGATTCACCTGGATTCACTGACCATATTGGTGGTCTGATTTCAAAAGTTAATTTCAGTAAAAGAAGGCTGTATGATTTGAATTTATATTTGCACCTTTACATAAGAAAGATTGTTGCTCATTCTTTACAAATGTTTTACCTCTTGTGTTGTGTCGAGGTTTATTCTGGTTGTAATGCCAAAGAACTAAATAGATGTGCTTTACTCTTAAATAGAATCATACGTTTTGTTTAAAAATTAAAAATTCATTATCATACTTTTATATACATACGAGTATGAGAACGGTTTTTTGAGATGTAGTTTTATAAAACTGCATTAAGATTTTATTACTTCTATTCCTCTAAAATGTTTTGGTAACAGAGTGCCCGTAGTATATTCGCAAACATTTCAATTTCTTGCAGACTGACAGAAACCCACAGCTTCTAATTCCTGTTAGAAATCGTTAAATCTAAGAAAGGTCCTTTCATGGTTAGGTTGCCAAATATTTGAACCCTTTACCATGCTACTTTAAAGATGAGAAAGTTGCGTGAAATTTTTGGAAGAAAGAACGTGCCAACAAAACGCACTGTTTATCGTGTAGTGTATGATATCGAAGAAAGAGCGTATGACGGTGATAGGCCCAAACGTGGACCACCACGTATGCAACATCTGAACTGGAAACATTAATGCTACTTAAGAAAGTGTTCAAAACAATCTATTCACCTCAACTCGACGCCGTGCTTAGGGGCTTGGTCCTCAAATAACAACTTTAGCCACAATTTTGCCCAAGGATTTGCATTTATTTCTATTTAAGATTCAGTTGATTCAAGAGCTTCTTCAGTTCGCCCATGACAACTCCGATTTTCTCTGAAAAAATCACAATGAGTGACGAAGAATTTGGATGGATATGTGAATAAACAGAATAGTCGGTTGTGGGCAATGGAAACCCTCAAATGATAAGTGACCTTTGCATTTATTAAAAGTGACAGTCTGGTGTGCAATTTATTCAAAAGGAATCATTTGACCTTACTTTTTTGAAAATGAAAACTGCGTAACGGTAACTGTGCGCAATATCGTAATATGTCTGAAAGCTGTTTAACGCCACAACTCCATGCTTTGGGCTTGATTAACATTATTAGAGTAGAGTGGAGAGTATGGGACCTAACACAGAAAGTGTTAATTAATATGAGTTTTATTCCCACTCATGCAACGCATCGCGCCAGAAGTAGAAAATAAGGTTATGGGAAGGAGTAGTGCTTGTAAACATTCGCTTTGAATCTTTGCACACTTAGAGTGACAGGATATATCTATGCATGGAGTTTATTTTAAAAAACGAATTTAATCTCTAATGAGTAGAGCGATTTACTGGCCCGTTGATTAAAAACATTCGCGTACGAAAGTACGGTTTTCAGGAAAAAGTTTTCTGATTTCATAAGAGCACATTCCGTGTTACACATCCTACATTGTATCGTTGCTCCAATGAATCAATAAAGCTGCATACCCTACTCTTACCGAAGACCTTCTCCTGTAGGCGGCCGAGTTCCTTCAAAATAGTCCTTAAAACATCGTCTCCCGCGTTAAGAATTGTATTCTGACATTTATAGCGAGGAGTTCAGATAATTTTTTTTATTTTTTGGTTAAACCTAGACCAGCAGCCTTATTCTGTAAGTTGCTAAAAATAAAACTCCATCGCTAAAAATCTAAAAAATCCATTTAGCGATTTTTAGCTGTAAAGGCAATTCTGTAATGTATATTGCTTAATTTGGCGATGTCTAAAAATCCAATTCGCCGTAAATGTTTCGTCATCGCTAAAAGTTTCTAATATAAAAAATAAATAAAATTTTTACCAACGAATATTTTTGAGTGCTAAAATTTGGGTAAAACATATACATTTTGTATTTGTGTTTTTTATGTAAATTTTATTAATTTTAGCAATTAAAGAGCAGGAATATATGCTAATTCACTATATATTCGCCAATTTAAATAATCAAAATCGGTGATTTTAATAATTTGTTCGGGATAATTAGCACAATTTTTTTGAAGGTAATAAATTTAATTTAAAATACGCGTGATTTAGTTTTAAATGCTTATTATTTTTAATTTAAATCCATTTTTTCTTCAAAGGCTGTTGTTGACGATTGTTTTGTGTTAACTTTTTGTACAAAATATTAGTGTAAAATAGTTTTGCATCTTGAAAATATGTTTCCATCATTGCGGCGGTTAATAATTCCATGGCTAACCACAACATTTAATTTACACATTTTTTTATTCAAGTAAATACGTTTTAAGTGTGTATATTCGGAGGATTTAAAAAATTTTCTATAAATTTAAAATAATTTTTATAAATACATCATATACATATATTGAAAATTTTTTGTGGGTAAACGCTAATCATTGTAAGGAAAGCGAATCATAAAGCAAGGTAACTCTAATACAAAGCAGTCAATATATTTGTCTCTTTTTAACAGCAATTTATCAAAGTAGAGTAAAGGGATAATTATAGTGATAGGAAATTAATGTCAAGAGCTACCACATTATATTTGTCTCTTTTTTACAGCAATTTATAAAAGTAGAGGGAAAGGGTAAGTATAGTGATAGCAAATTAGCTACGGCGAAAATATACAATTTTAGCTAAGCGATTATAGATACAGAATACAAATTTGGAGATATAGCTAAAATATTTGCCGTAATTTATTTTTAGCTTTTTAGCGATCGAGAATTAGATTTAGCTACGAGAATTACAGAATAAGGCTGCTGGAATTTAGGTTTGGCTAGAAGTATAAAAATAATTATGTCTAGCGATTGCTGTGATAAAAAAAGATTATTTTTGAGAAGAAAAAACTAGAAGTTTTCCAAAAGAAAAAAAAGTTTTTTTTGCCATAGTAAACATACCTTTAAAATTAATTCAAAACTTTTTGCGATTTGCATTTTATTTAGTTAACATGGAATGTAGTTATATGATATCAAATGACCACTTAACAGTTCCACACATTCTGTGTAATCGTCATCTCAAACAGAACAATAACCGCAGAGCAAATAAATGACCACAATCAACTACAAGTTACGGGAATTGTTGATTATTCTGGTGAATAGGAGTTAAAAACTTGATGATGTTTATGCTGCATGTTATTCTATGATTCTACGCAAAAAAAAAAAAAACAATGACCAACCATGTTGAACTCACTCACTGAACATGTGAGTGTCAAATGAAATTGCCAACAGATGACGTGATACTGATAAAAGTGCAAAGTCAAGTCAATGCTGATTTACTTATTATTCGTGTCGTTGCGTTTGTAATTTTACGTATACGCATCATATTTATACCTGCAAGAGAGGAGTAAGTGCACTTTCATATGGAAGAACTTGTGATTAAACTCATGACTGACAAATAAGTTTTATACCAAAATTCTAAAATAGGAATTTTTAAGGTTGGTTATTGTTGTACTAAACGTAATGTGTACTGGTATTTGCTGCTGTTTTATTTTCAGTTATATTGTTTTTGTTGTAAAGCTGCATTGTCATTGTTAATGTTTCGATGTAAAGTCACAGATAAAGTCACAGAATTTATTGTGAATACGCGTAATACAAAATTCGTAATGGAACAACAAAAACAAAAATAACGTGTAACCATCAACTCAATCTCGTACAGCGACCAGACACATCAACGACATTGCTTTGTTGTTGTCGTTATTGCAATTGCTTCTACTTTAGTTACTGCTTCTGTTGTTGTCATTACTGTGCTGTTATTGTTGCAATTTAAGAGCGATTACATGCTCAATGGCATTTTAAATGGCCATTGTGGTTGTACATCAATGTCGCACGCCTCAGGGTGTGTAGATGGCGTTTACCTTAAACTTGCGATATGAACTCAAAACATAAAGTGCAATTGCATTGCAATTGGTTATGTCGAATCGTGAAGGTGTTCAAAGGTTTTTGTTGTTTTGATATCAAAATATATTGAGAAAGTTTAGGAAACTCTTCTTTTTATATGCGATGTGTAATCTGAAATTTTTTACTGTTATAGTTTTTTACGTAGTAATTGGTTTCAGCAGCCTTATTCTGTAATTCTCGTAGCTAAATCTAATTCTCGATCGCTAAAAAGCTAAAAATAAATTACGGAAAATATTTTAGCTATATCTCCAAATTTGTATTCTGTATCTATAATCGCTTAGCTAAAATTTTATATTTTCGCCGTAGCTAATTAGCTATCACTATACTTACCCTTTCCCTCTACTTTTATAAATTGCTGTAAAAAAGAGACAAATATAATGTGGTAGCTCTTGACATTAATTTCCTATCACTATAATTAATCCCTTTACTCTACTTTGATAAATTGCTGTTAAAAAGAGACAAATATATTGACAGCTTCGTATTAGAGTTACCTTACTTTATGTTTTGCTTTCCTTACAATGATTAGCGTTTACCCACAAAAGATTTTCAATATATGTATATGATGTATTTATAAAAATTATTTTAAATTTATAGAACATTTTTTAAATCCTCCGAATATACACACTTAAAACGTATTTACTTGAATAAAATAAATGTGTAAATTAAATGTTGTGATTAGCCATGGAATTATTAACCGCCGCAATGATGGAAACATATTTTCAAGATGCAACACTATTTTACACTAATATTTTGTACAAAAAGTTAACACAAAACAATCGTCAACAACAGCCTTTGAAGAAAAAATGGATTTAAACTAAAAATAATAAGCATTTAAAATTAAATTACGCGTATTTTAAATTAAATTTATTACCTTCAAAAAAATTGTGCTAATTATCCCGAACAAATTATTAAAATCACCGATTTTGATTATTTAAATTGGCGAATATATAGTGAATTAGCATATATTCCTGCTCTTTAATTGCTAAAATTAATAAAATTTACATAAAAAACACAAATACAAAATATATATGTTTTACCCAAATTTTAGCACTCAAAAATATTCGTTGCTAAAAATTTTATTTATTTTTTATTTAAAATAGAGAATACAATATTAGAAAATTTTAGCGATGACGACAAATTTACGGCGAATTGGATTTTTAGACATCGCCAAATTAAGCAATATATTTTACAGAATTGCCTTTACAACTAAAAATCGCTAAATGGATTTTTTAGATTTTTAGCGATGGAGTTTTAGCTTTAGCAACTTACAGAATAAGGCTGCAGGATAGTATTTTAAAAAGGTTCAAATAATATTATTACGATTTTCGCTTTTAGAACAAACGTACAGATTCTTCTTTATTTGGCTATACTCATTTCCTTGATCCTACTCATTTCCTTAACCATCCACAGGCAACTCCACTACGCCTTTTATCTAAGCCAGTCATCTCCTTTATCTAATAGCCACAACAAACGTCTGCCATACACTGTTTTCATGCTGTTACACTCCCCTGCACTCACCGCTACCGTTCTTACTTCTTTATTATTAAAATGGGTGTCCTGACAATTATCTGTTACTCTTATATTAAATTAGACGTCTCCACTTCATTATCTGCCATGGCTTTACACAATAATTGTCTTTTCCTGAAGGTGCATTATAACAATCATCATTTTTCCTTGTACGCATGTCCGAAACGCAGCCATTCAGGTTGCTCAGCTTTTGTTTGCTAATTGTGGTATTATTCTATGCACACACCATTAGTCGAAGTAACTTATTCACCACGCTCATACAGAAACAACAACAGGGGTTGCCAGATTATTGTATTAACCGACATGATTATTGTATTAACAAGTGATTATTGTAGAAAATAATGAAGATCATTAATTTCTTATTCTCTTTCAACTTAAAGAACTAGTTGAATAACTACCTCTTTCTTTGCGAACTAACTTAATGTGTTTTGTAAGCGAATAGTAAAACATGGCAATCGCAAAAGTAAGTCATTATATGGCAGGTACATTTTAATTTTTTGCTGGGGTCTTATTCAACACGTTGCGTTATACATATATTCGTATACATATTTTGAATCAGAGTTCCCCAACATCTTACAATATTATTTTACCCATCATCATTTTAGTAGTGGATTTATGAAAAAGGTCATAATAACAACAAAGCATTGGAATGCAATACGCATTAAGTGGTTCTTGTACTCGTAATGAAGAATATTTTTTACTTGCTCTCCGGTTTAGTCTAATGTTATAATCTGTCCTCTTGCGTGTAGTTACTGGGAGGGAATGTTGTTAAAAGCGCAGATAATCTTGGAAATATGAGAATATGGATTCGGAAAAATGTGTAGGTGCAGGGTTTTTAATACTTGCTTGTCTGTCTTATAGACTTAGTGTCAGCTTTATAAATTGGTTGTAAAATTGTGTAAAATATCTACATGAAATATGTACATAATCGAATATAAAATTTATAGGAAATATTTAAAATATTTTCGTTATTATAGATATAAATAAATAATTTTTTTTAACTAAAGTTCAATATTTTTATTTTTCAGTTATTTTGCTCTAAAAGTTGAGCTTGTTTTGTAAAAAAATTACTTTGAGAGTAAAAACCTATAATTTTATTGTTTTTGCTGATTAATGAAGTATTCAAAAATCAATAAAAATGCGACAAATATACACACGCATTCCGACTAACAGAAGTTTTAATTACATTTTTTAAAAAAGGAAAACCAAAAAAATTCCTTATGAATGAAACTACTTTAAAATTACGAATTAAAATTTATTTTCTTTAAGGCATTGTTTTTTGCGAATCTTAACTTAACTTCATTTAATTTTATTTGAACTTGAAATGTTTTTTACTTTGATGTGTAACATGTTGCAACGTATAAATTAGGAAGTGAAGCTATTGCATTTTTTATTAATAAAAAAAAACCAAATGATATCTGAAAAGGTAAAACAAACCATTCCGGTCGAAATGTTTGCCCGATTAATATGAATATTTGCCAATTTAAAAGGTGTTAAATGTACCTCGTTAATATTATTTATCATCTTGTGTTATTAAACTTAGAAAAATGCTTCCTAAAAGGTGTAAAGTAAGGCGAAAAGTATATGCTTCGCTCTACTTGAAATAGTTTCGCTGCGTAGATATTCTATGGAATAATGATTACCGAGTCATCCATCCTCACTGTCAACACGTTAATCCGTCCACAACACTACCCTGTGATCCTTTGATCGTTTTTCTAAACATCCTATTGCCCTTTTTTGAAAACTAAAGCTCTATGCTCTAAGCTCTTTTTTTATATCGAAGCCGAAAACCCGAAGTCAACCTCAGTTTTATGCGATGCTTACTGTCATCGTACGGTTATTTAGCGGCCTTCAGGCTTATGGGCCTCTCTTGGAGTCTATTACCCACTCTATATTCAGTGGGCGTTGCACTGTAAGGACTATTGTCATCCTCTGAAGACCATTGCTTCTTTGTACTTTACTCTTCACCCCTTTACGTCTCTTTTCAACCTTTCATGTCTTTCATACGCATCAATTAAAAAAGGCGTAACATCCGACATTAAATAAACTAAACCTTGGCCCTTTATTTACGGTTTTGTTGTAAAACCAGCGGTTGAATAGGCGTCCTTTATATTTTAAATTTAGCATTGGCCCCTCTAAAGTCGATTTGTTTCTCTACAGTCTATTAGGGATACCCTAAATTTGTTTAATCATATGTAAAGATTCATTGGCCCCGTATTGCTTATTTTCCGCTCTCATTGTTTTATTTTATGTTTATAGCTTCAATTAACAAGTTATGGGCTCATTTTCCGCCACTGCGACCCAACGTATGCGCACTTATATCCTTCGCCTGCGAAAAGGTCAATACAGATCATAACAACAAAAAATTATAAAAACGTAAGCAGCAATACAGCGCGCTGCAGCGTAAAGAAAGTTTTTAAAATGGCTTAGTTTCTCGGCTATAGCTCAGTCACTTATGGGTTGATTGCGCTAAAGCTTAATAGCCTAATATGCGAATTTTTCTATCTAAGAGGGTGACTAGCAACAATTTGTAAAAGTCTGTGGCATACGAATCTGAGTAGACGGTCATTATTTAATTGACTTTCTAGAAATATTGATCTGGAATGTAAATAATGTATGAGGTCATAAATTAATATCGTAAAGATTTTATTAGCAGATGAAAAGAAATTATTATAAATAAATTGTTTGTCATGCAAATAAACCAAAATCTGTTACAAAAGGACCCTTTACTTAAAAGGATAATTTTACCAAAGGAAATCTTCCAATAACTGCAAAAAATAAAAATTTCGCTAAAACCTGGAAGTTTAAATAAATATCGTAAAAATTCAAGAATTTATATACAAAAATTTTGGTTAAAAAAAAAATTATCAAGTATCGACAAATAGCAAAATGCGATATTTATCCTGTTTTTGGGATTTAGTATTGCAAAAAAAAAACAAAAATGTGGTTTACTAAGTAATGATAAAGTTATCCAAGTACGATAAAAAAAGGTGCGAAAACATAACGAAATAAATAAAAAGATAAAACATTTTCATGCCTTTAATATATTAACCTTTTTATATATTTAATGTTTTTATTATCCTCAAATTAAAATGCAAAATAAGAGCAAAAGATTTAGAGATAATTTACTGTTGAAGTTTTTCTTATTTATCATAGGGATTAAAATATGTATACAAAGAGTAAAATTCTTTAAACCACATTAAAGTTTAGTTAAAAAATAGAATGGACAAAATTAAACAACTTCAATTATAATCGTTTTTGCAACTCACAGAGTTGCTAAGTCAGTTTCTTAGTCCTTTTACCTAACACCTTACTCTCACAAGAGAGAAAAATTAATTTTTAACAAATTCTGATAAAGTGATTTTTTATATTTTTAAATGAGCTTAAGAAAAGATAAAGGTTAGCAATTTGACTGAATGATGATTTTTTAATCATATTTATATATCCAAAACTCAGTCATTTCACTTCTTGATCGATTTTGAAAGGTGGTGCTTTCAGATTGGTCACATTTAAAAAACAGTTCATTATCTTAAAAATTAAAGGATGTCCCCATACAACACACATATTAAAAATAAAAAAACTGTGTATTACTATAGCTACCCATGGCAAACAGTAATATCAAAATAAAAATTAAAGGATGTTCTCATAGGTGACGTAAATTTGAATATATGGGCCTATTCTTTGAACCGGTATACACAAACGCTTGCAAATTAGACAGACAGTAGACATACAGCTAAAACTTATAAGTGTATTATGCAATTTGATCTAAGATATTTTACTTTCTAATTGTTCAGGCACTAGGTCAGTTTTTGAAAATAAAAATATATTGTTTATTCTTTTATTTTTTGAAAAATTTTATTTTTAATAATTTTATTTCCTGTTTCCTGAAGATGCCCCCAATTAAAAGAACAATATATTTTTATTTAAAAAAACTCACCTAGTGCTTGAACAATAAAAAAAAAAAAATAAAATTAATTATAAAGATCAAATAAACTATAATATTTTGATCTAATAAATTAAAGGATGTTCTCAAGTTAAAGTAATTTGACCTAAATGGCCCTATCTTTTGACAGTTATATACAAACTTTTGGTTTGGTATAATAAAAAGTATATATATTCTAAATTATAAATTAAAAGATGTTGCAATAGTTGATACAATTTGATGTATATGACCAAACATTTAAACAATAATATACAGATGAAATTTACAAAGAACTTGATTGCTTAGTCTACTACAATTTGCTATTGTAAATTTTAATTTGGACATTATTTTAGTAACTTTCATGTCAGCGGATATTTACTTTTTCCTGCTAATAATAACATTCTGAAACCTTATTATCATTGTTAGTTTAAAAATGTTATAAAAACAGATATGTAATAATTCTAATATTATTAAGGAAGAAAAATTATATAAAAATGAAATTAAAAGAAAGAAAACAGAAGACACTAGCAAAATGTTCTTATGCATCTTTTAAAGTTACTGCTTGTTCTTAATTATATTAAATTATTTAATTAACCAATTTCAAGAAAAATAATTTAAGAACAAATCTAATATATATTATAAATCTCTTTGTAAGTTTGTTTATTTATTTTTTTTTTTTTGTGCGTGCGTGCGCCAATCACGGCTAAACCACTGAAACGATTTTAATGGTGTTAATAAAATCAGGTCCTTAAGATATTTGAAATATAGATACATATCTCCAAAGGTCCAAATCGAATTCAGAGTAGAGGCCCATAGCAAAGAAGTCTATATTATATAACATAGTGACTAGACCCTAAAATTAGGTCTAGATAACGTCAGGTACAATAAGTAAGTCTTATAATTAGACGATGTTCACACATGACCTAAAGCTTTTTTTCTTTGCTGTCCCTGTTAACCGTTATATACATTCAAATTAAACTTCGACTTGCTACAAATGCAATCGATACAATACAGTATTAACATTTTCGTAATGTGCCGTTTCCGTTGGGTGCGTTTCAAGTATATAAGAAAGAGAGAGAGAGAGAGCGAGAGTAGTTCATATCAAATACTACCAACCACTAAGCATACAGAGGTGAAACCCTTGGCATATAAAAATAATATAATCAGTTTTTCTGCAGGTTCTCAAGAAAGAGACAAACATAGAGCTATATTGTTATGAACAAGGCATAATAAACAAAACAAAAACTATATATTTTACAAGAAAACATACAGCACAAAAAGTTTTTGCCACCAAAAAAATATTGTTTATTATCGAAAATAAAGAAATCATTTACGAAATATTTTTAATTTATAAAAAAATGTGATATGCTGTGTTCATTGAAGATAAAAGAAGTGAAAAAGTGAGGATCATAGCCTATTTTTTGGATGATTGCAAAAAGCGACTCTTCAGCAAAGCTTTGCCAAACAAAAAAACTCAACAAATTAGAAATACACACAAATATCAATATTAAAATGTACTTACCTTAAATATAATTGGATTTTGCTACATAAAAAAACATATAAATATTACTTTTGTTTAATTTTATTAATTTTCGCAAAACCCACCCTTATTTTTGCCTATAATAAAACATTTAATTTTTTCTTTCGCCAGAAACACAAATCAAAACAAAATTGAAGTGGATAGGATGTCAAGAAAGAGATGCATAGAAAACACGAGACGACTATAGTGTCGTGACACCTCTGTATACTCGGTGCTACCAACATATGCACTCCTCTAGAAGATTTAAGAATTTTAGGCCGTATTTTTAAGGTTACCATTTACTGCCATCCCTAAAAATTCCACAAATCTGCCCACTTACAAAACTAAAGTAGACTTGCTGACTACCAACAATCAGAAGAACTATGATAAATGTCAGACAAGAATTGGAGAAATGCCACTAGGGCCACTGCTGTAGAGTGGATGGTACCGAGCTTTATAATTTAAGCTCATATACTCCTCTGCTATGATATGTCAAGTCTTGGATCAAGCGGCCTGTCCTTTTACATATAGCTAAGTTATTTCCAAGATATTATTCCGCTCCACTGTGCAACGGAATGAAGATTAATATCATTTATATATTCTTTATAAAGTTTTCGAAAATATTTTTGTCATAATAAGTTGTATCGAAACCATATTTACATATATGTGCACCTTTCTAGACTCCACTGTAGGCGTTCATATTATTTGTTTAAGAGAAAACTTACAATTGATAGATGTTAGATGTTGTCAGCGGAAATTTTAACTTTGATGTCTAAGCTACTTAAATGTGTATTTGCTTCACTCACAGACGGATCGATATTTGTTGTTTTACAAATAAGTAAAATTAAATTAAGTACTTTACCATTTCCAATGTTATTTTTTTAATTTTAATGTTTTAATTTTAGAAGGAATTCCAAGTTGCATAAAACTAATGTAAACTTCGTGTTTTAAAAAGAAATATAGAACAGTATTTTGCATATATGTACAAATACATATACATTAAATATGTATTTAATATGAGGCGTTTAAGAAAAAAGAAAATTAATAAAACGCGATTGCTTACATTTTATTTTCCTTTATACACGTTCAATTCAGAGGCTTTAATTGTCTCGGTGATTGAAAATATAAACTTCCTGTTTTTCTTTAATGACATCTTAATTTTAAAGATTAGTCAAAAATTCTATTTGCACTACAAGATCTGTTAAGGGACAAATTACAGTTTAATATGTTGATTTAAAACATAATTGTTAAAAAATAAATAAAATATGAAATTATGGTAATTTTATCTGAACTAATTTTATAACATTTGATAGAACACAATGTTGAAGTACAATTTTAAAACAATTTAGGGAAAGTTGTAACAACAATATATAATAAATTAGATATCACCATCAGAAAAGTTGGACATGCGGTTGTCTAATGCGATAGAGATATATCAAATCCCAAGCTGTGTAGTTAATTAAAAAAAAATTAAATAGTGAAATATTTAGAATGAATATTGAAACCCCAAAAAAAATCAATTATGCCTCTCTAAATTTTATTAATTCTGACCGTAATAAAATATTTCGACGTAACTTATGAACAATATGGAGCTTAACTTGATACGAACAAAATTGAAAAATGAAAAAATAAATACAAGTTTTGGTAGAAACGTTTCAAATTAAATTTGTGTTAAATGAACTTAGGCTTTCCGAATTGGCAAGCGTTACTTGGTATAATTATTTCACATACCTTTTACTTTAAATAAATTAATTTTTCAGTTAATTAATTTTTCTTTTTTGTCACTTTTCCAATTATTTGATTTTCATAAAATAAGTGAAGCATAAAAATGCTTAGCAAAAAGACAAAATTTAAAGTCTATTTTAATTCCCTTGAAGGAATTTTATAATTTATACAGGAAAGAAGCTTAATGTTTCTAGTTCCTCTTATAGAAAAAAAATTATGATAAAATCGCAATTTGATACCAAAAAAAAATTTTGTATACCATTCCTGATGTAATCTTTACAAATCAAAATGAAGCCAGCTATGTGTGTGTTGCCATAATTTCTGTTTATGCATTCCTTCCATAGCATTTTTAAACCCTTCACCACAAAAAGTGGAAAAAGGGAATATACATATAAGTTTGCCATTCCGTGTGTAATTTCTACAATACCCATTTCCGACCCCATAAAGTGTAGATATTCTGACTTCTTATGCATAGCGATGTCCGTCTGTCAGTTCGTGTTAGTTTGATTGATACTGTCGAAAGGCTGCTATTGCAAATCAGCATGATCGGTCCATGTCCTTCGAAGCAGCAGGTAAGACACCCCACCTACCTCCAATTCTTTCATGTCATTTGGAAAAATAAAGTAACTCCAATCAATCCTTATATTTATGGGGCTATAGAGAATTGCAAAATAAAAAAAACATCAAGGGAAAAAATTGGCGTTCACCCATATCTTCCAAGTTACGGGGCTCTGAAATTTTCAAATTTTTAGAAATATTAATATGCAAAGGCAAACTTGATAACAACAAAGTTTTGAAAGCGCTAAGCGATCAGACATAATATCGAAAGAAGTGCCATTGAAAATTAGCAAGATCGGTCCATGTCCTTAAAGGCTATATTATTTGGAACAATGAAGTTACTCCAATCACAAATATAAATGTATAAGGCGATAGAAAATTGAAAAATAAGAAAAAAGACATCAATATCAAAAATTGGCGTTTGCTAGTGTCCGCGTTACGGAGCTCTGAAATTTTCACATTTTTCTTAGATACAAATATGGGTATCATATTAAAGCTTTTGAAGAGATCTTTAAGGAAATGCTAATATTTTTTTTAAATGCTTAATGCATTAAGAGTCCATAACATTTTTATGCAAACTTAAATATATATGTAGTACTTTGCTTCTTTTATTTTTTAATTCTCAGTCACCAAAAAATATTTTCAATGAAATTACTTCATTAAACTAGATTTAGATAGATGGTGAAGGGTGTATAAGATTCGGCATAGCCGAATATGGCACTCTTACTTGTTATTTATAAAAATAGTCTAATAAATAAGTTCCAATTTGTACTTTTAATTTATTCGGAGAGGTTTTTCCAAACACATATTAAAAAAAAATTAAATACTTTTATGCTGCTGTAAATGGTGTACTTTAAGTTTATAAAACATTGTTGCTTAAAATTCAACATTACTTGTTACAACAACACATTAAATCCACTTAATTTTATTCTAAAAAGTATTCAAGTACATTTGTACAACTTGATGCAATTGTGTACATATGTACGTGTATCAGATGATGCTTGCTACTAATAAAGTTGTATGCAAATAAAGAAAAAAAATAAATTGTTCTATTAGCAATGTCTGTTAGTTCATTTGTCTGTATGCAATAGTTCCCAGTCCAAGTTTGTGTACGTGCAGCATTCTTACGTCTTTCAGTTTGGTTTTTGTCAGTTTTTATTGATTTATTTGTATGTTTGATTTCCTACTTTTAATTCTTAAACGGCCTGTTTGAATGCATGATGCTGCTGTTGCCAAAGCATCGTATATATGTTTACTCTACATGGTATTTGAATTGGTAATATTAAGTGTTAGATGATGTGTGTATTGACAGCTACTGAAGGAAAGCTATGCACACTTACTTAACTTCTCAAAACAACTCCAATGCCCCCACATTTATGTACGAAGTATTTAGTTGCAGGTGAGCACAAAGTCTGTAGATGTTTGTGTTAGAAATGCATTAAAAGTACTAGTACTTGAAAATCGTGGAATCTTCTTTAGCCATTCAAACCGAATAAGAGGTGTTATTAATGTTTATTTGCGTTAAAGTGCTATGATGTCTATTGAGTTAAGACCGCTGCAATAATAAATAATCTGGTAACTATTTTCTCACCTATAATATAAACAAAATGCCTGTGTTCAACGAGACCAATAGCAAACAACTGACAATATGTAAAATAAAATTAAAAGAGCTGGAGTTCATTTCAGTTGTTTATTTGTTTAAAAATTCCAACAGTGGCATCTGTTGATTTTACACCGAACATTTAAAATTGTAAACAATTAAAAAGTTTGCGGCTGCTAACTTTCTACTTATAGAAAAAAAATATATGTATATTCGGAATCGATTTAGTCGAATTTATTTTTTAAACGGAACAGGTAAAAAATATAAATAAACTTAATAAAAACAAAAACAAATTTTTACCTTTTTTTAATATAGTATGGTCATCTAATAATGAAAATAGTAATAATTTCAAATTCTATAAATAAGTTTTTGAAAATTTAAGTATTCTAAAATATAGATAGAACTTTAAATAGTAAAAGCTAATACAACAAATTTAATTCTAATGAAGACTTTTTTTTTTGTACGAAAGTCAGAACATGGCATTAATATATAAAAATGATTTCGGCATATGGCCATCGCGGCTGCTCATGACGGAGCGCAATCTAGACGTCCAAATTTGCGTCAGTTGTTGAAGCACTGCTGACCGTATGCCACGAATAAAACGAAAAATCTGGCCTCCAAAGCGTCAATTGTTACTGGTTTATCAGCATAACCCCATGACTTCACATGGCCCCACAGAAGAAAATCGAGAGATATGAAATCGAACGACCTTGGAGACTCGAAATCAACTTATTGCCAAATTTTTACTTCAATAACTCGATATTGCGGTAGCCGTATGGCACACAGCACTATCTTGTTAAAACCACATTACGTCCGGTTCAATGTCATCCATACTTTCAAACAAAAAGTCATTAATTATGGTGCGGTAACGATCTCCGTTCACCGTAACGTAAGCTCTGGCCACATTTTTGAAGAAGTGATGCCACCAGCGTGTAAACCACGCCAAGCGGCGCATTTTTCTGTACACAATTGAGTCTGTAGAGTATGTTGTAGATTGGTTGCTGCACAAAAATTCAGCGAATAGAATTTGGTGGCCATGAAGATTAAGATTAACAATGTTTAAAACATTAAAGTATATTTTCTTTTTTCTAATCGTTTGACCTCGAAATATACTCCATTTATAATTGTTAAACGAAATTTTCGTAGTTTTTTAGTAAATCAAATAGAACTTACTAGCAACCTTGATATTAATAGGTCTGTTTCTACTTTCGGATCTCGTGGGATCCCAATTTGCACGAAAATTGTTTTCTTAAATCAAAATTAGGTAACTGAGAGCAGTTTTGAGAGAATAAATTTCTTCTTCTTGCACGAAACAACCCAAGCTTTTTCTTTGAGCAAGTTATTTAAAATTGTGCAACAGCCTTAAAACATAAACAAATGAAAAAGTACATTACACTGTACAACAAAATCAAATTTTTTCAAAAATTACAAGGTCCGGGCTATAAATTCTGATAGAGGAGACAAAAAAAAGATATACGTGTATCGGCGTTTTGAAAGTTTACATCTGGATTTCATTTGAGAGGGGGTTAAAGTTTCCCAGCTCTGGCACATTCTTATTGTTAAACGGCATAAGAAACCATGTGACCCTTACATTTTAGGTAAACAATGTGTTCAGCAAATTTATGTAAAATGTTACGGAGAACATTTTTGTAGAAATGTTAACCCTCTAACTCCTCAAGATATGGGTCTTTTTTGTCCTTCTTTTAAAAAATAGCAAAAAACACCATTAAAACAGGGTTTTAGAGGGTTAAAATGTTCCACAAAAATGTTACCCGTTAAATTTTACTATAAGTCCCTGAATACACCAAAAAGGAAAATTCAACCATAAAGTCAGAAATAAGACGCAACAAAAGAGAGCTTAGGGTTAATTTCGCATTTATTAAGAATTTTGTTTTAAAGCAAATTTGGATAGCATTAATTACATTTTTTTTAGCTCTAGGCAATTCCACTTCATTATCATACAATGTCCAGCATATTTCAGCGATAAGCGAATGAATGCTTTTACCTTTATAGCGTTCTTCAATGGATGCGCATGTCTGATGAAATTTTTCACCATGCTCATCAGATTCTGTTGACAACTGGTTCTCAAAGTAATCCATATGGGAATTTAAAAAATGAATTTTTGTTGACATATGAACGCAATAAAAGGTTCCTGTTTCAGCGATGGTTCCATCAACATAATGACTAGGACTTCGAAGTTGTAGCACAGGTACTGGGAGTTCGTCAGAATGCGGAAATGGCAGCATGGCTGATGGCACAGTTTTGAATACAAAACTCTTTCGCCTATATCTATTCAATTTTAATATGGAAATATTTTGGCACACATAGCACGTAGCGTCATTATGTTCACCTGGATCTAACCACCGCAAAGGAATACCAAACTGCATTTTTTAAAAATAAGAAAAAAAAAAACATCAAGTGAAAAAATTGGAGCTCGCCCATATCTTCCGAGGTACGGAGCTTAGAAATTTTCCAATTTTTTGAAATATCAATATGGATATCATTTTAAAGCTTTTGAAAAGATCTTTAAGGAAATAGCATTAAGAGCTGATGAAATTTTTATGTAAAATAATATATATGCAGTACCAATTTTTTTTAAAATCTCTGTCACCCCAATTTTTGCTTTTTTATTGGAATTACTTCTCTGAACTATATTTACATTTACTATATAGTGAAGGGTATATAAGATTCGGCATAGCCGAATATAGCGCTCTTACTTGTTATTTACAATCTTTAAGGGGTGAAATAATTTTGGGAAGTAATTGAAAATGTATTTATGGCCTCAATAAGGTGTTGTTTTATCATTATTCTGGCTGAAAACAATTATTTTACGATTATAAAAAATACAGATTCAAGAGGAATACTCATATAATAAATTCCTAGGACCACTACTTCATAGAATTAAGTATTCTTCACATAATTTATATCCAAAACGGGAACTGAAAACAAATTTTTTTGGTTTTTGATTTAAATGTAAATTGTATGTAGAAATTATCATTACTAATCTGTTAGTAAAATAAGCCTTTGCTGAATATGGTTAACACCATCGTTAATCGTTCTAGTTGCCAATCATGGAAGGAATGGCCCCGTTGATGGAACACTAAAATAATTTATAGAAAATATTTTAAAGCTTTTTCAAGTATTTAAAATATGACTTGTAAAAATGGTTTAACAGTTTGTTATTCTAGTACCTGGTTTTGTTTAGGGACATTCCCAAATTTGTGGAATTTTAACAACCACAATTACTAATTACATTATTTTGTACATCCAAATTGACCTGGGGTGGAATCGTTACATCCGTGAACGTACAACACGTATCGTAAAAATACGTTTTTCGGATTATGACATATGTTAACGGATGGTAATTAACAATAACGCAGATTATAACATACGTTATCGTATACATGAACGTATATTTTTTACGAACTGTCATACGTTAACAAAACTTAGTTCGAATAAGATGAAAAATGCAACAAATTCGCTAAAAAAAAAAGTGCGAATTAAACAAATTTAATTTTAGTTTATGATAAAGTTATTATTACAATAAGTTAAATCTAAGACACAAAAGTTTGGCAAAAAACATGCTTCCTAATTGGGCATATTAAAATCTAATGCTAACAGACTATGGGATGAGCTTTCCAAATGTATGGACGCACTAGTACCACCAGTTAATGATGTTATAATTTTAAAATAGGAAATTCGCAATTTATATTTTTGCAAGAAAATATTTATATTTATAATTTTGGCTGATCAAAAATAGGTATCAAGCAAAGAAAAAAGCTTTTTCTGTAATTGAAAACCCAGAATGAAGGAAGCCTTTATGAAGAACAGCTGCTGGTACCAAGTGAAGAAGTGTTAATTAAAGCAGCAGTCCTTGAATCGAGCGCTATAGGCAAAAAATCGGTTTTGACCTTTGGAAACAACAAAATTTGATAAACTGACCAGCCTGAATACTCTTTCTTTAGCTTTAGAATATTTTAATTTCAAAACTATTGTGACTCATTTAAAAAATTACGATCCGTTTACAATCGTATGTCATAATGCCATTTAGTTCATACGATTAACGTATCACGTAATTTTTTTTCGTACGATTGTCGATACGAACACGGATGTAACGATTCCACCCCTGATTTATCATAAAATAAAATTTAATTGCTTTTTCAAATTTGTTATTCTAAATGAAACATTTTCCTTTTAATTTTCAATTTAAATTTTTTTATATTTACCTGTTTTTTTTTTTTTTGGTCTATGGACATTCTCAAATTGGTTTTTTCTAAAACAGATTTTTTAAAACCACAATTATTATCCCTTTTCACTCGTAATAAAAGGTATATAAAAGGGCAGTAAGTAATAACAATTTTCGTAAGATAAAGGTGAAAGAATTCATTCGCTTATCGCTGAAATATGCTGGACATTGTATGATAATGAAGTGGAATTGCCTAGAGCTAAAAAAAATGTAATTAATGCTATCCAAATTTGCTTTAAAACAAAATTCTTAATAAATGCGAAATTAACCCTAAGCTCTCTTTTGTTGCGTCTTATTTCTGACTTTATGGTTGAATTTTCCTTTTTGGTGTATTCAGGGACTTATAGTAAAATTAAACGGGTAACATTTTTGTGGAACATTTTAACCCTCTAAAACTCTGTTTTAATGATGTTTTTTGCTATTTTTTAAAAGAAGGACAAAAAAGACCCATATCTTGAGGAGTTAGAGGGTTAACATTTCTACAGAAATGTTCTCCGTAACATTTTACATAAATTTGCTGAACACATTTTTTACCTAAAATGTAAGGGTCACATGGTTTCTTATGCCGTTTAACAATAAGAATGTGCCAGAGCTGGGAAATTTTAACCCCCTCTCAAATGAAATCCAGATGTAAACTTTCAAAACGCCGATACACGTATATCTTTTTTTTGTCTCCTCTATCAGAATTTATAGCCCGGACCTTGTAATTTTTTGGTGTGTTGTACAGTGTTATTATTGCTTTTTGCTGATTTACTGAAATTATTTTTTCTTATTAAAACAATCAAAATACTTTAAGTTTTTATTTTATGTTTAACATTTAGATTTTGTGTTTGAGAGAAAACAATGCTTGCTCTCATTTTCACGAACTTTACCCAAAAAGTAAAGAGACAGATTTAATTTTAAAAATCTAGTTTCTTTCCCGTGAAAGTTAATAATATTTGTAATTTTTTTGGTATACATAAAACACTTTGTTTTTATAAATTTATATTCATATTAATATTTATTCTCCCAACAAATTCTTACCAACAAGTAAAGTCTTAAAACTAATACAACATTTTAAAAGCAAAATATTCTCTGCATTCATTGAATTTTTCAAAGACTTTTAAATTAAACAAAATAATATTGTACATCTGTACTAATTAAATCTTATATAAAATTTAACAAATAATTCCCATAAAAAAGGGATGAAAATGGAAAGCTATCAAAATTTACTGAAAAAAAAATAAAACACTTATAGTAACTTACAAACTGAAAACTTATAACTATACGAGTAATAACAAAAAAGAACAAAAACAAAGAAATAATGAAAAGCAACAAATTCATATTGCTACGTTTTTTTCTTTTAGAATAAACCTACGGATTCTTTCGACTGCAAATACCACTTTGGCTCAGTATAAATTCTTTATTATTTACTTTGTGGCTTTATCTGGCTATTCTTCTTGATCTATTCTTCTTGGTCTTGTGAATCCAATGGTCTCGTATTTACTGTATTCTGGCGAGACATGAACTACGCGATGCCTTGTTATTAACCTTAACCATCATAGACTCCTCCACTTTGCCTTTCATCGAAGCCAGTCATCCCCTTTATCTAATAGCCACATCACACATATCTGCCGAACACTGACTGTTGTTATGCTGTTACATAACTTTGCTAAACGTTCTTACCTTTTATTATAAAGGGCGTCTTGTCAATTATCTGTCACTCTTATATTAAATTAGATCGTCTTCACTAAGTTATCTGCCATGGCATCACACAGTACTTTTCCTTTCCGAGAGGTATTGCTGTTTTTTTAATTTTTAATTGCCCTATACAATTATTAATTTTTCTTTGTATGAAAGTCCGAAATTGGACTCGAACTCATGAGCTGTGCTATATTCGACTATCTCGAAACTTTTTTACGCTACACCATCTATATAAATCTAGTTTAGTGAAGTAACTCCAATCAAAAAAGCAAATACCGGGGTGGCAGGGAAATAAAAAAAAATTATGTACTGCATATATATAGTTTTACATAAAAATATCATCGGCTCTTAATGGGTTAAGCATTTTTGAAAAAATTTTGTATTTCCTTAAAGATCTCTTTAAAAGCTTTAAAATGATACCCATATTAATATTAAAAAAAATTTTTGAAAATTTCAAAGCCCCGTGACTCGGAAAATATGGGTGAACTCAAATTTAATTTTTTAATTCTCTAATGCCCCATATATTTATTTTTTTGATTAAAGTTACTTTTTTGTTCCAAATTCCATAAAAAAATTAGAGGTAGGCGTGGTGTTTTGCCTGCTGCCTCGACGAACATGGACCGATCATGCTGAATTTCAATAGCACCTCTTTCGACACTATATCTGATCGATTGACATATTTGATTTCAGTACTAATAATAACACGGACGGGCAGACGGATATCGCTCAATCGACTTCGCTATGCATAAGAAGTCTGAATATATACACTTTACGGTGTCGGAAATGGATATTGTAAACATTACACACGGAATGACAAACTTATATATACCTTTTTTCCACTTTTTGTGGTGAAGGGTATAAAAAGCGACAACCGGGCAAAGCTAATTCTAATGGTGAAATGCAAGCGGCATGCGGCAACAGTGTTACCTATTTGAAAAAAATTTGTTTGTTGACAAAAATACTCATGCACTATTTTTAACAAAGGAGCCGAGCGGCAATGTTGAATTTAGTTCAACTTTTTGTTTTGCCGCTTTAATTTGTCAAATCATCGATAGTCTTCCTTTCGTGTTTCTTTTTTTTCACTAAATCGTTGTTCATTTTATTTATTTTTCCTTTTAAAATTTTAGCAATTAAATTTATTTATTGCTGCGTCAAAAAACTAAAAATGTTTTATATATTTTACACAAGTTTCTACTTCAAGAAGCCGCGTTCATTTGCCTATGTAAAATAAATTCAAGCGCCAAAAAGAACAGCTGATTGTCGCCCGCGTCCGCATGCCACTTACATTGGCCTTTCACTAAAACATCTTTTTTAGGTTGGGTCTAATTTTTCCACTAAATGATGTATTTACCTTCATAAAGCTTTAATCGACCAAATAGTGAATTTTTATTTTTTCGTTTTTTGATGTATTTTAAAACATAACCAACGCGAATTAAGTATAAGGTGATAGCGGTGGCGAATTCAATTCTTTTCCCTGGTATTCTACCTGTCAAACTCCATATATAAAAAATCTGTATAAAAGTTAGATAAATTTTTTATGTATGGAGTTTGTCAGTTAAAATACATGGGAAAAGAATTGAATTCGCCACCGCTATCACCTTATACTTAATTCGCCTTGAAACATAACTGTTCAATTTCATTCAATGCTAACAAGTAAAGCAAAATTTACCAGTGTATAACTAAGGTTTAAGTGACAAAAAAAGGTTGCAACAATTTTTTTACAAATCGCAGCAGTTATACCAATGAGCAAATATCATTATGCTTCCTGTTATCTTTTTTTATACAAATTTGTTTTATAATTCTTGTAAACAAACCGATTTTAGTTATCTACTTAGAACGGCTTAAAAGTTTGGCAACATGCATAAAATTATCAACCAAATTATAAACAAAAATTCTGTGCGAGTTTTTTTACTTTTGCTTTTTCGGGGGAAAAAAGTAGGTATTATAACCTATAAGACTAAACAAACATGCAAATTAACAAAATAGCTCCCTTCAAGTCACGATGATTCCGCTTTTTCTATTATATTGTTTCCACGGAATTCGTAATGCGAGGAATCTTTTCTCGAGAAAATTTTTCCGTAAGAAATTTTATGAGAATATTTATGATTGGGCTGTATATTAACTATTGTTACACCCTTCAGTAATCGGCGTTTTGTCCAATTTTTAAGCGTTTGTCTATCACGGTTCAAAAGATACACCCATATAATTCAATTTACGTCAGCTAAGGGGACCCCTGTAATTTTTAGATTTATATTTCTATTAGGCTGACGTCAGAGTGCGCGCTATAAGCGAAGCGATGCTAGAAGCTAAAATGTTCATGCTATACTTGTACTACTAGATATCAGATTGGATACTATATTAAACAAAGCGGCTTGTTGTGTTTTAAAATACTTTTTTAATTCCGTCAATCAGATGAAGAATTTTTTATTTCAAAATATAATTTGTTTTCTAGTAAAAAGAGAGGATTCCACGATATGAATAAAAGTCGCAAGGAAAAAGGCGAATTTCATAATTTGTACCAAGAAAGTGTGAACACTTCTGTTATAAATTTTTCAATATTAATATCCATTATTTTATAAATATCTTTTAAAATCAATGGAAAATTTAAACACGCACAAATAAAATTAACAAATGAAAAGTGTTAAACTACAATGTAAACAAACAATAAAAGAATAACGAAGCGATGCCATGCTATAAATTATTTCACAACCTGCTTTGTCACTTTGGCTCTCTTGTAGCTTCGCTTTGACTGACATCTTTTGAGCATTGACGTAAGAAAACACAAGCAGAGGTTTGTAGCGCATTGTAGTACGATATTATAGCATCGCTTATAGCGCGCACTCTGACATCAGCCCTAACTTTTTTCTATTAATTTTAGAATGGTGCCCTTCACGGTTCATAACGCACGTAAAAATATGTATGATGTATGGGGACACCCTTTAATTTTTAAGATTATAAACTGTTTTTTAAACGGGCCCAATCTGTTAGCATAGTCTATCAAATTTAAAAAAATTTAAAAATCGGTTCAGAAATGCCTGATTTTCTGCAGGCACAAACATTAAAAAAGAAGCATTCAGACGAATTGATAACCTCTTTATTTTTTTGAAGTCGGTAAAAAAGTATAACACGCTCGAAATATATTTTTCGCTACGTTATCATTATTTATTTAATCAATTGTTTCCAATCGGAGTTTTTTTTAATTGAGCACTGTCTTTATAATTTAAAATAAAAAAAGGGCAGATATTTTTACCAAATACTTTTTACAATTTAAGTTTAATAGGTGGAAGTTTACTTATTTCTCGCACTTCACATATTGCAGTGTTTTTTCTCTTTGGTAAATTTTTAGGCATTAATCGATTTAAAGATTCCTCGTTATCTGATTTTTCGAATTCTTGCTGCTCTTCTGGCTCTACAATTTCATCAGATGCAGTTTCTTCTGAACACTCACAATATTGTGAGTCGTCTGACTCACTAGAGCTTTCATAAATTGTGCAATCAACTGGACATTGATGTAGTTGGGGTTTTTCGATACAGGGATCAGGTTTGTCATCCTTGTCAATTCTAAACCATTGACATTCGAAAGGACCCTGGGAACAATCGATTGCTACTATTCCAGTATCTGGTTCTATTTTGCAGTCACAAATCAACTGTGGACAATTGCATTGATAACACCGTGGCAAATTGAGGTCAACATTTTTTGGTTTTTTCTTTTTTTTTACAACTTCAGTATGTGAAGGCGATTGGAAGGTTTTCTCTGAATCGTAAGCAGTATCACAAGAGTTGCATAATTGATTATCACAATTAAAAGGAAATGTTTTGTCTGGCAAACTATTGATATAAGCTTTTAGTTCTTCAATTTTTTGACATTTTTCCGTGCATCTTGGCTTCTCGTCTTTTTTGGGTGGCGACTTGGTGCCAACAATAACCTTTTTGACGCAACCTCTAGGATGATAGTCCTCGATTATTACCGGATCAGCTCGTTTTATTATGCGTCCATGTAAGTCTTTGTATAATTTGAAAATTTTATTGGCATAATTTTTATGGGCGTAATAAAAGATGTTCTCGAAACGCTGAAATAGCTGGTTGGTTCTTATAGCGGCATGCTGCCATACCGTTTCTTGGTTCTTTAGTAAAACAGCCTCCGTAATAGGATTTCTGATGCTGAAATCCGGTGTTCCATGATAAAAAGCTTTTACGGCTCTCTTTATAATAATATACGCCAATAAAGCTTCCATATGCGTCATCGTTAATATCCGTTTGAATCCGCATACAATATAATTTCTAGGAATTCCACATTTAATAGCGTCGTCAAACTGATGGCGTTTAATGTCATAGAACTTGAATGCTTTTACAATTATAGGTTTGGTGCCATTTGCCTTGCAACAAGGAATGCCACAAACAACCATAATCTAAAAAAATTTATTGCTATTACTAATTTTATGTGTTAATATAAACTGTTTACCTGCGCCAGGGTCTCAGCTATGTCCTTGATATTTTCCAAAAATAAAGGATCAAAGGACTTTGTATCTCTACAGACACTGAAGTCGTGCTTATGATATGGGCTTTTTGGTGGTTGACATTTTGTACTCATTTTTTTTTTAACTAAAATTTTTAACAAAATAATAAATAATTTTTTAGTTGTGTTTTCTAGTTCTGAAGTTGTCAAAACTTTTTTTGGAGATACCTTTGTATGTGTGTATTTATTGGTGCACTTTTTATCTCTCTATATAAAGAGCTGCGACAGATGCAGCAAGAATAGAAACTTTCTAGGGGTAGTTAGCATTTATTTATTATTTTTTTTTGAGTGACGCACTTCCACGGGTTTTTGTTAGAACTTGAAAAAACTCAAACACATGCAAATGCTTTGAAAAATCCCAGCCAACCATTAAAAAAAGCACTCAGAAAAAAGACTTTTAAAAAAATCCATCTGTGAAACTTTTTATGAGCATGCATTAAAAAGGCTCTCCCCATGAATCCTACACAGAGAAAAGAAATTCGTTATGAGAACCGAATTTGTTGCCAATCGAATTTTGTCGGTTGTGTGTATTATATTGAATTCGGTTGTTATAACAGAATGAATGTGGCACTCACAACTGTTTAAAAAAATGATTCTTGGGTGACTATAAAGTATTATTGTGAATTAAATAAAACAATGAAATATGTTAATATTTACTTTTATTTTAAAAATAAATTACAGGAATAAGATTACACTTTATAAATTTCATGTTTAGAGCCTTCTTTTACATCATGATCCTTCTTTACGACATATGTATGCCCATACCGCCAGTTTTGCTGCTGCGAAGTGTATTTAACATTTCAGAATTTTTTTAATTTACAAATGTCTTTGTAGGATTGATTTTGGACTTACCTTTCTACAATAATGGTGAACTTTTCACCAGTAACAGTATATGTATCTTTGAATTTTTAAAGTGAAATATTGATTATTTTTTTGTATAATGTGTACAAATTCAGTTTTATTTTGTCAAACATTTTTCGATTTTAAAAGACACAATTGATTTTTATGATTCTAACTACCAAAATTCGGTATTCAGTAGTAATGTGCTGAATAAGTTTGGTTGTATCTTCCATTTAATACAATAGATTTTAGTAAATATACAAATCGGTAACGATAACTTTTTTAAGAGCTTTTACAACCAACATTTGGACGCAAATATCATATGTTAGCTTTTAGTGTTAAAACTTAGTCAAAATTATAATTTATTTATATTAAAAATCAAATAATTATATTAGTAATTAAATTTTGAGCATATCAACCGAATTTTTACTAATCTTTTTTCTGTGTGTACATGAAATTAAATATGTGTATTTTCGGAGCTATAAGAATGACGCTCTTTTATAGACAAAAAAAGTTTTTAAAAAGTCTTTTCTTTAAGTTAAGATAAAAGATGAGAAAAAAGCCCTTGTTTGTGGAGGTTGTCGGACGTTAAAAAATTGTTTTTAGTACTTCTTGTGAACGTCAAAATCCGACAAATGAGTAAGTAAAGTTTCCTTTCTGATTTATATAATTTGCTGGGACATTGAATAAGACTTTAAGCAGATAAGAATGAAAATCTTTTTACTCAATTCTCCTTAATAACAAAATTCACAAAATAATAATAGTAATAAAAATGATTTAAAACATTAAAACAATTTTTAATGGAACTAGTTTTTTTATATTTGATGAATTTTTCTATTCCTTTAAAGCATTGTCAAGGTTCGGTAAATTTTCTTATTTCAATGAAAAACCAAATATATTTATAAATTTCTGATTTTATGATTGTGATGGTGATATGGTATCAATAGCCATTTTTGGTTCTCTGCAAAAATGTATAGTTGATCCGAACAAAATGTTATCGTTTTTAACAATAAAAGTTTTTTGTTAACATTTAAAATCAAATAGATAGTTTTAAATAAAAAGCTAACCAGAACCAAAGTTCAATAACTAACTAGCTGTTGCAGGAGCGTTTTGCTGAATTGAACTCTTAACTACATGAACAGAATCTTGACATACTTGCTTATTGAATAGTTAAACTTGCACAAAGTAAAGTAGATCAATACAAAAGTTTAAAGGTCGAATATATTATTTATAGTCACAATGGATTTTAAGACGTTTATCCTTATGATTTTTCTTTAATATTAACAGGCGTTTACATGCGAAGATTTATTTTAAGCCACAAGGAATAAGTTTTAATTAGCAAGGCAAGAACAAAAAAAATTTGCAAATACACTGCATAAATCTCTCAAATATTAATACATAAAGATGATAATTTTATTTAATTTTCCGAATTTTAGTTACATTTGGACGAAGTTTTAAAGAATGATAGAACACATTCACTTATCTGGCTGAAAAAATTCATCTTTAATTTCTTTATTCGAATTTAATTATCAGTCAATCACTTTCCGTGCTTGCATGAGTATTGATTACTCTTGAAACAGTGTCTTTTGATGCTTGCCTTACCCATGCCGACGTCACTGTTTCTATCTTCTCGATCGCTTACAATTAAAAAAAAGAAAGTCCAATAATGGGTGCAATTTTTCTGTGTAAAATAAATAAAATAAATAAATAAAATAAATAAAAAATGATTGACACCCATATCTAAATAAAAACGGGAAGCTGAAAGTTTTCTTTCGCATAGCTTTTACGCTGAACTGTCATACCTTAACAAAAGTGCCAGCGCTATAAAAATAGTTTATGGAAGCAGCTCAGTAATGAAAAAGAAAGTTGTTTACGGGGTGTAAAATGCAATTCTGAGCCAAAAGTTACCTTTCTCTTTCCTCTTTGTATCTTAACTCAATATATGATACATACAAACTTAAAAGGTCCGTAACTCAGGGGCAGACACATAAAATTTTTTGCTTAAAAATGCATCATTTTTAAACTGCGTCCGTAAACTAGCTTTGTTCTTAAATATACCTTCCCTGATATTTTAAAGTTATAACAATTTTGTTGTCTGTGTTGTGTTAATTAAAACTTAATTAATTGAAAGCAAACACAACCGTGCGTAGCAGTGATGAAATGCTTACAAACTCAACAAAATAAGACTGAGCTTTGCGAAACTCCTGCGAATATATCTTTTTGTGTTAAAAAAGCAATATATATATAAAGACTTATAACTTTCGATCTATAGAAAGCTTTTAATAATTTTTTATAAATAAATAGGGTATTAAATATTATTATATGTTATTATTATTTATTAGGCTTAAATGTAATACCACTATGCCATATTGAATGGAATGCTTTTTCAATAACAAGATTAACTGTGCCAGTGCATCTACGGCAATTTCTTAAGTTGATGCTCATATATGCAATGACTGAGTTAATAATGCTCTAACTAAAAAAAAAACCCGAGCATATAATCAATTAATTTTCAAAACTTTTAATTTCCTATTAAAACAATAAACAAAACTCTGAAAATAAATTTAAAATCAAGAATTTGATACTTTTGTTTTTATTTTTTTATTTTATTGCATCATTTTTACTTTTAATGCGGTATCGTTTCATCATATCTTGAAAATTTTGAAAAAATTATTGAACTGTAGATTTTATTCTTATTTATTAAACAAATAGCTTCTGGAATAATAACAATCAGTGTGTCTAAAGCATTCTCCATTTACCTAAGCTCCTGAAGATCGCAAAAAGGTTGAATCAAATATCATATTCAAAGGTATATTTTTAAATATTTCATATTTATATGAGAAACTATTAGTAAATAAGCTGAACTGGGATATGTCCATAAAAAGGTTTATTTCGGACTATAAATTGGGATTCAGAAAGAGATAAACACATAGCTTAATAAATGTAATTCAAAATGACCTTGACAACAAAAAATTGTTCTGAAATTTCTCGTTCGCATTAGACATGTTAAGTTGTAGTATTCACACATCGATTTTTATCGACAACCCAGATTAAAATTCTTAATGCGAACGACGAATTTTTGGTCGCTAATATCCGTTGTCAAAAATAAGACACATTTGCCTATAGGAAAATGAACACAATCATGGCTTCGGACGAATTTAGCAATGAACAATTTTTTTTTATACGAAAGATCAGAACATGGTATTAATATTTAAAAACGATATCGGGTATATGGCAACCGCGGCTGCACATGATAAAGCGCCTTATAGACGTCCAATTTAGGGTCACTTTTTTAATTGCTGCAAGTCGTATGTCACGAATAACATGGAAAATGTTGGCCTCCAAAGCGTCAATTGTTACTGTTTTATAAGCATAAAGCAGTGAATTCACGTGGCCCCATAGGAAATAATGGGCTGGTTTCAAATCTCACGACTTTGGGGGCCAATTGACAGGTCAATTTCTCGAAATCAACTTATCGCCAAATTAAAATCAATCTCTCGATGATTGCGGTCGCCGTATGGCAAGTAGCGCTATCTTATTGGAACCACATTTCGTACGGATCAATATTATCCATATTTTCACACAAAAAATCACTAATCATGGTAACGCTCTCCATTGACCGTAACGTCAGATCCGGCCTCATTATTGAAAAAATAAGGTCCGATGATGCCACTAGCGTATAATCCACACCCAACGGAACATTTTTCTGGGTGCAATGGAGTCTGTAGGGTATGTTGTGGATTGGGTCACTCCATACGCGGCAATAATATTTATTAACAAACCCGTTACGCCAAAAAGGAGTCTAATAGCTGAACACAATTTGGCAATAAAGTAAAGAGTCAGTTACTAACTGCTTTAGAGCTTAATCTGCGAAAGAACGACGCAGAACGAGCCTATTTATTTGCTAGAGTTAACTGAAAATAATAAGATAAAATTTTTCATCAAAATTTAAGTTTTACGAGTAGTGTTATTTTTTATAATTTCAAGTTCTATCATGCTTAAAAAAACACTCAATATTAAAATACAGGTCTGTTCTGAAAATCACGTGAATTCAAATTAAGAACGGTTTTAAAATCACGCAGACGATTTGGTGCTGTTCTGCAAATCACGTGATTTTCAATTTTTCGGCGTGGTTTTAATTTTTCGAAAATAGGAAAAAACGGCTTTTTTTACATTTGTGTTGTGTGTTTTTTTATTTGTAATTAAAATATTATAAGTGATTTAAGTAAGTTATAATGTGTGGAACTGAAATAAATTAGTGAATTTTTAATTGTTTGTAATACATGTGCTTTCATTTACTTATTGGTGTTAATCGAAGGGCTCAAAAATTGGCGTTCAAATTAAAATTAAAAATATGAAAATTAATGAAAAAAGCTTAGGAAGTTGCTACTATTTTATATTTTTCACTTAATATTTTCTAAATTTGATGCTGGAAACATTAGCATAAATAAGATAAATCTTAAATGACATTTTATACTCTCACAATTTTGCCACACTAGAATATTCGTTGAAACCACAAACTAGCAAACCGCTAATGAGAAAGAGAAAATCACGAGCATTACTAAATAAATCAAAACAAATTTTTATAAAATATGCAGTCTTTAAAAATTTATGATTAATTTCGTTTTTTTTTTGCAAAAATAATAAGAAGACATATCGTTTTAAATATATAATGCCATTATTATTATTTTCCAAGCGAAATAATTAAAAAAATCGATTTAAAGTTTTGAAGTTACAAAAATATTATTATATAACACTGATAATGTTCTGGTCCTGGTGGAGGCGCTCGCCCTTTTTTCACTTAAATCCCAAAGATAAACGGGGAAAAGTGTAGTTAGTTAGGAAAAAAAAATATAGTTTGATGCTTATCTTACATCCAAGTATATTAAGGTGCTCATTAGTTCTTTAACGTGTTGAGAATAAGCAAAACCTTTATTATTTTCTAAAAAAAGATAAACTAGCCAATCGCACTCATTCCAAGAAATTTCTTAATCTCTATCATAGTGACCATAAGATTCTCCGACTTCGACAGTTGCACATCTCTGAATATGTCGTTTCAATAATCTTAGATCAATTGCTTTGACATTTCCAGGTCACATTCAAAGTCACCAACATTACTGACAATTCCTTCTGGCAGGTACGTTCTAAGGGTTCAGAGAAGGTCTGAGCGCAAGTCATATGTAAGGATATTTCCATTTGGCTTGATATTTTCTGCTAATGTTAGTTATGTTCTCCAAACAAAACTAGGATCATATCGCTTGAATATAAAAACATTTTCGTAGCGGAAACTACTTATTTTCGCAATTATTTCTACACATAAAAAATCAACGCTAATTTTCCTAGCTTTTTAAGGAGTTCAAGGCTTATTTTTAAATTCTAGCAACTGTCAAAAGTAATTTTTATAAGGTTCATTTACGTATACTGACACATTTAAACCGTATTCTTTGAATGTGTACTTACTACCGCTTTTGAAAGAAAAATGGTTTTGATGAATCGCTCAAAATCTTCCATTTTTTAGCGAGCAGCAAATTAATCATTTAAAAAATATAAAAGACGTAACTGATAAATAAGAGCTGTGAGAAAATCATTGAAGTTATATTTAGAATCAGTGACGTTACATTATTAGATAAGTCGATTTAGCGATGTTTCTCTGTCCACCTTTCCGTCCGTGTTATGGTCGAAATAAATTTTGCCAAGGAACTAAATGGACTAAAGAAAATATAAATACCCCAATTGATTAAAAGTTTTATTACTGAAGATCAGCAAGATCGGTCCATGGCCTTCCATATAATTTGGAACAAATCTAGTTAAGTAAAGTAACTCCAACTAAAAAAATAAAAAAAAAATATGCCAATAGAGAATTATAAAAGTTGAACATCACATGAAAAATTGGCTCTCGCCCATATTCGTGAACTTTTCATAGACAAGTACGATTGTGCAACATATTTTTTAGGATAACAATATGGGAATCATTTAAAAGCTTTTGAAGAGATCTGTAAGGATATACTAAAATGGTTTAAAAATGCTTAACCTATTAAGAGCCGATGGCTTTTTCATGTAAAATTATACATATCGCTGTCACCCCAATATTTGTTTTTTTCATTGCAGTTTCTTCACTTAACTAGATTTACAAATACTTATTATTTATTAAAAATATAAGGCTAAATGCTCTCACATAGCGCCGCATTTTTATAAATGTGACAGTGTGGATTGTCATGAGCTTCTTTGAGTAGTTGCAATTTTTACAGTATGTTTTCTTTCGCTTTTCTTCAAAATATTTTTTGCAAGCCGGATTGATGTGAATAATATTTTTTATACTTTCTTTTAGCTTGAATAGCAAGTACTTTTTCTATCGCTACCTATGCTGATATCACTGAAGTCGGAATAGTTGGATAATGGCTCAACTTCTTCACAATTGAAACTGCGCTTTAAATTCATTGCATTTTGACTTTCCATTTTCAGTCATTGTTTAAAGCTTTTTCATTTAATTTTTCTTTTATTCTAACGCCACATAAGGTTTACATGCAAAAATTTACTCTTGGATCTTATACTACATAAGTTGTACGTGTAAGCTTTTTAATGCTGTCGCTATTAAAGCCCTTTAACGACTAAAAATTCTTAGTCTATAATCTTGCAAATGGTAAAAAATAATTGAGAAAGCCACTTGTTGAGTTTGGTATCCTTAAGTGGCTGGATGCTTACGTAGCAATAATAATCAATAACTGTGTATATATCATTGATCATTGGAATAAGAACGATTTGATAAAAACGAACTTAAAACAATTTGTAGGGTATTCACATATTTCGAAAGCACCATAAAATATAAAAACGCTAAGCATCATATTAAATAATGTATGTATTTTACAGACACTCGATCAAACAATAAATTATAAGGCAAAACTACAAGGCCAGTGATCTTGTGTTTTGAAATAAAAGTGATGACTTTGTTGTTTCTTTTCTTAAAACAATTTAAATCCTTTTTAGAAGAATTCAAACATTTAACTGCAACGGCGAACAGATGATGATGATGATGATGCTGACATGACGAAATGAAATATACATACATAAATTTATCATTGTTATAAGATTCTGTCGGTCTGTTGTCTGAATTATTGCATGAACATAATAACGGCGCTATAGCGCGAAATTTAAGTCAAGATAAGAAAACATTTCTGTTGTGATACGGTAAAGTTTAAAAGCTTTAAACACATTTTTTTGTTTACAAAATAAAAGGCAAATGGACAGGTAGTAAAGTGCATATCAGTGATTGTTTTAGGACAGAAATCAAAACAAGAGATACAGCTAACAAAAAAAAACAAAAAAAAAACAATGAATTAGAGAATTTCAAATTGCCAACAAAACAAAAAGCAAGAGAAGTTAGAAACAAAACAAATTATAAGAGGGACGAAAGAAGCCATCATTTGTATGCGAAATTATTCGTATGCGTATTTATGCAACTATCTGTAGCTTTGATTTGTGATATGAACGTTTATTCTGTAAGAGTTCTGACAAGATCCAATGCTGTTTGAATCCTGATAATTGCCTGGCTTTGATTCATATAATCAAGCGGTTTGAATGTTAAATTTGTATTATAGTTCTTTGGAATTTTGTCGGATTGTATTTGTTTTTGTTATGTGATGGCTTTACATTTTTTTTTATATTTATGTATGCAGTATGTATGTATAAAAAACAATATCAAAAAATTCAGCTTTTGTTTGTGCATATAATTTGGATAGCATTTTTTCTGACGAATTTCGATTTTTTTTTATTAAAAAGTCGTAAAGTATGTTGATGATTGTTTTTGTTTAAAGATGTATCATATTAATTGAACATGTTGTAATATTTGCTTGTGTTTATAAACCTATGAGGTTTTCATTAAATATTCATTAAAGATATTATTGATATGCAGCATAAAATAAAAGTTTTACTAAGTATTTTTGATATCTCTTAAAGTGTCGATTAAGATTCAAGATGATCCGTCTGATGATGTGGAAAAATATTTAAATTGTATGAGTATACTCTGACAATTAGATTGATTAATTAAGAATGTTAAAGCTTCAAATATCCTTTTAGCAGCACTGTAATATTAAAAAAGACAACCAAACAAAACCGTATTTAAAACAGCTCACAAACAATTAGACGCCCATGTAAGTCACATCTTTTATGGGGTATCTATTTACGTTTCGATTTAAAGGCTAAAACTAGAGACTAACTAATGATCTTTTCCATTTTAAATTTATATTGCAAAATACATTTTTTATATAGAAGTTAAAAAACAGAACTTCGGAAAGTGAAAGGGTGATTTATTAAAAATATTTATACAATATGTGGCATAAAATTTATACTAAACTGAGTAATTGTGCTATATTCGGCTATGCCGAATCTTATATACCATATACATATGTATAACCACATGTGCCATACCACAGATTTTCCATTAAATAGTAAAAATAAAAATCGGTGTAAGGAATCCTTTTCTGCCATAAAGATTTTCTGTTAAAAAGAAATATTTTGTTTTTGTTCGATTAATTATAGGTTTTGCTGAGAGTTGTTGGCCAAAATTGGTAAATCGAAAAATTGTTATATGTATCAGGTAAAATGTTTCCAATTTTTCCTTTACTTTTATTATAAACAACAGTACTTGCAAGAACACACACGGAAATTGACAAAATATATAAAAAATTTCGAGGCAGGCATAATATTTTGCCCGCTGTTGATCTTTCTGATTTTCAAAGAAAATTTATAAAAATTATGTCTGACCGATTGGAATATAATAATTTTTTTTGCTAGCTCATCTATTGCTTTGGCAAATTTGTATTCAACACGAACATGAACGGACAGTTGGACAAACGGACATCGCTATGCATAAAAACTAGGCATATACATACGTATAGTGGTATATTTTATGCGGTCAGAAAAGAATATTGTGGAAATATAAATTGGAATGACAAACTTAGATATAGCGTTTTCTACCTGCGGTGAAGGCTATATTAAAAAAATAATAATTTACAAACGAGCGAAACCACAACTTCAAAAAAAAAAATTCTTCTGTTCTTTAAAAATATTTACAATCAAATTTTTATTAGTGACAATATAAATATAATTCACAAAAAAGAAAGACTTTGAACAAACACTACAAGAGATGATAAAATAAAATGAAATCCGTTTTTAGCCCGAAACCATACTACATATGAAAAAAAAACTAATCAGAAGTGTACTGCTTTAAATCAACAGATAATTCAGATTAGCTTTTATGCCTTCTTTCGATCACACGTTTCGACGTAGCTGGAACAACATTTGTTTAGTTAGTTTATAATTTTTACAATATCCATTTCCGACCCCATAAAGTATACATTTTCTGAGTTCTTATACATAGCGAAGTCGAATGAGCAATGTCAGCGTGTCTGTCTGTTTGCCTTTGCAAACTTGATTTCAACAAAAATTTAAATACGCTAATCAATCAGACATAGTGTCGAAAAAGGTGTTATTGGAAATCAGCAAGATCGGAACATGTCCTTAGACGCAGAGCGCAAAACAGCACGCCTGCCTCTAATTTTTCCATATTATTTGAAACAATGAAGTAACTCCAATCATAAAAACAAATAAATGGTGAGATAGAGAATTAAAATGTGAAAGCACCCAAGTTCAGCGGTATAACGATACTATAATAGTTGTCAGCACATTTTATTTTGGTAAATGGAAAATTTGTAATACTGTCTACAACACTCTGGAATAAATATCCAAAAACACTTTTTATAAATTTGTATTTTGAGAAAATTAGAAATGACACGCAGATAAAGTCGTTTTTACTGCTAGTAAGTAATATTTTGAATATTTTATTTAACTGCAGGAAATGGTTCTATTTTAGCCGTTCCTGCTTTATTGTGTTGGTTGAATAAAACCTTATGATGTGGTACTATTTTGAGCATCTTACTGTCAACATTTGAAATTGTTTTATGATGTGTATAAAATGGCGAAATACATGACCATAAAATGAGTTTGAATAATGTTGATTATAAGTGGATAAATAATGGAATGCATTTTTACTCAATTATAATGAAATTCTTGTAGTTTAGTAGCTTCAAAATATTCCATAAATATAAAACTATTTAATATTACTTCATTATTATTGTTTTTAAAAAAAAACTTTGAAAAATTATTATTTAGCAGTTTATTATTAATACAAAAATAATTTTGCGGCGATGCAAGACTCACAAATCACTTGTTTACTGAATACATAAAAATATATTTTATTTGAAATCTTGTGGTATGCCACATCCCTATCGTTAAATAATCGAATCTAATTTAAATATAGAAAAGTAAGAGGTTTGAGTTTGTAACGAATGAGTTTTGCTACAAACTATATGGAATAAAACTGGATGGGCAGCACGCTATATCTCAAGAGGAAAATTGATTGTTTAATTTCTCTATTTTTCGCATATTTCGTTTTAAAGCAGACAGAGTGCAAACTTCTTCTTCAGTGTATTTCTCATTGTTTTCTTCCGTTTCGTGACCAATATCATTATTATCAAGGACCGTAAAGGATTGGACAAAAGAGTTTGCACATCTTTTCTAGTTTAACTGCTGAAATTATGTGACGACTTTTGTTCCTCATTTCAAGAACGGCTTTACGTTGCAAGAGTTGATTATATAAATAATCTCTCCCTGCAGAGTCATCATTTGTTTTCCCCGTTTTTTACGATTATTTGTTTTGAAGGTTTTCTTTTAAAATAAATTTAACCTGCTGCATTCACTTTAGTAAAAAAGCGAATTTTGGTACGAAACATGCAGGATATTAGCTTTGAACATGTCTTGAGTATAGAATAAGACAGTTTTTTACTAACGATGATAGAATAAGATGTGCCTCGATACAGTCTGCATGTTTCTTCTCATAAATAGTAAAAAACTACCCAAGTCATTTGCTATCAAGACTTTATGATTTTTATAATAAAAAAGTTTTGCATCTCATAGGGTTTTCTCACTTGCATATATCTATGAGGAATGGGTGGAAGATGTTGAAAATGAAAAAAAGTTGCTTTCATTTGCAACATCTTTCATCTTTGACAAACATTTTGGTTATGCGTATACCAAGTAATTAAGCAATTAAAAAAAATAGTGCTTGGAATGTCCAGATTTACACTATGCAATTTTTTGAGGCATTTTTTTCTCAATTTTCTATTTAAGTTACAGCGTTATGTGTTATCTAAAAGTAAACATTATCAACAGTAACATCCCCTCAAAACTTAAGCAATACCACATTGGTTACTCCTCCTGCTTCACAAAAATCAAAAATTTCATGGTAGTTTCATGAAAAATTGCATAGTGTGAGTGCCGTAAATGTCTACAATAATTGAACTAAGAGCAATTATTATTGCATTATTCAGACTTAGCTAAAGTTATACTGGAGAATAAAAAAATTGTAATTTTTAGAAAAAATATATTTCAAAGTTAAGTCCAGAATTTTTTAAATAGGGCTTTCGCGTAGTTAAGACGTTTTTAAAATATGTTTAAATTTTTAATTTTTAGTTTTTGCAATTAGTTACCTACTAATTAATTTAGTATTATAACAAAATTCAAGAAATTAATTTTAATTAATTGCAGGCATATTTAAATTATTTAAGATATTATAAAAAAAAATTTTACAAATTTTAAAAATAATTTCTGCCGTATTCATAAAGTATAAAAAAATAAATTTGAAATGTATTTTAGGTATGGTAATTTAAAATTAATTACCTTGCGCCCTTTGTATCTTAAGGCCCAACTATAATGTGTATCAGCTAACTTAAGCTTATATCAAAAATCCAACGAAAAGCCTGTCAATTGCTTAGGTACTATATTAAAGAAATTTAGGTGACTACAATGTACTTACATAAATTTAGTAACTAATTTAACTTTTGCCAAAAATAATTTCTAAATAAATAAAAAAAAAAAAAAATTTAAATGAAAAGGCTTTAAAGAATATATTTTATATATTAACTATTATTCACATACACATTTACATTTTTTGGTTCATGTTCTAATATAAATTTTCATAAGAACTATTAAAAGTTATTTACTGTTTTATGTTTGTGGCCAACCATACTAAAAAATGCAACCGTGTTCATATATAAAAACAAATTTAATATTAATTTATTATAAATTGGCCAGAAATAAAAAATTTTTTTCCTACTTTTTCTATTGAATTAACAACTAAAAATTTAACACTGTAGGACTTAATTACAATTTTACTTTTTGAATGTATAACAAAAAGCGCAATCAACTGTTTCATTACGAAAAGTGCGATCATTTTCGTACCTTGCTTAAAGAAGTGACACGTACATAGTAGTGATATGTACATTATAGTTTACCACATATAATTTAATGTATTTGCACAGTTGTTTAAGTTTGCTTAAGTTATTTTATGCACATTATAGTTGGGCCTTTACTCATTATATTATTTGACAAGTGCTTAATTTTTTTTATTTTAATGACACTTTTCTTGTGATGACTCTAAATTATTGAAAGATGTTTAGCGGTACAAAATGAAAAAGGAACATCTTGTAAAGAGTTTGAAAGATGTTGATTTTTAGCCCCATGTATTTTTTATGGCAAAGATATTCTTGGCAAATTGATGAACGATGCGATCAAGTGTAAAAAGTCTATCAGATGCTCAGTTTTAACTATTTATTACTTTTAATACTTTTAACAGTTTAACAGTTCTTTTTTTGTTGCATTTTTGTTAATTGCTTTGAAGTTGTATGTTTTTTAATTGTTTGTAGCTATACAGCCCTCGTTGCACACCCAAACAAATAATTTTACACACTAAATTGTAATATTTAAACTTGGTTATTGATTTTCCCACAAAAGGGGTTCACATTAATTTGAACTATTTACTATAAATACTAATTGTTAAATTTTGTTGTTATTGTTTTGTTAACTTGCCTGAGTATCTCTTAAAGCTTTCTAATCAATAATTTAAACAAATTGATATCGACTCACTACTTCTGTTTCTTTGTTTGGTTAAGTATCAATGGCTATGTAGTGCTATTATTTGTTTGTTTGTATGCATGTCTATGATTTCATTATGAATAATGATTGTGGGAAATTTTCCTTAAGGGCCAAACAAAAAGATACAAATAATTTTTTTAATACTTTTGATACAAATGATGTTGTACCGACACTTTTCTGTGCGATAAAATTTTTCTGAAAATTTACCTGTTTTATTTTTCTTGTTTGTTTATTTGTTTGCTGGTGTTTTTTTTATCTTTTTGTTATTTTTTTTTTTATTCTAAAAAAAGTTTTTACTGTAAACTTAAAAATGTTACACAACAGCGACAACAGCAACAATAAAAATTAATATTAATAATAGTAATAACAAATGCAAACAATAGATATCATGAGAACATTTTCTTAAAGTTATTTAATTTTTATTTGGTATTTCAATACGCATCCATTTGGACAAAATTAAGACCAGGTCAAGTAAAGAATCGATTCATAATAATATTATGGTGACTAATTGTGTCATAGTTTACGGCTAGAATAGACTCATTTTGAAGAAAATTATTTTAAACAGTTGAATAGTTGCTACACTTAATCCCGTATTGCAAATTTCGATTACGAAGATAAGAGAATAAATTATTTTGCATTTTTTATTCATTATAATTAAGTCCATTTTTTCTACAATCACAATCTTCACAATTTTTCTTCACTTAAGGATAAAAAGAAAGATCAAAAATGATCGATATCATTGACATATCATTTGTGCAGAGCAATTTATAAAAATTTTTAGAGACCTCGCATGTATGTAAATATGTACTGATATTTATTTTCAAACACTTTTAAATGTCTGAAGTCTTGATATAAATGTTGTTATAATTTTCATCCCAGTTAAATGTAGGTTGTTGCCACACTATGCATATTTAAATGTATTTGTATGAATGCATCACATTTGTAGCAATTGTTTAGCTTCTGTGTGTTTTGTAACTTGAGGTGATATTTTCCCAACACTTTATTTTCAGTCATTCATTATCACATGTTTATAATTGTTTGCTGAAACTGTTTTACAGTTTTACTTGATTATTTGACTCAAAAGACTGAATGTATCATATTTTTGTTTACTTTATACAGTTGACAGTGGTAACGATCGAAAAGTTTTCAAACGTGCACATATAATCTAGATGATTGCGATTATCACAACATAAATGATTTTTTTTCATTTAAATTAGATATTGATCTCGATGTTATCGCTATTATAAGACAGCTTATGTTTACCAATTTTTTTCTATAAATTAAAAAAAAAACTGCTTATCAGTATAGCCCCCAGTGGCGAAAATTAATGCAAAATAATATAAAAATAAATCTAATATTAAAGGGTGTGCCCATAGGTGAACCATATAGACAAGCGCTTGTAAATTAGACAGAATGTCAATTGCTATATCCGTTATAGTAACATGTATAAATATTCAAAATTATAAATTAAACGGTGCCCCAATAATTAGCTTAGTTTGTTTTATATGGTCATACTTTTGAACAGTTGTATACAGACGCTTTAAACTTACAACGAACCTGTATTTTTAGCTCCACTATAATAACATATATAACATTTGATTTTGGAATTTAGAGGGTGCCTTTCTAGTGGATCTAATTTTATGTATATTGCCAAACTATTTAACAGTTATAAACAGACGAACGAAATTTATGAGAACCTAATTGCCAATCTAATACAACAGCAAATATAAAATTTGAACTTTGAAATTATAGGGTGACCTTATAATTTCTGTAATTTGATGTATGTTGCCATACTTTTTAAACGTTATAGATGGAATACGTTGAAGTCGGTTTTTTATTGCAAGAATTATTGCTGAAAGAATTTGAATAAGTTTTTTTTTATAATTTTTTTTATTTAAAAATCGGTTAACATGATGTTATTTATTTATGCATAAAGTAACATCTTTTAGTACGTTCAAGTTGTAGCTTTTCAAAAAAATATATAATAGATTGGTAAGTGTCTACTTTATATGTTGGTACTTCACCACGTCAAAAAACTCAAACTAAGTTTACAATTCTTAACCTAAGCAATACATTCTGTACAAACTCGTTGTACTTTTAATTTTATATGTGACGATTATCAATCAAATTTATAAAAATAAATTTGTAAAATATCGATTTTAGTATCTTAAATTTAACTACATAGTTGAATTATTGTTACTAATAAAATATAGTCTTAACATATCACACACCTTGTTCAAAAGTGACACAACTTAAACTTTTAACTTTTCAGAAATCGTAAAAAAACTGATTTTGACCTGAATTAAAAATGGTTAAAAACAAAACAAAAACTTTGGACTATTTAGTAGAAAATCCATACCGATTATGATAAAGTTCTTTATATTTGTTTAATATTTATACACTAGATAATGAACAATTTAATTAAATTTTGAGTTCAGTCACCTTTGAACTATGTGTGCGATATTTTTTGTATTTAAAACTAAGAAAATAACATTTGTTGTTGAAGATTAATGGCAACATCTGTTAACAAAGTTTTGCTAAAATCTGTTCTGTTAATAAGGATGCAACGAAACTTATTTAGCATTGAGATCCATATGCTGATAGTTAAAATAACAAAAACCGATTTTTCACACAGTAATAGAAAATTTATATATAAATTATATTTTCTATTTCAGCTTTAAAAGACAATTTGCGGATATTGTAAATAAAAACAAATTAAAACGTTTTATTAACTTAGCATTGGAGATATATTTTCTGTCACTTTCAATATACAAAGAATTAAATCGAAAGTCTTTAATTTTTCTGCCTTTACCATCCTTTCTAAAATCTAAGATTCTAATTTTGGCATAATTCATTTCATGATAAGAAAGCAAGAAATCGAGTGGCGTAGTGGCGATGTTGTAGTTCTTTTAAAGGTTATTAAGTATTTCAATAAAACAACAAAGGGAGTTTAAGTATGCCATACGAAGATCCAAAAGAGCCTCGTGGAAAACTTTCTGTGGCAACATAGAAAGCTCGTCCAGCAGGCTACGAAGGATTCCTAGCACTTCCCCGAGAATTATTGAGAGTATTCAGAAGCCGGACGGTCAATGGACGGACTCTGTAATCGATATCTTGGAGACGCTGCTCAGTACTCACTTTCCTGGTAGTGAAGGGATTGACGAAGCGATGGGGACTGGGTATTCCGCGCCCGTTTGGCCCCCCACTTTCCGGGTGACCAATGCCCACATAGAGTGGGCCATCATGTCGTTTGATGCGGACTTGCAACATGGCATGGACCTCATAAAACCATGACTATTGCGTATCTACAATGCTTGCCTGGAAAATACTTACATGCCGATAGGTTTTCATCCCTAAAGCGGGAAAGCCATCTCATATTAAGCCCAAAGACTTTAGGCCCATAAGCCTGTCATCCTTCTTACTCAAGACGCTGGAAAGGATTCTTGATCTTCAGATCAGGAACTCCATAAATCCCGCGCTTATTTCTAGCCTGCAGCACGCCTATACGAAAGGGAAATCTGTGGAAACAGCGTTGCACGAGTTAATATCCGATATTGAAAAGTCCTTTTCAAATAAGGAATTTGCGCTTGCAGTGTTTCTTGACATAGAAGGAGCTTTCAATAACGTCTGCCCCAAATCCGTTATTTAGGCCCTGTTGGATCTCGATCTTGATGCAAATTTGGTGGGATTCATTGCGCAACTACTGAGGACACGTATCATCACGTCCACCTTGGGAAATGATCACGTTGTAAGAGTAGTGAAAAGAGGCACTCCACAAGGTGGTGTTTTGTCGCCTCTCATCAGGAATCGGGCAGTTAACAAGCTGCTACGGCGACTGGACCAAACGGGTAATAGGGTGATAGCTTATGCTGATGACATTGCTATCGCAGTCTCTGGAAAATACCTGACAACACTTGGGTGAACTATTCGCTCAATGTTCTGTCTCAATGGTGCTGCGAGTTTTGTCTTGATGTTAACCCCGGCAAAACGGAGGTTATGCTCTTCACACGGAGATACAAGATCCCGATTTTTACTGCACCTAGGCTGAATGGTACTGTGCTAAGTGTAAGTAAAAGTGTGAAATACTTGACACCAAACTTCAATGGAAGGCAAACATTGCCGAAAGAGCTCGGAAGGCGACCTACGCAGTCTATCTCTGCCAGAGAGCTCTAGGACCAAGATTGGGCCTTCAGCCTTAGATCATCTCCTGGCTCTACAAGGCAGTTATAGAGCCAAATATTCTCTATGGTGCTGTTTTTTGGTGGCCCGCTCTCGAAAAAACGGTCAACCAAAAGCCTCTTGATAAAGTCAGGAGAACAGCCGCCAATTTGATTACTGGGACCCTCCGAACTACTTCGACAAAGGCTCTGTATGCTCTTCTCCACTGGTTACCTACCAAACTTCTGGTATTGCAACAGGCTAAATGCTGTCCAGCCAGACTTAATGCCCTCTCACGCTGGCTCAGGCTGGATATAGGGTACTCTAAGATTATCGATTGAGATGTACCACTGCCATCAATGGTGGATTACATCTCTTCTACTCCCGCTCTGGACCACGGATTTCAGACCCATATTCCGAGTAGGGAGATATGGGCCCGTAACGAAGTGGTTGTGGGTGGTACTGTTGATGTCTATACCGATGGCTCGAAACTTGACGGCAGAGTCGGTTGCGGAATCTTCTCCAATAGCCTTGGAATAAGACTCTCCCTTAGACTTCCTGACTACTGCAGCGTCTTTCAAGCCGAGGTAATGGCCATTCTGAAAACATCCGAAATAGCGCTTAGGGACGATATTTCTTGGCTTGCTATTCGGATATTTTCGGACAGTCAGGCTGCAATCAGGGCGCTTGCTGGTGCATACAGTACATCTAAGCTAGTCCTTCGTTGTCGCTCATTACTTAACACTCTATCGGATCGATCACAGATTGACCTGATTTGTGTCCCTGGTCACAGGGATATCCAGGGTAACTGTGAGGCCGATGATCTTGCTAAACAAGGCACATTGCTTCTTAACGTCTCCTCCCTACCAGATGTTGGAATTCCTCTGGAAACGGTAAAAATGACCATAAAGAACCACTACATCAATTTTGCTTGCAAATTATGGGTAGAGGAAAGTTCCTGTTATGTCTCTAGACAACTGTGGACTACACTGGACCTGAAGCGGATCAGGCAGCTGGTCAGACTAGACAGAAAATCCATAAGTATCACGGTCTCTGTACTTACTGGACTCTGTCTAATCGGCAGGCATGCTGAAAGACTCGGTCTGCCCTTTAATGATTTCTGTCGCAGCTGTGGCTCTGAGGAAGAGGCCGTACTGCACCTCCTGTGCCACTGCCCATCCCTGGCTCGAAGAAGACTAAGAATTCTGGGCTCTGCTTTCTTTGGAACTCTTACGGAGCTATCATCTCCCATACACAGCGAAGTTCATCCGCAAATCCTCATGGTTCTCGGCTAGGTAAGGGGAGCCGCGCCGCTTTCCTTGTGGTATCACAACAGGCCATTCGATTGTGCTCAAGTGAGCTTCGTCGCGAGAGGCTGCAACTCCTAACTAACTAACTATTTCAATAAAAGTTAATGACCCTTATTCTAGTTGTCGACGTCGTCGTTTTAGTATCAATTAATCTTCATATCTATGTCGGGGTCAATTGAATAAAAAATTTTCATTCTTTAACATTCCTGTGACGACATCAACGGTTTATCGATTTCTATGAGTGAAGACAATTTTGATTTAATTGATGATGAAAGATTAAAAAAACAAAAACTTCTGTTGGAAAGAAAACTTCTTAGGCAGAATTTCAATATTTTGCCGTATCGCAAGTATATATTGTTCATTATCTAGTGTATAAATTTTAAACATTTTGAATTTTGTATATTTTGTTTGTATTTTGTATATATGTTTGGCCTGCTTCAGGCTGTGCTTTCAACGACAAATTCGATTTCAGCAAGTTCCATGTCGTTAGAATCGTTTCCCATTTCAACTATTTGAACTCCTTGAACTGCTCCTTCAGCATTCAAATGCTTCTGGAAGTTAAGAAGGTTTGCCACAGCTTCTTCCAGCGGACTGAGTGAAAATTATTTAAACATTTCGCCGCCAGTGGCTTTATATTCTGCTTTATTAGCAATCATCTTTTTTTGACTTTTGATTTTTAATTTCATCATACCTTAAAAGTAATTTTTAATAAATCCCTATTTAATCCTTTATTTTGTTACCTTTTGCCATTCATTTGCTACCCTTCTAGGCGGACCGAGAGAATTAAAATTTTTCCAATTTCTTCCCATTTTTCTAAAAATTGCATGAAGCAGTGCCTCTACGAAAATTTAAAAATTTTTTAAATTGATTTGCATTTGTAACCTTCACTTTTTTACATTTTCAATGTTATGTTTGGTTTAAATCGCAGAGTCACGTCAATACAATACCGTCGTCGCATTTGTTATAGAATATAAAAAATCTTTGAGCAGTAATCGATAAGTGTCAACAACGACAAGTATAATAACAAATCGAATGTGTCGACACATACCAACGTTGATATGTGACGACGCCGACAACTAAAATAAGCGTGAATATTTTATAGTGACTATCGAACGTGCCCTGTTGGGAATTTTCAAAAAGTGGCACAAAACTTGATTTACATAAATAAAGTTGCTCAAAATAAACTCGTTTTAGAAAATAAAAGTTGTTAATGCAAAAAGGCAAATTTTTTGTCTCTTTGTCTTGCTCAGGCCATTCATTCTTGAGTTCCTATTCTCTTGAATAATACTGCCTAAAACTTACATTTAGTTACTGGTTTTCTCAGACTCTGACGACAAATTTTTAGTTCTATTTTGTATTTAATTTTCAGCTTTGCTCTTTTTGAAAAACTGTTACGAAAACAATGCCAAATTTAAAGTTAAGTCGAAAAATTATCTGAGTTTAATGAACTTTATTTGTCTGTATGTATAATAATATTTTATGTGATATTAATTCGAATTATTGCAAATACAAATAAATTATTTTTTCGTTATTAGACAAAAATTGATTGTAAATACAACAACAATAAAAAAAATTATTACGAGTGCTGCTATATATATTTCTGGCCTGGCAACACTGAGTGCTGCCAAGTGCAATCTGACATTTCCATTGGAGAGTTTGTCATTTTTAAGCATAATCGTACTCAAAACGTTTAAACGTATGACCATTATTTGTGTTGTTTACAGTGACTTGAAAAAATGATATAGAAAAAAATGGAATTAACTCGTAAACATTGTCGTGCCATCATTTTCCACAACTTTCGACGTGGATTATCACGACAAGAGTGCATTGATGAACTTAAATCTTTGTATGGCGATGAAGCACCATCCTATAGCACTGTGAAAAATTGGTATAATGAATTTAATCGTGTCCGAAGCTCGCTCAAAGACGAACTTCGTGAAGGTCGTCCAAAAACGGATGTTGTGCCAAAGAACATTGATGCCGTGCGTGAACTCATAATGCAAGATCGACATGCGGCATACCGAGAGATAGAGACATCCTTGGACATTTCTTCCACCAGCATACATTCGATACTGCATGAACACCTCTGGGGGTCGATTCTGGTTCTGTGAAAATGTGAAATGAAAAGTTTTTTCATGTTTTCATAGAGTTTCCGATTCTTGTTTAGTGAAAAAATGATAAATAAATTCAAATGTTTTCATATAAAAGGACAAATGGAATGAAATTAATTGTTTTCACAATTTCACACTAATATGATTCTCGTTCTGTATAACAGTGTAAATTAGTGTCAAATATTTTTCATTTATAAAGTATTTTTACACTTTGATTTTAACGGTGAAAAGTGGAAAAAGTCTTAAGAGGCAGCGCGCAAACGGGCACCAAAAATAATTTTTAATTAATTACTTAGAAGAAAATCTGGACATTGCCAACGCCAAGTAATAATTTAAAAAATTAATAAAAATTATCTTCTAAAAAATGCGTATTTACAGATTTGTTACTGCGGATGGTACTAGATAGAGAAATAATGTGGAAGAAACCAGCAGCGAGCCTTAACGCTCTTAATGGTACCCAAAAAGACGGTCAAAAATGGAAGAAGTATTGGAATGATTTGAAGTAAGTACGAATATATTTTTTGCACATTTGCGTTTAAATTAATGTAATTTTTAAATAAAATGCCAGGCTCAACACTCGTGCTAAATACTCCAAAATAAAAAAATTAACAAAGAAGTGGAGTTAAAGGTTTAATTCGTCTAAAAGCACGTTTGCCTCTAGAAGAGTCATTATAAAAATCACCACTGTGGAAGCTGTAGATCGAGATGGAACACCGGAAGTTGGTTTTGAAAATTATTTTTGGAAAGCTGCATTTATTTTGGCTGACGCAAATGTAGAAGAAGGCACTGCAACTACTTTTTTGCTTACAGCTACTGCCACTACCATTGCCAGCAGTTCAACTGATACATATATCCAAAAATACTAGTATGTATGTATGTGGTAGTTGTTTTTTAATAATGAAGAATTTAAGTTTAGCGACGTCTTAAAGTAAACTTAGAGCCGCTTTCAATATTTGTTTGTTTTATAATATAACAATATTCCAAAAATTATCCACTTATTAAAAAAGAGCTTGACCCTAAGAATACTGTGCGGCGAATTTTTTAAACATGCCATAAAAAATAAAAACTTGAAAATAAAATAAGTATAAAGAATTTGTAGGATAAACAGTTTTATTTGAAAAAAGGATATTCTACTAAACGCCAACAAATAACTCATCAATCTGGCGCAGCAATCAGAAAAAAAAATCGTGAGGCGATCGTAACCTAAGTTGACTCTTGATACAAATTTCACTCTCCCCACGTTTTTATTTTTTATCTGATCAATGTTCTAGATACATGAATTATTTGTTGGAGCTTAGTACAAAATCCTTTTTTCAAATAAAAATGTTTAACTTACAATTTTTTATACTTACTTTATTATAAATTTTATTTAGTTGGGTGGTTTTTACATGGTTCTAATGAAAAAGGAAGAAATTCCGTGTTGTGGACCATACTACGCCTAAGTATAGTATATGCATTCTCTTTGTTAATAAATGAAATGTTATGAATTTAAAAATTTTTCAAAAATTGCTTTCAGCAACAATACCTGCAGCTCAAGCAGTTAGAAAACTCGTTTGCGCCTTAGAGCCGCTTCAAAACTGCTAAGCTTTTATACCTGCATTAGATTTTTAGATTTTATAAACATAATATATATAACGAAAGTTTCATGGATACAATGGAATGAAACACTTTTTCATTAAAAGAACGGGAATCGCATTTTGTGTAATTGTGAAATGATAAAATGAAAAGCTACTATGAAAACGAAAATGAAAAGTTTTTTTTCATTTCACAGTTTCACAGAACCAGAATCGACCCCCTGGCCGTAAAAAAGGTTTGTTCTCGTTGGATCCCGCACAATTTGAAAGTCGCTCAAAAAAATGCTCGTGTCGATTGGTGCAAAGAAATGTTGCAAAAATACGATTGCGGTGCTTCAAAAGACGTTTATAAGATCGTCACAGATGACGAATCAAGGATCTATGCGTATGAGCCTGAAACGAAACAACAATCGACCGTGTGGGTCTTCAAAGACGAGCAAAATCCAACGAAAGTTGTTTGTGGAAGAAGCACTTCGAAGCAAATGGTCGCCTGTTTCGGCAAAACTGGTCATGTGGCGACTGTTCCGCTTGAACAACGTAGGACGGTCACTTCTGAGTGGTACACTACAATTTGTTTGCCTGAAGTCATCGGAGAAATTCGAAAAACCAACAAGAGAAGAAGAATCATTGTTCACCATGACAATGCGAGCTCTCACACATCGGCTCAAACCAGAGCGTTTTTGACCGGCCAAAACGTCGAATTAATGGGTCATCCGCCGTACAGCCCTGACTTGGCACTTAGTGACTTCTTCTTGTTTCCGCACATCAAGAAAAAATGCATGGTCAACGATTTTCGTCGCCAGAAGAAGCTGTAGAAGTGTTCAAAAACCATGTTTTAGAGGTGTCTCAATCGGAGTGGAAAAAGTGCTTCGACAACTGGTTTGAGCGCATGCAAAAGTGTATAAATCATGCTGGAGAATACTTTGGAAAACAATAAAACCATTTTTGATTATAAATATTCGCATTTTCACTATTAGGCCAGAAATGTATAGAGCAGCCCTCGTATTAAAATATTATATGGTTTTCTTAATTATCGCTGTGATATTTAGGAGGAAACTTTAAAAAATGTTTTTTGATGAAGACTATCGAATATTTTCTTTTTATAGGTCGCAAATATTTGGATGTAAGAGTGGTATATATCTCTATGCCGAATCTTATATACCTTTCACCATGTACAGAGCCGGACAAAATTATTCACACAGACATCAACTCTATACTTAATCTTCCATGTTTTTTAATTAATAAGGCACAGACTTATAAGTTTCTAACAAGAAGTTTTGAATATAAAGCAAAATTGAATTCTAAGCGCGAATTCAAGTGGACAAAATTGTTCACACAGCACATTATGTTTTCATGTAAAATCATATTAAAAATTGTTTAATACTTTTTAACATATCCTTTCTTTATTATTACTTCTTTTAATCTTGTTTGTAATTAAAGAAGTAGTTTTCTTCGACTCCACTCTTACTGTTATGCCCGTCTTGTATCAGGATTTTTTCACTTATTGTGGTGAAAAGTATAACGATAAATGCTGTTATTTTAAATTATACAATATCCATTTCTGACCTAATAAAGTATATATATTCTGACTTCTTACACATAGCGAAGTCGATAGGGCGATGTCCGTCTGTCCGTCCGTATTAGTGTTGAAATCAGATTTGCCGAAATACCGAATATAGCAGCACTTTTGTTTGTTATTATGTTTATGCGTAGCAGTAACACAGCTATAAAACTGATACAATACAGGTTTATCTTCTTAACTATATCAACAAAAAGTTTGAATTGAATTGACAATCGACACTACTGTGCTTGTTGTAAAATTATTGTAAAGTGAACTATTTAACTTTTTACTATTTGTGTCATTGTTAATAAAAACAAACATCGCTGCCGAAAAAAAAGAAAAAAACAAAAAAACACGTAACTGCCAACATACAAGTTTATCGGTTTTCTTAAAAAAAAGAATGTTAAAAAACATTTAAGAGAAAATTTTGTAAATTTTTACTCAAGTCGATTAAATAGAACTTATGAGACGAGTAAAGATTGTAAAGTTATCGCCAGCAAATAACAATTAGAAAGGAATGTTAAAAGTAAACCCAACAAGCAACGGTAAACAAAAGAAAAAGTTTGTTTTTATGTGAACCCCATGATAATAGTAACTACACATGTTTCAATATTCAGAAATTTCCCATGACAAGTTTAGTTTGTTTGCCTGAATGTGTGTGCGTCTGTGGGGTTTTCTTTGTATTGGATAAGTATGTTCTCTTTTTTAATTTTTATTTTATAATACCTATTATTAGTATTATTGTGTTTCTAATCTTTTGTAATTGTTAGAAATTACCGTTTTTTATCTTAGTTGTTAATTAAATGTAATTAAAGTTTTTTAGAGTTTAGAGACGTGTTTAAGACATAAATAGTGGGACACAATTTAAACCAATACATTATTGTTTCTTTAGGAATTCACCAAGTTATCATATATTAAATTTTATTATAGAGAGCGAATAGTGTTTCCCAGGCATTAGTGTTTTACCGATTTCCAACCCTTGCTACAGGAATTTGGACGTACTTTTCCCTAATGGGCTTTAATATCATGATTATGTTATTTTTGTTGTTGATTCGTATGCCAAAGATTTAGAAAACTGTAGCTACATTAAGGTAAATTTACATATCATAAGCTTTAAGGCTGTTGGCACAGAACTTAGTTCTGTCGATTTAAAAGTAATAAAAACTCTATTCATTTCAAATAAATCCCGTTTATCTAACTGGAAATGGATGAATTTGTTTAAGCCGAATGCATTGTTGTTTTCCTTTCTCCTCAATCTGTTTATTAGACAGGGGATGTGTACGGTTAACAATAGCTAGTAAATAGAATGCCTAACATTAAGCTACTGTCTTAAATTAAAATTTATGTTTTATTATTATTCGCCTAATTTCCTTCTTAGATTGTTGCTACCCAGATCGCCCAGAAATACATCCTCAATTTATTTCCAGTACAGTTGTGAATATATTTCTTAAGAAAAAACAGACTTCAAAATAGATTTCATCTGTCTGTCTATAACGATTCCGAAGTTCGGCTACATATGTACATCAAATTACATCAACTATTAGGACTCCCTTAATTTTCCAAATCCGAACTTTCTATTTTTTATTATAGCGGAGTTATCAATACAGGTTCCTTGAAAATTTAAGCTATCTGTCTAAGAAGTGTTAAGAAGTTTTGCAACACATATCAAATTACATTAACTATTGGGTCACGCTTTAGCTTATAATTTTCAATTGTTACACTTGTTATTATAACGTTCATAGTAATCGACATTCTGTCCAATTTTCAAGTGTTTGTCTATAACGGTTCAAAAGATAGGACCATATAGGTCAATATGGGGACACCCTCTAATTTTAAGATTTATTTTTGTATTAATTTTTGTTTAAAGAAGTGCCCTTTACAGTTCATAATACATGTAAAAAATATGTATGTTGTGTAAGGACACCCTATAATTTTTAAGAATATGAACTGTTTTTAAAAATGGACCAATCTGTAAACAAAACCTATTAAATTACAAAAAATTTTCAAATTCGGTTCAGAAATGACTTAGTTCTTTCTCCGATTTTTATGTAATTTTTCCAGAAAAACTCTAAACAAGAAACCTATCAGAAAAGGGTCCCTACCACTTTTTACTGGTCTGTAAAAAATTTAATTAAAAAAATAATTCAAAATTGTGTCCTAGTGCCTAAATAAATAGAATTTGTATCTCGTATGTACACATAGTTACTAAAGTATACATACGGTGTCTTATTTCTCTGTTTTACCGAAAATAAAAAAAAATTTGTTTGTTTTAATTAAACAAATATATTTCTGGTATTAATAAAAACAAAATTAAACAAAATAAATAAAAAAAAATAATTCAATATTAACCTAAGCTTATACTAATTCATATTTTACATATTTACAAAGTTACTAAAGTATACATACGACTTTAAGAATATACATAAAAAAACATATTTCAATATCTTGTGTGACATCCTTTGGCTTCAACAACAGTTGACAGTCTAGCAGGCATTGATAATGCTAATTTTTTTGTAGTTTCTGCAGAAATTAGATTCCATTCTTCGATCAATGCCTGCTTCAATGTGGGGATAGACGTTATATGCCTTTTTTGAATGACTCTTTTAAGATGATCCCATAAATGTTCTATGACATTCAAATCTGGTGATTGGGGTGGATGCTCTAATTGCTTTTTAACATTATAAAGCAACCATTCCTTCACTATCTTAGAGGAATGCTTAGGATCATTGTCCTGCATAAATATGCCATTTCTTTCTAGACCTAGTTTTTTCACGCTGGGAAGGTAACTGTCCTTCAAAATTTGAATGTACATGTTCCTATCCATAGTTCCCTCTATAAACCGTAGAAATCCAACACCACCTGCGGTCATACATCCCCAGACCATTAAAGAGCCTCCACCATGTTTCACAGTAGAATTGACATTTTTTGGCAAAAACTCCTCATTGGGTTTGTTCCAAACCTTGGCACGTCCATCTCCTCCAAAAACCATAAATTTACATTCATCCGTAAATATAACACGTTCCCAAAACGTTGGATCACTAATATGGATATGCTGATATTTTTTTGCATACTCCAAGCGCTTCGTTATATTTACGGCTCTCAGTAAATGTTTTTTTCTTGCAACTCTGCTAACGAAGCCACTTTTTTTAATGCAGCGGCGAACAGTTTGGGTGCTAATTTTGATTCCATGATTGGACTCCATTTGATGGTTAATTTTGACCGCACTTTGCTTCGGATTTTCTATAATGGATCTAATAATCGTCCTTTGCATTCTTTCACTCAGCACATAAGGACGTCCAGAGCAGGGTTTACTGGCATAATTTCCATTTCTTTCAAAATTTTTTATTACAGTTTGTACTGTAGACTTTTTTAAATTTAATATTTCACCTATTTCTTGTAATGATTTCCCTTCATTTCTAAATTTTACAACCATTTTCCGAATGTCTTCAGAAATTTCCTTAGTTTTTGGCATTATTACTATTTTTGCTTAATTAATAAGAAAAGGTTAAAAAATGAAGTGTCCGTTTTGCCCAAATAACTTTTACTAATGATTTAAAAATAATGTGCACAAAATTCCTAGCTGTATTTGTAACGGTACACCAAAAAAATGCGCGTATGTATACTTTTGTAACTTTGCAAGAATGCATTTTAAGAGTTTCATGGTTGTATTTTTAAACAAAATACATGGTTGTATTTTCTAATAAATTTTTCTATAGTTATACAAGTAATTAATAAAAAAACAAAAAAAAATTTCAAAAAATATTTATAAATTTCAACTAAAACAGCAATAAGTCGGTCGTACGTATACTTTAGTAACTCTGTGTATATAATTGATAATTTTATGGTTACAAAACCTTCTTAAATCCTTGAAATGTGTTTATTATTTTCAACAATTTTGCTTAAAAAACAGTGACATTACTTTTTTTAGAAATTGAAAACTCTTTTAGTTATTGTTAAAAAATCGAGAAAAGAGTGAAAACTAAAGCAATTAGCAGAACAACTTATCTTACAGCAGGCCACTTGAGTTAACAAGAGTTAAAAAAAATGTTTATGTGTGTAAAACAATTAAAAATTAAATGCCCCACACAGTGAAAAACAACAACCTTTTTTCTACAGTTTGTATGTTCCTTTTAATTATCCGTACAATAATCGAGTACCGAGTTAAAACCAAACTGCAAAAACTCTAACAACAAACGAAATAAAAGTATACCGGCATTGACGCCACAACTTAAGTCAACTCAATTACCTTAACTAAAAACACAACGAAGAAAGAAAAAAGGAGCGCTGTCAAGGATTAACACGTACAATTAAGAAAAAACACACCAAACTCTAAACATTCAAAACAAAAACAACAAACATTCACTAAAAATTAAGAATAAAAACAAAAAAAAAAAAACGTTTTAATAAAACAAAATGAATTTAATCGCAATAAAAGGAATTAAACAAATAAAAAATAAGAAAAAGGACAAAAACAACTAACCACACATTGGTATTAATTGACTGACTGCCTGGCTGGCTGACTAAAATTAACATGTAATTATCTCAGTTTTTTTGGTTCTTTTTGGAATCAAAGACACCTTCTTTTAAATACGAATATTATATCCTACACATTTGATCTCTTACACACACTCACACACACATACTGATTGTAAAAATGTATCAAGTCTAGCAAACGTTCATTGACCAAAAATTTGAAAGACTTGAATATCAAACAGAGGTTATAAATAATGAATTCTCAATTAATTCTCAATTAAACATTTTTTCTTTGTTTATTTAATGTACACACTCTTATGTAAAATACATGTAATATTTTATCATGTGTAGTGGTGGCAATTCAAAAGGTCATTTCTTTCTTAAATACTTAACCGATTTAATGAGAACGGTGCACCAAAGCACGACAGTATCCACAAAAAGATGAAATAATAAACAAAATCGGTTGGCAAACAAAGGAGAAAAAGGATCCTGAAGTTTCGTGGTTGCCGATTTATATATAGATTTTCTCATTTTTGATTTGATCAAAAACACAAACGATCACCAACAATAATGTGTATCCTTAAAAATATACGGAGAAGTCTTGATCCAAATTTGAATCTTTCAGATGTTTTTTTTTTAATATCAGGGTCAAGTGTGGAGAAAAAGTAGTTGCAGCCAAACTTCGAAAATGAATTGAATGGTTGTTTCATTAAAATTAAACAAATGAGCACCTATAAGCGCAGAAAGAATGGTGTTTCTTCACTTTTTTATAGAATCGATTTCAATGCCTTTTGCGCTTAAGTCAGTTTAAACTAACTTTTTTGATCTGCAGCTACACAAAAATATATTTGCAAAAAATAAATCAATTAACAGTCAGATACGGTTTTACAGTTTATTTAATTGTCTCAATTCAATTTTTAAACAAAAGCAAAAAATGTTTAATATTTGTGAGTACGTTTTATATTTTTTATCAGTGATGTATAATATAATTGTGTAAAAGGTTTAAACTACAGTTGATTTTTTTTTAAATAAAATAAATTAAGGTAAATTGATCAGTCAATCCTAGCTATAGCAAAGCTTAAACTTTACTTAAGTCTTTATTTAATCATATTTAAAACGTTTTAGTTTCCTTATAAAACCAAAACAAAGCCCTATCACTGCACACTCCAAAGTTTTCGCTTCTACTAGCAGTTTATAAATTTTTGATTTATTGCCCAAATTATTCGTCTCTCTCCTACTTTAAACAAATAAACAAAATAATTTATAGCATAAAAACTGGAAAAATTATGTATGAAATAAAAACAGAGATTACATTCTTTTAAATTTTAACTTAAGCCACTATTTATATTTGCTGTTCTTATTTCTTCTTTTTTTGCACATTGATATTTGTGATGATGTTCTTGTAGTTTTTAATCACAAAATGAAACGCAACGAATTGTCGGCGACACCCAACAGAAAACAAACTCTTTAAGACACCTTAAATTAGCCCTTAAGGAGGTGCGTCATATACTTATTACCCAGCCAACAAATAAACATACACAAACACACACATGATTATGTTTGATTTGCTTTACACTTTATAAATTGGCCTGTAAAGTTGCGTGTTGCATGCATCACTCATTGACTACAATTTAAGGTGTGTCACTTTAGGGCTAAGAAGATGATGATGATGCTGCTGTTGCTGCTGATCTACTCAGCCCAACAACAGTCTGCTCTATGAACAAACAATAAGCTGATTAAGAAAGTAAAAAACATGCGTGAGCGTTTATTTCCTTTCCCTATTATCAATGCCGTAGTCTAAGTTTTTCTTGTTGTTTTTTTTTTGCTTTCTTTAACAATGCCGCTTGACCACCCGCACTTATTTTATTAACATGGACAGAAAAAAGAGGAAAAAGAAAACAAGTCGCAGCTACTTCCATTCTGATTAATTATTATAATAAAATATCAAAGTCTTGAATAAAAATTATTCAACAAAATTAAATTAATCGCATTTAAAATTTTTGTATGTGCTTGGCGTCCCAAAATCACACCTTCACTATTGGTTTGCTTAAAACTCATTTATATTTTTTAAGATACGATTAAGGTTCCTCCTTTTGGAATTATAAAATATCTGCTGATTACACTCGTCGGTCCTCGGCATAAAAAAGTTCAAGAATCGCATTTTGCGTCACTGACATTATGCATTGACAGTGTTCTCTTCACTACTCGTACTTCTGAAATTCCTTTACTTGTACAATACACTGAGTGAAATATAATGCGTCGACTAGAGCCCTCCATCGGACGTAGCCAACAGAGTTGCAATTTCAAGAACATGGCTTGCAGGACCATGAACTTCCCCTTGCTTGAGGGTTAGAAACTATCCAACCCCGTCTGTTGAGAGTGCAACAGCACACTTGTCATCTATTCCGCGCCAGACCCGCAGATATAGACTTTTGACCAACAGCCATCACGTGTACTCCGAAGGGACCTCACCAGTAACCGGCTACAGAGATGGGCGGCTCTCTGTATGGGCCACCGGTTCCCGTGGCACCAGTTTTTTAAAGTTTTATTATCAATAATGGAAACTGGTAGAAAATCCCGACAGTAGTCAACTGTCTATCAGCTTTAGTGCCTGAAACACCGGGGGACTGGTTCCCCCTAAACCCCCCAACCACCCTCGCCTGCTCAGGTTAGCTTAGTACAGGCTCTTGGGGGCCCCGGGGAGGCCTTTATTCGTACAGTCGGCCAAACTTTGCTAAAGCTTTATCATCTTTCTGTCTTATTTCCTTTTGAATTTTAAACTTGCATGCTGGAATCTACACACTGCCACTGCGAAATTCTAAACAAATAGTTCGTAATCCGCTTGTTTAAACCTCCGGCCGATTTCATACTACCTTATTCCTCTCAATTTACTGGAGATTACTGGTGTCCAATATCTCTCTCTCTCTCTCGTTTTGGTTAACTTCGGCAGCAGGGTTGTTGTAAGTTTAAAGAGTTATCACGCAATTCGCAGACATTCAAAGTAATCTCATCGTTCGTTTTTCAGACTTTCAGTCTGCCCCATCCTACACTGTAATATACATATATATCGACTAGTGTTATATAATATATACCATATATATAACATTGAAGAGCTTCAATACATTCCTCAGCTGTCTTCCTAAGCCTCATTTAAGTTTTACACCGCGTAGTCCTATAGTTTGAGCCAAGTAACGCCGCTAGTTGTAGATATAGTAAGATCTTAGTTAAAGTTTAAACCCGAATTCTTATGTTATGTCCATACAAATAAGCGAAACTAATTTGAACAGAATACTTAAGCATCTGCATGACTATTATACTTCTTATATCTTTTACCCCAAAAAGTGGAAAAAGTTTGCCATTCCGTGTGTAATTTCTACAATATCTATTTGCGACCCCATAAAGTATATATATATTCTGACTTCTTATGCATAACGAAGTCGTTTGAGGGATATCCGTCTGTTTGTCAATCGAAAAAAACAAATATGTCAATCGACACATTGGACCTTTGGGACCCAAGTGAGTCGGTCTTTCTTTTGCGCCGACGGCCTGTACAACCAATCGATCAGATATAGTGTTGAAAGAAGTGCTATTGGAAATCAGCATGATCGGTACATGTCCTTCGAGGCAGCAGGCAAAACACCACGCCTACCTCTAATTTGTTCATGTCATTTGGAACACTTAAGTAATTCCAATCAAAAAAATAAATATACGGGACGATAATGGATTAAAAAATACAAAAAAACATCACGTGAAAAAATTGGAGCTCGCCCATATTTTACGTGTTACGGACCTCTGAAATTTAAAAATTTGTCAAAATATCGAAAGGAGTATCATTTTAAAGGTTTTAAAGGAAATACTTTTTTTTTTAAACTCTTTACACATTAAGACACGAAGCCATTTTGATGTAAAATTATGTATATGAAGTACTTAAATTTTTTTCTTATTTTTTCAATTCCCTGTCGCCCCAATATTTGCTTTTTTGATTGGATTACTTCACTAAAGTAGATTTATATAGCTGGTGAATTGTGTATAAGACTCGCGTAGCCGGATGTAGCACTTTTACTTGTTAGTGTTATTGTTGGAAATGAATGACTTTCCTGTATCCATATTTTCATATTCCTTTAATATTTTTGTATTATATTTAAAAAGTGTAACTAAACATACTCTATATGAGGTACGTTCATCCACTGAAATTTTAAATTTGTCAATTTGAAGCGAAAAATTGTGAAAATTAGAGTGAAAAGAAGCAAAAAGAAAAGACTCGCAGTGACATGTAATATAACAAGAAATACCTTTAGAGTAGAAGCAACAAGGAGATCTTTTGAAAGGCGACCGTACAGTCTTGCTTGTGTATGTATGTTTGCGTTTATTGTTTAAGTAAAGATATGACTTTGTCCAGACCCTAATGTTCTTATAAATGAAATCATTGAATATACATTTGTAACACAATTATACAGAATCAAAAATATTTTCTTTTAGTTTTTATGCAGCAACATCCATAATGATAGATGTGGCGCTAAAGAAGAAAAAACATCTTTAGTTTATTTGACTAAAGGCGATGATTTTACACATTAATTAAGTGTTATCTAGGGACCTTCTCATTAACTTAATTGTCCGATATAAATGATGTTGATGGGCTGACATCAAATCCTTCGTGGCTATTAGTTTGTTTGTGTGTGAGTTCTTATAGAATGTTGCTGTGTGGTTGTTTGGAGTTGGCTCTTTTCGGCATTATCGTTTTATGATCATGTTTGTTTTTTTATTGCCCCTTTTTGAATTTCATTTAATCATCGGTTAATCAGGGTATGCGCTTGTGGGTGTTTTTTATTTCATCGTGTGCGTGCGTGCATGAGAATTCCAAAAAAGGTGAACAAGATAAACAAAATAATTTCATTAAAAATGTTTATCGTTTTTAATGGTTGTTAAAAATGAGTCACTCACTTGTTGTTCATGCATATGAGAAGTGTTAGTTACAATTATTTCTTATTATTTGTATATTTTAAATTAAATTTGTATGCAAGGCCACAACACTATTCGCCAACATACTACCGCACAACAGAACAGAAGAGATCGGACCAAACCAATTCAAACCAAAGCCGCCAATAAATACAGACAATTTGTTTTGTATGACTTCATGTGCTCCCGGCAAAGAAAAAAAAAATAATAAATATAATGAGAATATTATTTACGTTGACACATATTTACAATTGTAGAGTTTTTGATTTCACTCTGTGTGCTCAATTTTCGTCGTCATCATCACAAGCGTCGTCAATATTTGAACGAAAAAACATAATATAGAGTAGGACAAGGCATTATTAAATCATACAGCTCACACACAAAAAAGGTAATAAAAGTAAAAATTTAAATCAAGTGTGAGAACATTAATGTTATTTATTTATCAAGAAAGTAAAAGTTTTTGTTAAACCTTTAGTTTAATTTTTAATGGCTACTCGTAAGTTATTATGTTTCTATGGTAATGTTTGACAGTGTACGCTTGAGAAGTCGAAATCGTTAACCACAGCAGGTGATCCATAAGTAAACTTTTATTTTTTGTTTTTTAACTGAATTTAAATTTCTTCAAATTCTACCTGTTTGTTAAAGAGACTTTTATTTAAGATAAAAAACAAAATAAAAATTATATAGAATCCGAAGGTCAAGTCAGGTGAAATTTCAACACATTTGTCTTGTGTTAAAAACAATATAAATAAATAAATAAATAAAGAAAAATGCAAAGCAAAGGTTAGCTAATATCAAAATATAAAATTTTAGTTGCAAATAGAAGATCATTTTAGGGTACGTAAATAATTCGTTGTCAATCAAGACTTAATAATAATAAAATAACGAATCGATAAATAATTCATTTAGTTCAAAATAAATTTAAAAGAAATCAATTCAAATTTATATGTGAAAACTTTTCTTAGATTATAATAACAATTGTTTTGATAAAAGAGGGGAAACACCTGAACTTTTAAGCTTATAACATTTGTGTTGTTTTTTGTATTTTTATATATTAGCGATGTTTTGGCAATACACGGAAAATTATTTGCGAGAAAACTAAAAACGAGGATAGGAAGGTGCTTATATAGTTTGATAATATTTAGAAAAAATTATCCTTGGGATGTAGTACGCCTTTATCGTGTACTTTTTAAGGTTAAAATTGCAGTATTTGTATTTGAGAGAACTTACTTTCAAAAATTAATGAGGATAACTGACTGAAGGCATCAGAGGGTCGTACTTCTTCGAAAATGTGGTTCAGTGTGCCATTTCTTCTTAGCTGAGTTTTTGTGTTTTAACCAAACCAGCTTGTTACTTCCAAAAGATAACTCAATTGCTAGGAAAGGCTACTTTCTTCTTATTATTATTTTGTCAATACAAAAGTTTAGTGTTTAAAATATTTTTTATGTTAATCTTCGTTAGCTGTTCTTGATTTCTAGAGAATATTTATTATTTAAAACAAAAAATGAAATGTTTTCCTGCTGTCAAAGCATATCCATATGAGGAACATCGCCTGTGCTCATATAGCTTATCAGTGGATATTACCCAAATTTTTGTGTAGAAAATTTAAGGTTCTTATATCTTAAGCTAAACTGATGAAAACTATATTCAACCAACAAGTCAAGAAAAACAAGGGGGAGATTGCTTATTGCATTAACGAAGTCTAGCCACACTGATGAAAAGAGATCGTGTATTAGTAAGGCCAATCGGATCACTTGCCTCATTTGTAAGTAGTTCCATATCTAACCATGTCTTCCTTTGTAAATTTCAACCCTCTGTTTTGCCATATACATCAGATTACAACAACTTTTTTCAAACCCTTTAATTTATAATTAAAATTAGGTTTACTTCTTATTTTTATAAGCAAAGGAATGTCTAGATTTCAAATGTTTGTTTATAACGGCTCAAAAGATATATAGTTCAATTTACATCGATTATAGGAACACCATTTATTTTCTAAATTCAAATTACAAACTTGTTGGTATAGCGGACTTAGCAATACAGGTTCTTTTTAAGTTTTATCGGTCTCTCTATTACGGTTCAGAAGTTCGACCACATACATAAAATTATATAAACTATTGGGACACCCTTTTATTTCCAAGTCCAAATTTTATACTTTTTATTATAGCGGACATAGCAACACAGGTGCTTTGGTAACACCCTTTAACTTATAGTTTTAAATGTTTATAATTTTTATTAAAACGTTCATAGTAATCGACATTCAGTTCAATTTTCAAGCTTTTGTCTATAACGATTTAAAAGGTAGGTCCATATAGGTCAATTTACGTCACATATGCGGACACCCTTAAATTTTAAGATTTATTTTGTATTACTTTATATTATTATGTATGTTGTATGGGGACACCCATTAATTTTTAAGATTATAAACTGTTTTTAAAAGGTTATCAAAAAACATTGAGACGAATTGATAACCTCCTTTTTTGATGTCGGTTAAAGATAAAGTCTTTTGAGATGTTGCTTGGGCTATTGGTATAGCTTAGAGCTTGGGACGACGAATCACAATAACAATAGTCATTATAAATGAAAAAGATCATAAAGATGGAATTTCCGGAAAATCCAATCACATTATGTTTGAATATACTGTTACGAATATAAAATCTGGCAATATTTTATAACACCTTCGAGCTTGGTGTGAAGCTGCCTTCTCTGTGCGACAGTATAACAAGCTACCGACGCGCAGCAGAGGAGTTAAAAAAAATGTTAATAAAACATCAGTTTATGAATGACAAGGTCGATTGCAATGTAACTTTCCAGCGCTTTTGTGGATGTCTTTGTACTCAAGCATGAGTTTTTGATTTGCAGCTGTAGGAGGACGGCACTTTATTGCTTTAGAATAGTTCGTATAAGGTGAATAAAAATTCTATAAAAAAGCATATAATTTTTGCTATAAGCGACACCAAAGTGGCAGTAGCAGGGGCTCCCCAAACATAGCTATTTTTTATGTAAAGGTCGACTGTAAAAAGTGCTCTAATATTCCCTTTATTCCCAAGCAATTGGAATTTCTCCACTAGCTCTTTTAAAGTAAATATAATGTGATTAACAACAGCTAATAATAATACGTTTTTTATTTTATTTTTTATATTTGCCGCAACAATTTCTGTATAATTGCAAAATCTTAACCATAAACATTGATAATAAAATCTTAAGCATAAACATTGATAATAAAATCTCTTCTAAACTTTAGTAAGATTGGACGCTTTTTTAAACCTGCAAAATCGATTACGAAGTAGTAGTTATGTGTATGCACATACATAATACTATTCTTTCATAATTTGACTTGATTTATTTCCAAAAGAATATAGAATGTTTTACCTCTATTTAACAGTAGAAAATTTTGTTAATAAAAATTCGTAGAAAATATGAATATTTTAAATATAATCGCTGCGATGAAAAGAAAATAATAAACAAATTTAAACGTGATTTCTAAAAATTAAACAACGTAGCTTTTACTTTACAAGATTGTTTTGTTTAATATTTAAAAGTAAAAAAGTGTGTAATGTAAAAATCTAAAAATTGTTTGCAATATACTATACCTCAACAGATAAATGAGAAGGCATATTTGAAATACCCCGATCCCAATTGAAAAATCTAAAATAAATATTCAAAATATTGTATTTTGAAATTTTTAAGTACATGTTTATTTTTGGGCTTCGAACCTAAAGGGCAAAAAGTAACTTTCTTGTTTACGACACATTGTCATTATCGTATGCCACAGCGTTTTCTTCTCTGGAATGGTAACATTTAGACAAGTGGAATTTTTACTTAAATTGAAGTTAAAAATTAAAGAATGTCTCCTCTGAGGTATTTTTACCCATATGGCTTTGTCTTTCATACTTTGATAGGAAGATAAAACTATAAAACAGCAGGTAATAAAAAGATGTAATTTAAAATTAAAGAGGCGCCCAGACATTGCATGAAACTCTACGTGTGTAAATCTAGTAGTACCACAACTCTCTGTGAATGCAACAAAAACATTGTTGAATTTCCTTCCCATCAAAAAATAAACGCGGAGCTTCATATTGATAAATGGACTTAAGTAAAAAGCCCACTTTAATTCATTTCACTTTAATTCATCTTCCTATATTTTAACTGCAAATATTAAATTGGAAAATGAGAAATTATTTTCCAATTTAGGTCCAGCAGACAAGATAAGGAGAACTATGTGGAAGTCATACAGAATCATTTTAGGGAAATTATGCACACAATTTAATAATTCATCTTTATGTAATTTTGCTACAGCTGTAGTAATATAAAGATACTTTTCAAATTTAAATACAATACATTTAGCAATGTGTGGTTTGTCAGAAGAGACTCCAAACGATGAAAGGCCCTAGATTAAAAACACTCAATTATCAATCATGGGTAGTATCCTTTATTACAGTTAATGATTTTATCGTTACAGATTTTTTAACAGTAATAGATTTTAAGCAATTTTATTCTAAAAAACTTTAAGTTTTGAAAAAGCAACAGCAACAAAATTTAAAACGAAAACTGACATCAGATAATGTTAACTAACCCATTAATAAAAATTTATAGATTGTAACATCTATTATTTGAATAAAATATAAAATTTAAAAATTACAAACGTTTAAGTTTGCAAATATTGGGCATACAAAATAGCCCACAGCAATACTAATTCCTTAAAGCCTTAGCTTAACATCATTTATTTCAATAAGTCAGTCAGAAAATAAAATAATTTTAAGACAAGATGCTGCTCCAAGTAAATAAAAAGTTTCTTTTTCGATCAGCCAGAGACATTTGAAACATTCCATTTAATTTTAAATTTACATATCTGTGCCACAATAATCCTGGCTGGAGTTTAAGCTAAACATAACAACAACACAGATAATAAATTACCTGAGCGATTCCTATTAATAACTTTAATTAACAAAAATAAACCCTTTTTTTTAAACTCAACAGCAATAACACAACAAATATAAAATGAAAATCCTTTTAACAAACTTGTAAAATGGCAGAAAGCCTAAAATATGTTGCACATGAAGGCACGCTCTGATACCTTTTGCTTAACCGCAAATAAAAATATAGAACGGTGTAGAAAAGGAATCTGTATTGACCAGACATGGTAGAAAAACAGACATATTTTCAAAAAAATAAAAAATAAATAAAATAAGAATAAAAATAAAAACTAAATGAGAGGACAGACACACAGTTATTGCAATGCAAGGTATATAGTGTGGGAACTGAATTATTCAAATCAAACAGACTAAAAGAAAGAGAATTAAAGATCCTCTTTTAAAGTCAACCCAAGGAGAAACTATTTATTTTATGAATATTATATGGATGGATTTCTTAAAGGATTGTTGCAAATCTTTTATTAAGTTTTGGCATTTAATTTTTGTTTTGGTTACTCATATGCATATTTATTGCAGTTTCTTCGTTGCGGTAACGCCCCCATATTCACAACGGAATTTCAATTTCATTAAAGGAATCCATAAAAATTCATTAAAAACCAAAGCAGATTTAACTGCACAAGATTAAAATATTTACGAGGTTAGTTTTAGTCTACAACAAACGAATAAATAAATTTATTTTTAACCACAACAATTATTTCAAAATTTTTTAATGATGTTAAAGTTCTAAGAGAGAAGCAATAATCAGTTGTTTGTTACGTTTTGAATAAAATCCAAACACCCAATAATGAGAGTTAAATAAGTTTATCTTTCTGAATGTAAATATATTTTTGTACAACAAACATTCTATCTACTGCATTTGCTTTCCAAATGAATTTTGAGTTCGGATCAACTTCATAGAACCAGAGTCGTGCCCTCACAATTTAAGTAATTTGCAGATAAGCTGCTTTCCCAAAGCTTAGTTTCTGAAGCTGTAATGTGTCAGACAAATTACCAGGTTCTACATCAGTGTTTGAATATACACTAACAGCATTAATACACTACAAAAACCCCAGGATCGAGTTTTCGCAACGGCATGGTTATTGATTTCTAACTCACACCAACTTTACTTTTTACCTTTAAGGTTTTTTTTTTTACCAAAGAGCAAAAACGTTAACCCATTATTTTAACCGTGTAAATTCGTCAGCATGTCTGTCAGAGGTCTAGAGATAATATTGTAAAAGAGACTTAAAATTTTCATTCAAGAAAACAAGTTGAAAAATCGTCTAACTAAAATGTTAAACGTCAAATCAGCAGATATGAGTGCCTATAGTTCAAAACAGATTTAAGCTATTTATACCGGTTCAAAAGTTTAACCGCCTGCATCAAATTGAATTAACCGCCTTTAATTCTCAAATTAAAATTTTTTACTTGTTATTATAGCGGACTTAGCAATACAGTTCTTACGTAAGTTTTAACCGTCTATCTACAACTGTTTAACAGTTTGGCCTTAGACATCAAATTACATGAACTGATGTGATACTCTTTTATTTGTAATATTTAATATTTTTATAATTCTTAGAATACCAGCCGAAGTAATGGACATTTTTTCTAATTTTCATGTAATTGTATATAACGGTTCAAAAGGCAGGCATATATAATAATTCAGCTCTCATATATAATTTCAGCTCTCTGTCTATAACGGTTAAAATATATCAACTATTGGGACACCCTATGGTTTGCAAATCTTAATGTTATACTTGTTGTTCTAGAAGACTCAGCAACAAAGGTTCCTTGCAAATTTTAGCTGTCTGGATATAACGATTCAACAGCTTGGCCATGTACATAAAATAACATTAACGGTTGGGACACCATTTAATTACCAAACCTAATTTTATAAAGGGGAACCCTTTATTTTTAAAATCCAAATCTTATAATTGCTGTTGTAGCGGACATATCAGAACAAGTTCTTTGTAAATTTCAACCGGCTGCCCAAAACTGCTCAATAGTATGACAATATACATCAAATTAAATAAACTATTGGGACATCGTTTAATTTATAATTTTTAAAATTTATACTTGTTATACCAACGATCATAGTTATCGGTATTTTGTTTAATTTTCAAGCGTTTGTAGATAACGGTTCAAAAGATAGGCCCATATGGGTCAATTTAAGAGTGGTACCCTTTACCGTTGATAATACAATTAAAAAATATGTATGCTCTATGTGGACACCCTTTTATTTCTAAAATTATAAACTGTTTTTAAAACGAGACCAACCTGTAAGCATAGCCTTTCAAATAAAGTAAAAATTTTCAAAATCGGTGCAGAAATGTCTAAGTTATGCAGGCACAAACATAGAAAAAGTAACATTCAGTCGAATTGATATCCTCCTTATTTTTTTGAGGTCGGTGTGTAGCAAATAGCATCACGGCTAACTTATTACAAGAAATATGTATCTAAATACCCGCATCTTATGAAGAGATTTAATTTTACAACATCTTACAAGCTGCATTTTTAACGTTGCTGAATAAATATGAACATATGTATAAACACAAGCCAAAAATTTGGTTTAGTCTACTAAAAAATTTGATTCTAATTTAGTACCAAAATAGCAACTTCTTTCAGTAAAAAACAATTGCAAATGTGTTAGGCAAGATTATGCATAAATATTAGTTTCGGTATACTATAGTTAATTTTAGCGACTGTTCATTTTAGTTCAAAGTTTAGAAATGTACTAATTAAATTTTTTGTTTCAGAATGGTTTTTAGTTCAAAGCTCTTTTGGTCTTAGTGATCTATTAGTTCAATTGTTTTTTTGAACATCCTATTGTAGTTTTAGGTCTGGTAAGATTTTATTTGTTTAAAAACAGCTGCTAGTGAAATCTCTTCTATCTATTTTACAAGCACCTTATCAGTTAAGTAATATTCATCATAAAGTTCATATTATTTTAATAATTTCACGACTCGAATTATATTTGAATTGAATTATGTTGTAATTAATACAGTAATAGTGTCAGAAAAAGTGATCTTCGAAAAATGTACATTTAATTTAGTCGATCTTGTAGTAGCACAAACACAAAGCACAGTTCAAAACTGAACTAAGTAGACAAAAATTTGAAACAGTTCATTTCGCCTAAGAAATAGAAGAGTTCAATTGAACTAGTTTGTTTATGAACGACTCTCGCCTACTTAAAAAATGTTGTATTAATGACTCAGATTTTAAAATTTACTTAATGGGTTTATATGTTTACTGTTGTTCATGTTTGTACACAAAATTTCAATTGATTGCATCCGGAATTTTTATTAAGACTAAATTAAAATCAACATGAATTCTTTTAAACATTAGATAAACACATTCATTTACATAAATTTACAATAATACTTTTGTTGTCCAAGTATAGTACACACACATACATGAACATTTATTCTTAAATGTCATAACTATTTTTGTGATGTACTTTAGTTATTTGACCTAATGCGACAAATGTCTTCTTAAAAACTTAATGAACAAAAGCCCACTCATTCTACAATTTAAATAAATATAATTTCATGAGAGATGGTGACTTAAGCTATCACAAGCAAAGTTGCCAGATATATTTTGTTATAAAATTTGAAATTTCGCGTTAAAAGACGTCAACTGCTGTTTTAAATTGACATACAGACTATAAAAGGTATATCTTAATTTTTAGTAATTTGAATACTCTTTTTCTTGTAGTATTTTCAATTTGAATATTTCTGGGAATGCGGAGCCATTGTTTTATTTTTTTAAGTTTTAGAATCAGTAACCAGCGATTTTAAGTCAAATTATTAAACTGGTGTTTTGCATTTTAATGAATCTTTACGCTTATAAAATTTGCTCGCATATTTGTGCCCATAATTTTGAAAGTGGTCTAAGTCAAAATTAAAAAAAAAAATGAATTTACCAGTTATTTTCATACCACATTATTTTAAACTAAATTTTTTCAATGTAATTTTTACGAAATTGTCAAAAATGAACCATTAGATCGTGGTTGCAGCATAATGTAAAAATATTTTTTAATTTATTCAAATGAAATTCACTAAATATCTCGAAACAAGAAATATATGACTTAGACCACTTTCATAATTATGGGCACATTTCTGAAGTAGATTAAAAGATTTTAAATTATTTGCAAATAAAAAGAAGTTTTTTATTTTAATTAGATACATTAAAAGAAAAATTATGATGATTTTTATTATAAGTGACAAATTGTTTCTGCCTTTATGTTTACCAACAGCAATATGACTAGAAAAAATCTTTTCCAAATGCAAAAGCATTAATTCCGTGGGATATGACGACAATTTCTAAATCGTTGTGTTGTCAACGTTAGCTTCTAATCGCCAAAATTTTGCAAATTAAAGCAAAGTACTTGCCCAAAAACATTATAAATCAAAAATATTTTTGTAGCTTGTGCTGTGTACATAAGTTATTGTGGAAGCACTTGTTGGGTATTCCTGAGCTCTATTTTCAATAACTTTTATAAATTTTCCCACAATTATCTACTTTAATTCTTTCATGAATTTTTATTGTAACAAAAATACTTCCGTAGCCGTAATAACAACTGACTCAGTGAGAGAGCTGTCATATTATTTGTACTTTTGACAATATCTATTGTTACCCCGTATATATGTACTCAGAGTTTTCATACATAGCAAAGTCGATTGAGCGAGGTCCGCCTTTTCGTCTGTCCGTCTGTGTTAAAATTAAGTTTGCCTTTGCAAAAAAATTAAAACAAGTCAATCAATCAGACATAGAATTCTATGTCTGATTGATTGATTGTCTATGTCAGCAACATCGGTCCATATCTTTAGATGCTGCAGGCAAAACATCATGCCGACCTCTAATTTTTCCATATTATTTGGAACAATATAGTAAATATGTGGCGATAGAGAATTGAAAAATAAGAAAAAAACATCAAGTAAAAAAAATCGACGTGCACCCATATTTGCAGAGTTACGGGAAGTTTTAAAAAATATAGGTATCATTTAAAGCTTTAAAGAGATATTTAAGGAAATACTAAAAATGCTTAACCCATTAAGAGCCGATGACATTTTTATGTAAAATTATATATATCTGTTGTACTTAATATTTTTTCTTATTTTTTAATTCTCTGCCACCCCAACAGTTCCTTCTTTTATTGCAGTTACTTCTACTTAACTGGATTTACATAAAAGGGTATATAAGATTCGGCATAGCCGAATATAGCACTTTTACTTGTTTTTTTTTTTTTATTTGATGTAATTATTCGCAAATGTTTAGCTGATTTGAAATGTTTGCATAATATTTTTAAGAAAAAAAAATGAAAACTTCGATATACTAAAAAAAGAAAGAATTACATAAAGCGATAAACTTGACCAACTGGTAACACTTGTTAGTTGAAAGGAAAATTATTGACCGTACGAAAATAAACAGTAACAACAACAAACCTACTTAATTATAAGTGATATTATCAAGGGCATACGGCAAATCAAAAATTTTAAATTTGTTTATTTAGGTATCTACCAGGCACGAGTCTCATTTAGTATTCATGACAAATAAAACATATAATTATTTTATTTGTAATTTTTGCAGAGGAATATTAAATACAGTAAAATGAAGCTAAATTAATTTTTTAATTTTCAATATTTAAAAAAGAACTCTTAAAAATTTAAAAAGAATGCTCATGTATTTTACCAAGCCCTATCTAATGCATTTTTTAATTAGGCCCTTTAGAAAACACATGCGTTGCACTGATGTCCTGAGAAATTAATTGAATCCACGTTAGGTTCAATTGCTTTTTGTGCGATCTATTGAACAGGTATTTGTACCTGGTTGCCATCCTTAAGGACGGAAGGATGCTTATAACATACATACATACAGAATAAAACTATACAAAAAGGCTTTGATTTTCTTGGCAGTTTTTTTTTTACAAGTGACTATGTCATATATATTAAAAACGTAATGACAAATTTGAAAAAAAATTGTAACTGCCATAAAAATAAACAGGGTTAATAAAAATTAAACATATCGTACCTAAAATAATATTGGACGCGGAGAGAAACCTGAAGCAAGCATCCTTAATTGGCATCACTTGGTGCTGACTGGCGATTATCTTTTGAGCACGTAATATTAATTATTTTAAGTGATCTCAAACATTATTTATTTATTTCAAATATTATTTTATTTAAATATCTTTTATTTAAGTATTGCAAAAAATGCCCCACTGTGCCACAATACACAGATGATTGCTTATAATTTTCAGTCTATGTTATTCCTACTAGTAATATAAATTTAAATATTGTGACATTTCTCATGATACAAAATGTACTACTAAAGTTATTATTGATAATGATTATGATGATAATAAAATGTATGGCGCCAAGTTAATTTAATTTTTTACAACAAAAAAAAAAAAAAACTAGAAGCTTATAATGTTATGACATAGTTACTAAAACCAAGGTAATATTTTCATAGTCATATTAATTTTCATTTACTAAAACTTTTTGTTTATGTCACAGTCAAAGAGCTGGCTGAGTTAAGACAAAGGATATCTCAAACATAAAACAAAAGCAATATTAAAATTATTGAAATAAATCAGTTTATGGTCATTTTAGTGTGTGATTCCTCCATGGTCATAAATTTTATGCACATTGAATACAAATTGTATTTACAGAAGATTTAATTTACTACTGGCCCTGCCAATGTAACAAATCATTTTGTTATTGAATTATTTTTAAATCTTTTGCAAATATTTACTTAAGATATTTTATTGTTCTAGATGTCAGTATAGACAAATGACAATTAATTAGTGACGATCAGTTGAGCAGAGAAAAATAATTATTATAATTTTTGCACTATTTTCACGAAAGTATACATAGCCTATAAATTCGCGTGGGTAATATTGAAAAACTATATCACAGCTTACGTGTACAGCCCTCTACAAGAACCGAAAAAATTCTTTAAATAGAAGTAAATAAATTTCCCAAACTAATACATACATTTTTGCAAAATATTTTAAACCTGGTGTAAGAAAAGATAAAATCAAGTCAAATTAAAATTAATTGATACAAATTCCTCTAAACCAATTTAAAACACATTCCGTTCATTAATTGCACAACGAATTCTAACTTAGGGCTGTGTGAAACGGTAGAAAATTACTCTGGTTAAATAAATTTTTTCGATGGGGAGAAAATTTTGTATTTGTGTGATTTTCACGCTAGTGGCATCACCTTATTTTTTTTTAAATGAGGCCGGATCTCACGTTACGGTCAATGGAGATCGTTGCCATGATTAACAATGTTTTGTTTGAAAATATGGATGACATTGATCCGGACGAAAGTGGTTACAACAAGATACCGCTACGTGCCATACGGCTACCTCAACTGTCGAGTTATTGAAATCAAAATTTGCTAATAAGTTGATTTCAAAAAATGGACCATTCAATTGGTCTATTGGCTATTTTTCACCTCACGATTATTTCCTCTGGGGCCTGCAACAATTGACGCTTTGGAGGCAATCATTGTTCGCGTAATTCGTGACATACTGTCAGCAGTAATTGAAAAAGTGACCCATGATTGGACGTTCAGAATGCGCTTCGTCATGAGCAGCCGCGGTGAACATACGCCCTAAGTAATTTTTAATTATTAATGCTTTGTTCTGATCTTTCGTATAAAAAAATATTCATTACAATTTGTTATTTTTTTACAATTTAAAGTTCTGTCTGGCTTAAAAAAACAACCGATATTGTATATTTTATCTTAGTAAATTTTTAAAAATTAACAATTTTTTTTTTTTCAGAAAATAATTTCTTTTTTACATCTTGACAAAAGTATTGGATTTTTTTTTGTCAAAATTTTTTATGCTTTTGTCTTAAATTCTACCAGCTCTTAGACCTAGTGCAATTTATTCATCTCGGAACTTTCAAAGTTTTACTTATAAAAGTACTTTGCAAACGTTTGATATAATGTAAGTTTATAACCATAAAGTATTAAATAGCATAGCATAGACCCAAAAACAAAAAAAAAAAAAAAAAAAAAAAAAATTTTCCACACCCACTGCTGTACGCCACATCTATAAGGCCTATTAAATATCTGACATTCTGGAACAAAATTGTAACAATTTTATTTGTTCAATTTTAGCATATTCAAAGTTCATTTTTAGCGCATCAAAAACAAAGAAGCTAAAGTTTCACTACGTAGAAATCGATTCCAACTAAATGCACTTGTGACATAACCTGAAAATTCATTTCTAGTGTTGCAAATAAAATTTGTTTTAAGAAAACATAGTAATGTAGAGCTTATTGTTAATATAGTACAACATAAATTATTATTAAAATTGTTTATTTTAGTACATTTTGCTGCAGGCATAAAAGATTCCTTATAAGGGTATGGTATCCAATGGAACACGAAATATATTGTTCTTAATCAAGTCATATCTTGTCTAGTAATAACCTTTAAACTTGCCTTTTGAGGGCCCTGCAAATAACTTCAAATTAAAAAGTATATTGAAAATCTTTTAATATATTTAAGAAGGGAAGAAGGATGGATGATTGGATGCCCTTTTAAAAAGCAAATTACAGCATTAACTGAGCTGGTTTTTTTAAGAGTGGCATGAGTCCATTTTTTCATATATTGAGGTATTAAATGTTTGTGTTTAAATCAATTTAAAAATATTGACCAATTTTAATCAATTTTAGTGATGTTTTTGACACTATGGATCTTTTAAATTTTATTATGAAATAATAATTTCTAAAATTATTTTAAAAAAATAACCAAACCCAAAAAATAATATTTTAGAAGAAACTAAAACAAGAGAATATTTAAGTCCATATTTTTATAGACATAAGCTTTACTAAAATATATTTTCATGTAAAAAGCAACAGCTAAACGAAAACATTTATATACGCGAATAACCATATTTATTGAGATTTTATTTTAGTTGTGTTAAAAATATAAAAACGCAAATTACTTCGCCTTTAAATAAGAAAAATACATTTTATACTTAAGTTCCCTTCTACATTAGCATATTTGAAGACTTGTATTGAATAGGCAGTATATAAGGTAATAAACTTATCATATCGTTGTTATATTTCTCTCTTGTAATGTTCCGTAAAGTTTTATAAAGCGGTAACATATTAATTTTATTGAGGTGTTTTGATCTTCCCTTCTTTCCAAACCAAAAAATAATTTGAATGGAGCATTTTCTTTTACACTTATTTTATGGTTCATTCTTTTTAAACCTCATTTACCATATTCTAAGGCAGGTTAAAATTTTTCTGTCTATATTTTTTCTGTTAGCGTTAACTTAGTTTTTTGAAAAATTGCACTTATATCACTTTCAAAAAAACCAGCTCAAATATTAAGCAGCAGTTTCCATTAACTAAGAGGAATCTTATTCAGAAAGCTTTTACACCTTAAGGACAACAAAATAAATCAGACAAGTGGGAGTTTGGCTTAAAAATGGAAACTTTTTTACAATGCATGGGACATTCTTTAATTTGAAATAATTGTTATTTGCTGTTCAAAATGCAAAGCTCATTTGTTTTTGTTTTTTCTACTTTCCTATTTCCCGCACATTCTTAATTATGTTTTGGATTTGCATATATATTGTGTGATAGACATATATATGTATCAAGAAATTAAAGCACGATAGGAGAGCCGTTAAATATTTTTTGCTGGTTTGCCATCATTTATTTTGCGTCATTAGATTAGCACCCCCAAATACTGATTTAGTTATATGACCTGTTATGAAAACACAAACAGATTTCAAAGTAAATTAAATTAGTTAACAGTTGCTGCGATTCAATACTAGGTTAGCGCTAAATATCAAACACCTTATATAAAAATTTTACATATTTGTTATATATAGTTTGACATTAAGGGTTTCGGCGAAAATTAATAAATTCGCCATCGCGACCACCTGGCCTTTATACGCCTTAGTTGCCTGGTTTATTTAAAAATAAGAAACACTATGAAAACATTTTCAAAGGTAGCAAAAACCGAGTGCCAAGTATCAAATTAGCACAACTCGTTTACGAAAATTAAGGAAAAACCTGGTGTTAAGGCAATCCTGTCAACGGTACAAAGAGTGAGTAAATAAGGCGCTCATGTAAACCCGAGGGGTATAATTATTGTCTTTTTGACCTACGTAAGCAGTAACATTATTTAACTCGCTTGCACAGCCGGGTGGTTACAGTTTTTACCATCACGTATGAATGCAGGTAACTACAATAACGTTTTCAAAACGGCTTTTCCCCACTTTATGATCTTCTTTTCAAATCTAATTCAATGCCACATGCCACATTCTCAGCACAATAATGCTCCAATCCGTTTAATCGCAGATTGAGAACTAAAAAGTTTGTGTCCTTAATGGCCAACACACTTGAGCGCTTTTGCTAGTGGTCGCACTTTTTCTATGATTAGGACTCTTTGGCGGACGCAGCATTGTACACCTATGAGAATAAGAATCCTGCTTTCCAAAACTTATCTGGTGACCGCTTTACTGTATGGTTGTGAACTATTTGCTAAATGCGATACAGTTAGTAAAAGGAAAATGAACGTAGCGTTTAACAACGTAATCCGATACGTATATGGACTTAAAAGGTGGTCTAGTGTATCTTTGTATTCATCTCAATTATATGGCCTCTCTTTAGATAATTTGCTAAGCAAAAGAATAAGATTACTTAGATACAGAAGTTTAATCTCACAGTGGCACTTCTACATATTTGTAGTGTCTCTCTGGAATCCTACACCCCACAGCTCTCAACTAATAAGTAACGCACGAAAATTTAAACAAAATATTTTTAGGCTGTTTTCAGCATGACTATTTAAAACATAAATTTTATATTTTGACACGTACATCCATTATATTTATAATAAAATAATTTAATTTTAATTTGTTTTTAAGTTTAATAAATAAATAAATAAATAAAAAATAAACATTTATTGGCGAGAATATTTACTGGCGAAACAAACGCAATTAACTTAAGTAATATAAATTACTGAAAATATTAATTAAACTGAAATGGCGCTATCCTTCTGACCAATTTTTCAATAAGTTTTTTAAAAACTGATCTAAAATATTATACAAATGATACCGCAGTTATTTTTGTGTTATTTTAAAAGGAATTGATAAGAGCTTGCTGGATAATAACTTTAAGGCTATCACTCAATAAGTTCAGAAAATATTTAATATTAGCAGTCAATGAAAGGGGGCGCTAACCAGATGATGCACAGTATAAGTTTCTCGACGGTAACACCCTTTAGGGTCTAAAAAATCAATCATTATATTTAAATCTAATAAAAACGTTTAAGCCTCTATATCTTAGTAAATAAGAAGAGTTTTGAGACAATTATCTTTTAAAGGAAAATTTAATAAAAAAAAGCACCAAACTTTTATAACCATGCTTCTAGATCCTTTATAATTGTCCTCATAGCGGGCATATTACTACATACTCTCTCAAAGTTTCAAATATTTGCCTGAAACTGTGTGAAAGATTAGATAAAATATTTGAAATACTTTTAAATACTTTAGCTATACCGAATCTAGTAAACCCTTCACCATCTTTATAAATCCAGTTTAGTGAAGTAACTCAAATATAAAAAGCAAATATTGGGATGACAAAGAATTAAAAAATAAAAAAAAAATTCTTACTGCATATATATAATTTGACATAAAAATGCCGTCGGCTCTTAATGCGTTAAGCATTTTAAAAAAATTTTTAGTATTTCCTTAAAGATCTCTTCAAAAGCTTATAAATGATATATTGATACTTTAAAAAATTTGAAAATTTCAAATCCCCATAACTCGAAAAATATGAGCGAGCGCCAATTTTTGTAGTTGATGTTCTTTTCTTAGTTTTTAATTGTCTATCGCCCCATATTGTTGATTGGAGTTAATTTATTTTTCCAAATGACATGAAAAAGTTAGAGGTAGGCGTGGTGTTTTGCCTGCTGCCTCGAAGGACATGGACCGATCATGCTAACTTCCAATAGTACCTCTTTCGACACTATATCTGATAGATTGACTTGGCTCTATTGACCTCGCTATGCATAAGAACTCACAATATATATACTTTATGGGGTCGCAAATAAAGATGAGCGATATTTTAGTACCTGTGATTAAATCACTGGTCACTACAGTGACTGAGTTGATCAAATAACAGTTCCGCGTAAGAACGTTCTTTTATATTTGCACACATACAAACATAAATTTAATTTTACTTTGTGAAAGAGAAATACAAGTACTTTTGACTCTTTCATTCTTTCATATGTATATCAACGCTGCTTCTTTGCTGAGTTGGTTTTTCTTGCTTCTACTTATTAACGACTATTTTTTTCCAAACTTCACAAAACCTATAATCAATCATTGTTACCGAATTCTATAATTTTGGGCAAATTTAAGTACAGCTGTTTTTTATGTAGAGATCAAAATACATTTTCCATTTTAATTACAGTTTGTATAAAAATTACTTAGTATTATATTCATCCTATATTAACATGTATGTTTAAATTTAAGAAGAACTGCAAACGGTGATCACGTAACTATTTAAAAGAACGGTTATTTGAAAGTCACGTTCACTAGTAACGACGTTCCTCAAAAATCACGCGATCGCTCATCCCTAGTCGCAAATGGATATTGTAGACATTACACACGGAATGACAAAGAGAGTATATTTCAACTTTCTGTGGTGAAGGGTATAAAAATTATCAGCGAAATAAACAGTTTAAGCGAATTGAAAAACGTTGCCTTTCATATTGTCTTTGATTGTCACCAAATGTAGGGTATTGCAGAATAATAAAAAAACGATTTTTGTAGTAAAATAACTAAACGTATTTACGTTTATTTTTGATCATCTCTCTTTACAACCGAGCGTGACGTGACACACATTCGTAATTCGTATTTTGTAAACTGCATTCGATTTGGGTATATTTTGCATTAAATTGCATTGACATTTTATTGTATGGTCTTGTTTTTACTATTTAAATTGACGATTTTATGGAACACAATTGTTTAAATTCGCTCAATAACTCTTTACTATTTGTAAAAAAATAGGTTGCAATTTACTTGTTTTCTAATCAGATTTGTTTACAAAATTAAAATGTAGAACAATTGGAATGATCCGTTTTAATGGTATGTTATTCTTATGAAGATATGTTTGAAATTCTTTGGCATAGTTTTATGCAAAATTTGTAGATAAATTAAAGAATTTATATCAACTCTTTTTAATGAAGAGATAAAAAAATTTTCAATTAGCTCAATCCGTAGACAAATACAAAAAAAGTTATTGAACAAATTTATTGCAGCAAATCGATGCAGCTAATGTGGTGCATAGATCTAATAATTTAGGCTCGAGACGTATCGTAATATATAACTCCACGAGGAAAACATTACGAACACAATGTGTTGCCAATTGGAGAACTTTCTGATGAGTCTTTGTGGGCACAATTCAACAAAAATTTTAATATCTAGACACAAACCTATATCATTCAGAACAGTAAATTTCTAATATTCGCCAAAAACGAAACAAATATTTTAATTAACATAAGCCGGTATGCTTCCGACCACTCTTCCCAGCCAGTTTTCTATTTGATTATGCCCTTAATATGAAAGTTACAACAGATTTCCTGGTGGTTATTGGACCTTACAGATCAGGACATCTATATTTGGAATATATTTGGAATTGCTTTTAGTTGATTAGAATCGATTATGCAGTGCATTTTTCCCCTACTTACCCCTCTTGAGCATAGTATTTTTAAACATAACATCTTGGAATTTCTAAAGAAAAGTGTATCTCTTTTTTAAATTTTATTTAAATTAATGCTTTCGTAAATGCCCCTTTTCCTCTAGTCTGGGTCCTAGCTTTGTAAACAGTCCTTGCGTATTAGACCTTATAATTGAGGCCTTATCTATTTTTCGAATTTAAGTACAATCGTATTTTTTTTACCCTTCAACACAAAAAGTGGAAAAAGGGTATATCTAAGTTTGTCATTCCGTTTGTAATTTCTACAATATCAATTTCTAAGCCCATAAAGAATATATATTCTGAATTCGTATGCATAGTGAAGTCGATCGAATGATGTCTGCTTTGCAAAGGCCAGTTGATTAGACTTAGTGTGAGAAGAGGTTCTATTGGAAATCAGCAAGATCGGTCCGTATCCTTAGACACATGGGGCAAAACACCACGCCTATCTCTAATTTTCCATATTATTTGGAACAATAAAGTAACACTTATCAAAAAAACATATATATGTATGTGACGATAGTGAATTATAAAATAAAAATAACAACAGAACGGACCTCGGAAATTTTTTAATTTTCTTATATATCAATATGGGTATCATTTAAAAGCTTTTGATGCGATCTTTTCGGAAATACTGAATTTTTTATAAATGCTTAACCCAATAAGATCTTATGACATTTTTACGCAAAATTATGAATATGTAGTACTTATTTTTTTTTATTTTATTCTCTGTCACTACAATACTCGTATTTACTTTTTTGATTGAAGTTACTGCACTAAACTAGATTTGCATTGATGGTGAAGGGTATCTAAATTGGTTCGGAAGCAAATGACATAATCGGAAAGAAAGACGCCTATTTTACAATGGGGACAAATATCTTTAAAATCAGTTCAGGTGTTGAGTCGTTTAGCCGTGACTGACGCACCAATATACTAACAAACGAAAGTGATTTATATTATGTACCAAATATTTTAATAACTTGTGAACGCTAAAGGCAATTTCTGCTTTTGTCATCCACGGATCTCTGACCGTTTTTGTTAAAAATTTTTTTATCAATTTATCTTTAAAGCCAACATGTTTTATTAAATTTGAAATAATGCCATTACTGTTAGAAGATTTATGAACTTATAAGACCCATTTAGTGAGGAATTTAGTTCCGCGATAATTTTAGTTAATAGACTGATTGTAAAAAATGTGAAAACAGTTAAATAAAGTTACATTACGTTACATTTTAATTCACTATTTCATATTTGTTTCAATGTATAACAAAACACTTCTTAAACTCATGGACTCGGAAGAAGTCCATACACAATTAGAGTTAGTTTATGATTATAGATTCTATGAATTTTAAAATCAATATTTAACCCCAATTATAAAATAAGTATTTTAGATAACGTATAAAACGTCATTTATTTAAGTTCAATCACTACACAGAATAATTACTGCTTCTATCATAACTTAAAGACTCGACTAGCTTCTTGCATAATGTTCCAATATGCACCTTAAAATTTCTTCTGGTTTAATTCTTTCTTTAAATCAGTATTGAATCTGAGCAATAGCTTTGTATGATATTCGCTATTTATCCCTTAAAACTTTTCAAGTTAATCGATGTGCATAATAGGACAGCTATCTAAGACATGCCATCGTTCGTTAGCAGATGGACCATTTAAAGCTTACATTATTAAAAACTAGCAGTGCCCACGACTTCGTCAGCATGTAAGACCTTATTTTCTTAAAATTCTAATTAATAAAAATATGTTTTTACATACTTATGGTAGACATTTGTAAGAAGTATTTAATATTTTCCATCTACAAAAAAAAATGTGCTGACAATTTTTTTGGTATCATTACACCGGTCAAATTGGGTGGCTTCACCACTGTATCTCTATTCTCTCTACGAAATGACTTATTTTTCGACAAAAAAAAGTATTATATATTTGAACCAAGGTTTTGCAGCACTTCCACACAAAATTTTATTTAAACCCATTCACCAGTTTTTACGTGATGGGAACACAGATGGCAACCAACAAAAAAAAAAAAAATCAAAAAAAGGTGTCCATATCAGTTACTATCTACACTAGCAAAATAATTTTCTGTTATCATATCTTTGTAGGCAAAAAATTTACTAAATAAACAGCCAATAATAATGGTTTTTAACAAAAGATATGACAACAGTTAAACATTTACTGGCGAAACAAACCCAATTACCTTAATACCAAAATAATTTTCAATAGATCTTGCGAAAAAATTTACTTCAAAACAGATTTTATCTGTCTGTCTAAAAAGGTTTAACTATTGGGATATCCTTAAATTTCACCTTCCATCTTTTTACTTGTTATAGCACTACAGCTTCATGTAAATATCAACCGTCTGCCTACAACTGTGGAACAGTTTGACAATATACATCAAATCAAATTACATTAACTCTTGTAACATCCTTCAGTTTATAATTTGATATATATTGTTACGTTTTTCCCTTTTTGAACAAACGTACGGATTATTTTAGTTGCAAATACCACTTTGGCTAAATTCTGTATTCTTACTTTATGGCTTTATCTGGCTATACTTCTTGATCCTACGGTTTTGTGAACCCTATGGTCTCGTATTTACTAAACATGCGTTATTTTTACAAACGGCGAGACATGAACTACTCGATGCCCTGTTTAGTAACCTTAAACATTCACAGACCTTACCAATACTCCTTTTATCCAAGCCAGTCATCCCCTTTAATCCAATAGCCACAACACATCTGCCATACACTGTTGCTACGCTGTTACACTTCCCTTCTGATATTAAATTAGAGGTCTTGACTAAATTTTCTGCCATGGCTTCACACAATAATTGTCTTTTCCTTTCCGGGAGGTTTGTACTGCTGCTTCTTAGTTTTTAATTGCATTATAACAATTGTTACTTTCCTTTGTGAAGGTGGGCTCGAACTCATGATCTTCTGTTATACAGCAAGCACCTCTATCTATACACACACCATTAATTGAAGTAACTTTATTCACCACTCTTATACTGTTATACAACAATAGGTGTTGCCAGATCTTACTTTCGTAACAATTTATATTTCTTATAATACCAAGCAAAGTAGTGAACATACTGTTTAATTTTTAAATATTTGTTTATAACGGTTTAAAAGATATGGCCATAAAGGTTAAATTAGATAAACTTTGGGAACACTCTTTAATTTCTATATGTAAATTATAACTTGTTGTTTTAGCGAACTTAGTAATACAGGTCCATGGTAAGTTTCAACTGTCTTTTTGTAAAGGTTCAAAAGTTTTGACACAAACTATTGGAACACCCATTTATTTCAAATTCCAAATTTTATACTTGTTGTTATAGCGGAGTTAGCAATACAGCTTCTTTATTAATTTTAAGCGTATGTCTACAACTATTCAAGAGTATGGCCCTATACATCATATTTAATGAGCTATTAGGGCACCCTTTAAATTGACTACAACAGTCAAAGCAATCGACATTCTGCCTAATTTAGAAGCGTTTGTCTAGAACGGTTCAAAAGATAGGGCCATATATGTTAACTTAAGTCATGGATGAGGACACCCTTTAATTTTTAGAATTGTTTTCGTAATAATTTTTGCAATTGAGAGCTGTACTTTTTTTTATTTTTAAAATGGGGCCCTTTACGGCGCGAGGGAATATCCTTTAATTTTCAAGATTATAAACTGGTTTTTTAATGCAGCCAATCTGTAAATATTATCTTTAAAAAAATTTAAATCGATCCAGAAATAAATATAATGAAAAAATCAAACTTCAATCGATGTGGCAACCTCCTTATATATTTTAAAGTCGCATAAAAAATATTTCACGTACAGAAGTTATCCTGTTACATTGTTTTTATATGTATAGATTATGAAAAAAATCCGAAACTTTAACTAAAATGTTCTTTAAACCCCTTACACACGATTATACAGAGTATTAAGACTTGTCAAGAACTTAAATCCTATCAGAAAGTGCTATGGTGTGAAAGCAATATGTTATAAAAGTATAAAACAATACGGAAAGAAATTTGACATTCCACAATTCCCAACTATATTCAGAAATTTTTCTAAACGCTAGTACTTTTCATTTTATCAGAGTTGTCTTTTTTTCAAAAGTAAATGAAGAAAATAACAAAAGCCGCTGTTGAGCAAAGAATCATGCCGATTGCATTGCAAACGATAGCGTCTTGTCTTGCAACTGCTTAAAATTGCCCCTATACTTGTCGCTTACATATGGATTTTGTTTCCAACAAAGTGCAAATAGCTACAATTTTTTATAACTTGTTTTGTTTTATATTTTTATTTACTAAGAAGCTGAACGGCAAAAAGTTGTCATGAGGTAGCACTTCCGCCCCATACATAATATTCTTCAGTTCGTACCGCTTGGTAATCCGCTGAAGTGTGACAGTTTGAAAATAAAATTTAATGTTACGTTAGAATTCTTGACAATCACAACAATTCTCATTTGATTTCCTTCTTCCAAAATCCAATGAAAATTTTAATACTCAGTATTATAGTGTAATTTTGATAAAAAACTTCGTGTTTTTTTTATTTAATTATCCCGATTAAATTAATTACCGATATTGATTATTAAGGGTCAAAGCACGTCTCGATGGCAATTTCTTTACCGTTTACTTAACTCTTCAGAAAAGTTTTAAATAAACTAAAGGTTTTTGTCCAAACAATATATCAAAGACAAAAATCAAAGTTTAAGCAAAAACAACAATAACCAACAATAATTCTGTTTTTCTTTCTCCACTGCATACGGCTGAATTTTTTCGGCTTTTTGTAGAGTTAAAAGAGAATGAAAAATAAAATATCCAAAACACAACAATTTTTTCTATGTACAGGCACTGTTTGTCAGAAGATTCGTGAAGAGTAAGTAAGTAAGCGGTAACGAAATGGCCACCGAGACGTGCTTTGACCCTCAATAATCAATACCGTTAATTAATTTAATCGGGATAATTAAATAAAAACAAAACTGGACGAAGTTTTTTATGAAAATTAAATATTTAAAAAATATTCCCGTGTTTTAATTAAAAACTTGGTTTCTAATTTTTGTTAACGCTTTAGTACTTTGTATACGGCCTCCAAACTGCTTGCTATTCAGTACTTGAATTTTTATTAATATTGGAAATATACTTAGATTTCCGCCCATCAAAAAGAGAAAACAAATGTAAACTTAATTTAGCTTTTTCAGTTTTTCCTTTTTCATCAAAATAACTGAGAGTATTTGATTAAACTCGGGTTGATTTTAATTATCTGCAACTTCAATTCATATTTGTAGTAACAGAAGGTATATAAAAACGTTAAACTTGTTTTGTTTAATAACGACCTCACGGCATCATTAAACAAAAAAAAAACGTCTCTTCTTGTCCATTTGTCAGCTAATTACTAAAAGTTAAAATAATTAAAGTGTCATTATGGGTGGCATAACTTCAATCATTTTTTTAAATAGTTTTTGCACTCATTTAAATATTGATCACACAATTGCGGCACATAAAAACCTTCAACATCTTAAAGCTAAGTACATTTAACCAAACAAAACTGTATCTGGTTACTTACATTTTTTCTTAATTTAATTTTGACACATAAAACACCTGCTGGCAAAATATTTTTTTAGAAAAATGCCTGTTTGCATTTAATATTTTAGAAAAAATATCCATCCATCGGCTTTTGCTGCTGTCGATATTTTTTCATGCTCATTTAGACGTATGCATCAGATTATATCATCAGATAGCCACGCGTTTGATATATAAAATTACCTTACGTGCTTTATCTATCAAATACTCAACCACAACAACCACAGAAGCAGCAATTACGATACAAGCAAAATATTTAATGTTCAAGTTACTTCATTGTAGGCGGTCCATTTGCCAAAAGATAAAAAAACTTAATGAAAAATGTAAATTGATAGTATTCCATATGCACTTAGGGAGCACCCTCAGAAAATCTTAGGTTTAAATTTTTTGCCTTTAAAAATATTGATTTTGAAAATGTAAGATTTAGTAAAAATAAAGAAATAATAAATGATTTATTTCCTCGTGCTAGTTTTAAATGAATCTGTATAATTAGATAACTATGTAGGAATTACACTTTACAGTGTACAGCTCGAACTTGTAAAAGTAACCAAAAATAGTGGGATGGATTTTTGCTAAAATATGGTTTTTCACACGATGGTAAATTATGAGATTGCGATGGCAATGAATATCTTCGTTTTCATTGATAGAACAACGGATCTTTTTATTTGCCTCCATCTTTTGCAAGCTTATTTGAATTTCTTCCGATAAAAAAAAAGTATCGCAGGCAAATGGATCCTGCAAAAATCACATCGCACTTTGTAAATGAGTTGATAATTAACCCTGGAAAGTTACTCTTAATTTTAATACATTAAGGTCGTCGAATTGGCAAACTATTTTTTATAAAAATTGTAGAAGAACACTTTTTAAAGTTAATAATAAACAAAAAATAAAATAAGTTGCATTTTTCTCCCTTAAAATTTGACACGAATCTGTACTCGGTTTTGGCATTTTCAAAATAATAAACTTTTTAAAACAACAAAAACTTAACAAATAAAAAGAAGGGTTATTTCATTCACAGCTTTTACAGAAAATCAACTTTATAATATAGTAGAAAAAAAAAATAGTTATTACGTTTATTTATACATGAGACACAAAGACACAACTTTCTGTTCAGCACAGATGATTTTCTTGCATATATCATATATAGCTTTTGCCATTCTTCGTTTGCTACTCGGACAGAGGTGACGGATTTTACGTTTTTTGGTCTTTTATCGACGTTTTGAATGTTTCTTGTAATTGAGGTCTGCAAGGTTGTTTTAAGCCTGCCGCTTAACAAGGTAGCCACTAGAGATTTATGAAGATCTTTCAAGTATTGTCGCCGGTTTTTTGGCTTTTGAGTTCTAAGAAACATATTTTGGATATATGACATAGGTATTTGTAAAAGTGATATTTAAAATCCCAAAAAATAATTACATTGGCCACCTGTTGGTTTTTCGAAAACATGAGACATTGCTGCACATTTGGTCCAAAGTGTCGACACCGTCTTTGGTCTGATTGTAAATTCCAATTATGTTTGGCTTTCTTGCTTTCAGATTTATCTTTACATCTTCATCGCAGCTGGATAAAAAATATAAAAGTTAATTGGGTTTTAGCTTATAAGATAATAAAATCAGTTCATTGGTCGTAACAAAACATGGATGTTCCTACTCTCTGGCCTTTAACGTTGCCCATTTCCTTCGGCATTTCCCCCTAGTTTAACCGTAAAGTGCTAATAAGAGTTAATTTAAAGCATTGATTTGGCAAGGGAAACTAATATTAACCAGTTATCGTTCCATGAACAGTTTTCATTAGTTCTTTTACATAATACTCACCTAAATAAGTTGCTGTTGCCCTTTCCTAAATATGGGGAGCATTTAATATATATTTTTTACCGCTATCGCAAACCATTTTAAACATCAACCCATACTTAGTTGGTTTATTTGGGATATACATGAGGAATAAGCAATGTCCTTGAAAAGCCAGTAGCTGCTCATTAATTGTCACATACAAGCCGGGGACGTAGTTTTGGCGGCATTTTTCGATGAAAAGATCCCAAACCTTTCTTATAGGAGCAAATTTGTCATTTATCATTCCCATTCTAACACTTTTCTCGTCAAAGCAAAGACACGACATTAAAAATTTGAACCGCATTTTACCCATAGTAGACAAGTAAGGCGAACCACAATGGTAGGTTCAAAAAGTTTGTCTGTTGTAAGATGGTTATCTTTCTTAATGGCTGTAAGAACTAGAAGTCCCAGTAGCGCATATATCTCAGATAAATACAATCTAAATCTCAGTACAATCTCATCAATAATTTGAGAAGTGATAATTAATTTAAAGCATTCACAAGAGAAAGTAATCGTTTTAGTAAATTTTTTTACTTAAATTAATGATTTTCGCAGACGTTATAAAAGTTAGAAAATTAATAAAGAAAGTAAACTGGGCAGCTGGGTGACTATGTTGAAAATTAAAAATTAACCCTGTTGTTTTGGTAGGAGAAATCAAATCACGCAGTTCATTTTTAAAATCCCTTTAATAATGCTACTTTTTCAGATAATTATTTTCACACAAAATAGCTAAAGCAATAAAAATTTAATGATAAATTATCTTACAAATTATAAAAAGAGGTAACGAAAACAAATTTATTCGAAAAAGGGACACCCTTTTATCTTTCTACTCAACGTACCTAAAATTTAGTGTCTTCAATAACAAGCAAGTGATATCATATTGGTCATATTGCTGGATGTTTATATTTTATACAAAATTATGTTACACACTTGATTGCCTTAACAAAGTTCGTACGTATAAATAAGCAAATCATAAAAAAATTATCATAAAAAAGGTGATAAGATCATTCATCTGGTCAAACGAACCGTCTGCCAAAAACCGAAATAATCATACCCTATAAGAAAAAAGAGTATCAAAGCAATTTTTTCATATTGTGTTACAGGCGGTAGGTAAGTTTTTTTTTATTATTGTTGTAATTCTATAATCCAGATGCTATCTTTTGGTCATTATATTTTAGAAGATGTTGTTAAAAGTTAAAATTGTTGATAGTGGGTGGCCTAATGCGGAAATAAATAAAAACCTTAAAAACCCTGAGATTGTTCCCGTTTCTACAGTAAAAAATTAAACTGAACACAATATTTCCAAAAGGTAACAAATTTATAATAATTAACATTAATTTTGGCTTAAGGTTTTTATTATTTTACTTTATAATACTTTTATAAAAGAAAAATTATTAACAAATGCATGCGGACGTTTTCTAAAGACAACAGGAAAAAGTAGACACCAGCAGAGTGTAATGCAGCGTTTTCTCGATCGCTACATCCGTCAAATGCTGAATTCTTCTCATTTATTTATCTTATATTTTCTTTCTTACATTCTTAAAAAGCACAATAAAAAATGAACTAAAGCCAAAACCAATTTTAGTTCATTTGCTATAATATCAAACAGTTGAACTAATAATTTCATAAATTTTTTCACCGATTGATTAAGAATTTAAAAAATGCGTTAGATAAAAAATTGCTTTTACTGATAATTAACAACAAAATTACTTACAACACAAGATCATAACACCTTTTGATTACTGTAAGTAAACATCAATCTGGTTGAGCTGGGTGTCAATTAATTTTTTATTAGCCTTCGTAATCTCTTACTTTTAAAGTCATTGAAAAAATGGGACTGTGTAGAAAAAATTACATCTCAGTAATAAAGAGAATTAATAAAATCATTTTGAAAAATCAAGTAGATTCCATACATTCCTTGATACAGTTTTAAAAGAAATGATAATTAAAATAATACGCAAACAAATAATTTAATAAATTCGTTGCAGAAGAAATGTTATTTTTGTGTTTATTATTGAATTAAATATATGATTGAGCAATTTTAGTTTTAAAAAAAAGTACTGATCACGCCTAATGATATTTGCTCAATTAATAAAACGGTGTGCGTTAGTCTATCATATAACGTTTGTTTATAACAAGTATTATTTCCGGAACAAGTTTGCAAATGTTAAAACAGAGAATGCACTAGATAAAGTTAAGACTGAAAGCCGGGATTGCTCTATTTATTAATTGTTTTTTTTTTTTTTTTTGAAAAGTTATTTCACTTAATTGTATTTAACTCTTCGAACAGTAATGAATTCTTATAGAATATATTGCACTTTAACTCATGTGCATTACGGAATGTAAGGAGACTTCTATAAAATTTTCAATAGAGGTTTTCTGATATGCTAGCTATGTACGAGTATAGATATTAGCTCTTCTAACAAATAACTTTAATTTTTTATTTTTAAACTTTATTGGTTATTAAAATTATATCTACAAAAAACAGTGTTAAATAATATTAAAAACTTTAAATACAGTGGTGTTATATAAAATAGAGCCACCTTGATCTAGCATTTTGCAAACTAAAAATAATGTACAACAAACTTTATTTTTATTTTTTTTTTAAATTTCAGTTCACTCATAAAGTAAAAGATACAAACAAAGATTAAAACAAAAGATACTTAAACAAATATTTACCCATTAAATTTTTACAAGTCACCAGGTCCTGCCTGTGCATAAAAATAAAGCCAGCAAATTTAGTTGCCTAAAAAATATGGTATTTTTTTTTTATTTACTGAATGGATTTTTTCTCATTAATTATTTTTTCTTTATCTCAATAATTCGTGTGGAGTAACCCTTATTTTTTATAACGTCTGAGCATAATTTTGGCATTGAGTGCACAAGTTTTGGCAGGTTTTTACACGAATAGTTTTCCACGTATACTGGATTCAAGTCCTTATTAGATGGATTAATTCCTCGAAGACATATTTTTACTATTTGCCATAAGTTATCGATAGGATTTAAGTCTGGGGACTGCGCCGGCCAGCTTAAAACCTTGACGTTATGTTCTTTTGCCCGCTTCGATGTCTGTTTCGGGTTATTGTCTTGTTGAAATACCCATTGAAGCGGCATTTCCGATTCAGAGAAAGGCATCATAGTGTCATTAAAAATATTTTTATAATAAGCGGCATGCATTCTGCCCTCAATCCTAAATAAAGGCCCAATACCAAAATACGAAAATCATCCCCATACCATTTTGTTTTCTGACTCTATGTTTAGATTATGCTCCTTTTTAAAAATGGAAGAGGCGTCAAAAGGATCTTTTTTTACATGACACAAAATTTTTCGCTCCTCTAGAGGTATTATTTTTGAAGGTCTTCCTTTATTTTCTGTTATATTTGCTTTCATATTTGACTGCGTTTTCTACCATTTTTTTAAGAGCATCTAATTATTTCGGCAATTGGTCTATAACTTTTTCCTTTATTATGGAGTTTTTTATTGTCTCCCGACTCTCAGAGGTACAAGGTTTTCCTCTGCCCTTTGTAAATACTATTATATACAAATGTAAAAGATTCCTTTCCAATTTTACTTAAAAACACTAAGCTTGCCATTGTGTATACCTTTAATTAAAGAAAAAGTAATTTCATTTGTAACAGTTAATTATTTTTCAAAACTAACTCTATTTTTTGCACACCCGTTTTCTCATCCAAATTTATACTGATAATAAAATGAAGATTAAAGACGCTGAAGCTATTTTAAGCATAATTGGATTACATTTGTAAGATATGTGTAAAATTAGTGGAACAACTGTTTTGTGTGTACTTTTTTATATGAGGGATTTATAAGGGGTAAAAGTAGTGGGGATCAGGTGGCTCTATTTTATTACACATCACTGTATGTATATAAGAAATTGTTGCAAGTGTTTTGTGACTTTATAGCTTACGAACAGCCAAACGATTTCGATTAGGGAATTAGGGTTTGTTCGTTTCGCCGTGTAGATGGTTTATCTAAAGTTTGCAAGTCATCGGTCGACGCGTTTGCGAGTTATGACTAAAACGTTTCTTTACGGTTGCTCCGATTTTAAAAACAGATTTTACGATTTTAATTTAAATAAATACTGATTAATAAGGTCGAATAGACAGAAGGAAATCTGTTATAATTTTAATATTAATTAAACAAAAAACTTGCGTGGAAGAATGGTCGTGGTATGATTACTTTCATTTATAAATGTTAATGAGACTCCTGTCATTATTCTGGCTAGAGAGAAATGAAAACTTCTTTATTTAAACTTTAATAATAATTATTTTTTGAACCTTATACACAGATATATAAAAAAACATACAGGAATATTTGATGTTTTGGTGCAGTTGCCTTTTAAAATAATAAATTATGCAAGTTCCAGTTTTTTTTTACCAAACAAATTATTGGCATACAATTAAAGAATTCAGTATTTTCAATTCCATTAGTCGTTTATGAAAAATTATGTGTTAAGCTTGAAGAAATACTACACAATAGTTAGCTAGGGCCAGCTGTTGCTTCACACGTACTTGTCTTTTTCAGTTTGCACAGAATATGTTTATGCACGTTTTTAATTTTTGCATTTAAAATGAACAAAAATCATGAGGAGGCGACGTTTGGAAATCTCCTTTAGCTTAAACGCATGATACACGATATACATGTAAGTGGTATCAAAAGAACGCTCATTATTTGTAGATTAATAAACTTATAATGATTTTTTAACGAAATTTAACAAAAAAAAAAAAAAACAAAAAAACATGAAATAATCATACTAAGATGGTGTTTTGAGAAACAAAACATGAAATTAAAATATCCACAAAATCATTACGCGTCGTGATGCTTTTACGAAATTATATACATGAAAGTGTTTTTAATCAAACGGTCAAATAACATTAAAACTTTTGTTATTGTAATAATTTGATTCCCGGAACCAAAAAAATATGTTCCAAATTTTTTTTTTCCAAACGAGCTTCACTGCCTTTATTAATCACGGAACTGTCTTAATTATTTTGAAGTATGTAGCCAACAATTGGGAACTTAAAATCCCTCTTACGTTTTTTAATCGGCGCTTGGTACTTCCAGGAATTTTACAATAATTTGAAATTTTGCTTCAAAATAGACCATGTCTGGATAGAGCTATAGAAAGAACCGTTACAATTTTTTACATAATTTTCCTTTTATTCCTATTTTAAAAATTTACTAGTACCGCTTTTATTTTGAATTACATAAGCAAGAAATAAAATGTACAACTTTGTAAGGGAAAATCCTTAAAAATAGGTATTTTTTAATTATTATTTTTAGCGAAAAGCGCTAGTTTATTCTTAATTTTATTAAGAAGAAAATTAAAATTAATTTATTCTTAATTTTATTAAGAATATGGCAACTGTGCTAATATCAAAAATATTAACTTAAGGACGCCAAATTAAAAAAATGTTGGTCAGTTTTCTCCCAAACTAAATAGGTAACATACACATATAGTTAAATTGAAAAATTTAAAAATAAACTTTGAACAGAAGCCCCCGTTTGCCTTACGGGCCTGTCTGTAAAATTTTATTCTGATATCTTAAGTGGTTTTTTAGATACCGAATTTTATCCAAAATAAATCCTTTTCCAACCACTGTGCATCATTAAGATAAAAATAATTATTAAAAGAATTCAAAAACAAGTAAGAGTGCTACATGCCGAATCTTGTATACCCTTCATCATATATGTACATCTAGTTTAGTGAAGTAACTGCAATTAAAAAAAAAAAAAAACAAATATTAAGCTGACAGACAATTAAAAAATAAGAAAAAAAAATTAAGTACGAGTATTATATAAATAATTTGACATAAAAATGTCATCGGTGCTTGATGGGTTAAGTATTTTTAAAAATTTTAAGTATTTCCTCAAATATGTCTTCAAAAGCTTTATAATGATACCCATATTGCTATTTTAAAAAATATGGTGCTCAGTCGTACTTTTTAGAGGTCCATAATTTGGAATATAGGCGAGCTTAAATTCTTTCACTTGATATTGTTTTCCTATTTTTATACCCTTCACCACAAAAAGTGAAAAAACAGTATAACTAAGTTTGTCATTCCGTTTGTAATTTCTACAATATCCATTTCCGACTCCGTAAAGTATATTCTTACTTCTTATGCATACACAGAGAAAAGAGATTCGTCATGGGAACCGAATTTGTGGCCAATCCAATTAAGTCGGTTGTTGTTATTATCTGAAATTCGGTTAAAGTGACTGAATAAATGCGGTGCTTCCAACTATTTTGAAAATTGATTCGATAGTCGGTTAAAAATTTTTGTGAATTAAATAAAACATTTTTGAACTTTCATATTTATCTTTATTTAGGAAAAAAGAAAAAGAAAACAAATAATACAATTCATGACTGAGACATGAACTTTTAACTCAGCGCTAAACATTCCCATTTCCTCACGCTATCATGCTTTTCCCTTTAGATGCCATTGTCTCCTGTTTTACATTCCATACTTCACGCCTCTGCACTGTGAAGTAAATAAAGTTTTTGAAAATCAAGTTTATTTACACATGTCTCTAACTTACCTTTTAACATTACTGCAGAAATTTTCCGAACTTTCAATAACTCTTACTGGACAGTTATATATAAATTTAAATATTTTTCAAGTTTTAATATTTTTTATAAAATATTTATTTTTATTATGTCAAAAAATTCATAAGAAATAACGCAATCGATATTTGTGGTTCTGACTACCAATATTAGGTTTTCAGTACTAAAGTGCTGAATAAGTTTCGTTGTATCTCCCAATAACCAGAATAGATTTAAGTAAAGACACAAATTGATTAGGTAAACTTTGTTAACTGTTGTTGTGACCAACCTTTTCTAATATAATTTATTAGTTCATAATACAATAAATATGTCAAAATTATATTTTATTATCATAAAAATTAAATTATGATGTTAGTAGTTGAATTTTGATTATTTTAACTGATTTTTTACCAATCTTTTTTCTGAGTGTAGCGAAGTCGATTGAGCTATGTACGTCTGTCCGTCCGTGTTAGTGCTTATCAAGGCACTAGAACAGCTAGAGACATTGGATGGACATCGCTTAATCGACTTTGCTATGCATAAGAACTCAAAATATATCTAATTTATCAATTTTTACCAGGCTTCGGAATAGCTACACACAGAAAAAAGATTGGTTGAAATTCGTTTGATATGTTCAAAATTAGTTACTAATATAATTATTTGATTTTTAATATAAATAAATTATAGTTTTAACTTATTTTTAATATTAAAAGCTAACAAATTATATTACTGTCCAAATGTTAGTTGTTACACCTCTTAAAAAAGTTATCCTGATCGATTTGGGTCTTTACTAAAATCTATTCTATTAAATGAAATATACAACAAAACTTATTCAGCACATTACTACTGAAAAACAAAGTTTGGTAGTTAGAATCATCAAAATCGATTGTGTCTTATAATATCGAAAAATGTTTGACATAATAAAAATGAACTTGTACACATTACAAAAAAAAAATCACCAATATTTCAGTTAAAAAAAACCAAGAATATATTGTTAGTGGTGAAAAGTTCTCCAATATTGTTGAAAGGTAAGTACAAAATCAATCTCAGAAAGACGTTTGTAAATTAAAAAAATTCTAAAATGTTTAATACAATTTGCAGCAGCAAAACGTGCGGTATGGGACGGAAAGTTGAAGAACCTTTGTGGAAAAGAAGAATCATGATGTAAAGAAAGAAATAGGCTGAATTCGAATGGCCGAAACATGAAATTCATAATATATAATCTTATTCCTATAATTTCTTTTTAAAATAAAAGTAAATATTGAAATATTTCGTATTATTTAATTCACTTTATAGTCACCCAAGAATCATTTTTTTAAATAGTTGTGAGTACTATATTCATTCAAATATTACAACCGACTAAATTCGATTGGCAACAAATTCGGTTCTTATAACGAATTTCTTTTCCCTTTGTACGGAAAATTTATTCTTGCAATCCATTAGGAATTTTTTAAAGGAGTTGCAATTGAGTTCCCAGCAACTTCGGTTCACGATAGTCGAATTAAGGATTTTATTTGAAACAAACTTTATTCTTAAATTAACCTACATCGAACTTAGAGACCTTCCATATTTTAGTTCTCTTAGTATGACATAATTTAAAATTTATGTGGCGCGTACCCATTTCTTTCTACTTATATCTCAGAGTTTAAGTTTCAACACTTTAAGTTTAGAGAGTGAAGATAGTGCAGTTAGTGATGTAGCCGTATAATAAATTTTATATCGCAGGCTTTTGCTTTAAAAGGTTCTTTACTCTTTACTTTGTAAAATTTAGAGATCAGTTTTGTAAATATATTGTGTAACATGGGTATCCCTCTCCAACCTCGTTTAAAAATTAATTAGCCTTTAAAAAATTCCGCGTCATATTCAAGTGCAAATCTAACAAACCCAAAATATAAACAAGAGTTAAAATGCTTTTTATGTAAAACAAATGTTAACCCACGATTGACCAAAATTGTTTCAAATGAATGAATCGTGAGAACCAAATGACATTTGACATTTCAATAAAATGACATACTTACAAAATGACTACAACAAGTTCCTCCTTTTTGTTATTTCAAATGTCTTCCGTAATTAACATGTTAAAGTTTATTTAATCATAAACTCCCAGAGAAAAGGCAGACAAAAATTCCCACAACAATTTTATATACGAATATTCACACTTAAATGTACTTGGCGCTAAAGACATAAAAATGAAATTAATTTAAAAACATGATCTAGATTCTTGCATTTCTGAAGTATAAACAAATTTACCAAGAAGACAACGGATTACAAAAGGTTTTTTAACTAAAAATAATATTAAGTTAAAGACGAATTTTAAAAGCTTTAATAAATGTCAAAACAAGCTTTCCTAAACTTATTTTAAGTTTCTTTAAATGTGTCTAGTGGTCAGTTGTAGAAGAATACTGTACAATTCTTTTCGTTAAAGAGCACAATGTAAGACAAGACTGTTCAATAAAACTTAACAATGAGAGTCATCTGTGACATTAACAATTACCGCAAGCGTAAGAACAGCATAAACATTATTTGTAAAAGAAAACCGAAACAAACTTCATTTTTGTTAAATATTTAAGAGTCCCTTAAGAATGGATTGCACAAGTATTTTGTAAATTTTATCGTAGTTCACTGTTGTTTTGCCACTAAAAAATCTGCCACACAGTCAGTCATGTTTATGTTTGTTTATTTGGAGTAAGTACTTCGTTTGATGAATAGGGTTTCCCATATAGTTTTCTTTTAATTTCAAAACTATTTGCTGTATAAAATAAGTTACTCAAAACTCAGTTGTAAAGACACGTTCAAAGATAATATTAGAAGTAGTAATCTGCTTAATTTCTTTTTCAGTTTTGTTCTTAATTAATTTATTTTATTTTTAACCGACTTTAATAAAAGAAGCAGGTTATTAATTCGACTGAATGTTGCTTTTTTATATTTATGCCTCTATATTTCGTTCATTTCAAGATCGATTTTGATAATTTTTCTTTTGTTTGAAAGGTGATGCCTACAGATTAGTCCCGTTTTAAAAACAGTTCATAAACTTAAAAATTAAAAAGTGTCCCCAAACAACATATATTATTTTTAGGTGTATTATGAACCGTAAAGGGCACCACTTTAAAAGTAAAAAATATTCATCACTATAGCTCCCAATGGCAAAAAACAATACAAAACTAAATTTAACAATTAAAGGGTGTCGCCATAGGTCATTTATGTCAATTATGGCTCTATCTTTTGAGTCGAATAGACAAGCAATTGCAAATTGGCCGTTTGTAACCAGTAGAAATATTCCAAGTTATGAATTTAAGGGTGCCCTAAAAATTCATTTAACTTGATGTCAGTGGCCATAATTTTAAACAGTATTGCTAACTCAGCTATAACAGCAAGTATTAAATTTGGATTTGGAAATAAATGATGTCCCAATAGTTGATGTAATTTGATGTATGTGACCATACTTTTGAAACGTTATTGACAGACCAATGAAATCGGTTGTGAATTCAGTTTTTTTTTTGCATGAATTATTTAATATGTTGTTACGAAAATAAGGCTTGGCAATCCTACATATTTAAAAATAAGAAATTAAAATGTTTATAGACTAACACGACAATTATCTAACACAAGTTTAGCAACCGCGGTGAGTCCGTTAGTATAGAGGTGTATGCTTGCTGCAAAACAGAAGATCGCGGAACTCGAGCCCACCATCAGACTCGCGTGCAAATGAAGAATAATTATTGGAGAACAACAACAATTTTAGGGGACAAAGCAGTAAAAATCTTAAAGGGCCTTACTTAGATATGAAGACAGAATTATTGTGTAAAACCATGGCAGATAAATTGGTAAAGGCGTCCATTTAAAATTAGAAGTTGCAAATAACGATGAATGCACCTTTAAAATAAGAGAAAAACTCTAGCTGTTGGAGTACAGAAGTCACAACATAAAAACGGTGTATGACAGATGTGGCTGAGTTGGATAAGAGGCGCTGGCTTGGATGTAAGTTTGCAAAGGAAGGTTATGAATTGCAGTCACTGCCGTGGCAACTGTTTAATTTACTAAAACAACGTATCGATTAGTTGGTTCTTTGGCAGAGTACCACAGCGATGATATTGAGAGAATAGTTCCGTTTAGAACATCCAATGTTTAGTAAACAAGAGGACGTAGACTGATGTATATCCAAAGCCACAGACTGATATAGAGGAATCATGACGCGCCACAGTAAATTTAAAGAAACATTGATATTTGCAATCAAAAAAACCCACACGTTTATCAAAAGAAAGAAGTGTAATAATAAAAAATTTTAAATTTCTAACAGAATTGTTTCTCAGCGATAAACCGCTGACAGTATGAAAATCCTGACTTTACCATCAAAAAATGAATTTTCTACATAAAAACGACAAAATCGCCTCCAAAGAACTGAAAAAATTAAAACCTTGAATGAATTTTTCTCAGTTTGTTTTTTATACATATATATATGTACATAAGTACATATGTGCATATGTATGTCTCTCTTGCAGCAAAAGTTATTTTTATAGTATTGAAAATGTAATTTTAATAACTTTCTTGTATTTTTTAAATTAAACAAGCAAATAAACAAATCTCTTTCTGCGTTCGGGTTAGAAGTCCTCATTGCAGAATATAGAAATAGCAAAAATCATTGATTACTTTATTTTAAAATTAAAAAAAATTAAATTTGTTTCTTGAAGACAGTTGATAAGTATTTGCAAACGTACGTATTTACAAAATTTCTGACATCAAGAGTTATATTGTTTAGTTTTAGATTTACACTCAGATTTTTTATGACTGCTCCACTTCATTTCCTCAATTCCTTTATTTTTGCCATTTGAAGATATATTTGATCAAAAGAATTGCTTACCCTATACGAAAAATTCATGTACAGCATAAAGCAAAATTCTTTATTCGTTTATTCGAATACACGTAAAAGTTAATAAAAAATCAAGTTGTTATAAAGAGTTATAAAACTTATTATTGAAGTTGTTATTTTAGCTTGTTTTTGGTGTTAAGACAAAACTTACACATTTGTTGTTTTACAAATATATTTTATTTTTGTTTTTTTTTTGTTTTTTTTTGTTTTGTTTTTTTATTTTTTGTTTTTGGAAAAATTTTAAGACAAGAGTTCAAGTTTTGTTTGTACGAGTATTTGTCTTGAAAAAAGACACATTTAATAATTGTCTGTGGGAAAATGTCACTTTTATTCTGTTGAATTTTTTTCTTTGTTCAAATTTAAAACTGGTGAGTAGAACGAAACGTGGTCAACAACACTTTATTTTTATATCAACAAAAGTAAAAAGGTTGGTAAATGATTTTATTATTAGAAAAAAAAATTGTATTAAAGGGTGTGCAAGTTTAGACTTCAAGTAAATGTATTTTTGTGCAATTTATGCTTGACTTTTGTAGAATTAAAATAAAGAAGAAATTTCTATGTTTTATTTCAATAATTGTAGAAAAGCAAAAAATTCTCGTATTAAATAGATAATGTTTGCTTGAGTAATCCAAAATGTACTTTAACTTTTTTTTGGTATTTTTAACAGTCCTATTAACAATAAATTTGAAACAAAATTTTACTTTACTGAGACACTATATTATTTGTAATCAAATAATTAAAAGATATTTATACCGGTTTCGATAAATATAATGCACAGTTGAAAGTTTCCCAGAATAAGTGGTAATAAATCATAAATTTTTAAATGGGTGAATAGATTTATCGAAACTTGAAATGTCTTTAGGGGTACAAGATGTGTATCGATACCCTTGTAAGTTTAGCGCGAAGGAAGCAACAGTGGACAAACTATGTGTTAAAAATATACTTTCTGAAATTTTATCCGATTTACATGAATTTACGTTCAAAAACATTCATAAGGCTCCCACTATTCTTTCGTGATATTTTAAAACCCTAAATTGCTGTAAACTTTGCCAAGGCACCAGATGAGCTAAGTTTAATTAAAATAAACCAATCGATCAGTCGTAGTTATGAAAATTTGCAATTGAAAATCAACAAGATCGGTCCGAGTCCTTCTGGCAGATGGAAAAACACCACGCTGCCCCTAAATTTTCCAAATAATTTGAAACAAATCTAGTTTAGTGAAGAACTCCAATCAAAAACTACAAATATATAGGTCAATAGAGAATTAATATATTTTAAGTTATCGGCCTCTTTCAGTAAATACAAATTTTTTAAAATTTATTTTACACAGTAAGAGCCAATGATATTTTTAACTAAAATTGTTTATACAGGCATGTCACAAATGCTGATTGGAATGGTGATATATCGTATTAAAAATTCCGATCGGTTTTGCTTATTTCTAAAATATGCTTATCCACCACCACCTTTTATATAAATGGGGCAATATAGCGCACACCCAATGAACGACAGGCTATTTTAAATAAGGTCATATAATAAAAGTAAATTTGCAAACTGCAAATACCAAAATTGCACAGAAACAAAATTTTACTTATAAATTAAAAACTTTTTATATTCTGTAGAAATTTTTCTATTTGTTTTCTTAAATACTAATTTACAGAATTCAAACCGCTTTTAATTGGAATTGAGTTCTGTAACATGCCTATATATGGTCTATCTTTTAAGCTGTTATAGACAACCGCTTAAAAATTAGACAGAATGTTGATTACTATGAACGTTATAATAACAAGTATAAACATTTAAAGTTATAAGTTAAAGGGTGTTCTAATAGTTATTGTCATTTAATATGTGTGACTAAGCTTTCGATCCGTTAGAGACAGACATTTGAAACTTACAAGGGGCTTGTATTGCTAAGGCCGATATGTCAACAAGTTTATAATTTGAATTTTGAAATTAAAGGGTGTTTTCATAATTGATGTCAATTGTCTTATATAGGCTTACATTTTATACCGTTATAGGCAAATGCTTGTAAATTTGACAGAATTTAAAATGCTATGACCGGTCTAGTAAAATTATTATTATTTAAAACTATAAATTACAGGGTGCCGCATAGTTCCTTTAATTTGATGTATATGGCCATATTTCTGAACAGTTGTAGACAGACGCTTGAAATTTACAAATAATCTATATTGCTAACTCCGCTATGACAAAAAGTATAAAATTTGGGTTTGAAGATTAAAGGGTGTCCCAATAGTTGATGTAATTAAATGTATATGGCCAAACTTTTAAACCGTTAAAGACAGGCTGCTAAAACTTACAAAGAAACTATATTACTAAGGCCGTTAGAACAACAAGTTTATAATTTGAATTTAGGTATTAAAGGGTGTTCCCAAAATTAATGTAATTTGACCAATATGGCCTTAACTTATTAACCGTTATATACAAACACTTGAAAATTACATAGAAATTTGTTTCAAAAACACATTTCAAATCTATTTAAATATTTTATGATTACTGTATTATTTTTATAAGACCTTATATCTAGAAGTAACGTTATTTGGATATTCAACCTGTCAGTCCTATTAAGAAATTAAATGTATAACAATATTTCAGTTATAGCTTTGCAAGTTTTGAAAGTCGTTTAAACCATCTAAATAAAATAGTTATTCATGCTCTCATGTTTTTTTTTTTTTTTGCAAATATTTTTTAAACAATTTTAACACAAGTTAATAAAAATTAAACTTTGCAAGTGTTGCCCTGTTGATATATGAAGTTAATTTATTTTGAATCTCAATTGTCTTAACTAACTCTGTATTTAATATTGTTTTAATTTTACTTCTCTCTTGATAAAAAGTTAAAGCGTCGTTTCTTGGTATTGTTATTATTTTTGCATTTATGAAATATTTGAAATTAGACAGTATTTTCATATGTTTATTTCATTACTTTCTCACGATTGTTTCTTTTGACTTTTGTTTTAATTTCATTTTTAGTCAAGTAAATAAAGTGGCATTTTATTCAATAGAGAGTAATTGTCTCAAGTAATTTTTCGCCATTATAGTTTTAGCTGTTGTATTTTTGTCGTACTTTTAAATAGTGTTAACTGATGATTTAATGTTGCTGCACCATTTTGATCGTTTGTTAACTTTGTGTTGCTATGTTTTGATGATTTTGTACAATATTTTCATTTTGTATGTAAATCCAAAACTAATTGTTTTATTTGTTTTTAAGTTTTTAACAATAAAATATGACAATTTCAGTTTACGTCTATTACAGAAATTTCCAAACAAAAAGTAAATTTCTATTTTCATACACAATCGCTCGTCACATACATTTAATTATTAGATGTATTAAGTAATTAGATATAGATTATCCTATTAACAATCGATTACGTCGAATTCTTTGGGTGGTTTTTAAGCCCTATTGACCTTACAAAACGAACTTTTAAACGAACTGTCATACTGCGCTTACTTTTTGCCATTTATGATCAGTATATGCTGGCAAGTCATCATGGCGCTTGCACAATTATTATAAAGATTTACTTTGATAATCAGTCAACACCTCCCAATTATTTCATTTAGAGCAATATGAAGTCTTTGGTTTAAACTAATAACCAGCAACGATTGACGCCTGGGTGGTCCATTGTTATCACATTACAAATTTTTATGAAAGTATTCACAAGGTTCTTTGGTTTTTTACCACAAATTTTTCATTTTTTGCTTTGAAAGAAGAGTATTTCTGCATAATAGTTTTAAAATTAAAGTGAGATAAAATGGTTTGTTGTCGTTTTGTATAAGAACAGATTATTAAAATTTAAAAGGTTTGAGTTATAAAATAAATTCATAGAAAGTAAATTTATTAGAACGTAGAAATGGAGGCTAAGACCTCTAACGGTAAACAGTCATAATATTTTTTTTATTTAAAGTAGCCTTTTTACCATGTGTTTTTGTCAGATTTCCCATTCCAAAATACATATATATTGTGTAAACGGTTTAAAACATAAATCTTACGTTAAATACATATGTAAAAGTCATATGAAAATTTTTTATTTAGAGTGTGTTCCATTTTTATATGAAAAATCATCTGACGAAGTGGTGCAAAAATTATTAAAATAAAATTATTAAAATATAAAAAGAAAAAGAAAACGCACTAAATTAATGATGAACTTTATCGATTATGTCTTAAGTAATGTACATATATGTTAAAACGAATAAGTTATTAGGCGCATGTAAAAATTGCAACTTTGATATACATATGGAATTACATAAGAATTTTCAAAGCGTAAACAACACATCATATAAAGGCACTTTAAACGAAAACCAAATTCCTAAAATATCAATAATCAAGAAGAGAATGCCGAAAGAATACGAAATTTTGAGAAACGGCAAATTGTAGCCAAGGAATTAAAGTCAGAGAAAATAGATCGATATCTCTATATTCTGGAACGTTTAAGATTTTTAACGATGTCTCTTCGTTTTAAAATGTGGGCTGCCTAATTTCTCTGGTTTTTGCACACTCTTTTTCTCTAATCTGTGGAAGGCCATTTTAGCAGGCAATTAATGACAGGGAAATCATGGAGCCGTAGGGTGTACATAAATTTCCATAAGGTTGCTACGGATGACCAACGGTGCCTTTTCGTCTTGTGAGTTCTAATAGATTTGAAGAGGATAATGATAAGCTGTTTTAATTTACAAAGAAAATTCCAAGCAAGGCACCCTTTCTTACTTCTTACAATCTTTTATGTACTACATGTAGTAAGTTGTGAAGACTTAAGTATGAAGGGGAAAAAATATAATTGCATTCATGCCTAGAGCAAGAACAAATATGTGTCGAAGAAGCTTTGCATTGTGTTTGGACTACGTGCAAACAAAATAATATATTTTGATATTAATATTGCTCTTATTACTTATTATCAAATGAATTAGTTAAAAAGGTAATTTTGATGCAAGCATCCAAAAAATGCTGTAATTCATTATGCTAGTTTCTATTTTTTTATTTTTTGTTTTCTTTAGAAACTAACACACAATTTTTAGATAATTCTTCATTTTTCATAAATTTAGAAATTGAGATATTCGTTAACTTAAGCCGCATTAAATTAATTTTTTTGAATACGATATAAATACTCCTCGTATTTTTATTTTCTAAATTAGTTGCTTAAATAGATGATGTTTACAATGTAGACAATCTAAGCTAGATGGATGCGAGGAATGCTGATAAAGGATGTAGCGATCCAGAAAATGCAGCATTGTTCTCTGCTGGTATTTATTTTTTTGATGTTTTCTTTGGAAAACGTACGCATACATTTGTTATATAATTTGTCGTTCTAAAAGAGTTTTTAGAAATTTAAAAATGAACTTACGGCAAACTCAATTAATATTATCCACAGTTTAACTTTAACTAATTTCGTAAAAAAAATTAAATTTATTTATGTGTTGTAAATTATTAATGTAAATTAGGCTTAAATTTGTTACTATATTTATGTTCGTATGAATGTATATGTGTGTATATGTATGTATGTATGTATATAAAATTGTCTCGTGGACTATATACGCCAACATTGCATTGTGCTACATTTTTCTTTCGAATTTTTTATTTAAGCAGATTTAGAATATGAGAAAGTGTGTTTTTAAAATTTTTCTAAATTCTTTGAAAATTTATTTATTATGATAATACCCTGTTCAGACATACGTTTTAATTGCGCAATAAACGAGTTTACGCAATTAAGGCCCTAATTGAATTTAATTTACCATATAAGAATTTAATTAATAAATTTTTCAATTTGTACTTGAGTCATTAATTGATTATGTTACCTCATACAACCCTGGTGAAGTGTGTTCAGTGAGAGAAAATTTTCTACAATGACAAAACTAAATGCCAAAAAAATGTTAAATAAAACATTTTCAAATTAAATGAAATGAAAAATTTTTGAAAATTTAATGGAGATTCAAAGCTAGCGTACAGTCAGAACTTGATTGTACTGTCTGGAAGAGTTCTATATTTCAAATAAAAACAAGCAAACTTTCTTTTAAAGCTGAACTTCTCTTCATTCTTTCCAATTTACAAACACAAATTTTTAATGCAAAAATTAGGCCTGTTCAATAAGTTTCCGGCAGAAACTAGCAACGATTGAGTAAAATAAAAATTTATCACATTACTATTCCAAATGAAAAAATGAAATAAACGCTTTTTTGGAAAAAAAATAGTAATAGTAATAGTAAAGGCGAACTAACGATAATGACAAACAACCATAAAAATAAATATCTAAAACACCCAAAAAAAGGTATTCGATGCTTAAAGAATTTTGTATTACAACATTTAGCATTTGCAAGAGCTTTGTCATCGATTGTCAGCACCTTTTTTCGAATACTTTGCAAAATTGTCAAAATTTTTTCGTCTTTTTTTATAAAACTTTTAGTTTATTTTATTCTATTTATTTTGTTCATTGTTTTATTATCCTGGCAGTTACTTGAATATAGTTTTCTCAGATTTCTTCTAACTATTATACAAACGTTAGCTTCAATTCAAAATATTTTGTATTTAAAACCGAAAACTATAAATATTATGCATATTTTGTGCTGTGTGGGTGTACAAATTTTTTTCGGTTTTGAAATCGCCATACAAATTATGGCAAAAAAGCAACACCATTTTAGTCTAGCAACGATGTGATGTAAATATTTTCGTGAGTAGTGCTAATAAACACTTCAATTCTAACTGCCGTATTCATAGAAAATCAAAATAAATTTCAAATATATTTTATGATAAATTTGTATGAAAAATTTGTCATAAAACATATTTCAAAGTTATTTTATTTTCTATGAATACGGCAGAAAGTATTTAATATTTGTTAACTTATTTTGTAAAACAGAACAAGAATCAGCTGTTCTGTTCTTGCCAGAACAAAAGTAGTAACAAATTTATTAAAATTTACATCTTATGCTCTTTCGCTGCTTCTTTTCAAGTACTCAAGTAAATAAACACTTTCCAATAACAATTAGTAACAACTTCTTGTTATTGAACCGAACTATATTTTACTGCCAAATTTTAATTGAGTAAATTAAATTGGATATGTGTGAACACCAAAATTAATTACTCAATTTAAATTTTAATTGTCTAAATTAAAACGTATGTCTGAACAGGGTATAAATGGTTAAGAGCGAGTTTTGTATATAAAGTACTGAAACATACATTTTACTACCGCAACATATATTCATCTAGTCTTATTTAATAAAAATAATTCAAAAAATTGTATGTATGTCAAAGAATATGTAAAAATTTATTGTTAGACAAAAGTGCAGGGCTTTACTTAAAGTTTTATTGACACTAATAAAAATCTTAACATGAACTTTTTTTTGGTTGACAAAATTAATTTGTTTGCTCTCTTTAGTTTTATTTGTTCCGTCATAAACTTTCCGTATTTAAATGATGTTGAAACTAAGTTATTAGAACTAGAATTATATATTTTAGTAACGGGAATTAATTTTGAGTTTTCCTTAAATTCGAGCTTCGCAACAATAAAAACGAAAGAAACATGTTTCAAAATGACTTTCTCTACCACTTAAGTCATTTACTTTTTCAGCTCTTTTTTACTACTTTTATTATTACAAGTACTTGCACCCGTGTGAACGTATTAAATTGTTATTAGTATAAAAACGCTTTAAAAGTTAAATTAAAATAAATTTTTTTTTTATCTTACAACATGCCACACACAGGTTTTTTATTAATATGTTTGAATGCGCCAGTTTATTACTAAAAATAAGAAATTAAATTAAAAGTAAAAAAATAATCATAATAATGTAAAGAAAAAAACAAAACAAAACTAACATCAAATGCAACACCGTGATTTTTCTCTTAATTAATAAATGTTTTCGTGCTGCAAACATGATTTGGCTTTTTATGACCACACGAAAAGCTGAACAGAAAAATTAAAACAACTTAATGAAAAAAACAAAAAAAAAAAAAAAAAAAAAAACTAAGAGATATTAATCAACAATGGTGGCAGAAACAAAACGTAGTGTTTTAAAATAATGCCGTAAAACACAATGATATTTAATGTCAACTTAGATATAAAAAAGTATCTTGGAAATAATCTCATAAAACATTAATAAAATTTTATTGTTTATTCGAACTCTTTGTTGTCGTTTTTTTTTTTTTTTTGTTACACAGAAGCAATCGTTCATTGAATAACGATGCTAAATTAGTTGAAATCAGTCTCTGGAATTTAAATTTTTAAACACTTTTTACAGAATTTTAATTGAATATTAACAAGAGTATTGTTTATTTAATTTAACTAAATTGTAAATTCTATCAACAAGGTGAAACACATACATATCTAATTACAATTATTTATCACTATCGGACACCCTTTCGCCAAAAATGATTAATTCCACACTTGATTACCTTTTCTAAATTTTTATGCTGGGTATGAATATGCATTATATAATTACGGTCTTATGCAAAAAAAGTTAACGCTGCTTTAAACTCATTGTTTAGCAAAATTCCTTAAAGTTTCATCCAAAAACGATTATTAGCTTAACAAACGTATGGTAAGCCCTACGTCAACTTTAAAATTTTTAAAGTAGGTAACCCCTTACTTTAAAGTGACGTTTTTGATATGTATTTTTTGGAATACATATTGTCAACAAAAATTTTGTGGAAATAATTTTTAATAAAACGAAAAAAAAAATTGCGTTAATTAAAAAACAAAATTAAAAAAATGGATACACTAAATTTAGTGAGCAGAATTGGTAAAATTAATTTTGATATTATGGAAAATTTGTTTTAATATTGTAATATTTTATTTAGAACGCATAACTGAAATATCTGGATATAATCGGCCAAAAAATTACAAGGCAAGGATTGATGATTTTATTTTAAAATTATCACAATTTACTTAAAATCACATAAAAAATAACATAAATAACAAAATTCTATAGTGATGTGCATATAATCAACAAAAGTAAACAAAGCTCACAACAAAACTCGTTATTCAAATAATTGATAAACTATAAAAAGTGAATGGTGTTGCCAGTGTTAACGTTTAAAATGTATTGCAGCATACATTAGTTAAAGTAGTGTTTTAGGATACCATTTTTTACCATACGTTTGTTAGGCTTAGTGTGTTAGTTAACTAGTGTGAACTTTAAAGTTGACGTTAGTCTTTTTTTTTGCATAAGGCTGTTATTATTTAATGACTGAAATGTAATTAAGATCAATAAATTTTATAAGCGCACTTTAAGTTGAAATCCCCGTTTTACTATTCTCTAGATAATTAGTACTTAATATTTTTTTCTGATTTTAAAATTCTTTTTCTTTTTGTTTGAAGTTACTAGATAAATATTAAGGACGAAGGGTATATAAGATTCGGCATAGCCGAATATAGTACTGTTTCTTGTTTTGTTTTTTTTTTCGACAGCTAAAGTTTTACCACCATCGATATTATGTAGAAAATTAGGCGAATGCGCATGCTGTACTCTGATTATTATAATTCTTGCAAAAAAAGAACCGACTTAAACTTAAAACTTGTTTCTTCTGCACGAAAAATACACGTTGATTATATTATACTATTTTCCACTTTTTGTGATAAAGGGTATTAAAATAAAGTACTGCATATATATAATCTATGTATATATATAAAACCGAATTCACAGAATTTAACTGGAACTCTCGGATGAATTATAGGCTACTTTTTTTCAGCCATACACACTTTTTTAAATTTTGTTACCGCTACCACGTGGATTTGAACAGATTTTATAATGTAAAAAAACATAACTACGCCATTTGTGGACTTATTTTCAAAATTATTTTTACATATGGAAGAGGTCCACTAAATTTTTTGGTTTTTTGAAGTTATATATGGGGGGCTAGGTGTCGCAAATGGCCCGCCACAATAATTGATGATCAAATACCTTCGCCACTTGTGGACCAATTTGCAAAATTCTTTTTTCATATGGAAGAGGTAAACTAAATTTTTTTAAATTAAATTTTTTTTCGCAAACGGCCTGCCCAAATGATTGATTTTTAATTTTTTCAAATCTCTTTTTACATTTTTGTTTGGTTATTTGTTTGCACTTTATAGGAGACCAGACATCCGGACCAATCTCCGAAAATTTTACAATAAGAAGTTTACGTATTTTAAATATAAATTAATATAAATATTATATACACCTACATATGCAAGTATGTACACCAAAACATATTTTTAAAAGTTTCCAATTCTACTGATGATTTATTTGGCACTTATGAAGTGTCGGCATATATAGAGCTAGAAAAACAGAAATCAGTCATCAATATTATTATACTGGCTTTACGCTAAATAAATTTTCTTTTTATGCATATATATATATATATGTGTATATATATATATATATATATATATATATATATATATATATATATATATATATATATGTGTGGGTATGTACATGTATATGAATTCCAATAAAAACTATTTTTTTTAATTTCTTTCAACTAACTATTTTTGTGTCCGTAAATTAATCTTTCGTTTTAGAGATTACGCTCGGAATTTTAAAAAACAATTTCCTGAGATTTCTATTTTGTGGTTTTTATGTTTTTCATTCTTATACTGAACGAAAGAAATAATTTTTTGTTGTTTTGTTTTTATCGCTGTCAGCAAAACTATTCTTTTTACGACGTGGAAGAAGAACCGAAAAAGAAAAATTGTTACACCATTTACACTTTACACATATAAACACTTTTTATTTCATTTTATAATTGATATCTTTAAGAAAATACTAAAATTTTTTAGAAATGCTTAACACATTAATAGCCGATGATATTATTATGTAAAATTATATATATGTAATACTTATTTTTTTTTTGTCTGAATTTTTTTTATCTGTCACCCCAATATTTTCTTTTTGCTTGTAGTTACTTCACTTAACTAGATTTTCATAGATGGTGAAGGGTATATAAGAGTTTTCATAGCCGAATATAGCACTCTTATTAGTTTTAATTTAAATTGCCATAAAGCCGATTTTTATCAATTGCCGATTACTTATCAAAACCATCTGGCATCTCTGATTAACAGCAGATACAAAGGCATGTATCTCAACTGCAAAAAGAGTCATTAACCAGCAACAAATTAGGCATTACCTTAAAACGTACATTATAAATATATGATGATTTCCTACTTTACTTGACATTTTATGTTACTCGCTTACAAAACACATTACATTAGTTTGCAAAAAAGGTACCAGTAATTTAACTAGTTCTTTAAGGTTAAAGAAAATAACTTAAAACGCGTACTAATTATTCAATTCTCAGTAATTGGTTATAAAATTCATACGATTTGTTTAAGTCCATAAGTCACTAGTTGGGAAGTTCTGCCGAACAAAATGATTCATTCCAAACTTGATTACCATTTTTAAAATTTGTTGCTGGGTGTTAGCTGTGACTTAATGCAGTTAAGAAAAGTAATAAAAAACCGCCACTGCATAGGACGTCATCATAATGATTAATGTACTGCAGTTTTTAGCGAAATAAAATCTAATTGGATGGGCCAGATGACTACAATTATTATCACGCATGTTCTGAATTCCACACGAAATTTTCACTTCAAAATTTTCAAGGCACTGTTTATGTAAAAAATAATTTTACAGCAACAATGCTTTGAAAAATTTGAAGTGAAAATTTGGCGTGGAATTCAGATCATGCCTGTATATTTACGTTTCAAGAAAAGAGGAGCTGTTTTCAAACAGCGATCACAGCAGCTTGGAATTGTGGTCTGTGTTGCTATACAGTATTACGGCATAATCAATTTAGAATTTCAAAGTACAAAAGCGACAGAATCAATAACGAGGCTCTGCTAAATCACCTTTTAAAAATGATTTCATATATTTTGCAGACAGATAATGCTTATACACATAATGCCGAAGTATTAAAAGATGTAAACACAATAGAAAATGCTTGGGGTTGGCGTTTTCGCAGGGTTTATAAAGAAGCAAGAAAAACAATAAGGAATCCCTTATTGAAGCCATTGAAAACTCCTGATATGAAATCTTCTTAAATTATTATTCAATAAAAATTTGGAGTTATTTTATGCACGGAACACTGTATTACAAGCGAGCGACTCGTCTAGAAAAGCACTCAATTTTTAAAATGATTCAAATGCAAATTTTTCAGACGATACGCTCGCTTGCAATACAGAAACTGGACATTAATTTCAATGTTTTTATTTATGAAATTTAAAAAAAATTAATAAAAATTTGTTAAATGGTTCTAACCACATGAACAGAAAAATTTTAAATTTTTTTGAAATTTATGAAAATTTTTTAAATTTTGTGAAAGAGCAGCGTCATTACGATTCGAAAGACCAGTTTAATAAACCTTAAACTAATAAAAAATAGATCATTAAGAAGTATTGGTTTTGCCCGTAATCAAATGTAACATGAGGTAAGAAAATCGCAAGTAAATTCCAAATCTTGCTAACGACTAACACCAATAAATTTTCTTTTCTTATTAATTTATTTCATAAGTAAATGTAACAGAAGACATAAAATACTCTATGATGTGAGTAACGTAAATACAACTAATCAAAAAAAATTTTTTTTAATTAAAACTTGTTTTCGAGCAAGTGTGTCTGTTACCTTAAAACTACCGCTTTCTTATGATACGGGCTTTAAGGGAAACATTTTAAAACGCGCTTGAACTCAGAAAACCTTTGACTCTATAACACTATTTCGACAAGAAATTTAACAGTACAAACGAAATGTTTTGTTATTTGAACATGGGTGGGCAACTACTAGGGCCAAAAAAGGGCTTTTATGGTTTTATCTTGTTTTTGTATTTATTAATTTGGTTTTAGTTTGCTTATGTTCAAAAGGATTTTCAACCATAAATTTAATTTATAAAAGAACTTGAATGGAAGTTATCATTGAATGCATACACACAAATAAAAATACAAACAAAATCAAAACCAAAAATAAATAACCCTTAGTGAATGATATATTAAAAAACTCTCTAATCAGAGAACAAGGTGATCTCTGTTTAAGTCAGACTTCAATTTTCACTATAAAGTTAAAAATACAACTTTAACAAAAGTTCTATACTTTTCCATTTGGTACAATTTCTTTATTAAAGGAAATCGCATTCTCGCAGTGATACTATTTGGTAGACCGTGATTTTTTCGACAATAGTGCGCAATCTCACGATATCGAGGGTTTGCTGCAAAAAGAAAAACTGAGATAAAATGTGTCAAAAACTTTTAATTTTGTTTTAATTCTCCATTCCATTACATGGCGTGGTATGCAAACGTCTTAAAACTTTTTCCTTTATTTTGGCCGAACACAACCTAGTATTTTTGGCTTAACGTGTTAACGTGGTAATAAACGTGTTAAGGTCTTAAAGTAATACCTTTGCTATGTTGCTAATAAAATTTAGAAAAAATAAATTACGCGTTTTTTTTCGATAGTGGTTCTGATTAAAAAGTTACAAGCCTCTAAATTGGGAAAATATAAAATTTCCGTTTTGCAAGATACCTCCAACAAAAGGTGCTATGTATTCTTTTTTTACTTATGCACATTAAACTTGCTTCGGTACTAGAAAATCTGTCTAGACCATTTCAGAGATAACCTAAAGCACATGCGAATTAAAAAAAATTAGGTAAAGAATATAACGGGTCTTCCTCCAGCCCTATCCAAACATAGCATAGCGTAAAATTCCTCGGAGTGCAAAGCATTGGTTAAAAATACTTAACGGGATTTTATTAATCCTCAATTGTTCGCTACATAGAATTTGACAGTCCTGTAAGAAATAAAGGCAGGACAGCCACTTTTGTAAAAAAAAAATAAACTCCATTTCAACATTTTATTAAAATTTTTTTATTTGTAAAGTTTCAAAGTTTTGTTATAAAATTTCGATGCCTTTTGATTTTAATTCTTTATTTTATTTCTAAAAAAAACCATCTTAACGTGACTATTTTCACTTTTTGAAATAAATGTCATTTAAAAAATGGAGCGCGAAAAAAACTTAAAACCATTTATTAAAAATTATAATTTCAACACCTCGGTCTTTTGATAAATGTTAAAGGAGCGTAATGGGAACTAGTAATGGTATACGGCTGATTAATACCCTTTGTTATGCGCAGACAGATGCAGATAATGTTGATATTGTTTAAAGAAAATTGAGACCAAAATCCGCGAAATGACGAACTTATATTTCTGCCGAAAATATCTCTTGCATAGATATTAAACGTCAATGATTTAAAGTCATGACATGAGTTTCTTCCGCCACAATTGGATGAATTGGTTGAAAAATTGATATGATTCCTCCGTTAGAAAATGTCTTGAAACAAGCCAGACTCATATGTTGCAATGGCAGCATTCACTTAACTGACATCATCATCTAGAAAATACAATTATCGTTTTATTTGTTCAAAAGATTTCGTCATTTATTTTAACTTATCTGTGTTAACTTGCCAAACTGCTATTTCGAGAATAGCAACTTTAAATCTAAAACATTTTTGGTGAAAACTCACCGATAGATTGTAACAGTTCGACTACTTATCAGAAAAGAAATATGTTTTTCTGATTATATTTAATTGCCTCGAGTTATTTGTGCTTTGTTATTTGACCAGTTCTTAATTCTGAAATTAAACAGTTCCGTTAAAAAATGGAACTTAAATAAATAATGAATTCAAAATTTATTTCTACGATATTTATCATGATTTCGCAAATGTTTATTTACATGTAAAAATAATTATTATAATGGTGGGTGCTAAAGTAAATGCTTTTTGGTAAATTTATTACAATTTTGATGTGGTTGCTGGTGTACGACTCATTACCATTCTTGTGTAATCATTAAGTTTTTCATCGGTTGTTGTTAAAACAATGGAAAGATATTAAAAATTAAAAAAAAAATAAATAAATAAATATATTGCAAATGAATGGTTACATAAAATAAAAAATGCCAAAAAAGCAACAGACATAGCGCGCAACTGTGCGAAACATACCGCAAACACATTTGTATAAATGTGGCGGCTGTGGTGGCAAGTGGCACCTGCCCATGTTGAAATATTACCCATTGTCAGATAAAAATGCTACAATAAAAACTTAATAACAAATAAAAGACAACAGCTACAACAAATAAACATAAAAATAATGTTGAACATTTAAAGAAACAATGTTAAATAACCTCAACATCAAAAAACGAAACAAATTGTCGTCATTTACCAGCAAAATTTTCTTGTCTTTTTTATAACACTTTTTCTTTTATTTATTTATTTTTATTTTTTACCAAATAATGGCTGGTTCATATCTTCTTGTTGAGTTACGGTCACAATTTTTTAGGGGCTTTGTTTTACAAATTTTATTTATTTATTTAATTTTTTTGCCAAAAAACTGTGTTATTAAATTGTCGCTGGAGGAAAATTGCATGCATGGATGATCCAGAAGTGTTGTTTTTTTACAGACGATTAATTGTTTGGGGTTTAATGTTTAATTTTTAACTTTATCATTATTTCTGTAAATATTTTACACGGTTACGATGAAATGTTTTAATGGATAATAGTAAAAGGTATTTGCAATAAGTATGTATAAAAATATATGTAAAGGCAATTAAAAATAATTTGCTAAAATATTAAAAAATGCAGATGGAACATTCGACACTTAATGCGTTACAATGTATTTGAAGTTAAATGGTTCATTCCACTTATTTACGGTTTTATTTTTTTAAGCTTTTGCCTGAAGATACTATGTCAATATCTATTTTATTTTTTTTTTTTTATAAAATTTTCGAAATCGTGTTGGTTTTCAACCGCCCCTAAAAAAGAAGGAGGTTTTCAATTCAATAAAACGTTGCTTTTAATATTTGTGCCCGCAGAATTCAGTCATTTCTGAACCGATTTTATATTTTTTTCTTTATTTAAAAGGTGATGCTTACAGATTGGCCGTGCTTTAAAAACAGTTCATAATCTAAAAAAAATTAGAGGGTGTCGCCTTACAATATACATATTTTGTGCGTGTATTATGAACCGCAAAGAGCACCACTTTAAAATTAAAAAACTGCTTAACACTATAGCTCCCAACGGCAATAAGTAATACAAAAAAAAAGGAGCTGTCGCTAGAGGTCACGTTAATTGACCTATATTTACGGTCCTTTTTATAACCGTTGTAGAAAAACGTTTACAAACTGCAGAGAACTTCGATTGTTATGGCCGTTATAGTAACAAGTATTTTTATTAAAAACTATAAATTAAAGGGTGACCCAATAGTTTATTTAATTTGATGTATATGGCCATTCTTTTGAAAAGTTTGAGTTATGTCATGAATTTATAAATAGTTATCGCAAACGAATAAAAATAAAAAGTGTACACCACTAAAATATAATACATCAGTCAAGAGCTAGCTGAACTAATACTCGAAGTCTTTTATCTGTACTCTGTATAAGCCACCTTTAAATTTTAAATTTTATGTTGTTATTATTTATTGTTCAAAGTCTAAAGTACCTGATACGTAAAGATCAGGTCTATAGGAATAACCTTTTATTTGTAATTTTATTTGTCTTTTTGATGGCACAGCAGCTAAGGGGATAAGCCCTTATACGTAAAAATCAACTGCTCTACGGCGTCACCCTTTAAAGTTTAAAATATTTTTTTTCATTATTATTACCATATTTGTAAAATAACTGTTTATATTTTTTTTGCCTTGTACAACGTGTCATTCTTTTATTTTGTATTTAGTTTGTTATTGAAAGGACCAATAAAGTGTGAAAACTTGGTTAAATTTTTACCCCTAAACTATCGCTTTGTTAATTTCATAAGCTTTCTATTAGTTCGGGATAGTTTTTGACTAAATCACCAGTTTCCGCTTTGTTTATTAAAATGATTCAATGGTACCATTTCAGTAAAAAGTTGGTTGGTAGGTACCAACCAGGTTACTTTAATAATTTATCTAAGGCCTGGGGAAAGATATTCTCAGTTTCCCAGAAAATATGAAATTGTTAATTTTACAACCAAATCAATAGTTTTAATTCCTAAATTTTAATTTCGAAATTTATTAAGAAAAATATATTTTCCAATTTTTTTGTATTAATTAAGGAAATTGGTAACGACAGCACAAAACTAATTGTCATCATGGTATTAATGAATTCTATATTTTATAAATGTTGCATACAATTTTTGATTTTCAATGAATAAAAAAAAAAAACAGCAGGCAATTTGATATTCAAGGATCGTTTCTGCCACAATATTATTGTTATTATATTTAAAAATCCATTATGCGTACTTCAGCAATCAATTAATAACTTTTCATTAACAAGTTATTTTATAAGCCGATTGGATATAAAACGTAAATATTTTAAAGTATTTAAATTGGAAATTATTGATGCGGTATGCAGTTCTTTAAAATTTTTTATTTAAACTTGTAATTAATATATAATTTTTCTGTAGTACATATAATTATGTGCGTTCAAAATACATCGGTCGACTACGAATTTTGATAGGTATATTGCAGGTTTCTTAAAATTGTGTGAAGATATTTATTACACAGTGCAACAAAATAAAGATAAAATTTTTAGATTAAAGTAAGATGCTTGATGCACAGTAGCTTTGATGTCAACATTTTTTGTAAAAAATTTAATAATTTTATTTGAATTTAGAACTTTAGAAAAGGAGTTTGTTCCGCTTTCAAAAAGTTGTCTCCAAAGATTTGTATTATGAAAAAAACTCTGTGTAACAAATCATAATCGACCGCAATCAAGAGTGGGTACACAATTAAAGTCGCTATAAAAATATTTACAAAGAGGATTAATCGTACGACCACTACTTTGTGGGATGCGTACAGTACCTTCTCACCAGCAAGGGAAGACGAGTACTATCCAACAAAGTTCTGCACTAAGAAAGTCGCCGAATGCCTTAAACTTTTACTTTTATAAACTCTGTACGATAATTTCCTGAAAAATAGCTCGAAGGTACACAGATTCGTTTGAATATTATTGTTGAAAAAGGCATAGCGAAAATTTTGTGGACTTAAAAAATCGTTACTTGACGGTTATAAAGAAAAGAAAGAAACGAAATTTTGTTTCCTTCAGCCCATTTCACACTATAATACTGAGTATTACGATTTGTCAAATAACAATGTATTCTGAAAAAGTGTAGTGTTGTGATAGCGTATAAATGTGAAATGTGTAAATATGTCAAGTAATACGGAAATAAATTTGACATCCCATAATACAAATTAATTTTAAGAAATTTTTCTAAATACTCTGATTTCTTATTTTATGAGGGGTTTTTGCTGGTCATAACCCAGCCAACCAAAAAAATACTCTTAGAAGAACCCTCCTCTTGCTTTGACTCCTACATGACACTCAAATATGTGTATCGTCAGATATATAAATTGAAGAACTCTTTTAGAGATAAAAAGCTTTCAAAAAATAATATTTTCTGAAATAAATAACGCTGAACCACTGTTGTAGAAAAAATCGATCATTTGGGAACGTTGTCGGATGGCAAATGATTTTTTTGTAATCTTTTTGAGCGTAAAATCCCGTTTGATTCATGTGGTTTGCTAGGAATTTTCATTTTACTTGAAATTTGATAGTTTAGACACAAAATGTAATGTTACGTTGGATTTTTTAAGAATCATAACAATTCTCATTAGATCATTCTTGCAAAATCTAATGCAAATCTCAAGAGTGTCAGTGGGCTTTTAATAATATTTCATGTATAATCGGTAATTTCCATTCAAAATTAAGGGGAGAAAACACCATGCGGAAATATCGGATAGCTTTATTTTTTAAGCTTTATGTTACGTTGATCCATATTTATGCCATCAAAGCTAACAACGTCCGTATCTTTAAAGTAGCGGTTTAGAGAGGTTCCAAAAATTCGCAAGCCAATATTGCTTAACAATGGAACCGCGTTACTATTAGGATCAATGTTCTCTTTTTTCTAATCAAAATGCAATTTTTTAATTTTCTGGAGTGAAGAAGCTCTTCTGTGATAGTCGGGCATCCAGCTCTATTGATTCATTGCAGCATCGACACAATGTGGGCTTCGCTGCACTGCTTTATCGTTGCTACAACGAAATGTGCTCTTATAAAAACAGGGAACTTATTCCTGAAAACTTTGATTTCATACGCGCAATGCGCTTTGCATCAAAAGCGCAATCCCTTGTGGTCGATTGGCCAGTGAATCGTACTACGCATTATAGAGAAACTTCGTTTATTGGCCGAACAGTTGGTACGAGGAATAAACTCCCAGCGGCAGTCTTTTCTGTAACTTTCAGTGCGCAAGGCTGTAAATAAAATGTTCTCAAGTACTACTCCCTCTATTCCCCTTCCCATTATCTAGTATTCTAGTTCTGGCACAATGCATAAGAGGGGCCATCACCTGACTGTTCTAATAAAAAAAAAAAAAACAAAAAACAGAAATTTTTAAATTTATAAAACACTACAAAAAACAAAATTCTGCCAATCTAGTCAGCATAAAAATTATCTTACAAAAAATTTGTTCTTAATCACAATTTCCAACTCATATGAATCAAAGTATTTTAAAGTTGCACAGTGTTATTAGTCAGTCAAAACACACAATAATTTAATAATCACTACATTAAAATCGACAAATTATCAGATATTCTGTGAATTACTGCTTACTACGTGAACTTGTGTACAATTCATTTATCAACGAACTCAATTTGAAGGACTTAATAATTTTTTTTTTGTGTTTTACATTCATGTTAATAGCAAACATATTAATACTGCAAGTGTATTTCACGTACGTGATAATATGTTTGGCAATATTTTTATTTTTAATTAGTGAGTGAGTTTTTTTTAGCAAGGAAAATACCATCTGATATTTTAATAAATATTTATTACTTTGCAGACATGAATGCAAAATAATTTATAAGAACTAAAAAAATTAATGTATTGATTGTAGAATTTATCTTTTTTATTAAAATGGGGTGTAAATAAAATGTTTATAAATAAATTTTGAAACTACATATTTTCAAAATTACTTTTAATTTATGATATCAAAACGTTTTTTTAACATTTACAATATATTGTTGATGTTTAATTATTATATGACATGGTTGGTTTTAACTTTAAAATTACAAGCCAAATTTCTACAACTTCTTAAAAAAAATACCAGCAGCGCCCACAACTACGTCTGGGTGTCACATATAATTTTTTTTAAATATTTTTCCTACGAAATTAGAAAGTATTACGAATTCAGAAAGTATTCCATATCGGAATCGAAGGTATAAGGAACCTCCTCACAAAACTTTGTTCAAATCCATCCAATAGTTTTTTCGTGATGCGAACACAGGTAAGTAGATAGACGGACAGACAAAATTCCAAAAACAGGTGTTTTGTATACAATATCGAGTACAATTGGTGTACAACATCAAAATTAAAAAAAAAAACTTTTAATTGCAGAAATGACCCCGTTATAGTTTTGTTATAACTTATAGATTGATCTTAACATCAATATATTAATATAATTATTATTCAAAGTATAATTAAAAGCAAACAAATAATTTTCGCTTTTAAATATTTTTAGTCTTGACAGAATGGTTTTTCATCGGCTTAGTGATTTGGTTGTTAGCTGCTCATGTGAAAAAGATTAAAATTGAAATATTTATTTGTTGTTGGAGAAAATAAAAATAATATTTAAAAGAGAATAAATAAATTAGAGTAGAAGTAAAAAGTAAGGTAAGCAAAGCATTTCAAAATTGGTTAAAAACAAAATATTGTTATATTTATGTTTATACATTATCATGTTATTGTTAGATAGACCAACATAGATTATGGCTACCTCAGCCAAGTTTTTTCTTTGCATGCAGGAAAAGTGATAGTTTCTTTTTGCAAATACATTATTGTCTTAAGGTCTTAATTAAGTTTCATAATTAATATAACAGTAATTTTAATAAATTTAAATTTCTGAATTTATTATGAAAGATAATATAAAAAAAATTTGTTTATTGTTACTTGTGTTAAATAACACAGGAAAAACTAGACACAAGCAGACTTCAACGCATCATTTTTTGGCTTGCTACATCCGTCATCAGCATTCTTCGCATCCATTTACCTGAGGCTGTGGACAATGTAAACAGTTATCATCTGTAAACCAATAAATAATAAATAATAACTCAATGTTATTTGTTTAGAGGAAGTCTAAACAAAACTTATTTTCTTGCAATATTTTTTTTTTCATACCTTTTTGTTGAACTTAATCCGAGAAAAGATTTTTTTTATAGTACTCAAGTAGTTGATCTTATAATTTCAAAAATTTAAAATCAAATACAAATTTTAAATTAATTGGGTTAATTCCGCCAGTATATATTAAACTACTGTTATAATTTTAACTTCGGTAACAAATATTCAATGCTCAGTTCTAATAAATTGTTCATAATAAAGCGATACAAAATTCAATGATTTTAATTATAGATAGTTTTTGCATAAAATTTGGTTGAAAATACTGATGAGAAAAGTAACCAATAGCGAGATGGTCTCACTACAGTAACAAATTGTTTCGCTTATTTTCTGGGAACGCTAGTTGGCAGAAATAAAAACAATTGAATCTGATGATGATTAAAGAAAGCAGGGCCAACGTGGTATCTGAGTTTCATAAAATCGGCCTATAATGGTTAGTAATGAAATCCAACTCAAGTTCCATTTTAGCGATGGAGATTCAATTTTTTTTAATTTGCAATTTATAAATGCAGATACAATCAATTTTGCTTAGAGTGGTACACATTAAATGGATGTACATCCCACATCCTTGACGGAAATTTAAGATTTGCACGAATTTGTTACTTTTGTGAAATAATGGTTGATTCTACAATAAAAATATATATCAAGAAAAAAAGCATGTCTCTGTGGTGGACTTCTGGAAAAAGTTTCACGATATCAGAGCATATTACCTTGTTGTACCAATAAACTGTTAAACACATCGACATTGGTTCAATGCTCCAGTGAGTCAATAGAGATTGTTACTCTACTGTCATTGATGAACTTCTTCGCTCTCTCCTGCAGTCGGCCCAGTACCTCTCATACATTCCTTGAAGCTCCGGGCCATACCTGACGGTTTTATTTAATTTTTGATCTGAGAAAGGGGTCTGAGCTGGTAAGGATATCAGATAAAGTGAAGTATCTCTTGTACCGTTTCAGAAGACCGAGACATTTTGATGATTCCTTTCCGCCACAAGAACATTGTTATTACACACAAGAAGATTATTAAATAAATTAAGCGGTAAATAAATAAAATCAAATTGTTGGTGCATAAGCCACATTTGAAGAACAATAAAAATTAAGTGACCTTATAACTTTTGGCTTACACTTTGTGACTTGCAAACATTTCAGATATCACGAACTAAACATTTTTAGATAAAGAGATGGGAATATTTTTTAAATTATTTAATTTTCATAAAAAACTTTGTGCTATTTTTTAAACTATCCCGAATAAATTAATTACCGATATTGCTTATTGAGGGTCAAAGAACGTCTCGATTGACACTTCTTTACTTTTTTTCGGCTCTTTTATCCAGTTGAAAGAAGATGAAATATAAATTATCAAAAAACACTACGATAATTTATTTCTATGCACAGGCAATTTGCAAATTATTAAATTAAAGACACGGGAATATTTTTAGTTCATTGACCACAGTCATATTAAAGAATTTTTTAAAAGTGCAAGTAAATTAGTGAGTTTTTTTTCTGAACAACTAACAGATTAATTATAGCAATTCATTAATAAAAACATTTAAAGAGGAAAAAAACTTTTTTTATTACACATGCGATGAGTGGTCAAAAACAGAAGCAAGTCAGTCGCTATGTACGATTCATTCTGTAAACACACATATCAATGCAACACACCTTTTTTACATCAAACGAACAAAAAAGAAAAAAAACTAAATAAAAACATAAGTGTTAGGGATGATAAAAGAATGTACTCAATGGGAGCAAAAATGATGGTGGTCATAAAGTTGTTATTGTTGTTGTTATTAAAAGTGACCAACCCAATATTTAATATCGTTTTAATTTTCTGTCAAGTACCATACATGGAGCAATGGATTTAAAAGATATCGAAATAAAAAAGCCACACACAAAGAATACCGCGCCGCACTTCTTTTTCCTATTAAGTTTAGTTTTTTTGAAATTTTTTATATTGGTAAAATTTAAATCTGGAAATATTAAATTAATTGAAATGTTTTTTTTTAACATAAAAAATTGTTTATAAATGAGTTCTTGCGTGTGTGCATCATGGCTTGCTTTATTAATTGTATCAATATGAAGTGTGTAGTATGTTGAAAACTAATCTATCAACAACAACATGTCTATCTATCATCACATTTGTAGCCATCAATCTATAAATGAAGTCAAACAACACAGCGCTCTTCTTGCAGTTGCAGCAAGTTTTAAAACATTCAAATCTACATCTTTTCAACTATGAATTGTAGATTTATCTTAAGCTTATTTTATATTTTGAAAACGGATAAGCGATTGTTATTGAAATTGAAATGAATGATGAAAATGGGCGTTAAACAACTCAACATGGTGGGCAATAAACATCAAAGTTATAGTTACCGATTCTCAGTCTCACATAGACTGTGTTGCACAACGATAACTATTTGCATCGTGTGAGTAAGAACAGACTATTGGCGTCCACCCCATGGGGAATCCCCAGTTTGTAGATGGAATAGGCAAAGCTAAAATGTTTTAATAATACATTCATCAAATGTAAGCAAAGATTCCTGTCAATAAATTAAACAGTTTTAAGTTGATTATGTTCTTGGCGCAATGCGTATCATCATCAATTTCATAGTCAATCAAAAGAACTATACGATATTCACTCTTCTTCTCTATCTCTTAACTTACAAATGTTTCGATTATCAGCGGGTTATTTTAAATTTGATTTAATGATTCTGCTTCAACTGAGTGCCACCATTTCCAGTGTGCGTAGCTGGGAATATAAAAATAAAGAGTTTATTAATTTAAACCCTGATTTTATTTATTTACTCAGAGGACCACACAGGCTTTCAAAATGTAAAAAAAATTATTTAGAAATAATACAGCAATGAGAGTTATTTCATTCAATATTTAATTTAAAAACCTGAGAAAATTTAACTGTGTTAAACTTCGTAATAAGAACAATTAGAGTTCCATATTCGGCTATGCAGAACCTTTTATACGCTTCACCATATTTGTAAATATAGTTTAGTGAAGTAACACCAATCAACAAAAAAAAATATTATGGTCACAGATTTTAAAAATTAAGAATAAAAGCTGTATATAATTTTACATAAAAATGTCATCGCCTCTTAATGGGTTAAAGCGGAATTTTTTTAAAGATTTTAGTATTTCTTTAAAGATCTCTTCAAAAGTTTTAAAATGATACCCATATTAATGGGTGTAGGCTCCAGTGATTAAAAAGGCTTGACTAATTTCAATGCATATGTAGTTGCTTAACTATTACTGTGGAAAAATGTGCAGCGAAAGCATAAAGCAATTGCAAAAAAAAGTAAGAAACGCATTTGCTTAAGCTGACTATGTGTTTCTTGCTGCAGCAAAGCAAAAAGCAAAGCAACTAATTGTAAAATATTTGTTGTTGCTATAGCAATCATTTTTTCTCTATTTTTGCTTTTGCTCAACTCTTTACTATTAAGTTGTGGCTGGCTACGAAAGCTGTTTCTTGCTGAACCTCGCTGCGTTTCATCACTTTTAACATTGGAAACGCATTATTATTATTACCTACAATACGTAAGAAAATACATAAAATAAATACATACAATACAAATACAAACGTTGTTTTTATTACACCATTAAATGGCCTTTTTTTTTTTTTAAAAATCAACAGCAAAAGAAGAAACAAACATCAACTTATTGCTTAAGCAATAGCAAACGTTTTCAAAATAAATGCTTTTCTAATTGGTTTGCTGTAGAAAGAAACATATAGTCTGCTGAAGCAAATGCGTTTCGTTCTCTTTTTTAACCGACTTCAAAAAAAGAAGGAGCTGAATGTTGCTTTTTTTATGTTTGTGCCACCAGAACTCAGTCATTTCTGATCCGATTTTGAAAACTTTTGTTAATATAATAGATTATGCTTACACATTGATCCCGTTTTAAAAACAGCTCATAATTTTAAAAATTAAAGGGTGTCCCCATACAACATACATTTTTTACGTGTATTTTGAATTGTAAATGGAACTTCTGTAAAATTTAAAATGACTGCGTATTACTATAGCTCCCAAAAACCAAAAATTATACAAAAATAAATCTAAAAATTAAAGGGCGCCCCCATAATTGATGTAAATTGACTTATATGGGCCTATCTTTTGAACTTTTATAGACAAACGCTTGCAAATGGGACAGAATGTCGATTGCTATGGCCGTTATAGTACTTGTTACTAATATTACAAATTATAAATTAAAGGGTGCGCCAATAGTTCATTATATTTGATGTATATGGCCATACTTTTGAACAGTTGTAGACAGAGACTTGAAATTTACAACGAACCTGTATTGCTAATTCCGCTTTAACAACAAGTATAAAATTTGGGTGTGGAAATCAAAGGGTATTCCAATAGTTAATATATTTTGTGAATGTGACCAAACTTGAGAACCGTTTAAAACAGAACGCTGAAACTTAAAAGGGACCTGTATTGCTTAATCCGCTATATCAACGAGTTTATAATTTGAATTTAGAAATTAAAAGGTGTCCCATAATTATTGTAGATTTACTATTATAGGCCTATCTTTTGAACTGTTATAGACAAACGCTTGTAAATTTGCGCAATGTCGATTGCTATTTCCGTTATAGTAACAGTTGATAATATTTAAAATTATAAAATAAAGGGTGCACCAATAGTTCATTTAACTTGGTATATGGCCATACTTTTAAACAGTTGTAGACAGACGGTTGAAATTTACACAGAACCTGATTCCTAAATCTACTACAATAGTAAGTATATAATTTGAATTTGAAAATAATGGGTGACACTATAGTTGCTGTAGTTTGATGTATATTGCCGAACTATTGAACAGTTGAAGAAGTATAAAGTTTGGAGATATAAGGGTGTCCCAATAGTTAATGTACTCTAATTTATGTGGCCATACACTTGAACTGTTATAGGCAGACAGATGAAATATGTTTTGAAGTCGCTTTTTTTTTGCAAGAATTATTTGCATTTGCTTTTTGCTGTTGCTTCTTTCATAATGAAATGTTTTGTAAATGCTGAGACATTTAGTTTTTTTTATTTGCTGAAAAACATTTAAGCAAAGCAAAGATTTTAGTGCTGTTGCTATTTTTAAGTAAGCATTTTAAGCACTGGTACAATCGTACTTTTCTATGAAAAGTTCAGAGGCCCAAAAGTTCAGAGGTTCGGAAAATATGGGCAAGCGCAAATTTTTTCTTACTTTTTAATTCTCTATCGCCCCGTGTATTTGTTTTTTTTTATTTAGTTACTTCACTAAACTATATTTGTCCCAAATCATATTGAAAATTTAGAGGCAGGCGAGTTGTTGTGCCCATTGCCTTAAAGGGCATGCACTGCTCTTTATAATTTTCAATATCACTTCTTTCGACACCATGTCTGATCGATCGAAGTATTTAAGTTTTCACTAGCTTATCTTGTGTCTTGGCAAAGTTGATTTGAACCTGAACATGGACGGACATATGGACATCGTTCAATATATATATATAATATAAATGCTTTAAGCACCTTCATTGGGACGAATTGAAAGTAAAGTTTTGGATATTAAACTAAAATGTTCTGAAGTACTAAACAGGAGACATGATGCAAAATACTTGATATTGAATTATAGATTCGCAGATATAACATCAATTTTTTAGCAATCAGGCTGTTGGATTCGTCTACATAGTCTTCGATACATAAATGTAGTACATATTTTTTTTCTTTTTTTAATGTCAAATACAATATTAACGGCTTGTTTATAAAAATATTTCTTTATTATTATTTAAATTAATGCTTTAGACTTAAGCAATCATGATTTTAGTTTAGATATAAAATAAGGTTAAAAGTACTTAATTAATGATATTCTTCTTCCCTTTTTCCATCTTAAAATCTTAATATAAAATTAATTTCTTTACGACCTTAAATTTTTTTTAACATTTAATGAATTTTCTATGGCGTTTATACATATTAATTTTAATCTCAAATAAAATGGTGCTTACACGCGCATACCACCAGGTTCAATTAAAACCTTTACCTTGATTAAATTTTTTGAATGATTATAATTTTAAGCAAAAGCAAAACAAAAGAAATGTGCATAATTGAAATAAAGTAATTATAAAAAATGCGATTTTACTCTTACTGACTTCATCATCGAATCTAATGAAAAGTATTAATTTAATTTGTTTTTCTCCATCTTGCTTTTTTCTTTGATTATTTCAAGAAGATGTGCCAACATTCCAACACACCTTGTGAACATATTGAATACTATCTGTGCTGTTATTTGTTCAAAGTATAAAATATCTTCGGCTACATGCAGCTTCATGTCAATGCAGAAACTTTCTGACAAATATGTCTTTAAAAGCTTTCACGATGAATAGTTTTCAATGGCAAACAATTTTAATTGAAACTACGGATTCCAAGTGAATCTTTGAAATTCATCCATATGCAATGCATATTCATCTATGTATGTGTAATGCAGATTCCATCATATGACAAAGTCAATTGCATAACAATCCCTAGGACTGTATCTGGCAAAGATTTAAACGTTACTTTTTAAGGGCTTAAAATTTGTTGATTAATCGTAATTGTAGTTTTTTCTTTCTTAAATTTTGTAGTTATTAATTATGTACCTCTTTCTAGGTTGCACTATAGAGGCCATTGCAGAAACTTTTTTTTTCATTTTACTTTGTGTCGCTGTTTTCGCAGTTCTATTCGCAAATCCATAAAAGTTTGAGGTTTGACAGAAATCGTCATTTGAAAAGAGAAGTAGCACTTCAGCATAATTTATTCAGTTATTTAAACGCGCTACAATCGTAAGAAAAGGAGGAAGATATAGCCATTTTATTAATTATTTTACTTTGTAACATTTTTTATTTTTATATTGAAGCAGGGGTTGAACCCTGGCCAACCAGATTCGTAGTCAACGTGCTTCCACTTTGACGACAGCAAACTTAATTTTTATATTAAATTAATTTTATTAAATAAAAAATTAAATTAAATAAATAATTAATATTTAATTATTTTACTTTATTCGTGCTTGATTCCTTCAAATATAAATATTTCATGATATCCTCATGAAATATTTATTATTTTAAACTAAAATAAAAAATGAAATGTATTACTGCGGGGAAAGCATATCCCTACGGCCATTTCACTACTGCTCCAATAGCTTATCAGTGCTGTTTGTATAAAACATTTTTAGGTTGTTGTCGTTTGTCTTATTGATTCAATGGAGTTCTCATTTAATCAATTTGGCTTTTGATATAAGACTTTCTGTTTTTCTACACAAAATTTGGGTAAAATCCACTCATGTGCTATTTAGGCAGTAGTGAAATGGCCATATGGATGTGCTTTTCCCGCAGTAATACATTTCATTTTGTAGTTTAGTACAAAATAATAAATATTTCATGAGAATATCATGAAATATTTATATTTGAAGGAATCAAGCACAAATAAAGTAAAATAATTAAATTTTAAAATATTCCGGATTAAAAAGTTTCATTTAAATAATTAATAATTAAATTAAATGATTAAACCAAATTAAAATCTGTTTTAATATAAAAAATCACAAGTAGACAACAATTGATTCAATGTCAAACTTTAAATCATAAGATAAGATCTTGGAATGTATAAGACTCTGTGATGAAAACGGAAGACAATTAGAAAATTATTGTCCAGCGTAAATTTCTTTCTTTCTTTATGACTTTAAATTTTTAATTAAAATTTGCAATTTAATTACAGTTTTTCTACTGTGATTTTAAAATTATCTTTTGCAACAAAAAAAGCTATTATTTGGACTTTAAAAACTTTATAGATATTTTTTTATTTCATTTTATCTCTTTTTTTGCCAAAACTACAGACGCACGAGTAAAACTGCAATGCCTGCAATTTTACAAACACAAACACAATATTCTCTCTACTTTTAAAATGCAAGGATTTTTATTACAAAAAAAAAAAAAAGAAAAATAAAATAGAATAGAATGAAGCAAAAATATGATAGAAGACATAACTTAAGAAATTTATCTGGACTTGCAAGAAGCACTATTTACTGCCAAATTTTTACATTTTCGCTGATGTTAAAATATATTTTAGTCAAATATAAAAAGGAGACAATAAAAAATATTAATGGAATTTACAAAAATGATAAAAATTTATTCCAACTGATGGTGCGAATTAAATACAATTTATGTGATATTTTATTATAGAACGTTTATGTAGTCCTTTTTACATATAACTACAACTCAGCCAAAATTTATACATATAAAAAAAAACTATTACAGAATGTGCTGCTGGCAAGAATTCTAATAATTTTTAACGACGTTGATAAAAACATTAATGGAATTCACAGGTTACTAGTCTTCAATTTATCTTGCTATTTATTAAAGGTACAACAGCATTATACTTTAAAACTAAAAAAAAAAAGAAATACATAATTTAATTTTGATTTGGTAAGTGTAAACATCTGCAAATCTGCGACGTCCCTTTGTGTTTTAAATCCCAAGAAAGCAGCGTTGCCAAAATGATGATTTTATCATATTTGTAATGATTTTTGTTTCAAAATATGATTTGATGATTATTTTTCTTAAATTATTATTTCTAATTTATAAAAACTATGATTTTTGTGTGTAGTATTTTCATTGTATTTGTACTACAATAGGGAAGTTAAAATTTGTATCAGCTTGTTGTAAACAAAACAAAATTTTTCAAAGCTCATCTTATCGAATACATAGAATGTATGAGGAGTTTTTAGACAATTTTATACAAACATAATATGTGAACATAAGTCTCAATAACGACCTTGACTTTAAAACCAAAAGTCTATTTCTACACATCGAAGAAGTCTATCTGGGTGTTTTTGTTAAACAAAAGATTTCTAGCTCAAAGCTCACTGCAGATGAAAAAAAAAATTTATTGAAAATGGTGTGGAATTTTATATTGAGCTATGCAAACAAGTATTAAAACGATTTGATTTTAACGATACGTTTTCAAAGAGCTCTGATGTCTTGACCCTTTGAAAACTATAAATAGAAAAATTAATGCTCTGACAGTTTTAATACACAATTTTCCAAATTTAATTAGTTAAAAGGATATTCAAAATTTAGGTAACGAATAAAGAGAACTTCGTTTTATAAAATTCAGTGATCATTTAATAACTCTAAATAATCTTAACTGTTAGGAATTTTGGTCAAATTTTTTTAAAAATAACTCGTGCTGATAAGACTCCAGCTTTTCCGGTGTTGTCAAGATTTGTTCAAAACTTCATAAGTCTTCCCATTTCTTCAGCAAATGTCGAACAAATATTTTTAACAGTCAATTTAAACAAAACTAAATGTATAAATAGATTAGACAACAGCACTCTTAAAGGTATCTGATATGCAAAAGATTACTTAGCAATAGGAAACTGTTCCTGCTATAATTTAAAAATTAACCATGATACTATTAAAAATATAAAACCCTGTATATATTATAAAAAAAAGTACTTCGCTTTAACAATAATAACTTAAATTATATCAAAAGCCAAATTGATTAAATGAGAACTCCATTGAATCAATAAGACAGAAGATAATAACAACTCAAAAATATTCTACACAAAAACACAGCAAACATTTAGTAACTATTTTCATTTCTTCTGTCTTATTGATTCAATGGAGTTCTCATTTAATCAATTTGGCTTTTGATATAAGACTTTCTGTTTTTCTATACAAAATTTGGGTAAAATCCACTGATGAGCTATTTGAGCAGTAGGGAAATGGCCATATGGATATGCTTTCCCCGCAGTAATACATTTCATTTTGTTTTTTAGTTTAAAATAATAAGTATTTCATGACAATATCATGAAATATTTATATTTGAAGGAATGAAGCACGAATAAAGTAAATTAATTAAAAAAAATTGTATTAAAACAATGATGTTTTTTTCCACATAAGATGATTTTCTGCTCAAAGCTTCTGGCAACGCTACAAGAAAGTAATAGAAGTATCTCATGTCGCGTCAACATTATAATTGTTCACAAAAAAATTATTGTAAAAAAAATTTTATTAAAATCTAGCTTTACTAATAGACTTCATTTATTCCTACTGAAAACGACAAAAAAGTTTTACTGAAAATTTTCAGCGACAATTTTAAACCTGTGATAAAAATTTCTTGAACAGCTCTAGTTTGGAAAATATTTCATATGTGACTTTTTGCAATAGAACACAATTGGCAATATTCATACTCAAAAATATATCATAATTTAAGAAAACTAAAGTCGACTGTAACTCATTCATAGAAAATTTTAAATATACCTTTGGCGTTAAAGTCGACTCTAAATTTAAAACTAAAGCTGTTTTTAACTATTTACTTAACAACACCTTCTGTATTTTGTTAAGGTGAAAAGTTTGCGAAAGTTTGTCTTTTAAGAGCTGGGGAAGTGTATTTTATTTTAGCTACATCTTCAACTGCACATTTCAAAGACCTCTCTAAGATTTGATCAGAATTTGTAACAATTTCATCACTTAAACTTTTAGTGGAGTCAATTTCCATAAAGCAGCTGCTATCGATTAAAATTATGCCATCTTTTAACTCGTGAACAATCATAACTTCAACAAGACTGTTTTCCTCACTTAGTTTAGCAAGAGAAATTAAATTGTGATATCTTTTCCGCCGTTAACTTTTTACCAAGCGTTTGCGTCTAAAGCTTTAAAATATCGCGCTGATAACCTGTAGAAAGCTTATCTTAATTGCATTACTTTCTCTTCTTGTCAATTATTGACATGTCATAACATCTGTTTTCCACCATATTCAAATACAGGCTTACGAATGCGGAGGTATTCCTTTTCAGTGGCGCTGCAGTTGTCTTCTCTGTCTCTTATTTTCTTTAGTGTCTGTAAATCAATCTGTAATTGATTATCACCATAATTATATCTAAATGTAAATATGAACAAACTTTTCCAAATAATTCCTTTATTTATTTTAGTTTGTTTAATTATTTTTGTTTGTTTATATTCGATTTTTTACAAAAGCAAGAAAAATAAAAACCAGGTTACCTCATTTTTATGTTTTTATGTGTACGTACGAAAACATTCCTAAAAGTAAAGTCGGTTCAACTTCAAGTATAAAAAAGATAACAAAGGATTTTAGTTTAAAGTATACTTTAGCTACAGTCGACTTTAGTCGATAACTATATAGGTCAATATTTTTATAACTAACCCAATTTGATTTGGTTGTTGGGTTGAAATAATACAATGCTCCAGCTATAGGCAGCCATCAAGTGTGCGCTCCAGTTATCTTGATAGCGTTCCTCCGCTGTAAGAAAGAACATAATTTATGATATTATGAATATGACGTATTTTGACGCTCATTGTTAAATCCAAGCACATGGTTCCTAAGTTGTTCAAACTATTGAGAATTTTCTTTTTATTTTATGTCTACATATAGCTGGTCATAACCTGTAAAATAACATGGGTACAAAAAAAAAAGCGGATATAGGATTTAATTTGACTGAAAATCATATGGAAGCGTTGTCAAGCTTACGTTTAACATGTTAATCTTATACTGCTTAGGTATTGCATTTTTTTCTATTATTTCAATTTCATTTATATAGTACAAGCATATTGTACCCAGCAGGGCTTAAATTGCTTGCTTAAAAATAGCAACAGCACTAAAATCTTTGCTTTGCTTACATGTTTTGCAGCAAATAAAAAAACTAAATGTATCGGCATTTACAAAACATTTAACTGTAAATGAAGCGACAGCAAAAAGCGAGCCTTTCTAAGCACTGTATAATATTGTTACTTTTTACCCTTTTTAGCAGGCAAACGTACGGATTCTTTTGATTGCAAATACCACTGTGGCTAAATTCTGTATTCTAATTTTTTGAGTTTTTCTGGCCTTACTTCTCGATCCTACCGGTCTTGTGAACCCTTGGTCTCGTATTTACTAAACATGCGTTATCACCACAAACGCAGCCATCCACGCTACACTACTGTGTTACTCCGGCGAGACATGAACTACTCGATGCCTTGTTAAGTAAACTTAACCATCCACAGACATCTCCACTACTCCTTTTATCCAAGCCAGTCTTCTCCTTTAATCCAGTAGCCACAACACACGTCTGCCATACACTGTTGTTATGCTGTTACACTTCCCAGCGCAAACCGCTATTGCTCTTACTTTTTATTATACTAAAGGGCTTCTTGACAATTATCTGTTACTCCTTTTATTAAATTAGACGTCTTCACTAAATTATCTGCCATGGCTTCACACAATAATTGTCTTTTGCCTCTCGGGAGGTTTGTACTGCTGTTTATTAATTTTAATTGCATGATAACAATTATTATTTTTTCGTTGCACGCATGTCCGAATGTGGTATCGAACTCAGTTTGTAGTACGCACCTCTACCAACGCAGCCACTGAGGCTGCTCAGCTTTTGTTGGCTAACTTGTGGTTTTTTTTATTCTATAAACACACCGTTAGTTGAATTAGCTTATTCGCCACGCTCATAAGGAAACAACTACAGGGGTTGCCAGATTTTTACTATTTGTAACTATATATTATAGCCTTGTTTGAAACAATATTTTTTAATCGAAAGAGTAATTTCGGTGATAAAATATTAAAAACCTCAGAAGAGGCATTATTTCTGTATTTCAAATATCTTTAAAATTTGATTTTATTAAGTTCAGTTAATAATATAAATACCCTATTTTACCGTGAGGTCAATTACATCGCAACAAAAAACAAAAAATCAATATAAAAAACAACTTACAAACAGATTTAAAATATATTTTAAATGATTTTATTTCCCAATATTTAATTAAGTATTTGATTTAAAAAAACAAGCATTCTTCTCTTCAGATCTTGCAATTTTGATTTCGTTCTAGAAAAAGCTGGATTATGAAAATGACAAAAAAAATTATACAAGAAGTTCATCTTTTTTTTAAATGCAGCCAAGTAGCATCTCACATTTCACGGTTTCTGCATTTTACTGAAATTATTAACAACTACAAAGAATTTAATTAAACGATAAGAAATTGTTACTCATTTTAAAATAAAGTGTTCATCTAGTTGCAATTTGTTGAATGAAGTCAATTTCAAATTAGTAAATGGAACAGAATTAAATCATGTTGCACTGGATTGAATTCATTCAATTAATATTTGATGAACAGAGTTTTGTTCAGGATAAAGCGTAATTAAAAACCGATTCATATCTGTTCGAAAATCAATTTAATATGAAGAGAGAAATTAAAACCTGCATGTTTTTTTAGAAATGAATAAATACGAGTAAAATAAAGTAAAAGAGGAAATGATAATAAAAATTTATGAATATTAACACTATGAATAATTTAATATACGTAAGAATGTACATACAAGTAGGAAGACTTAAAATGATAAATACTTTACTAAACAATTTTCCTATACAATATGAAATCCTAATTAATAATGTTGACCCAATCGCTGAGTTCCAAGGAAATTTTATAAAATGCAGACAATGACTCAATATTAAATACTCCAATACATAAAAGAATGTTTTGACAATCCAGCAAAAAAAAGTTGTGTTCAAAAGAAAACTATCACTTGCGTTTATGTTTTGTTTTCAAAGTAACAAGAAAACAATTAAAGGAACCATGCCACACCGCATCATACCAAGGCGTACTAAATGTTAGTGTCGTATAGTTTAAATATTTTATAGATATTAGTAGCATGTAATAATATTTATGACGCGACAAACGTCTCGCACCTTCTTTTTTCACTTTCTTATTTTCTTAATTTTTTTTTTAGCCAACAAACCTACAACGAAGTACATAATTGTGTAAAAGAATATATTTTCAAGAATGAGTGGACAAGTGCAATTCGTAGTAAATGCAATAAACTATGGATTTAGTTAAAATTATGTGACAAACGTATTTTAATTCCACGAATTATTTGCTTAAATATTTTCAAATATATTTTCACATACACACGAAGACTTGGTGGAAAAAAGGTTGGAAACTATTAAATATTTTCTGAGTTTCTAAAATTATTGATTTAATTAATGTGTGTTCTGCTTCTCCGATCTAGAGTTAAATTTATTTATTTATTGCAGACCTTATATTTTTAAAGCAATGCTATTTTTATGAACTTGTTTGTTAAAAATTTATTTGTACTTCATGTTGGCCTGCAGAGTGATTTGAAAAAGATGTATTTTGGACAAAATTCGATATCTCATGAACCACTTCCACAATGAAATTTCACAAAGGTAAAGCAAAGGTGTTTCTGAGTGTAGCTGCGAATGGTCGGCTTCTTAGAGCCAGTTCACATTAAGGGCATTGTAGCTGACTTTTTTATTGTTTTCTCTTTAGGAGAATTTCCATAAGTCATCAAGCGTTTACATAATGACTCTTTTGTAGCAAGTGAGAGAATTTTATGATGTTTTATCAATCAATTTTTCATTTGTTGCCATGAACTAAATGCATTCTATTTTCAACAATTTTTGAACAATATAGAAAAAAACAGCCCTTTGGTAGCACTGCTTAAGCATAGAACTGCAAAAAACGAAAGAGAGAAACAGGAATGAGAGAAAAAACTGAAAAGAGTCATGAATATTCATTTCGTGATACTTTTGCTACCCCGTAAGCTTCTCTACACCTCTTGCCAACAAACTTCTGCATCATGACTTTTTTAGCTGATACAATGCCCTTAATGTAAACTCCCTCTTACGGTAATGGAGGGTTTCTGACAGGCCACCAAATTTTGAAATGTCATGAAAGTTTTTTTTTAATAAAAATTTTTCTTTTTTAATTTGACTAGACCTTGAAATTTTCTTTCAAATCTGCTTACAGGTGTAAGTTAATTTAATTAGTATTTTTGGCGTAATGTAGTTAATAATGATCGGATTATTACTTTAAGACTTTTGCTCCATTCTTTAACCCTTTCGGGACTACTGGGACAATACGTCCCAGCAATTTTCAAACTGTCTTTTTTTCTTTATTTTCAATGGAATCGCCAGGGAGGTAGAACACCCAAACGTCCAAAAACGGATAGCCTTAATATTAGAGACCACTTGCCAGTAGAGCAAGAGAAGCGTTGTCGCTGTGTCCGCTGTTCTTCACTTGGCATAGAAAAGCGAACAAAGATGATATGCTCAGGTTGTAACAACGCCTTATCTTACAAGTGTTTTGGACCATTCCACAAATAAATACCTAATTTCATTTCTAAAATGTTAAAAATAAATGTAAACTTTTATCTAAATCTAATAATATTTATATTTTAGTTATCTTTTTAATTTCGAATCGCTTTTTGTTCCATGAAAATATTTGTTGGGATTATATGTCCCAGGATAAAAGGACAAATTTAAAATGTTTAAGTATGGAGAACATAATACTTTTATCATACCTTTAAAACTCCGTCCCGAAAGGGTTAAAAAAAAGTAAGAATATAAACATTAAAATTTTTTTTATTTTTAGATCTTTTGGTTAAAAAGTAACAAGCCTCTGAATTGGGAAAATTTAAAAAATATTGTTTTTCAGTATTTTTCACAAAAAGATGGCATTATATTTATGCTTAGGTAATTTAAACTTACTTTGGTACAAACAAATTTCTTTAACCCATTTTAAAGACAACCTAAAGCAAATGCGAATAAAAAGAAAAATAAGGCCAAAAACTTTAACGAATTTATCTAAAACCCCATCCAAAGATAGCCATTTTTGAAACAAAATTTGTAAATAACTGTAAAATTCCTCGATGTGCGAAGCACCGATTAAAAAAACGTAGTTAGTTTTTAAGTCCTCAATTGTTGGCTGCATACTGCAAAAAGGATTTGACTGTCCCGTGATTAAGAAAAAGATTTGACACCATCTTTTCTAAACAGCACCAATTATTATGTAATTTTTTCCTATTCCGGGAACTTATTGTAAAAATAAAAAAAAAAAAAATTTTGTTTTACCATTTAATTAAAAATTTTTTTTTGGTATAATTTTAAAATTTTGTAAGAATATCTCTATGTGTTTTTATTTTGTGGCAATTTTATTTCTCAAAAAACCACCTTCGAGGTAAATGTCATTAAAATAATGGAGCGCGAAAAAAATCATTATAATATTGTTAGTTTAAAAGCCAAAAGCTTTCCTATGATTCTACTTACATGACATCGAGCATATTAACCGTACTTCAAATCTAATAAAAATTTTAGCATACGTTTTTTAAATACTTTTATTATTAAAGAAGTAAACAATGGTGTTAATACAGACTTAATAAGAAAAATTAATGCCTTTGTCTCATCATATGGAAACAGAGAATTTTCCGTTTGCATGTTTATTATGTATATTGGATGTATGTTTGAATTTGAGGTTAATAAAAAAATTCTGTCATCACGAATAATAGAGGTAATCACGGTTAATCGAAGCAAACAATTTAAAAAGATTTCAAACAAAAACAATAGACTGATCTTTGGCCGTCACGGTTAATCGGGGTTACCGGTTAGCCGGATTACGGATAATCGAGGACCGACTGTATACATTTTAAAACTTGTTTTCATTTGTTTGTTTTCGATTTTGTTGGTTTTGAACGAATTCAATAATGTAGTGTTACTAATTGATTGTACACGCAAAGAAAAACATGGTTGAGGTAACCAGAATCTAAGAGCAACATATTATGATTGCATTATATGGTTGCTAACAAAACATAGTATTGTTACATTTGCAACCATATTGTTGTCTAGCAAAACAATAACATTCTAAAGTATAAACATAATTATGTTCAAATATAAACATTAAATGGTTAAATTAAAATATTATAATATGGCTACAAATGTCATGTTATATAATTGAATTATACTATAGGCTCGTAAGTGCTAGAATCAGTTATATAAAAATATAGTTTATGAGCCCAAATAAATGATTTCACAATTGTGTTCACAATACATACATACATATTTATTTCAACTTTTTTTTAATGTTTTGGTTCTTATTTGTTTTCATATTTTACATATTATTTTTAATTATTTATTTTCTACATAAATTTTTATTTTTTTATTTTCTTTTAATATTATTAAATTATTATCTTTTTAGAAAGAAAATTTATTTTTACAAATGTATGCGCACGTTTTCCAAAGAAACAAGAAAAATTAGACGTTAGCAGAATAAAATGCTGCACTCTCTGGACCGCTACGACCTTTATCAGCATTCTTCGCATCTATCTACCTTAATTGTGTATTTTATAATAATCATCTATTTAACCAACTAACTTTGTAAAAAATAATACGAGAATATTATGAATATTCTCGTATTCTTCAACATTATTCAACATTAATTTGGTAAGACGAAATTTACTCACAAACCAACATATTTCTTTACTGTTCTCTCTTTATTTCGTCTTGTACATTTGTTTTTGCTTTGTTTCAATCATCGATTGAACACGAATGCATATTTGTTTTTAGTCATTCTTAAGGCCCAACTATAATATGCATAAACTAGCTTATGCCAACTTATACAACTGTGCAAATACATTAAATTATATGTGGTAAACTATAATGTACATAAGATAACTTTTCGTCAAGTTTCGTTGAATTTCATTTCTTTATGCAAGGTACGAAACTGATCGCACTTTCCGTACGGAAACAGCTGATTGTGCTTTGATTTATACATCTAATTAAGACCTAAATTGTTAAATTTTTTAGTTTTTACTTCAATATAAAATGTAGAAAAAACAACATTTTCTTTATGGCCAATTTTTTACAATTATAATATATTTAAATTAAATTTGTATTTATACACACATATGTATACCATATAAACGATGAACATCGTTGCATTTTTTAGTATGTTTGGCCACAAACACAAAATAGAAAATAATTTGTAATAATTTTTTATTTACATTTTCTTAGAAAATAAACCAAAATATGTAAATGTGTTTGTGAATGTTATTAAATATATAAAAAATTTTCTTTAAAGCCTTTTAGTTTTAAAATTTTGTTGATTTATATAGAAATTATTTTTGGCAAAAGTACGAAATAAACAGAAATGTGCAACTGTGGCAAATAAGTTACTAAATTTATGTAAGTACATTGTAGCCGCATAGATATCTTAGATAAGTTACCTAAGCATTTGACAGGCTTTTCGTTGAATTTTTGACATAAGCTAAAGCTAGCTTATGCACATTATAGTTGGGCCTTTATTTGTTTACTCACAGCATTATAGATGCTGTTCCAGTATCATTTTGATTGTTATGAAGTAAACATGAATGCTCATTGTGCCTTGCGTGCTTATAATTTAATTTTTGTCAATATCATAAGTGAATACCAATTATTTTGGCTTAAGTTCATTTTTTTTTAATTTCTAAAAATCTTTTTTCGAAAGAAAATTTATATTTATTATTTTTTCTTTAACAGTTAAAAACAATTTCAAATTTTAGCTACCAGAAAAACTAATAAATTTTCCAAGAACTAGAATAAAATATTTTTTAGCGCAAACATTACTCTATTGCTTTAAACCATACATTGATTAATAATAATACTCGTATATTATGGTTAAGTATTTTATGTTATTTTTAAAAAGTAATAGAACTTTGGTTGTGGGTCAAATTTCTTAAAGTTAAAACCAACCATGTTGTATTTGTTTGTGCACAGTAACCATATAATCGTTAGAAGTTAACAAAAATTGTTACAAATAACATAATATGGTTATTGTGATAATATCACAACAATGTTTTTTTCTGCGTGTATTTAATATTTGATGCTGCAGTCAATCTTTATATAAAAAACTGCCGCAGAAGGTCAGCTACAAATATTTAATGTCACTAAGCCTGTCATCATCATCATATTCAAGCATTAGTAATAAACAACAAATGATATTTTTTGTTATAGTGCATGTGTGCATTATTAAAAGTAATTACGACAAGAGACACTCAAGTAGATGCGTGAACTTTGTTGTCAAAACAAAATTGTGAGTTAAATAAATGAATGCCGATAAATAGGGACAATAACAATCCAAACATGCGCTGTCAGAACCAATGAAATGCACTTACATAAACACACACACACACACATACTAAAATCAATGCAGTTAACAAAAGGATAACGGTGGCATCATGCGGTGCTAAGTTTAGCCTTCTTTAAGTGGTATTTGCTAATTTAATTTCTCCTGCCTTGGCGGACTGTCACTACTTTAAATTCACATTCTGCTTTCGTACACAATTCCAAGTAACAAAAAAAAAAAACGCTCACCAGGCAATACAAATATTATGGTTATGGTCTCATATCCTGTAAGCAGTAGTAGCTGGTGTAAAAAATGTTGTCCTCACTTCAAGCTGGGCAAACAATTAACACAACATTAGTGACAAGACAATAAGAGAACAACTGAAGAAAATATTATTTGTAATGTTTATTTTCAAGGTGCTTGACCTCGTCTAGGTCGAGTTATTTACAGAACAGTTTTTATCTTTTGGCGACAGGAACATTTACTCATCTTATTTACTACAACTGAACAACAACAAAAAATTAAACAAAAAGAATGTGTTCTGCGTCCTTGTTGTTTATGTGAAAACAATTAAATAATAAAGAATGTCAATATTTAAGAATGTTTGTGCGTGCGTGTTTGTGTTTATGCTTGTGTTTCTGACTGTGACTATGACAGCGTGTAAATGTCCTTTTTGCGGTAAAGTATTTGTCTATATTTGATTATTCTTTTGTCCTGCAAATGCAGAAGCATGTGGAGACTTTATTATGCCTTTTCATTAAATCCATTGCATTCAATACACCTTCTTACGCACATTTAGACACTATAGTTAAAACCTTTTCATTATCCTTTAAACATCATAAATTTAGAGAATCACAAGAATAAAAATACGTTTAAAGTTTCCGCACAATTATTTCTTAATTATAAAACTGGCGCCACTTCAAAAACTAAAAAAAGAATAATTTACTTTGTCATAAAGGGACAGCTTAGTACATTTAATTGTTAAGTGTAGATTGACTAAAATATTATTATTATAAATCCTTAAATTTATGCCTGCAAATTTTAATTGATGACCTTGTCAAATATTAGTTCCAGTGCTTCTAAAAATAAATTATATAAATTGAAAGTAGGAAATTTATTTGAAATTATTGAACATTGTAAATCCAGTTTGTTCAGAAAACCACAGTTATGTAATTCTAGAATAAAATTGATAAAATGAGAAATATATTCAATTCAAATTTAAAATCTAATATTTTTTCGATAACGCAAAACTTTGGTATTTATATTCGGAAAACGCATATTTTATGAGAATATCGTGAAGTTGTTAGAAAGTAGACATTTTGAAAAAGCTAAGCATGATTAACACTCGTAAAATTAAATCACTTTTTATACTGAGAGTGGTTTTATATAAAGCAAAATGTAGCTCTTCTTTATACAAAGGACATAAAAATGAAACGTATACACAATAGAAGGCATGATCAACAATTTTGTATAATTTATGGCAAACAATTTTGTATGATTAACTTCAAAATTTGAATTTTTGAGTTATGACGTTGTATAGGTAAACGAGCGATATATAATATGACGTAAGATTGAGTTATATTGTAACGTTTAATTGCTTTTAGGTTTTCATTGTCTTATTTTTGTGAAGAAAAATTTAAATAAAATTTTGCTTTTTTTATCTAAAGTGCATATAATAAAATAAAATCGTTAAAAAAAATTAAAAAACTCCAAATATACCTTTTATACTACCATTATTATAACTATACTTATATTTAAAGACTACAATCGTACCAACTTAGCAAACAGAGTGCAGTTTATTATCGATAACAGTTTTTAGGAAATGATAATTTTTTCTGATCAAGCAAATGTATAAATTTTTTTCTAAAAAAAAAAAAACAAAAAATATATGTATGTGTTTCACTGCAAACCACGTTCATAATAACTAATATTGTGACGTAATTCTCTGGATACCCTGGTACTTAATATATATTCTACTAAAAAAAACGTTAAAATTGTAATCGATGACGCCCAAAGATTTAAATTCCGTTACTTTGTGCCAGTTTTGCATTTGCATTTGCTCATGATATTTTCTTTTTAGTATTTTTGTTTATTTGTTATGAAAATTGTTCCATATAGTGATATAAGAGTTTTCCTATAAAGGCAAAGACACAAAACTTTTATTTTCTTTAAATGCATAATCAATAGCGTATTAGGAAATAATATTTGGTTAAAGGCCTACGATAATAAATTTCTGTTTTTTTTTTTAAATAACCCAACATTGCAATGGGGAATAAAAATAAATTTAAAGAAAATATTTGATTTGTGGTTAGTAAACACAGAGGGGAGTTTAACAAAAATTTTGACATGCTTTGACATGACACTAAATATAAATTCCTTTTTGTTACACTGTCAAGAGGCATTAATAGCTTTAAATATTTAACAGATGAATAATTAATAGTTTCACAAATGGATGCGATATAAATAGAAAGAAATCTTTAATACCAACTGAACATTTTATAAATAAAAGAAGGTGTTGGCTGCTGAAATAAAGTTTAAAAAATATGTATTTTTTGGCGCTCTTGTTTTCTGTGTTTTTTTTTTTTTTTTTAAATGACCAAACAGTGAAAATTTTCTCATATTAGAACTACAAACGATTTAAAGTGTTTGGTTTATCATCAATCTGATGGAGTATAAAAAATTGGCTGTAGTAAAAAGTATCGAAATATATGTTTCATCTTTTGATTTATTGAAATAAAAGAATTATATATTTACTAATCTATATATGCATATAAAAACATAAAATAACACTTCTTATATTAAAAAGAAACTTGTTTATCTACGTATAGAACATTTCTTCTTTTCAATATATGATTTTATATTTGCTAGTTTAAGAAGGGTATATATACTTTTACCACGATTCAGATGAAAAATTAAAATCAGTAGAACTTGAAATCAAAATATGTGTATTAAAAACTTAAACATATTTAGGTATGTCGCACTTAAGGTTTTTCTTAGAAAAATTTTTTACTAATCCCTCTTAATATATTTGTAAGATATTCACTACTCCCGGAATTTCAGCAAAGTTTAAACCGTCCACCCCATAGTCTATCAAGTGCGAACTGTCCAATCCACGCGAGAGTCCTCCTGCTTCTAAGCAATGACCATGACTGAGTTTTTAACCTGTAATCCTTTTTTCCACTTTTGCGAAGTCAACCAAGGATGTCATTCCAAATCTAATCTAGTATATTCTCATAAAGCCAGAATTATGAAATTTATCTGCGTTTTAGGAAATTATTAAAAGTCGATATTAAAGCTTGGGGTAAGCTTTAGGATGCATACTTACGGCCTCGCTTTGACTTTAAGAATTTTACAACTGTAGTGATTATATTATGAATTTATTTCGAATCAGAGAAATATGAATTTGAAAAATGCTATTTTTAGCATTTCGCACATGTGGCCTATTATAAATTTAAAAGAAAAATCGACCAAACTAAGAACTGTCCTAGGGTAAGGAGCTGTGACTTATAGATTTAGGAACTGCATTTACATTTTTTTTCCATAGTAGATTATCATCATTTTTTTAAAGTGCTTCCCCAATTGCTACAGAATTTGCCAACTTGCATCTAACAGAAGGTTAGAGCACGTAAAACAAGTATTTGTGCAGAAAATAAGGGCTGCTTCAATATATAATCTAATTTGTGATTTTTAAACAATTTTTTCTTGAATTTTTTTCCAAAATTTTTAACATTTATAACTAAGACCAAGACGGTTAAATAGAACATCGAAGTTTGCCATCGTGTGTGTAATTTCTAAAATATCCATTTACGACTGCATAGTGTGTATAAATTCTGAGATTTTATGCATTGCGAAGTGGATTGAGCATGTCCGTCGGGTTGAAATCAAGACAACTTAAATACTCCATTCGATCTGACATTGTTTCGAAAGTTTTGCTATTGAAAATCTGCAAGATCGGTTCATGTATTTGAGGCAGCGGGCCAAATACCACTCCTGCCTCTAATTTTTCCATATTTGAAAATTTTTAGTTTAGTGAAGCAACTCCAATATGAAAAAAAAAACTATGGGACGATAGAGAATTAACAAATAAGAAAAATAATAAATGGAAGCATTCGTGCTCGCCATATTTTCCGCTGAACATTTCATAGAAAAGTGCGATTGTGCACCATATCTTTTTTTATATATTAATATGGGTATTATTTAATACCTTTTGAAGAGATCTTCAAGAAAATACTAAAGTTTTTTTAAAAACAAGTAACCCATTACGAGCCGATGACATTATATATAGTATTATTTTTTTTAATTTTCAAATTCTGTCTCCGCAATATTTGGTTTTTATTGGAGTTGCTTCACTGAACTAGATTTACATGTATTGTGAAGAAAAGCAGTCATTCAGTCAGATTAACTAAGAGTTTAAAGCAGCGGGATAAGTAGATCTACTTGATAAATTCCTTATCTATAGTAAATGAAATTCAAAAACAATTTCTAAAAAAATGTTATAAAGAAGCACGTTTGAACTTAAAATATTAACTCTAGTCGCGGTTTTAATTTTCTTATTTTATGAATTTCTATCATTTAGCATATTAGCTAATTGATTAAAAACTAAAATTTGTCGCCATCAGTGTTACAAGTTAACTGCCGTTTTGCTTTTTATGACATTGATGTAGGTAGAAGAATATTGAAGCAATTTTTTAACAACATCCAAATAAGAACAACTTGTGATTAATATAAGAACTTGTTCTATGTTCATAAAGTTGGTTAACCAAATAGTTTTTTTTACTAAAAATACTTCATACATAAAAAGCGGGTTTTCAGAAAAGCAAATTTAGAATATTAGTAACTAAGATCTTAATTCATGCTCCTTAATGTACGCAGCCATCTAATCATAATACTCTATGACAGTGGCTAGATTCAAATTTACACTATCTTATTAAAAATTTAATAATTGATTTTAAATATATGTATATCTTACTTATTAAACCAGACAAATTAATGGACATTATGTCCAGTTTTCAAGTATTTATATATAACGGTTTTAAAAATTTTGGTCATGTAGTTCAAACTACATTAATTATGGAAACCCCTTTAAATTCTAAATTCAAATTATACAACTGTTCTTATAGTGCACTTAGAATTATAAGTTCATTGTAAATTTCATCTGTTTATCTAAAACGGTTCAAAAGTTTGGCCACTTAAATAAAAGTACATCAACTGATGGGAAACCCTTTAATTTGCAAACTTTACTTGTTGTTATAACGGACTAATTAATGTAGGTTTCTTGTGAATTTCAAGCGTTCGTTCACAGTTGTTTCGCATATACATCCAATTAAATTTTAATTTATTAATTTAATTATTGATTTATTATTTTAATTATTAAATTATTATTTTAATTATTGAGTTACCCTTTAAATTATAATTTTGAATATTTATATTTGCTATTATAATGGTCATAATAATCAAGTACACATCGTTATCGATATGATTTTTAAAAGGGAAATAAAGAAGTCATGTCTTTATGACTGCGTTCGATTCTACTTGCGTTTTTTATAAGTGTCTAACATACTGCCATATATGTATATCGAAATGTCATTTTAATTGTTAAACCCTTTAATTTTTCATACTATAATCTTTTAAAAACGAACTAATTTTCAAGCAATATTCAGACGAATTCATAATCTATTTCTTTTTTTCCCTGAGTCGGCTAAAAAGAAAAAAAAAAATTGAAGAAACGTGAAGGGAGAACAAAAAAAAAACAAAGAAAATATTCATATGAAAAAAAAACTAAAAGAAATTTACAGATTTAATGTCACATATAAATCAACCAAATAAACATCGCTTATTGATATAAACTTTTAAAGGGATTTAAAGAACTTACGCCTTTACGACTATATCATTTAAGACTATATCGGGTTCTACTCCTATCTTTTATCATTATCTCTAAATTGAGAGTGTCTCTTACTTTCGCTTTTGTCAGCCTTTTAAAGAAATCCCTTGAAGGTATCATTATTAATAGACCTTGCCGAAATTGATTTGCGTAAGAAATATCCAAAGCCAAATCTGCTTTTAATGTTGTTAGATGCCTGTAAGCGCAAAGAACTAAAGTAAAGTGATTTCGGAGAGAAATTCAAGATTATAAACTGCACTTTTGCATTGACTGGCTTATAACGAATCATAAGTTTTGATTTGGAGCTGCAAGAAAACTGCCCAGCTGCCGGCATTTATTCTTTTGGATTTGTTTTGTTTTATTTTCAGCAACGGCAACATGTTTAATATTTTCAAGGACTTTCCAAGAGTTGCTGCTGATATCAAATCTAGGAAAAAAGCAATAAATTTTGCAAAGCACTTTTTTAAAATATACTTAACAAAAAGGTGGCTTAAGATAGTGCATCCCACCATCTGCTACTTGGTTCATAATAAATAATCAGTACTTTTCCAAACATTTTTTGATTATCCAATACATAAGACTCCTTCCTCTCCACGTAGCTTTCAGGCTTTTTTTTATCATTCGCAATCTTACACTTATACAACATAAAAAATTATTTTATAAGAAAATTTGCTTGATTTTCATCGCGTTAATATCTAGGACCTTTAAGCCTGAAATGTTCCAGTTTCTTGATAGGATTTCGTTAAATGCTCCAAAAGCACACAAACAATTGTTTCATTTATAAAAACTTTTTGGCTGGTTTATTGTCACCAATGTTTTGGTTTCTAGCCGCTATAATCGCTTTGGTTTTTAGCCTTAGTCTCACGATCAACGGAAGTTTTACCAAGTAAGAGTGCTATATTTGGCTATGCCGAATCTTATACACCCTTCACCATCTATTTAAATATTGTTTAGTGATACAACTCCAAACAAAAAACCTAACGGGCGGGTGACAGAGGATTTAAACAAAAAAAAAATTGGTATATGACATCGGCCCTTAATGGGTAAAGCATTCTTAAAAAAATTTTAGTATTTCCTTACAGATCTCTTCAAAAGCTTTAAAATGATAGCTATATTGACATTTAAAGAAAAAGTTAATAATTTCAGCGCCCCGCAACTCGCTATTTTTTTCACTTGATGTTTTTTTTTTATTTTTTAACTCGAGTTACTTTATTGTTCAATATGACATAAAAAATTAGAGGTAGGCGTTGTGGTTTGCCTGCTGCCTCATTGACCGGTCATGCTGATTTCCAATAGCACCTCTTTCGACACTATGCCTGGTCGATTGACATATTTTTTTTTTTTTTTTTTGTGAAATTAAGTTTGCCTCGGAAAACTAACATGGATAGACAGATGGACATTGATCAATCGACTTCGCTATGCGTAAGAAGTCAGAATATATAAACTTTATGTTGTCGGAAATTACACAAGAAATGATAAACTTATATTACCCTTTTTCCACTTTATGTTGTGAATGATATATAAAGCAGTTCGTTATACTTATGTTCTACTGCATTAAAAAATTAAACTCCTCTGCAAAGCTATAATTGTTTCCAATATGGCATTTAACTTGCAGTATGTAACATTTTATTCGTATCTCATATAACTAGTTCTACTGTATTAAATATAAAAATATATTATATTTTTCACTCAATAATTATGGCAACATAATTCAGCCTACAATATTTTCGATTCAAATATTCTGTTTATTTTATTATGGATATCATAAAATGATCAAGTTACTTCTTAATTCAACTGTATTAGTAAATGAAAACTAAGATTGAATTTTTAATTTTTATGATCTCTTTTGTGTCTATATTTGTATTCATCTATGACGCTACAATTAACTTACGATCAGTTGCGTTATTTAAAACCAAAAAAAAACTATTTGAAATCAATAATAAAAATTATATTTTACGATTTGTTTACAAACATTTACAACAGAACTACAACAAAAACAAAAAAAAAAATAACTCTTTGGCTGTTGTTATTTTCATTCATTCATTTACGCACTCCAGCGTTTAATGATCCCCATCAACACTAAAATCTTAATTACTCAAAATAAACAAAACACTACACAATGATGAGCTGCTGTGGTTTATTTTCTTTATGCCTGCAGTTGCACAGTGGTACATTTATAATTTATTTTCAAGGTGAGTATATTAAAAACCGACCAAAAATTATAAACATAATTCGTGTTTCGAAACAAATAACTTGATTTCACCATTTCGTTTTTATAGCCTTACCGCAAAGAGTAAAAAGGGTATATATATGTATAGTAAATCGTAGTATAGATATATGTTTTAAATTATAAGTACATATTACATGTACATATATATTATTTTTGAAATAAAGTAGATTGTTTTGCTTTTTTTCATATGGAATTTATGTATATGTATAATTAACCGTCTTTTAAATGAATTATGTATAACATTTTTTAAAAATAAAAATAAAACTTTTTTTGTGTGGTCCATAACGCATTAAAAAGTTTATTTTAAGACGAGTTTTTTTTGTGCGATTTTTTTTGTGCGGTCCCAAGTAACCGCATAAAAACAGGTTCAAGTGTACGTTTGTCATTCCATGTGTAATTTCTCCAATATCCATTTCATGATCGGTAAATGTCCTTCGAGGCAGCAAAAGACTGCGCCTACCTCAAATTTTTTCACGCCATTGGGACAATGAAGTAACTCCAATAAAAAAAAAAAAATATATATATATATATATATATATATATATATATATATATGGTGCGATAGAGAATTGAAAAAAAACATCCTGTGAACAAATTGAAGTTCCCGAGTTACGAGGCTCTGCAATTTAAAATTTTTTGAAATATCAATATGGGTATCATTTTGAAGCTTTTGAGGAGATCTTTAAGAAAATTTAAAAATATGTAACCCATTAAGAGCCGATGGCATTTTTATGTTAAATTATATATATGCAGTACCATTTTTTTTTAATTCTCTGTCACCCTAATATTTGCATTTTTGATTGGAGTTATTTCACTAAACTAGATTTACATAGTTGGTAAGGGGTATATAAGATTCGGCATATCCCTCTTTCGTGTTTGTTTCTATTTTGGTCGTGCATTCTCTTCAAAATCTAAGGTGCTGTAGTCAAGGTGATAAGCACGTTGACTACGAATCTGGTTGCCCTGGGTTCAACCCTTTCGGCAGTAAAAAATATAAAAATGTTTTTCTGTTTAATGGTATATATACATATTCAGATTAACATTAAAACATGCAGCCTCCTTCGTCGAACATCTTCGCTAGCGAAGTAAAATAATTAATAAAATGGCTATATCTATCTCCTTTCACCACCTGTCTATCTCTTATCTATCCCTTTTCTAAAAAATGTAGTACAGTTACTGGAAACTAAATAAGTTGAGCCTGAATTGCTACTTATCTTTAATAAAAAAAGACTTAATATGTGGATCGAAATAATATCGAAGGACAAAGAAATTTTTTATGATGGCCAGAGATTTTTCTTGTTGCTTGTTTATAAGCACAGAGCAGTCTCTGTCTAAATGGAGGTTATTTTATTTTGTCTTCGCTTGAGTTGCATTTGTTGAATACGAGGCCTTCTTCTATAACACACAAGTTGTTGTATATTACAATGCCGAGATTATGTCATACTCAAGAACAGAAATTGTAACTAAGTATTCATCTATCGAGGGGAAATGCCTGTTTCATACAATCTTTCGATTAAATTTAAGTCTATTTTTTTGGAACATTTTGAATAAAATTTTATAGACTGCAATCAATTGCCTTCATATATTTTATTAAGAGGTTTTTGATTTCTGCTTTGCTTTTGAAACAAAGGCACCACGGTGCATTGCAAACTTTGTGTAAGTTCTGCTGTCAGTGTTTCTGGTGGTAGTGAAGTCTTTGTCGACGGCATTTAGTACTGCCTCATATGTGGTAAGTGTGGCAACGACTGTTTATGTTGAATGTAAATATTTATTTATGCTATTCATCGTTTTACAATTAAAGAGCCCAGTAAGCATGATTAGTTTGTGTCAATTAGTTGTAACACTTTAAACGAAATTAAAAGCTCAAGTAATTGGCTTAAATCTATGAATACGTAAGAAAATAATAAACCGCAATTAAAATGTTTTATACAAAAATATAAAAGGTATTTATGCGCGTTTGGAAAAATTTTATGTTCAAAAGTTTTAAGTTTCATTTCTGGTATTATGCAAATCGTACTAAATATATTTCAAGTAATTCTGGCTATTTTGCTGGAAAAATGTCATAACTCAAAAATTGTGGTTTTACAGAAAAGTGATTTTTAGGTATGAAAGTATGATATCTATTTTGAGTCTTTAAATTAAAATAATTAAATTAAAATTAATAACAATAAGAGTCAAAGAATAGGTATATAATTTCTTAAAATATAGTTTTTTGCCGGATGGTGTGTATATCTAATATATTGAAGATAATTGGGGCGAACTTAAAATGTTTATACGTGACATTAGCGTTTCTTTGTGCTCACCTAGTTTATTTAAATATAATTATAATGCAAACCTTTTTTTTAACGAAAGTATAGTTTTTGAACGCAAGTTTAAATTGTTATTTGTTTTTAGTTATTTTTTTATACATTTTAGGGTTTTCAATAAAATTCTATATTTTTGTGGAAAAATTAAATTTTTGTTGAAGTTTTCGTAACAATATTCCAATTTTTTATAATCAATTTTTTTTGCTCAATTTTAATGTAATTTCAAATTTTTTTTTATAAAAAAATATTTTTTTTGCAAAGTTTAATATTTTTCGTGAAAATTTAATATTTTGGTGTAATTTAGATCATTAAATGGTATTCTATAGTTAATTTTCTGAAATTTCGGTTTTCATTACAGCAAACTATGAACCTAAATGATAACATCTCTACCATATATAGACCAATGTTGCTAAATTTCATAGATTTCATAGCTTTTCTCAGCTCATCTAGAGCCCTTTCTTCGATTACATAATTAAAAAAAAACATAGGGTTTTTCGTAAATTTGTTATCCTAAAAATCAATCAAGTGATGCGTTTAAAATACAATTATAAAAATATAGTTTGTGATAATTATACTAATTATTAAAGAAGTATTCAAAAGTTTCGGTACATATGAAAAATTATTTATAAAATTGTTTATTATGAAATCAAAATTTGTAAACAAATTTATGCAAAATTGTTCCTGTGAACTCTTCGATATCACAATGAGTTTGCTAAACGAGTTCAAATAAGAAAGTATATTTTTATTTTTAATGTAAACAAATTTTTACAAGAATATTTTTTGTTTGTTTTTAATTTGCACTACTATTTATTATTTCAAGTCATAAAATGTTTTATTAACTCTGTAGCATCTTTATCACTGCAAGACTGGCTGGTTTCAATGTGTGTGGTTTCTTCTTTAATTTTCACTTCCCAGTTTATTAATAATTTAAAACGTGGACTAAAAACTTTACAGATACGTTAAATAAATAAAGTATTAATGAGTTATTAAAGTAGGCTGATTTATTTACGTTGCCCGAATTAAAAAATTGTAATTGTACAGAAAAAAGTTTGCATCTGTTATCGGTTTTGTTTGTTCTCAGGTTGAAAATTTAATAAATTTTTAATTGACTTAATTATTTATTTACTTATTTGGAGATATTTCTTAAATTAAGTGCATAATTGATAAAGTTAATTTTATATTTTAAAAAAAATTTTGTGTATTTTTTAATAAAATAAATAATTACGACAATTAAAAACTTCATTAAATTTTAATACACAGTTGGGCAGATTCACAATATTACGAAACAACAGATTCGAATTCATTCAAAATTGTACTGCAAAATATTTACCAAGTGCTCAAGCTAAAATTATATTCGGCTTTACCGAATCTTTTAAATCCCTCACCATCTATGTAAATCTAGTTTAGTGAAGTAACTCCAATTAAAAAAAAGCTAATATAAGGGTAACAGGGAATTGAAAAATAAATGAATAAGAAAAATTTGGTACTGCATTTATATTATTTTACATAAAAATGGAATCGGATCTTAATGGGTTAGCATTTTTTAAAAATATTAGTATTTCCTTAAAGATCTCTTCAAAAGCTTTAAAATGATAGCCATATTGATATTAAAAAATATGAAAATAAAAAAAAATATAGACGACCGCCAATTGTTTCACTTGGTGTTTTTTCCCTTAATTTTTAATTTTCTATTGCCTCTTAAATATGTTTTATTGATTGGAGTTACTTCTTTTTTCTAAAGTATATGGAATAATTAGAGGTAGGCGTTGTGTTTTGCTTGCTGTCTCGAAGGACTTGGACCGATCTTGCTGATTTCCAATAGCACTTCTCTAGCTGATCTAGTGCCTTATCAAACTTGATTTCAACACCAACACGGACAGACATACGGACATCGATCAATCGACTTTGCTATGCATAAAAACTCAGAATATATGTTCTTTATAAGGTCGGTAATGGATATTGTAAAAATTACAAACGGAATGACAAACTAAATAAGTTTTCCAATTTTCCACTTTTTGTGGTGAAGGGTATAAAAAATACAATTTCTGGACCTTTCTTAAAGCAGATACTAGTTCCAAAGTATCACATAACGTAATTTAAAACTAATAATTTATTTTACTTTACCACGGAAAATTATTTTAAATTAAATTATAAGATTTTATAGTGTAGACTTCTTCAGTTATGGTCCTATTCTTAACGCTGTCAGGGTTGCCACTTAAAATACTTTTACTTTGTGATGGACTTGTGATTCCTGGCCATCAACTGGTAATTGTGGTTTCTGAGGTGCTTCCAACATTCGCATCTAATATGCTACTACTCTTAGTGTTCACTATATATTTTCAGCCAGTGCTAGACATTCCTAGCACTCTCTTTGAATTCATTAGTATGTTCCACCTTCGTAGCATTCCTTTTAGAGGATAAATGTCCACTTAAATAGAGATCCAACATTCGAGTCTTTATTTAAACTAGAGGATGACAGCACCTGGAGTACACATAATACATCAACTCGCAAAAATTTCTGCCAAATGTTAGCTGACAACTTTCTAGTTTTATTTCTGAAAATGTTTTAAATAAGTTTGACCGATCATGTGGGACACTTACACTATGGAAAATTATTTTACCTAAAAATGATTTAAAACTCAAGCAGTTCCAACCTTGCAGTACTCAAGTGACTATATCACCATATTCACAACAACATAAAAATGTATGTACCTGTATTCTAATTTAATTGAAAGCGTTAACAAAATTTAATTTTATTGTTGCGGTTTAAAATTTATAGACCCACAGAAGATATATTTGTATATCGTATTAGTGAGTATTAACAATTTGGTGACAGTGTTATATATACGACGTGATAATTAATGTCATCGTAAATTATTTGTTTTTTTCGTTTTATTAAATTCATTTAAGGCGTCACATTAATTAATTTATTATTGCTTTTAATGTTTGCATGTTTTGTGTATCATCTTTATGCATATTAACGATATTAACGCTTTGCAGTGGGGTGGTAACAAGATTATGGACTAAATGATGAGATTTAAAACTACGCATATAAATTACTTTCAAAAACTCGTGGTAGATGACATCAAATAAATAAGAAAATGTTAATTGAAAGAAAATTTTAAATATTATAATTTTATTATCCGTAAAGTTATAGCAATAAAACTGATTCTCTTTAATAATAATTTCTTAAAAACTTTGTAGTGTGCGTTTTAGTAATTAAAAAAAGATTGGAATCTTAAAACATTTTTAATCATGTCAAATCTCGTGGTGTTGATTTGTATAAAATTTTAATTTTTGAAAAGCTTCTAAATATAAGATTTGAAAAGAAACATAAAAAGATTCCTTTAACTTGGATCGGGTAAATATTGTATTCTCAAGGCAATGAAGACTCAAAAGCGCTGCAACAGTATGCCATAATACAAACTTTTGAATTTAGTTGCATAGAAAACAACTACATGGAAATCCGGAATAAAACAAACCGGCACCGTTTTCTATAAACAGACAAAAATATTTTGAAATAGTAAGAGTGCTATATTCGGCTATGCCGAATCTTATATGTCCTTTACGATATATGTAAATCTAGGTTAGTTAAGTAACTCTAATAAAAAAAACAAAAATCGGGGTGAGAGCGAATTAAGCATATTTAAAGATATCGTCAAAAGCTTTAAAATGGTACCCATATTTATAACTTAAAATATGGTGCACATCGTACCTTTCTATGAAAATTTCAGGAACCTTTAATTCGGAAGCGCCAATTTTTTAACTTGATGTTACGTTTTTTTTATTTTTTAATTATCTTTCGCCACATATATATGTATATAGTTTTTTTTTTTTTTGATGAGTCACTTACTAAACCAGATTTGTTCCAGATGATATGGAAAAATTAGAGGCGAATGTGGTGTTTTTCACGCTGATATTATTTTGGAAACTATGTCTGATTGAGTTTAGTGATTATATTCTCTCTAGCTCATCTAGTGCCTTGGCAAAGTTGATTTCAACCCTAACACAGACAGACAGACGAACATCGCCCGATCGACTTCTCTATGCATAAAAACTCAGAATGTCAATGCTTTATGGGGTCGGAAATGAATCTTGTAGAAATTACAAAAGGAATGACAAACTTAGGTGTACATTTTCTCAACTTTTTGTGGTGAAGGGTATGATAATTACAGTGCTAAATTCGGCTATGCCGAATCATATATGCCCTTCACCATTTATGTATAACCACATAAACCACAGTGCAGATTTCCTCTTGAATAGTTTATATAAAAATAGGCATAAGAAATTCTTTCCTACCATAAAGTTTTTGTTTCGAAAGTTGTAACTTCTGCTAGCAAAAAGATGGAAAAAAATTAATGGCAGGCTTGATGTTTTGCCCACTGCCACTAAGGACATGGACCGATTACCAATAGCGAAAATTTGGACTCTATGTCTGATCAATCGGCATATTTAAATTTCCTCTAGCTCATCTAATGCCTTGGCAAAGATGATTTCAACGAACACGGGCAGACAGACGGATAGATGCGCAGACGGTCATCGCTTAGTCGACTGCGGTACGCACAAGAACTGAGAAAATATATTTATGGATGTAGAAATAACAAATCAAATGACAATCTTTTCCACAAGTGGCGAAAAATAAATTTTGACTACTTTATTGTTAGAATTAAAAACTAACTAACTAACTAACTACAAAAAATAAACATCTGTTTTGACATACATGTATGTATTTAAGTTAACCAAAATAAAACAAACCAAACAAACTTGATTTTTTTAAGTGATTTTGTGTAAAAAAAAATTTTAAATGTCTCAAGAAAATTTAATTAACTTTATAAATACTATTGCTAAAATAGTGGAAACAAAGACTTCAGTGTATGAAGTGTCCACGTCCATATTTGCATGTAAAGTGAACTAAACATTTACATTAAACAATATAATAAATGTATACAAACAGTAAAAATTACTATTATATACTTATCAATTTCAATAAAAAACCCAAAAAATAAATATAAATGAAACAAATTAGAAATTTATGAAAAAAGAACTAAATGGAAAATTTCACAAACAAAAAGTAAATGAAAAATGCGCCAAATAAATAGTAAATGAAAAATGTATTTTTTTTTTTTAATCTTAATTTAATAATGGCAGGAGTATATAACTACAGCGCCAGGGTATCCCACAAGTATTTTGATATAACTAGTCTCTCCAGGAACTGCACATCAACCTATACCTTCGTATAGGAAGTGGAAAATCCGGTTGAATAAAAACTGTGCGCGTTGCGACTTCAATTATAACTTCACTTTAAAAAAAAAAATCTGCTCGCACGCAGATGTTCCCCCTTCGAGATAAAGTAATAAACTGATGAAAAATGTAAACAAATTAACAAATAATTATTATTTTTCAATGGTGCCACTATAAAAGTTTTTCGCGTTTTTAATAGCGATATTTAATGTATTGCGTTTTTAAAAACACCATTTCATGCATTTATTGTATTGGCAGCACTAATCTGTTTTTTGTAGCCAAGAAAAATAGAAATTAGCCTAAGTTGGCTACGGGCTACAAAAGTAGCCGTGTAGTCGGTGGTCGTGTAGCTGCTAAAAGAATTATTCTCATAAGCACGCATGTATTCTATTTTTGACATCTTGTAGTCGATGGTCGGTGGTCCGTGGACATGATTGTGTTTATAGCATTATGCCACACAACTGTGTTGACGTTGGCTAACAGTGGTTGTTTGGTCAGTGTGTATAATAGATTTTTTTTAAATGTCAAATTTATAAATACACAGTTTAATACACAAGTATTTGATTTCACACCAACATAATGGCTAGACATCTAAATATGTAGTTACATACATATCAATATGTATGCATTAAATTTTTAGCGAAAAATAAACAAACTCACAAACATATTCGAAAATATAAAAAACAATTTATACTTCTGTAGACACAATATTTAATTGCTGGTGGGTGCATTAATAAGCGTGTGGGCGTTCCTGCTACACATGTGATTTTTGTGTCGCTAGACTTTATTTTTAATTTCAAGATCATAGCAATTCTCTTTTGATAATGATCAAAGAAAATATTTTTTTGTTTCTAAAATATATTTTTGTATGTGATAAAGTTGTCCAGGCAGCAACTTGAAATAATTTTTTTTTTTGCTGAAAGGAAAACGTTGATTTATTTTTTATTATTTTATTTATTTTTTATTAAATTAGGATTTAAACTGTGGACTCGTAAATGAACTGAAACTGTTCATTTTATTAATTTCTAAAAACATTTTTAAAAAAGAAAGTCTGAAAAATCAGACACTATCAAAATGTAATATTGCATTTGCTGGATCGCTACATCCCTTACAGCATTGTTCCCATCTATTTACGTTAGGTTGTATACATTGTAAACATCATCTATTTAAGCAACTAACTTTGTAAATAAGAATACGAGGTGTATTCATATCAATTTTAGTTTGATTAGACAAAGTCCACACACAAACTAAATTATTTCTTCGCTGTTCTATCTATAATTCGTCTTGTACATTTGATTTTGCTTTATACCAACCAGAAACCAAAAAAAAATAGATATGATCTTATGCCACAAATAAATTCAATTTGTAAAAACTTTAAGTAAAAGTAAATGATAGGAAGTTGAAAATCATTAATAATATGTAAAATGTATGCCCTTTATTTTCCTTAAAGAAATTAAGCATTTTCCTACGACATTTCAAAAAATCTCTTCAGTGTTGCTTTATAGTTATTAAATGAATTTCAACCAAAATTGAAGCTTTTACGTCCTTACACTGCAACAAATTACGGTTATAAGGAGAACAATAATCAACAGACATCCACACACGCCAGCAAAAAGCGAGAAGAGTAGCACGGCGTATATTTTTGTTTTTAACTCATTCTGACTGAATTTGCTGGCATGTAAATTATTATCGGGTTCAATGTCAGTGACACCTTAGGAACTGCATTTATATAACGAATAGTTTTCGCTTTATGTTAGATTTTCATTTGTCAAAAAACAATCTTTTTCCATTCGTTTATTTAGTTAAGTTTGAATTATATTGATAAAATTAAGAATTTTTCACAAAAATTATGTTATTCTTCTTTATATTATTTTTATTCTTTATAAAGGCTTTACGTAAAATAATAACCTATTTTGCTCGTCAATAATACAAATGATGAATTTAAGCCAAAAACCTGTTTATCTAATGATTGAATGGCAAATTGCCTAAACTCATCTCATTTAAAATCATTGTAATTTTCTGTATCTTCCAATTTCATTCATTCTCAGCTCGCGTTTATTTCAAACAGAAATATTAATAAAAACGCGGCTTGAAAATGATGTATCACATCGAAAGCGCTCGCCGAACATCCAAAGTACACAGCCAGTGACGACGGTTATTACCGAAAATTATAACAACAGAAATAAATATATTGACTTCAGGAATTTTCGAATAATCTGGGTTTAGCAAATTTGAAAATATCACAGGACAAGAATTTAATAACTTCCGTTTTAGTTATTGAATATTTTCTTAAAGAACTTTTAAATAACCATCTTTAAGACATCACTTATGGTTAATGGAATTAATTAAATCGCTTCTTTTTTTACAGAAAAGGATAATGCTCTCAGCTGCACCTACTTTATTTTATTACAATTATCCTGATGTTTGGACTTTTCCTATACTGTAACTTTAAATGTTCCAATTGGTCACACCCATAAAACTTAACAACGGATTTAAAATCCCAGAAAAATAAACAATTGAAAAAATAAGGATGAGCAATATTCATGTTGGTTCTGCTTTAGCTTAAGTCACTGTCTAGCTGTTCGTCTGTCGATCTGTGTTACAACTAATGTGTTTTAAGTCTTAACTTTTTAAAAGTATTTTACTTATATGAATATCCAGGTCTTTATGAGTGAAGGAACTGGTGGCAGGTAATGCACCATAAAGAAGTTCGTAGTACAGCATACATACATACATACTTATATGTTTACATAGATATTTATATTTCAACCATTGCTACATATTGGTTACAACCTATTAATTTAAACCTCATTGCCATCGTGCAAGCGATAACGTCAATTTAGACTAGACGCCACTGTGACGAAATCTATTGTAAAAAAAAAATAATGAACATATTTACAACACAATGTGTACAAAAAAAAAAAGAAAAACATGTTGCAGTTCTTTGTCTTGGCCAATTAACTTTTCAAATGTTTTACACTTTAAGTGTTCGCATACAATTTGTTACGCTTAACAATATTTCTGATGTAAAATCTTTTGTTCTGCTCCTGATTCCTTATTAATAATTATTTAAACTATATTCTATTTTATTATTTGCAACGTATATGAGGAAATGCAGCCTAAGCATTTCAACGGTGTTAGAAATAACAAAACATCAAAGAAAATAACTTCCATAACATCTGTTAATTACAAATTTTTAAGCTGAGTAAAATTAAAATCAAAGGTAAACGAACTTAAACATTTATTTTTTTCATTAATTTGCAAACTCAACGAAATACACCTTTTTAGACATTATTGTATTTAAATACGTATAGATGTTATGGTTTTATATTAACCAAGTACAAGTTAAAAAATATATATATTCCTAAATGGGGAGCAGATGCTTCCGTTTTTTCTTCTACATTTGCAATTGTTGCTGTTATTGTGAGCAAACAACAATAAATGAGAACATAACTTAAACTTTATGCGGTCCATTAAAAGTCAATTTGCATGTTGTTTAACAAAAGATTTATGCATCTGACTGCATGTGTAGAATTAAACAAGATTATAAAGTTGCCAGATTTTTTGAAGAAAATCGTAGATTTTGAAATTTTTGTGATTTTCCTATTATAGAGATTTTTAAAGTACACTTTGTGTGAACTTGTAGCAATTTTTTCTAAAAAAAAGTGGAAAGTTCACGAAGAATTTTATATATTTGCTCATCAGAAGCGATCTACGTCCAGGTTAGAATACAATCTATGTAGGCTAGCTGACATCTGCATTCAAACATTTTATATAAACAAGAAATAACGACTTATTTCTTGTATATATAAATGTTTAAAGATGCGGTTAAATATTTTTATATGGTTTTGCTTAATGCCTTTGGACGTAGATATAACTCATTTACTAAAAATAAAGAAAGATGGCGATGACAAAAAAATATATTTTTCTGGCATCCAACTTTCACCGTTATCGTCAAAATGAATATCATGTAACAGCACACTTAATGCGCCTAGCTATGCTTTCCCTAACCTAACGATAGTCGCACCACTTGGTTAATACAATGTGCCTACTAGAGCCTCGATTCCTCTTATTTCTTTATGTAGCCCTGGAACCTTACTACCGAACCTAACATCTCACTATTGGTACCATCCACACTAACGCTACAGTACGTGGGACGGAAACGACCTTCCCGCAATTTGGGCTTAAGCTAGAGCCACGGAATTCAAAAGCCCGCAAGAACTGAAGCAGTTTTGTGGAAAAGGAAATAGAAGTATCATGTATACGGCGAATAAGATAGGTAAAATATAAATTAAAATTACTTTGAGGCAATTATAACAAAACTAGTTTAAATATGAAAGCCACATCAGAAGACGCTTTAACTTAATGTTTTTAAACTTTTTTTTTATAATAAGAGAACATAGCGAATGATAGATTTCGAACTTTTTACAACGTAATGGACCAACTAAGCAACTTGCAGATAGAAACTAGTTGAAATTAATTCGAATAAGCATGAAAAAATATAGTGTTTTAAAATAGAAATATTCAAGTCCTATCAAGTTTAAACACTTTATAATAATACCCTCCCTTACTTTATGAATATATTACTAAATTAAATATTACTGTAATGGTATTGGATTTCTAAATTTATATGCATGTTACAAGTGTAATATCTGGCAACGTTGTTCGACACATGTACCTTAGCAACAACAACTGTATCGAATTCAATTATGCGCATTGTTTGCACAATCAAAAATCATGATAATGACGATGACAACGATGATGTTTTCAGTCTATATTTAGTTACTGAGAAAATATTTAAGCTGACAAAACATTAAATATATATTACAATAGGTGTATTTGCTCATTATATCAATGTAATAAGAACAAAATATTAAATTGTGAAGTGTGAGCAAATAGCCCACCCAGCAACAAGTAATTCCAATAAATTTATTTACGCCTCAGATTAAGAGAATATAATATTATGTTTACTCCAAAAAAAAAAAAACAAAATAGAACATGAATATTTTGATAAAAATTTGAAGTATATACTGCCAATTCATAAAAATAAAATTTGTTCTAAAATACATTTCAAATCTAGATTAATATTTTATGAATATGGCAGTTAATATATAAAACTAACAATCAGGATTACCGCTGGGAACTTTACAAAAGTGCCACAAAATGTTGGTAACGAAATTTGTTTTTTGTGGATAAAATTGCAAGAGAGAGGGCAAAGAAGCAACAAAATATAACAAGTAAGAGTGATATATTCGACTATGCTGAATCTTATATACCCTTCACCATCTATGTAAATCTAGTTTAGTGAAGCAACTCCAATTAAAAAAGCAAATATTGGCGTGATAAAGAATCAAAAAATAAATACGTATGGTACTGCATATATATTATTTTACATAAAAATGCCATCCGCTCTTAATGGGTTAAGCCTTTCTTTAAAATTTCAGTATATCCTTAAAGATCACTTTCAAAGCTTTAAAATGATATCCATATTGATATTTCAAAAAATTTTAAAATTTCAGAGCCCCGTAACTCGGGAAATATACCAGAGACTCCAATATATTTATTTTTTTTCTTTGGAGTTACCTTATTGTGTTGTTTTATTTGCTGTCTCGAAGGATATGGACCGATCATACTAATTTCCAATATCTGACACTATATCTGATCGATTGACATTATTATTATTATTTAGTTATTTTTTTTATGGATTCAACACTAACACAGACGGAATGACGGACATCGCTCAATCGAGTTCGCTATGCATAAAAAGTCAGAATATATATATATATATATATATATATATATATATATATATATATATATATATATACTTTATGAGGTCAGAAGTGGACATTGTAGAAATTACACAAGGAATGACAAACTTATATATATATATTTTATTTACACTTTTTGTGGTAAAGGGTATAAAAAGGGGCAAAATTATCTGAATCTCACAAAATATCATAGACCGCCAAAAAAAAGGGTCAAATTGAGAAATTAGTCGAAGAATGGTAATGCTGCCTATAAAGGCATCATTACTCTTACACATTGCAAATCAGCTGTTCTGTTTTCCTTACCTAGGTTGTGCGTAAGTAGGTTCTCTTTCGTAAACGTGACGTTGCATTACGTAGAAACCTGTTAAAAATAAAATTTTTCAACGTGTTTATGTATCAGATGTTATAAATTTATGTCTCTTATAAACAGTGCTGTCAACAAATTAAAATTAAAATTTTTTAGCGTATTTTGCTTGATGTTATTTTATGATTTGATTAATAACTTTTATAGATGTATGTTAATGTCACAATGTAATATATTGTAGGGATCCAGAATCGTAATTTGAAATGTTAAATTATAAATTAAAAGTAATTGTAATAAGGCAATAGCTTACTTATAATTGAACAAAATTGAATTATTTTCCTTACAATGTTCAAATTAAATACATAAATACATAATAGTTACTTATATATGTATATACCTAGCAGTAAATTTAGAAAAGGTAATCGAGTGTGGAATTAATCATTTTTGGTTGAAGAACTTCCCAACTGGGTTTCTAAACTAATAATTTTAACAAGGCATAAGACTTTTATAGGCAATGTCTGAGAATTGATTTTATTTATTATTGCAGGAAATAATGATGATCATTAGGTACGTATTTTAAGGTATTCCCTTTTAACTTAAAGAACTAGTTCAATTACTACTTCCTTTTAGCGAACCAACGTAAAGTGTTTTGAATGACAAAAGTAAGTCATTATATGCCAAGTACTTTTTAAGGTAGTGTCTATCTTTTTGCTGGGTACCGATATATAATAATATTATAATAAGAATTTTTTTAAATATTGCAATCGCTTCTTCAAAATGTTTTTGTTTATTAAACTCAGAATTGAGAAGCATGTGGAACGTTTACGTATAATAGTCAACGTTGAAGCCGTTTACATATCCGCAACGTTTACGTAAAACTAATGAAGCCTTAACCCTTTAAGATTCATTTATTTCTTTATACGTACATGCACTCTAACGTTTATAATTGCACACAAAATAGCAAATGTAGTTAAATACTTTATCAGTCCAGAACTGTTAATAAAACGCGTCTCCATCCAGAATCGAACGCACGAAACTTTTAAGTTCTCTTTAATTTTTGGGTTGCTTCTTGTCGTAGAAATGATAGTTACTTCATAAAATCAAATTTAAAAAATTTTTAAAAATTGTTAATCGATTTCACTTTTTAGACAAGTGCACGAACTGATCCTCCAACTTAATCTTTTACATATGAAAGTAAATTAAGTTTATTCTCTGTTATTTTCGTAGTTTATTAAATTTATTTCGCGTCGTATGAGAACAAATGATATAATTACACAACGATCGTAAGGAAAAGAGTAAAAAGAAACACAATTTTTTGGGGCAGAAATATATTCTTAAAGAGCTAATCTTAAATTGTCATCAAGTCCATTTTCATAATGTTTATAGCTTTAATTGTACTTAGTTTTGGTTGCATGTTGTATGTATGCCTTGATGATGTGGTATATCACAGTGTTTCAACACTACATGTGTCGGTTTCTTTTAAAGATTTTTTTGGCCTGAAATTTTAACATTTATGAATGATTTACAGAGGAATGCAAAAGTTATTGCTAAAAACTAAAATATTAAAATAAATAAAATAAAATAAAATACAGAATAATTAGAAAAACAACAATAAATTAAGAAATTTACATTGATTGTACCTTTTTTGGAAGAATTGCCACGAAGTATAGGAAATTTATGGTATATATGGTTTTTAACCGACTTCAAAAAAAGAAGGAGGTTCTCAGTTCGTCTGAATGTTGCTTCTTTTTTAAATGTTTATTACCGCAGAACTGAATTATTTCTGAATCGATTTTGAAAGTTTTTCCTATATTTAAGAGGTGATTTTTACATATCGGTCCATTTTAAAAACCATTCATGTGTACCTATACAACATGCACATTTTTCACTTTAATTGACTTATAAAGGCATTTCAAATGCTTGAAAATGATCAGAATGTCGATTGACATGACCGTTATAGTAAAAAGTATTTATATTCAAAATTTTAATTTAAAGGGTGCCCCAATAGTTCATTGATTTTGATTTATACGGTTATACTTTTAAATAGTTGTGGATAGACGGTTAAAATTTGTGAACTCCGCTAACACAACTAGTATAAAATAAGAATTAGAAGTTAAAGGGTGCCCCAAGAGTTGACGTGATTTAAGGTATGTGGCCAAACTTTTGAACCTTTATAGAAAGACTATTGAAAATTACTTGAGACATATATTTCTAAGGCCGCTTTAACAAAAAGTATAGAATTTTGATTTAAAAATTAAAGGGTGCTCCCTAAATTCATGTTGTTTAACCTATATGATGTATTTTGAAGCGTTATATCAAACACTTGAAAACGAGAAAGAATGTCCACTATTTTGTTTGGTATAATAAGAAGTATAAATATTTAAAATTTTAATTAAAGGTTGCTACAATAGTTGATGTAAATTGATGTACATGGCCAAACTGTTGAACTATTATAGACTGACTGTTCAAATTTACAAAGAATCTGATTGCTAAGTCTACTAGAACAGCAATTATAAAATTTGAATTTGGAATTAAAGGGTGCCCCTAAAGTTAATTTATCTTTATCTTGTAGAGAGAAAAATGAAATCTGGTTTGAAGACGGTCTCTTTTAAAAAGAATTATATAATTACATTGCCGTTATCTCAATAAAAATGCTGGCAAATAACACTATTAACAATAGAAATTTGTTTACATACTAATTACACACCTTGTTTTGATGTACAAAATAAGTAAACTTTTAGTTTTATTAAATTCATGCTAAAGAATGTGTCTTAAAACTTGTTTAATTTTTCTAAGAATTGGCTTAATTCGAAACGTAATTGAATGAATGCATTGGATTAAAGATAAAATCTTAGTTACCTACATGACTTTACGACTCTATGGACGTCTGTGTGTCTTTTTGCCTTTTTACTTTTAAGCAAGAGAATATCTGTAAATAATACTCGTTGTGAAAAAATAATCTGCTGCTGTCAGAAATGTTTTTGTAACTAACATAAGTCCTGGGAAAATGTGTGGGTGTTAAAGTTAAATAAACACGCACTTTGTGGGACTTTTTTTTGAAAAAAAAAGCTCAGATTAAACCAGGGCAAAAGTGATGTTGGATAAGTAGTGCTGGCGCCATTTATAAAGTTACATAAAACAAAGATTATTTTTAAATCTATAACAGCACAGACATCTGCTGGTACCATTACAATCGTAAATGAAAATTGGAAGAGAGTCAGTTCACATTTCTAAACAAAAAATATTCTTAATTTTAATTGAATAATTTCAACTACGAATTTTACATTTATTAGAGTTAAATAGTTTTTAAATAATATAGATTATTTATTTAGGGTTGCTATGCTTTTTGTTTGATACGGTCTAAATCCTCATTGCTTTTGCATATAGCAACAAAAAAAAATCCTGATAAGTAACTGTAAGCTCTTGTTAAGGTAAATGTTTAACTTTAATAATAGATAAAAAAATTATACTATTTGTAGATGCATATGCTGATCGGAACAACTTCATTTGCCAAGAAAGACCACACAAAATTTATTTCTTTATACAAATGCACTTAAACCATTGGTTTTTCACGTACCATTACCAAAATTTGTTGAAAGAAGAAACATATTTTAAGTAAGCTGCTTGATGTTTTTATGTCAATTAAATACTTTTACTTCTTTCAGTGTACTTAAACAAATGATATTTTTTGTTGGTATTATACTGAAGTGAACCTTAATGGGCGAAAAATGTCAAACAAAAATTGCAGTTCTTAACCAATGTTTCCTTTCGTAACTAAACAAAACACATCAATCAATTGTACAAGCGAATTTTGTATCTACTTTTTAGTAACTTGTAGTTAAGTTTAACAAGAAGGAGCACTAAAGACATGTTATTATTAAGTTGTCCTTTTTTCAACAGATGCTAAAGGACAAACAAATAAAAGGAATTACGTAAAATAAAAATAAAGCATGCAACAAAACATTCAACATGGTGGCATGCCACAAACATTGTGTCCATCGACAGTCAAACACAAATAATCAGTTCATTTTCAAGCAGATCTTTTCAAAGATTTTAATGTTTAGTTCACCATTTATTTGTATTTTTCGTAACAGGAGCTTCATCGATGCCTTAATCTTTTAACAATTTAAAACGTAAACGAATAAATAAAATGTGATTTTTTTACACGAACTTGTGAAAAAGCAGATTCAATTGAATTAACTCAATACGAATGTACGTCCATCAATAACGAATTATACACTTAGAATTTTTATACGTCACTTAAAGACTTGGCTGATACATTTTTTTTACAAATATTGTTTAAACATTTATCAAAGGACAACAAGGGACTTTCGTTTTTTAATGTTCAGAAATATGTACTGGCTAACACCAAAAGCCTTGCAGAGACAATAGTTGATTTGAAAGAATCGAGCGATTAATATAAATAAATTTAGTGATTTTTCCGCATGACAGGGCCTTTCGAGTATAGAAGAAATTATACTGTACCTGATCTTTAATAGCAGTTTTCAGTTCTATTTCTTGACTTCTGTGATATATCAAAGTTACTGCCTTGAGATGGCTGACAGCTGGAGTTTTTACTTTTTCTAAGAAACAAATAGAGGTAAACTTATTTCTTAAAAGAGCCCTTTGGAGTCGGTGGTGCTACAGACTTGCTGAGTAATTAAATAGATAATAATCAACTGGAGATAACTTATACCAAAATTGCAACATTTTAAATACTATTTGTTTAGTATTATTATGATTTTTTTTTATTATTTTATAATGAATACCATACTTGAGATTTTTTCACTACCATTGAAATTTCATTGGCATTGTTTTAAAATTAGAAAAAATTAATTACAAAATAATGGTAATGATTTTATTTTTATTTTAATTGTCTTTACTAATTGCAATGAAATTTTGTTAAATCGCTTAATTTTTAGAAAGGGTAATCGATTGTGGAATTAATCTTTTTTGCTTGATGGACGTAGCAACTAGATTACCAAACTAATGATTTTAACTAGCCTTGAGACTTTTATCATCAACTAGTCGTGCCCACGACTTCTTCTGCGTGTCATTTCTAATTGTATTAAAATTCAAATCTAGAAAAATGTGTGTTTAAAAATTCATTTCAAAAATCTGTAGATAGTGTTACAGATCTTCCATTTACAAAAATAATAAATGCTGACAACTGTTGTAGTACCATTATACCGGTATAATTGGGTGCTTTTAAAATTGTATCTCTAATTTGTTACGAAATGACCCATTTTTACGAAAAAAAAAGTGTTCTATATTGGAACCAAGGTTCTAAATGACCTCCACACAAAACTTTTGCTCAAATCCATTAAGTAGTTTTAACCTATGCGAACACTAACAGACAGACAAAAATTCCAAATATAGATGTCTTGTATTCTTCATATATTGTTTACTGTCTATACCAACAACAAAATTTAAAAAAAAAATTTCTTGCACAAAAATTACCCCGTTAAAATTTTATTATATGTACAGATTACTGAGTATTGATTACATTAATTACTGTAGGAAATAATGATGATCATTAGTACGTATTTTATGGTATTCTCCTTAAACTAAAAGAACTAGTTCAATTACTACTTCCTTTTTTGCGAACTAATGTAATGTGTTTTGTAAGCGAGTATCAAAATAAAGCAACATATGCTTATAAGCCAAGTACTTTTGAAGGTCATGTCTAAATTTATACTGGGTAATTACTATTGAATAAAAAATAATTTTTTTATGAATTATAAACTATGATTAAGAAGAACTATGCATAAAACAAATTAAACTTCAACCTTTTGTAGATGGAACTAAATGGGGTATAAATGTTGATGTCTTAGACTTAAAGCTAGCTGATCCTACGACTTACAGGAAAAGAAAAATATGTTCCTATAGTATATCATTTTTCTTGAGAATGTTAAACAGGCATGTTCCATCGAATTTTTGTGTTAAAAACAACATTTTGTGATTATGCTGTACTAAACTTTAAGGTGTTTATTTAGCACTTGTTTTTGATTATGTTTCGGCTTTTATTGAGTTTATAAAGGCAGGTGGGAGTTTTATTAATGGTAATTTTTTAAAATAACTTAATCAGTAGTCAATGATAATGACTATATTTTTAAAAATGTTTAAAGAAAACTTTCCATTAAAAAGCGTTACCATCCACGAAAATAATGATAATGCTTAAAAACCGTTAGCATTATTTATCATTCAATGCTAATGATATTGGCAAGTAAGTTGTACATCTACTTCACTCTAACATATGACGAATACAAAATTTCTTATCATTTTATCATAATTTAGGAAAATTTTATTCTGAGAAATACAAATTGCACTCTTATGATCTTAAAACTCACGTAACTATTTTTATTATTTCTACATTTCTTTGTCTAGAAAAATAATAGTAATAACAACTGAAATATAATGCTAGTAATACGAAAAAAACATAACTTTTTTAAATTATTAAAATTAAATTATAGTTTCATTTTTTGGTTTGAAAAAAAAAAACACTCGGCGTTTCTTGTAAAATCCAATCAATTTCAAAGAACTACGTTGCTCTACTGAATGATAACTAAACCAGTAAACGTTAGACAAATTTTCCAAGTATTAGTTTAACAAATCTTTGTTTTTTTTTTTTAATAAAAGGAACCCGTTTCAATTTAAAGCGATATAATCTCAATCGCCGTCTAAAATCACCTAAATTCACAGAACTACCTGTGTATGATATTTTAGACATGTATAAAATCGCCCGATAAACTGCACGACTCAATACATTAAATGCTGAACTTAAGTGAATGATCGTTTGTCTTCGATTGCAAGCAATCGTCTTGGCTATATCTCGGTCACTTATTTAATTTTAACTGTATGTGATATGGTCTCTGGTTAATTTAGTATTACCAGCGCCAGTAAATAATTTAGTATTTGTTGGTCCAAATTTATTTACCGAACTGTAGAATGCAGACCAGTGTTTAAGTTGAAATTATTTCTTACTGAAGTCATCATATTGACTAAGATATAAAAGCCTGGTTTACGGTCATATCGGCTATGTTTGTTGTTTCATTTTTCTAATTGTATGGCAATGGATTCACGCTTCCATGTTTCCAAAATAACTTTTGAAGGCTTACAAGGGAAGTTAAGACCTTTCTTCCTTTTTCCAATTAAACTGAATGTATGTAAATTAAAAGGCCCCACTTGGCAGGTGGTGCTTCAAAATTGCCTTTATAAGATTTATTTTAATTGCAAATAATATTTTCCAGTGTATCCAATTGAAATTGAAACTTATCGACTGTTTGTCATTGAGCTGATGAATTCAGTTTACAATTGATTTGTTTTGTTTGACCATTATTATCATTTAAAATTCCCCTCATTTGATGATCATTTTTATTTTATTTTAACAAGAACAATATACAAAAATGCGCTGGAGCTTAAGAGTATAGTTCTTTTGAAAGTGAAGCAGTTGATATAGTTTGGGTGACATAAAATCAAGTCATCAGCGTTCTCTCTGATTTTGTACAATTTAATCTGTAAAGGAAAAATACATTGAAGTATATTTTCTTCAGCCAAAAAACACAAAGCACATTTCTGTGATTGATCGTTCGGTCATTCGACCGCCTCCAATATCATTAATTAAATTTAAAAAGCCTTCAGGCTTTTTTATTCCAATCAAAAACAATGGATGAATAATTGATCTGTTTTCTGTAATCCAAACATTTAAAGGCAAAATTTTAAAAACAACTGAATTTTTTTTTAAGGAAAATTATGTATTCATATTTAAGGTTATTTTGAAGAAAATATAAAAATAAGGGACATTAAAATGTAAATTTTATTAACAGTTCATAATTACTTCATTTAAATTAATTCTGTTTAAATAATATTCGTTGAAACTTTTGAAATATAAAATATTTGGAGAGAAAACTATTTTTGCAAAGAAATGATTCAAAATTCTTATAACAAAAAGTGGAAAAGCCGATTTTTTTATAATTTTAATGTATCGGATCAACATATAAAAGTTATCAGTTAAGAAATGTGCACTCATTTGCTTTTGCAGAAATTAAGAAAATGTGAAGGTTGAAATATCTTTATAATGGAAAATATTGTAGTTTAAAATTAAAAAATCAAACAAATCATTGTAATAAAAACTATAGTTTTTTTCTTTTTGACCTTCCTATGACTACTTGCAGAGGAACGTACTTTGTAAGGCTGATCGTTTAAAATTAGTCGCACGATTTTAGTTTTAAAATATTGCAACTTGCTAGTTTGAATAGATATCGAATCTTTTTAACCGAAAATTAAACGGTGTTCCCATACAACATACATGTTTTTTAAGTGTATTATAAACTGTGATTTATAAGAACTGAGTATCATTATGGCTCCTAGTAGCAAAAGTTAATAGAAAACTAAATCTAAAAATTACAGGGTGTCCCCATAGGTGACGTTAATTGACCTATAGAGGCCGATCTTTTAAACCGTTATAGACAAACGCTTGAAAATGGGACATAATGCCGATTACTATGAACATTATAATACGAGTAATAAGTACAAATTTTAAAAATTATATTTTAGAGGGTGTCCCAATAGTTTAAATTTCTAAAGAACCAGTATTTTAAGTCCGCTATAACAGCCTGTATAAAATTTGAAAATGTAAATGAAAGGGTGTCCCAATAGTTGAAGTAATTTGATGTATGTGGCCAAATTTCTGTACCGTTGTAGGCAGGCAGCTGAGATTTATAAGGAACCTATATTGCTAAATCCGCTATAAGAAAAAGTATACAATTTGAATAAAGAAATTAAAGGGTATTCCCATAATTGATGCAATTTGACTTCCATGGGCGTATCTTCTAAAACGGTATACGTGGAAATTAAAAAATGTCCACTACTTTGTCTGTTATAATAAGAAGTATAAATATTTAAAGTTATAAATTAAAAGGTGTTACAGTAGTTGATTTAATTTGATGTGTATAGCCAAACTGTTGAACAATTGTAGATGGCTGTAGCGGCTAAAATTTACATAAAAACTATAGTGCTGAGTAAGCTATAACAATAAGTATAATATTTGGGTGTCCCAATATATAATATAATTTGATGCATGTTGCCAAACTTTTAAGCCGTTAAAAATAGATAGCTAAAATCTGTTTTGGTGTCGGTTTTTTATGCAAGAATTGTTTAATAAGAATACAATATTGTTACATTTTACCCTTTTACGACAGGCAAACGTACGGATTCTTTTGATTGCAATACCACTGTGGCTAAATTCTGTCTTTGAACTTTATTTCTTTATGGCTTTTCCTGGCTCTACTTCTCGATCCTACCGGTCTTGTGAACCCTTGGTCTCGTATTTACTAAACATGCGTTATCACCACAAACGCAGCCATCCACGCTACACTACTGTGTTACTCCGGCGAGACATGAACTACTCGATGCCTTGTTTTAGTAACCTTAACCATCCACAGACATCTCCACTACTCCTTTTATCCAAGCCAGTGATCTCCTTTAATCCAGTAGCCACAACACACGTCTGCCATACACTGTTGTTATGCTGTTACACTTCCCGCGCTAACCGCTAGTGCTCTTACTTTTTCTTATACAGAGCTTCTTGACAATTATCTGTTGCTCTTATATTAAGTTGGACGTCTCCACTAAATTATCTGCCATGGCTTCACACAATAATTGCCTTTTGCTTCTCGGGAGGTTTGTACTGCTGTTTATTAATTTTAATTGCGTATAACAATTCTTATTTTTATCGTTGCACGTATGCCCGCATGCGGTATCGAACTCGGACCCTCTGGTTTGTAGTACGCACCTCTACCAACGCAGCCATTGAGGCTGCTCAGCTTTTGTTGGCTAACTTGTGGTTTTGTTATTCCGTAAACACACCATTGGTTGTTGAATTAACTTTATTCACCACACTCATACGGAAACAACTACAGGGGTTGTCAGATTTTATTATTCGTAACAATATAATATCGAAATAAAAGCGATTAAAATTTCGACCAGATTTAAAAAAATTAGTCCTCAATTTAAGTTTTCTCAATATTTTTCATAATATATGAATTCAGTTTTACCAGAGATACCTTAAGGTTTCGTTGTAAGCTCAATTTTCTTAATTGGTATATTTTGTAAGGAGATTAGATAGAGTGAAAGATTCTCATGCTGTTTAAAAAAACCAAGGTGCTTATTTTGAAAAATTCGTCTATTGTTATAAAGTAAATTAAATTTTGTTAATTTTGGCTCACAGCCTTTTACTTTTTCTTTGCACTGAGAACTTTCTGAATGACCAAATTGACTAGCAAATAAAAATTAACAATTTCGTCAAGATCTGGCGAAATTATTTCCAGACCGATCGAACCATTTCTCAGCTTACAATAGTCTTTTTCTACGAGGGTTATTTTGTATTGTTGACTGTAATTAAAGTCATAACTAATCTCGCAAAGGAAGAGAATGAAAAGTAATCAAGATATTAGAAAGTCGACTTGTCTTCCAAAATCCTTCTGGTATTAAGATAAACAATAATGTTCTGCAAAATTCGAAATTAGAGTAATTTGATAATCCACTTCCATTTCGTTAGGATGTCGACACATTTTTTTGCTTTTTCACCCTTAATTCAGTATATCCACCAAGAGAAATCGAGCAGCTATGTACTAATTTTTGATTTATCAATGATCTTTGTTTATTTATTATGCACATATAGTTACTTTCTAAGTTACTCTCATACCGCTTTTATATGCTCATCGCTGACGTCAGAATAAAATAACATACATTTTGCAACTTTGCATGAGCTTATCGTACGTAAAACTTTTGCATAAAATACTGTAATACCATGTGTCTGTATTTCTGCGCACTTTAGCAGCAGGGTGATATCCAAACCAAAGACATAGTGGTACATATTTCTAAACATTTTTAAACAATTTTCTGAAATCTTACATTAAGGAGTCTATGGGCCTTTCGTCTTGTATTTTAATTTAATTTCCAAAATGTTTTACCCGTTTTTCTTATACTTACATAATTCTTGGAAATTTTATTTTGCAAATCCATTTGGATATTTCTAGCAAAATATTCACTTTTTACCCCATAATTGTCCACCAAACAAATTATAAGCCTGGCCATTTCAAATCATATAATTACTGAACATGTTCTTTCATGTTTTTGTCTAAAATAATTGAATAATTAGCCCCAGTATTTAAATTTTCAACTTAACAATAGCAACAACAACAGGTCAAAATACGCATTTAAAATTACTACTGCCGCAAACATACAATTTTTTTGTGGGCAAAGAATACAAAATAAAATCAAAATTGCTCAAAAACAAATGGCCAATTTATAGATCAGGTGGTTGTTAAAAATTCGCTCGATTATAAAAACTAAAAAACTCCGACCATATGTGTTTAAAATACTACAAGAAATCGAATTATACAAGCAGTTTATTTTAATCTTTAAATACTTAAAAATGCCACAAAAAATTTGGCCGCAGGGTATAAATTATATCGATTGTTGTGGTGGCGGTGGTCAGTTATTGAAACATCATTCAATTTGCAATCGACAAGCGAAATGCAATCAAAACACACAGCCAAAAACAAAATCGATAAATGACTGAAATATACAAACAAAACCTTAATAGCAGTGTAGGTATATGACTAAACATGAACATGAATGAGTATCGTATGAATCCTTGTGGTTTTTATGTCGTCTGCAAAATTAAAAAAATAACGAAAAACATACAAAAAAGGAAACATAATTGAATACCACTAAAAAATGTTGTTTGTGACTGTCGATCAGCAGCATCAGTACTAAAGCACCGCAAACAAAAAGAAAAACAAAATTGCATAAATTGTTATGCGAAAGGGAGCAGAAATATATTTGTAAAAAATAAAGACTAACTAAACGCCGACTAAGCATTTAAGCCATTCTACTAAATCATCAACACTGTAAGCAATTGTTGCGAAACGTAAAATACATACACTAATTTTACTTCTACAAACACATGTTTTATATTTGTATGTATTGAAAAAAAAAAACAGTTGCGGCCTCGTGCTAAGCAGAAGCCAAAATCTTTAAATTTACAGTGGTTTAACATACTCAATTTGTTACAAATGTTTGACACGGGAAAAATTTCCAGAGAAGAACTTGTTAAAAGATTTCATTTCCGTGTATTTTCTATTTTGCAAACACATATAATGTAGATATTACTTTTAATGACAGCATATCGCTAAGTCGACTTCTTTAAAGCAAAATAAAATAGTTTAAGCGATAAATTGTTAAGCGAAGTTTTCGAAAGTTTTAATAACAAAACTAATTAGAAAAATCTATTATCACTAATTATCGTTACCTTTTGTCTTTATTTATAATTTTATTTATTCATTAATTTTTTTATTTTTTTTTTATTTTTTTATTTTTATTAAATTTTATTTGATTTCAATGAAATAGTACAGTCCATGGCTATCAAATTTTGATTATTCAAAAAAATTAACCGATTAAAAGTTTATAACGCCAGCACAACACAGTGTTTTCTGTAGAGAAAATCTCTTTAAAAAACCTGAACGAATTTAATTGAAATCTGCTTTCAGTTTTTACTTGTCCAAACTAAATTGGACATATATTATTTTTTTTATTCATTTTTATCTAATTATAATAAATAAACAATTGTAAGTTGCTGAAACTGTAAACATATTTTTAAAACTATACTTACCATTGTTTATTTGCTATACATACCTTCTTTTAGATTTTAACCATTTATACTTACTTCTAAATAAAAACCTTTATACACTTACCCTTTGTATACTTACCTTTTTTACGTTGATTTTATAATATAACTTCCTTTAAAACCTTAAATAAACATATTTAATATTAAGAAAAAAAAATGTAAAGTTGCTCACACTGACATTTGAGTGTAAGTCTCAAAAGCTTTTTCCAATAAGATTTTTTATTTCAAAATGCCGAAGTTGTGGGTTTTTTAAAAGACTTATATTCATTCGTTTCTTAACTGGTGGTCAGTGCGGGCAACTCAACCCATAAAGTGAATTTATAAAACCCAAAAAAAGTAATAGCTCAAGTTAAGGTGAATAGTGAAAATAAAATACATTACATATTTGTTTATTGAAAAGAAATATTTATGAAATTTTCTTTTATTTCTTTTCCCCAACTTGCTCACTTATAATTTGCTCATTTCGAGCAAATTATAATAATAATCTAATTCTAGATTCCCATCAACCCACCTTAACGTTGACCACCAATAACTAAACAAAGGTGGTGCTGGCACATACAGCATCAATTTGTTCATGGTCCTTCGATTTTGCTGAACAAATTTAATAATTACTTAATGCAAAATTTATTATAAATTAAACATGTCCAAACTAAATTGGACATATATTATTTTTTTTATTCATTTTTATCTAATTATAATAAATAAACAATTGTAAGTTGCTGAAACTGTAAACATATTTTTAAAACTATACTTACCATTGTTTATTTGCTATACATACCTTCTTTTAGATTTTAACCATTTATACTTACTTCTAAATAAAAACCTTTATACACTTACCCTTTGTATACTTACCTTTTTTACGTTGATTTTATAATATAACTTCCTTTAAAACCTTAAATAAACATATTTAATATTAAGAAAAAAAAATGTAAAGTTGCTCACACTGACATTTGAGTGTAAGTCTCAAAAGCTTTTTCCAATAAGATTTTTTATTTCAAAATGCCGAAGTTGTGGGTTTTTTAAAAGACTTATATTCACTCGTTTCTTAACTGGTGGTCAGTGCGGGCAACTCAACCCATAAAGTGAATTTATAAAACCCAAAAAAAGTAATAGCTCAAGTTAAGGTGAATAGTGAAAATAAAATACATTACATATTTGTTTATTGAAAAGAAATATTTATGAAATTTTCTTTTATTTCTTTTCCCCAACTTGCTCACTTATAATTTGCTCATTTCGAGCAAATTATAATAATAATCTAATTCTAGATTCCCATCAACCCACCTTAACGTTGACCACCAATAACTAAACAAAGGTGGTGCTGGCACATACAGCATCAATTTGTTCATGGTCCTTTCGAAGCCTAAAGAAAAAAAGACATCTTGTTGAATTCTCATACGGAAAAAAAACGCAACATATACATAAGTACACCTTACACTCAATTGTAAAAAAGCAACACACAAGCCAGCAAAAGACAAAATCAGAAAGCAGCAAATTCTCTTAAAACCTACAGAAGAAAACAACAAAAAACTAGAAGAAAAAGAAGACAAAAGCAGCAGAATGAGGTAAAGTTCAACAGTTGAAAATAAAAACGGAGTGAGTAACACCTAAAATTGTGTAAAAATTGTGAATCCGACAATCAATTTATAAATCTGAATAAAATCAAAAAATTGTGTAGGAAATTTTTAATTGAATCGGAAAATTTAAAACACATACTTAAATTAAAAAGAAAAACGTATAAAATCACATACTTACATAATTATGTATGTACTTACCACGAATTTGTAAATAAAATAAAAAATCGTGTAAAGTGTATTTCATACTTACCAGAATAATAAAAGAAAAGAAGAAATTCTAAAAAGAAAAAACAAAAGTTTAAAACAAAATATAAAAATAAATAAAAATGCGCCAATTTCACATATAAATACATATGTATTTATTTATGTATGTACATGAGTTTATACAGAAGTTTACGTAGGTACATACATAACTCAAAAGTTCTAGAACTCGTGGATAATTTGGTAAAGAAAAAGCTAAAATTTAAAATAACAAAGAAATATGTGCATAAATTGTTAATACCGCTAGTTTCGAAAAATTTTTATTATAAATATTATCAATATACCGTTTCCAAAATTTTCCCGCTACATATATAGGTTATATACATACATATGTATGTACATATATACATATATTCGCAACACTCTAAATAATCATTCCTTTTGATTTGTGAAAAATAAATTCTCTCACAGAAAAAAAGGGGAAAATACAAAACAGAACAAATAGAAAGAAAAAAACCAAAAGTTGCAGAAGGCAATGATGTTTATGTTTAAATTTTTAAAACAAAAATTAATTTCAAATTAAAGTGTTAAATTAAAAAAAAAAAAAATTTATTTACATTTGGTATATAAACCAAATTACAGAAAGAAAACTAAATCTAATAATTAACTACTCTCGTTGCTAAAACTAAAAAACAACCACCAAATTTGGTTTGTGCTCTTTAATTCATATAACACAAGTGAGTAAAATAAAAGTTCTCAAAATAAAAGGAAAAAACACATCAAAACCAAGAGAAAACTTCCCTTTGATTTGGTTGCATATACAGCAAAGTAAGTTTCTCTTTAATATTTCTCGATCTACTCATCTTACATCTCTTAATAAGTTTATTTACCATTTACGTCAGTGTTGCCAGGGAAAGCCTAGAATAAGTTACGCTTTGTCTTCAAAAAGTTACAGGTTTTATTAAAAATTACATTGGGCAATTTTGTTAAATAATTGTAATTTATATAACATATGGTGAACAGTTTTATTCCATATTTTAAAAAAATAACAAGCAACACATTCATTTACTAAACCAAAATACCTAAAATATAAAAATTTAACAAAAATGAAAACTTAAGAATAATATAATTCACCCCAATGATTTTCATGAGTATTTAAGGACTCAATACTAATATTCTGTGAGGCATGTTCAAGTCATTCAATAAAATTACTTTAATTAGTGATTTTTTTTATATATAAATCCGTTTAAACTTTTTCTTGAAAGATTATTTCTATACTTTTGCGGTTATATTACTTTATTAGTGACAGTACCGAAAATTACAAATATTTGGCAAAATATTACGTAGAGCCTTTAAAAGTTTAAAAACAAAAAATGTAACCAAACGGCAACTCTGATCTACACTAATATTTTACACATCTACACAAATAAAATCGCTTACAGCTGCTCATCTGTTATATTTACAGTCCACTCTAAAAACAAAAGTATATGTATTGAGAAAAAACATACCACAATATAATCTATAATAATAAGTACAACACAAGTAAAACTAAGTTTTCACTCTTAACAGTAAATAAATAAATTTATTTGTTTTCATTAAGAAAAGAAAAAATGAAACAGGAAATACATATGAAGGAGCTAAATTAACACAGTAATAATAATAAATTTTGCTGAACAAATTTAATAATTACTTAATGCAAAATTTATTATAAATTAAACGTATAATAGAAAGAACACTACGTTTTACTTTTCCTGTTTAGTTGCTGACTCAAAATATTTGGAAATTAAGATAATTAAAAAAATAAATATTTAAAATTATAGAAACAAAAATTATTGCATTTAAAAATTCAATTCAATTAATAATATTTATTTCAATCAAATCCTTTATAATAAATTGTATTGTTTACCCAGCTCAATTTTGTAATGTTAACTTTATAATGTTACATATAAAAAAAAAAAATACTCTGATCCTAACTCTCATACCTTTTCTATTTTCATGAGTTACCTAGAATTCCGTGTCTAGTGCTTTTATTCTATAGCCCTATACATGAAATATAGAAAAGAAAAATTATTTATATCTAGCTCTTTATTAGCGCACTTAGTGCATACTCGCTAACTCATCATACGAAAACTTTACGCTAAACATTAATTATCTTTTATACCTGCCTTCCCTTTTAACTAGAACTAATATCTAGTGCTGTAACCCAACAGCCCCTTATTATATAGGTGTAGAAAGTCTAAGATAGAGCTCCATTTCAGTGAACATTCAGATTTGCTTGGTTTAAAAAACTTATAAATAGTTTATTTTCTATATAAAAATCAAAAATGCCTAACACATCCCGAGCTGATTATGACCCTACTCCAAAAGATCACTTTCAACTTGACTTTAAGCACTTAATGAAATTCTGCGAAAGGTTCAATGCAACCCCAGCAGAAGAGCACAGTGAGTCAATGTTAGAAATTAAATTAAAGGATTTAGATCAACGGTGGGCCAGAGTAGATGCCTCCTACGAAGGAATTATGTTATCTAGGCGCACTGAGATAACACCCGAATTTAGACAGGAATCCACTGAGCAATTTGAAGCTTGTACAGAAGCTTATTACCGCTGCTCATCCCAGATCCTGGATTTGCTGAAAATAATGCGCTTAGATAACCCCGGTAACCCTAGATTTCAGTCAACTTCTCGGTACTCCACACATCAAGTAGCTCCCGGCCAAACCTTTGTCCAAGAAAACTCAAGTGCCTGTATAAAATTACCCCCGTGTGACACAGAGATTTTTAAAGGCAGCTATGAGCAATGGCCCTCGTTTCGTGACATGTTCACGGCCGTGTACATTAACCACACAAAGCTCACCCCAGTCACGAAACTTTATCACCTTCGAAATAAAACGGAAGGTGAGGCAGGCGCCATAGTAAAGCGATATCCTTTATCGCATGATAATTTTGATCTTGCATGGGATGCACTCAGAACTCGTTATGAAAACAAGCGTGTCCTAGTCGATAATCAGATAAAGATTCTTTTTGATATCCCAGCGGCCAAGAATGAAGATAGTGAATCTATAAGACGAATTCAATCATCTGTTAATGATTCATTAGCGACACTGAGAACTCTTGGTGTCGAAGTGGAAAGCTGGGACCCGATTCTCATTCGCTTGATATCGACTAAACTTCCAGATTTAACTCTAGCGCTTTGGGAACAATCACTTACAAGTCCCCGTGAGCTTCCAAAGTGGAGCCAGATGTCACAATTTCTCATTGATAGGTATGAAGCAGTTGAACGACTCGCTAGTATAAAAACATCAAAAGATTGCTTTACGATCACAAACCCACCTAAATCAAAAATACAGACATATATGTCTCAAGAGAATTTGTACTCGCCTTCTTGTAAGTTGTGCAATGAAAATCACTCTCTTAGAATATGCCCTAAATTCCGTGCTTTCACCGTACAACAGAGAGTAGATTTTGTTTTTAAAAACAAGTTTTGTAACAACTGTTTAGCCTTATCCCATCTTAAAGCGAATTGTAGTAGCAAACATACTTGTCTCTATTGCAAAAAGCCCCATCACACCCTGTTACATATGAAACAAAAAGCTCAAAATTTCGAAAACACTAGGAATAGAGATAGCTCAACTGATATCACAGGGATTAAATCAAAATCTCTCACAGCAGATTCTCAAGTTGTAAGAGACGATGAACTTCCAAGCACATCACGGAAAATACAAGCCAATTGCTCTATGAGCAATGAAAATATTTTATTGCGTACGGCACTTGTACAGCTGGAACAAAGAGGAGAACTCTTTACAGTAAGAGCGTTAATTGACCCCGGGTCTCAACGGACATTCTTAACCGAAAGAGTGAGACAACGTCTTCAAATACCCTATCAGAAATCTCATTTCGAAATTATCGGTATCGGCGGTCAAAAGCATTCGGCGAGTAAAGAGTGCGAATTGGTTTTGTATGCAAGAAGACACGCTCTAAAAGTCAATATTAAAGCTATAATTTTGCCTAAGGTAACAAAATATCTTCCAGCTTACTCATTCGAAGTCCCTCATTCAATCGAACTAACTAAGTTAGATCTAGCAGACCCGAGCTTTAACAAAACGTCTCAAATAGATCTTGTCCTAGGCAGTGATTATGAGCATTTCATTAATCTTGAGGGTATTAAAAAGAATGTTTGCGGTAAAGCTTCTGCTTACAATACCATCTTCGGCTGGGTTCTCAGTGGTCCCATAAAATCTCAGACGATTCAAGCCTTCACAACATCAGTAGTTCCATCGGATAATATTGAACTCAGCAATATCTTGCGAAAATTTTGGGAACAGGAGGAAATACCTGAGATTCGGCCAAAATCACTCGAGGATGACCTGTGTGAACAATTTTATACACAAACGACCACACGAAATGAAGATGGTAGATATGTCGTACGACTACCATTTCAGGCTGAATATCCCGAAAAGGTCTTTTTAGGATCGTCTAGGTTTACAGCTTTGGCTCAGTACTCTAGCATAGAAAAGACCCTAGCCAAAGATCCCGAACTCTGGGCACAATATAATACAGTTCTGAATGAATATATTACCCTTGACCACATGAACGAAACCTCATCATACGAAATAATTTCTCATGGTAAATATAGCTCTTATTATTTACCACATCATGCAGTCGTTCGCCCAGACCATAAAACAACAAAAGTAAGGGTCGTTTTTAATGCCTCTAGAAAGTCAAAATCAAAATTCTCCCTTAATGACATTCTATACACGGGCCCCACTCTACAGAACGATTTGATATTGATTATAATCAATTGGAGAAAGTATCGGTATGTTTTTAGTGGCGATATCCAAAAAATGTATCGCCAAATATTAATACACCCTGCTGACAGATCTTTTCAACGTATTTTGTTCCAGCCTCAAAAAGATGGCCCCATAAAAGATTACGAGTTGAAAACTGTAACTTTTGGCGTCAACTGTGCCCCTTATCTCGCGATTCGAACCCTTTTGCAACTTGCAACCGATTATGAAACCTTATATCCCAAAGCAGCTTCCATCTTGCGCACAGAAACATATGTCGACGACGTACTAACGGGTGGCTATTCAGTAGAAGAAACCCTATCTGCTCAAAATCAACTCATAGAAGCTTTAAAATCAGCAGGGTTCCCATTAAAAAAGATAACTGCAAATAATCCACGATTACTTGCACAGTTCCCAAAGGAAGATCTTTATGATTTAGACTTTCTTCGCTTTCACCACACAAGTGATACAAAAACTCTTGGCATAAAATGGAATGCGCTCACTGACTCTTTCACCTACAATTTTTCTCCAATTGAGCAATCTGAAAAGATCACAAAGCGACAGATTCTCTCATCTATTGCAAAGCTATTTGATCCCGCTGGATGGCTAGCACCCATAGTCATTCGAGCGAAAATTCTCATGCAACAATTGTGGTTAGAAGGGTTAGATTGGGATGACAACATTTCTTCAGAATCCCTGCATAATTGGAACACACTTGTGAAAGATCTCATGCATATTGAAACAATTTCTATCCCACGTTGGGTTCAGTACACTCCTGCTGATACGATTCAGATTCATGGGTTTTCAGACGCATCCAAAGCAGCGTACTGTGCCACATTGTATATACGGTGTCAGACTAGTTCTCACAACTCGTTTACAAATTTGCTAATTGCAAAAAGCAAAGTTGCCCCACTACAGACAGTTTGTCTACCACGGTTAGAGCTTAATGGTGCGGTTCTGCTAGCAAAACTTGTAAAATATGTCGTCGCTTCTCTGAAATTTGATATAAGTCAAATAAACCTGTGGACCGATTCATCTATAGTGTTAGGTTGGCTATCAAAGCCATCGGTTTCATGGGAAACCTATGTGGCAAATCGAACTGCTCAAATCCATAGCTTGCTGTCTGACGCAATATGGCGACACGTCCCAACCCATGATAACCCAGCTGACTTAGGAACACGTGGTTGCAGACCTGAAGATCTTGCTCATAATCATCTTTGGTGGCATGGACCTTCATGGTTAAATAAACCTCCCTCAGAATGGCCGAAACGAAATCCTCTCAAAACGGTTGAATATCAAAAAAATGAAACTCAGTCCCTGCATACAGAAGTTCAGGAAACTGAAATTCTATGTAAATTCTCGTCATACAGCAGAGCCCTACGAGTTATATGCTATATCTTCCGATTTTTCAACAAATGCTTAAAAGACTCAAAGCGGAATTTAAAACATATTTCTTGTGATAGCGTATCCCAAACCGAAATGAAATTTGTTAAAAAGCGCCTTATTTCTCTTGCTCAAAGAATCTTCTATCAAGAAGAGTATAATATTTTATTAAACGGAAACACTCTACCCAACAAATGCTCTTTAAAGAACTTAAACCCGTTTCTTGATTCAGATTTTGTTCTGCGTGCTAACGGCCGATTAGCTCAGTCATATTTGCCATATGACGAACGCTTTCCCATGATATTACCCGGGAACTCACGATTCTGCCATTTATACCTTACCTTTTTGCACGAATTTCTAGCTCATGCCGAATGTAGCCAGATTTGTAGAATGGTGCAAGCAGAATTTTACATTTTCAGACTTAAACCCAAAGTCAAAGCTATAATACGCCACTGCAAGGTTTGTATTATTCACAAACAGCAATCGTGCTCGCAGATAATGGCGCCCTTACCCCCTGAGAGATGTAACTTGTCACCACCGTTCCACACAACTGGAATTGACTTTGCTGGACCGTTTGAGCTCAAAACTTCGTCCCTACGAAGATCAAGCACAATAAAAGGGTACGTTTGTGTATTTGTTTGTTTCAGCACTAAGGCAATACACTTAGAAGCGTGTTCTGATTTAACGTCTAATGCGTTCCAAGCTGCATTTGCTCGCTTCGTTGGGAGGCGGGGGCTCCCCCATAGGGTAATAACTGATAATGGCAGAAACTTTCTGGGTGCCAGTCGGACGTTTGAGCGAGAATTTTCTAAGTTCATTAAAACAGCAGCACAGGACGTAGCTCAAAAATATTTAACCCATGGGTTTGAGTGGAAATTTATACCTCCGCATTCACCACATATGGGCGGCTTATGGGAAGCCGCCGTTAAAAGTTTCAAATTTCATTTCAAAAGAATAGCAGGACTTCAAAAATTCAACTTCGAGGAATTCGCTACCCTTTTAGCTAGAATAGAAGGTGTTCTTAATTCGCGGCCAATCTCTGCACTCTCTGAAGACCCATCAGATTTAACAGCACTCACTCCAGGACATTTCTTAAGAGGTGCTCCCATAATGGCCTTCCCTGAGTTAGACTACCAGAATATTTCCCTGATTAACAGATGGGAAAAACTGAAGTCTATGCACCATCAGTTTTCTATACAATGGAAGGAAGATTACCTCAAATCCCTACACAAACGTTATAAATGGAAAGACTCCGCTCCTAATCTTCAGGTTGGAGCTCTTGTAGTAATAAAAGATGATTTACTACCACCTCAAGAATGGCGACTGGGTCGAGTGGAGAAAACATATCCAGGTCCGGATGGCAAAGTTCGTATCGCTGACATACGCATCGCATCAGGACTCATAACCCGGCCGATAGTCAAATTATGCTACCTTCCTTTTTTTAAAATTTAACACTCTTAGCTCTTACTATATTATTATATTTTACCTCTAATTTAATTAACCTTGCACATTATTTATTGCTAACGTTTCTCAGTTTTCTTTGTTTCATGTACCCAGGATTTGTAAATTTTTTCCCTCATAACAGATTACTCGTTCTAATGTTGTATTCTCTTTCTTTATATTATTAGACCAAATCGAAGACTTACCGCTACCCGTCCCAGTGAGATTCGTACGAAACGGTTTACACGTCGTAATCCCGAAATCTACAGATGCGTTTTATGCAAGACTTTTCACGGCTTAAGGCTCTGTAGAAAATTTCTCAATATGACGGTAAAAAGGAGGGAAGAGGTTGTGGAAAGACATCGCTGTTGTGAAAACTGTCTAGCTCGTAGTCACGATTTACGAGCCTGTGCCTCCACGAACACCTGCAACAAATGTGGCAAGTATCACCACACGCTTTTGCATCCTACTCCTCAATGTACTGCAAAAACGAAGAAACCTGTAAAAAAGAAACCATCGAACCAAACCCAACCAGAGACAACCATAGCGCACAAGAAGCCAATGCCAGCATTAAGTTTGCCATCAACATCAACCACCAACATCATCGCCGAGGCTATAAAATCATTGGCACAAGTGCTCTGTGTTGCCGATAAGACGGCATCTGTTGCCTAAGGCCAAGGCCGGCGGCATGTCCAAACTAAATTGGACATATATTATTTTTTTTATTCATTTTTATCTAATTATAATAAATAAACAATTGTAAGTTGCTGAAACTGTAAACATATTTTTAAAACTATACTTACCATTGTTTATTTGCTATACATACCTTCTTTTAGATTTTAACCATTTATACTTACTTCTAAATAAAAACCTTTATACACTTACCCTTTGTATACTTACCTTTTTTACGTTGATTTTATAATATAACTTCCTTTAAAACCTTAAATAAACATATTTAATATTAAGAAAAAAAAATGTAAAGTTGCTCACACTGACATTTGAGTGTAAGTCTCAAAAGCTTTTTCCAATAAGATTTTTTATTTCAAAATGCCGAAGTTGTGGGTTTTTTAAAAGACTTATATTCACTCGTTTCTTAACTGGTGGTCAGTGCGGGCAACTCAACCCATAAAGTGAATTTATAAAACCCAAAAAAAGTAATAGCTCAAGTTAAGGTGAATAGTGAAAATAAAATACATTACATATTTGTTTATTGAAAAGAAATATTTATGAAATTTTCTTTTATTTCTTTTCCCCAACTTGCTCACTTATAATTTGCTCATTTCGAGCAAATTATAATAATAATCTAATTCTAGATTCCCATCAACCCACCTTAACGTTGACCACCAATAACTAAACAAAGGTGGTGCTGGCACATACAGCATCAATTTGTTCAACTATTACATTTGGATTCTTTTAAAAGAGGTGTGGCAAATGCAGGGTATTTTGTCGCCATTATAGTGAACATTAGTCTTGATAGTTCAAAGTTATGTGAAATTTTTATAGAAACAACGTACCAACAAAACATAATATAAATCGTGCAGTTATTGATTTAGAAGGAAGAGAGTCTGTAAGTGGTAGACCCAATGACACCGGCGCATATGGTTTGAAGAGTGTCGAAATTTATTTTTTTCATGTTCACCGACTTGGATAATTTCTGATATTCTGTTGTCAGATTATGATTTCGTAATATTAGGCTGATATATTTATTATTTGCTGAAAATCAGAAGAGATTAAAGTTGACACTGAGCATAACTGGAGACACAGTGAAGCAAGGTATGGGCACAATAAACGATGGCAATACGGCAAGAAGGTTAGGTTAGGTCAGGCAGGCAGCCGTGTTGCCACAACCCACTTGGGTCCATTGATTGTTCCATTTGTGTTACCTGCTGTTAGAAGGGAGAGGGAAGAAGAAACAGAGAGAGAAGATTAGGGCAGGAATTGGAAGAAGAAAAAAAAAATAAAAATGGTGATGAAGAGATGAGAAAGACAGAGAGGGAAAGGCAGAAAGAACTGTGGGTTTAAGAATACGGAGAAGGTCCGAGAAAAATCCAGAGAAGAAACCGCTAAGTGAGACCAATCGACCAAAGTGTGCGATCATCCGCTGAATAGATTACGGTGTCTGGTTGTGGTCCAGTATACCACCCACTGTACCTTAACAAGGAACTAATCCTACCGGGACACATTAATAATATATCAGATAGGCCCTCATGGTACCACTGACCGAGATATCTCAGCCGTATACACCCCAGAGCAGGTCATTGGCAGAGGAGGTGTTCCACCGCCTCTTCTTCCTCCTCAGCCTGACAACTCCTGCAGAAGTCGTTAAAAAGGATACCCATTCTCAGTCTGACTGCCGTCCTCAGCGCCACCTTCTTCGCTAGAAGATCCACGGGCAGCCAGTTGAGCATGGCGAAAAGCGCCTTTGTGGGTGTTGATCTAATGGCCCCAGTCATTAAAATCGCCATAGTGTGCAGCATCTTCTCTACGATAGAGACATTCGCTTCAGAGTCCAGTACCTTTCACCTGACAAGAGCTCCGTAGAGCCAAATCGGCCTAATCGCCGCTTCAAGAAGCCAATTTACACCCCTTGGGTTGATGCCCCAGGTTTTTCCAATTGATACGGTAATAAGGTTTTTCGAAAATACTGCCAAAACTGTAGACGTAACTCGCATAAAAGAGGAATTAATACATAGATTTGAAATTATTTTGGCCGGAATAAATGGTAAAGCAGCGCTCGACACTAACAAATTTCTAAAATATATTGCATGGATAGTGCCAATTTGTTTGTTGATCTCCATGGCTGTTACTACATGCCTGCAACTGTGCATAAGATTTTGGTGAATGGTAGCAAAATTATAGCAAAAGCTATTCTCCCAATAGGTATGTCTCTATAAAAAGGACCTTATATATTGATTTCATTTTTATTTTTTATATTTTATTTGATAATATACCTGGTCCGAGGAAGCTCACGAAGCAAGGATAAAGACTATAAAGCTTATATATTACATCATTCGTGAAGAAGTTGTAATGCATTATCTTTTATTGTCTTCTATAAACAGATTTCGCTCAAAGCCGATAGTCAAGAAATTGGAGTACGATAACGATTTTAAAAAATTATTAAAAAACTACGCTTATATTACTTAATTATGGGCGGAAAATTGGGCGAATCAGATATATATTTTCAAGAGCCCATTCTACAATTATAATATTTGATTTTGATGAAAATTCAGTTGATGCACTAAAAATCAAGGGAGTTACGAGGGGTGCTATATATATTTCTGGCCTGGCAACACTGAGTGCTGCCAAGTGCAATCTGGCATTTCCATTGGAAAGTTTGTCATTTTTAATCGTACTCATAACGTTTTGACGTACGACCATTATTTGTGTTGTTAACAGTGACTTGAAAAAATTAATATAGAAAAAAATGGAATTAACTCGTGAACATTTTCGTGCCATCATTTTTCACAACTTTCGACGTGGATTATCACGACAAGAGTGCATTGATGAACTTAAATCTTTGTATGGCGATGAAGCACCATCCTATAGCACTGTGAAAAATTGGTATAATGAATTTAATCGTGGCCGAAGCTCGCTCAAAGACGAATTCCGTGAAGGTCGAACATTAATGCCGAGCGTGAACTCATAATGCAAGATCCACATGCGACATAACGAGAGATAGAGACATCCTTGGACATTTCTTCCACCAGCATACATTCGATACTGCATGAATACCTGGCCGAAAAAAAGGTTTGTTCTCGTTGGATCCCGCACAATTTGAAAGTCGCTCAAAAAAAGGCTCGTGTCGATTGGTGCAAAGAAATGTTGCAAAAATACGACTGCGGTGCTTCAAAAGACGTTTATAAGATCGTCATAGGCGACGAATCATGGTTCTATGCGTATGAGCCCGAAACGAAAGAACAATCGACCGTGTGGGTCTTAAAAGACGAGCAAAATCCAACGAAAGTTGTTCGTGGAAGAAGCACTTCGAAGCAAATGGTCGCCAAAACTGGTCATATGGCGACTGTTCCACTTGAGCAACGTAGGACCGTCACTTCTGAGTGGTATACTACAATTTGTTTGCCTAAAGTCATCGGAGAAATTCGAAGAACCAACAAGAGAAGACGAACCATTGTTCACCATGACAATGCGAGCTCTCACACATCGCCTCAAACCAGAGCGTTTTTGACCGGCCAAAACGTTGGCACCTAATGACTTCTTCTTTTTTCCGCACATCAAGAAAAAAATGCGTGGTCAACGATTTTCATCGCCAGAAGAAGCTGTTGAAGTGTTCAAAAACGATGTTTTAGAGGTGTCTCAATCGGAGTGGAAAAGGTGCTTCGACAACTGGTATGAGCGCATGCAAAAGTGTATAACTCATGCTGGAGAATACTTTGAAAAACAATAAAACCATTTTTGATTATAAATATTCTCATTTTCACTATTAGGCCAGAAATATATAGAGCAGCCCTCGTATGCTACTTTTTCAATACAAGTCGTATGGGAAGTGGGCGTAAAAGTGGGCGTTTATTTTTCAAATTTCAAACAAATGATTCTAAGTGATAGTGCTATGATTGACAACTTTTTGGGCTTGATTAACAAGTGGAATCAACAAGACTTTGCCACATCGCAGACAGCCAGAATTACAATGGAAACAAGGAAAGTACTATACCTTCCGGCCGAAAGGTGTTTCATTACTGTGTACTGTATTTTCTATTTGGTGGAGGCCATAAATTTGAAATTTACTTAAGTTACTTAATTACATAAAATTTACAAAGTATAATAATTTAAAAAACTTTTACGAAAATTGCTTCCTTAAAAAATCTTACAAATTACCACTTTTATTTATTGCTTTTTATACATCACATAAAACATGAAAAAAAAATAGAAAAGTGAAATTGTTTTTTAATAAAATTAATTAACTTAAAGCAATGTTATCCTGACTGTAAGGAGAACACAACAAATTTTGTGTGTTGATTGTAATAAAATATGTAATATAATCTATATTTATAAATATATTTGCCACTCACCCTAATAAAATCTTTACGTAGTAGAAATGAACTCAAAGCGGTATTTTTTTATTATTTATTATAAAGTCTATTCGAAGAGAGGAAACATATTTTATTAAAGAATAAGACTAACGATTTTAAAACAAATTTAAAATTTCTTTTTAACACACTGTATGTGCCGAAACTATTTAGTTTTTATTGACACGTGTAAATAAGCGTGTGTGCGTGCAGTTTTTTCTTCAAAAAGTTACAAAAAAAAAACAAAAAATTTTGCTGTGCAACATTAAATTAAGCAAATTACTGATTGCATTTGTGGCTGGATTTTTTTGCTTCATAATATGCTGCCGCTTTGAAAGTAACTTTTTTTGTCGCATTGGCTGCTGTTGAGTAGCAACAAACTAACATGCAACGTTACTAATATTTTTGCTTTGTGTTTCACTGCATGTATTTAGGTTTTTTTATGGTCCAAGTTATTATTTTATGAGCAAAGTGTCCATCGTGGCATTAATTTGGAAAACGCTTTTTTTTTATTCGAGTTAATTTTACTCGAAATATGTTTGAGCGGATTAACATTGAAAAATACATATATTTTATTATGAATTTGGCTGAAGTTAAATGTGTTTTTTCTATACTGACAAAAGTTTTTTTAGCTGCTCTTAATTTTAACTTTGCGTCTGAATGTGATGTTCACTGGAAAAAGTAAAAAAATTTGGACGGCTGTAATTTACATACATTTGTACCCTACATTGGATTTTAAAATGTTAGCTATCTGATGTGTCCCATGACTTTTATTATCTGTTTTCTATAGTCAAATGAATAAAAACAAAATTTTATAAATTAATAAAAAAAAAATAGTTGAAGTTTTCAATTTTTTAAAGTTTTTGGACGTCATTGAAACTTTCATACTTTTTTTTTGGAAAGATGGCATGAATGCTCAACTCAGAATAAACAAATTTCATGTTATGGCTCCTTTGTAGCAAAGGCTTCATTAAACAAGAAGCAAGATAAAGACAGATTTTTTCTTCTAAGTTTAAAAGTTTAAAACCACAGATATTGATTATAGCAAGAGATTTAAAATCTGCAAAAAAGACCACGAAGGTTATTCTATTTTATTCTACTTTATTCTTTCTATCTTATTCTAATCTATTCATGGGCTCAACTATTATCTTTTCATCAGGATAAACGCACAATTATTTTCTCACCCATCTAATCTTATCTTGTTTGTTGTTTCCTGCTTGAGAAATAATTTAAGATATATTATTTTTTTATTTTTTTTGTTCTTAGAAAGGCAAAATTTCGGTGCTTGAAAATATGGTTTTATTCGAGTTCTCGCCGACTTAATTCTTCGATATAAAATATAAATTAATATAACTTTTTTTTTAGCATGTTGTTGTATTTTTTTATATTTTTCCAACTTTTGTTGTTCATAATTTGCTGCATGCTTCGGTAACATTGTCTCTTTACTTTTGTGTTTGTTTGTTGAATGCTGCAGTGGCATTAAATTAAGCCCAATTTTTTACCTTTTTGATATACAGCTTGCGGATTGCAGATGTTTAAAAATAATAATACAAAATTGTAAGTTAAAAACGCAAAGGCTTTGTTGTATATTCCATTATTTAAATGACCACAAAACTTTATCAATTTCTTTTTTTTTTTTTTTTTGGTGTAATAAGTTTAAGTTGTTGTGCGTTTTTAAAATATTTTGTGGCTTAAAATTTCTGTGCATGTTTAACAAATTATACTTTTATTTTTAATATTTAAAGTTGCGGGTTGTCACTAGATTATCTACTTTCGAGCAATTTTTTATGATTTAATAACGCATTTTCACATGCTGAAATCGTAATTTTATTATGCGATTTCTGAAAATTCCCAAGGTTTTTTTTCACCAAAATTTATTTCCCTTGATTTTAAATATGAGAGGTTAAATTTTTAAAAATAATACTTTTGATTTTTTTTTTTATTCAAAAAGACAAGTCTTCTGTATGCATATTCGTTTTGCCTTCAAAAATATCAAAGTTTGAGAATTACTGAATGAATTTTATCAACATAGTAAAACAACACCGATGAGGAAAACCTGCCCACTTTAAACTTTTGGAATAGGTCAGTTAGCCACTTTTGGCGGCTAAAGGGACAAAGTACGAGATCAGCAAACGTCTTATGCTCTAAGTAAAATCCGAAAGGTTTGGCATGTAGCACCGCCTTTTCGAAACCATATGTCGAACACAGAACACATCGAACTATGGCAGAGAGAAATCTGCTTTAATGCCTAGATATTGAGAACTGGTAACAGTCACTTCTCCAACAGTCAAATATACAGTAGCTAAAAAAATGAATACTCAGCTACAATTTCGAAACCTAACAAATTTGATACCGTAAAAAGTTGGAAATGTTTTTCATCAAAAAGATTAACTAAGCAACAAATTCAACAAGAAGAAAAAATAAAAATTTTAAGTACAGGCAACCCTCCTATAACACGGTAGTTAGGTTCCTAGAAAATGCCGTGTTGTGTGAAACCGTGTTGCATGAGACCCAGAGCTAGTGCAAAAAGGGGGGTTACGTTCCAAAAACTTATTAAAAACAAATATTTTTCTTAATTCGACATAAACAAGGTAATTTTTATTAAAAATATAAATGTATGTACAACACAAAGTATAAAAAAAATATTTTAACCTAACGCAACCATAATTTAATGAATTTACTCGTCGTCACTGCTCAGTATAATCAACCGAGAACGTTTTTTCGGTGGAACGACATCGCCTTCACTTTCTGAACTTTTTTCGTTATTTAAAGTTTTTGTATGTTTTCCCCTCTTAAAAAAATCTGTAATGGAACTTTGCTTGCTGGTTCTTGTTAGATCATTGTAAATTTCCCGGTATGGAGCTAAACAGTTTTGCAGCTCCCTTTTGAATTTTCGACTTCTTTCCGTCGAAGGGTCTTCATTCAAGAAAAATGATTCCAGATTTTCCGCTAAGCATAGGCCTTCTTGTAATTTTTTTAATGTTAAATTCTTGACTGCACAATCTTCGTCAGAGCTAGCGTCCTCAAAATCGATTTGATTTGCATCTAGGGATGCCATTTCAATTAATTCCGCTTCGTCAACTTCTTCTTCCACTAATAAACCTTCAATGTCTTTGGAAGCCATATCCACAAAACCTTCGCCTCCGATTGATTTAGCGACTTCTAATATCGCACCAATTTCATTTTCTAATGTTTCACGTATGTTTTCCGTTTCAATTGCAGAGGGCCATATCTTCTTCCAACACGCATTTAATATTGATGTTTTTATTTCATTCAGTGACAAAGATATGATATCGATGCAGTGCTTGATGGAAAATTTCTTCCATGCTTCCATTACGCTAATTGATTGCGAATCGGTTGCGTCTAAAATCCACTGTAACGATCTTCTTATGTAATATGTTTTAAAGGTGTAAATAATACCTTGATCCAGTGGTTGGAGCAACGAAGTAGTGTTCGGTGGTAAGAACATTATTTTGATGTTGGGATGTGTTAAATCTTGTGGGTGGCATGGAGCATTATCTAATAGCAACAGCGCCTTGCAGCTCAAATTTTTTCGCTTTAAATACCGCTCAACGCTTGGCACAAAACAACTCAAAAACCAATCTCTAAATAAATGTCCTGTTACCCAAGCTCTCGAATTTGCTGTCCAGTATACCGGCAAGGTGTTTTTATTCACGTTTTTTAGTGCACGAGGATTCAAAGATCTGTACACTAGCATCGGTTTTGTCATGAAGTCCCCCGATGCATTACTGCACAAAAGGAGCGTTAAACGATCTTTGGACACCTTTAATCCGGGAGCAGTTTTTTCTGTCTTCGATATGAAAGTTTTACTGGGCATTTTTTTTCCACCAAAGCCCAGTTTCGTCGGCATTGAAAACTTGATCTGCTGTGTATCCTTGCTCGGCTATAATGTTTTGAATTTTTTCTGGATAAGATTTGAATCTTTACTTCCAAAGAAATGAATTTTATCTTGAACGTTGTTTTATCTTTACCTGACATTGCTTGGGGCTGAAGCTTAATGTCTTAAAGATAAAAAAATTGTTCTTTAACACACCGTGGAGCGACGTAGACTACCGAGTAGCAGCGTGAGACACTTTTGTTTTCAGGCTACGGAGATGAAAGTAAAGAACGTACGAAAACCACACGGAAAACTGACTGACTGACTCTTCGAGGAAAAAACAGAACTATCGTAGGCGTTGCCTAATTATTAAGCAGCAATCGTGTGTTCCCACCCTAACTGGGCGTACCCCAATGTCCTACGGGGGACATAGGGCCCGATAAAAGGAACAACCGTCTTGCTCTTCCAGCAATTTGGAAGTGACATCGTGCACGTGGCTCGCAGAGCCGCGTCGGGCACTTTACCCGGTCGTAAATTAGTCTAAGGCTAAGACCGCACGGAAAACTCTTATACTAAACAGTCTCCGTTGGTGAACGTCTCAAGTGCTGGTCCATGCCTTGGGATACCTAATACGCATCAGACCTACATACATTTCCGCAACGATGTATCTTTAGGACAGCAAGCCTCACCGCGGCTGTATAAGTACATACAGTGTTGTATGTACAAAGGATTTGCAGTTTTCTCAATGCGTTATAGCGAAAACGTGTTGTAGGATACCGTGTTGTAGGAGGTTTCCCGCAATTTACGAATCGTGTTATAGCGAAACCGTGTTATAAGATACCGTGTTAGAGGAGGGCTACCTGTATATAAAAAAATTGGCTGACTAGCTGGAAGATTGGTAATAGTAATAGAACAGATAAATAATGTAGCATTCGGCAAGACTATCATTGAAAATAAAAATATCATGTCGCACCTGTTCAGTTTTTCACTTTTGTTAAAAAACGATATATATTGATCAACTCTAACTGTAAATTCTTCTAATTTTTTTTACTACTCTTTCTTTAAAAACAAAAAAAAAAAAAACAGTTATGTGGCTCACCATGTCTTCTGAGTACCTACTTTTGCATCAACAAAACAGATATATTTTTAGTTGTACTTCACGTTTTAACAAAACAATAAGAAATCGAGTGTTATATTAAAATTAACAAATTATTTTTACGAGGCCATAATTTTTTTATTATATTCCTTTAATATTATAAACAGCTTTTTGTCTGAACCCAGCAAAAAGTTAGACATTACCTTAAGAAGTACTTGCATTTTATAATGACTTATTTTGTGATTGCCATTTTTTGTTACTCGCTTACAAAACACATTACTTCAGTTCGCAAAGAAGGAATTAGTAATGGAACTAGTTCTTTAAGTTAAAAGAGAACATCTTAAAATATATACTGATGATCGTCATAGTTTCCTGCAATAATCAATGCAATCGATTCTCAGGAATTGATTATAAAAGTCTCATGCCTTGAGGCAGCAAACCGGCTGCCCTGGGTTCAACCCTTGCGGCAGTCAAAGAAAAAAAATGTTTTTTTCTGTTTAATGGTTTGTATAATATTCAGATCTAAAATTTAAACATGCAGCCTCCTTCGCCAGTTCTTCTTCATAGCATATTCGCCGGCGAAGTAAAATAATTAATAAAATGGCTATATCTATCTCCTTTCACCACCTGTCTTCTATCTCATCTATCCCTTTCCTAAAGAATATAGTACGGTTACAAACTAATAGGTATTAATGCCTGAAGTGCTACTTCTCTTAAAAAAAAAAAAAACTTAATAGGTTGGTAATCTAGCTCGGAAATACCTCCGCCAAAAATGCTTAATTCCCTACTCTATTACCTTTTTAAAAATTTTTCGCTAGGAAGTAGTAAATTTTTATTTTTAAATTCCGAAAAATTAATGCAAGGGCAAAATATGCATCCGTCTCTAAAATTTCGTATTTCAGACCTATGTTGACTTTTGTTTTTTTGTTTTGCTGCAATGATATGAAAAAATGGCTTTTAAAAAAATAAATAATATATATTCGACTTAACGGGTATTAAAATTTTAAAGTTTTTTTATCACCAAATTTTATGTAAAAATCTTAAATTCGTTGCTAATCCGGCGATAAGCAGAAAAAAATTAAACGTATGTGATTCTTGTTGAAGAGAAAAATTTTGCTGGGTTTAAAAAGCAAAGGACGCTGATGACGGATGTAGCGATACAGGAAATGCTATATTACATTCTACTGGTTTCTTATTTTTTTCTGCTTTCTTTTAAAAAGCATAAAAAAATTTTGTAAATATTTCTACTTTATTAATAAAAAAAAAACCTTAGGCATTAAAATAAGCATGAACTTAGGTCGGGTTGAACTTATAGTTAGTCATATCATATATTCCGCACGTAATGGTTTTCAATTCGTATTAACCATTCCGATTGATTATGTTTTTTGCTAGAAAATGCTGGTTCTTCACTATTTAATTGCAAATTGGCAACATTGGTTGCATCAAAGTAGCAAGGAAACATAAAAAAGTTGACTAAAAATCGCAAAAAAATAAACTTTGTACAAACGGTTTCATTCGAAAAAAATGTTTCTTGTTTCATTTTCTAAAGAACAACTTGAGGAATTGAAACCACTTTCGATCGAAAGTGAGTACTGTGAGATACCTAAATAATATTTAAAAAAACTTAAAAAATATACAAAAGCTCTTTCTTGAATTTTTTGATTCATTGACTCGATTTTAATTAATAGTTTATATCTTTCTACAAGATGCCGCCAAGCTCAAGCTTGGTCTACTTATAATGCCCCAATGCCCTGAGTATAACAGCAGATTATTAACCCGTATTCTGTTTTAGCTTGTGACCATGATAAAAGAATATAAGTATCAGATAATTAAGATAAATACGATGCAGATAAAAACAAGAGCGTAGTAAAGGGCTTCTAACATGTTTTTTTAATTAAAAGGATTGGATGTCAACTAACTGGAAGGATTTACTTACCTAAATTTTAATTATTTAACGCCTCTGACGATGTTTCTTTTAACCTTGCAAGAACAGAATTAATAAAATTAAAATTTTCAATTCTTTTATGAAAAATAAAACAAGACAATAAATAATATTCTTAAGCGCATTACATCTTTATTAATTATTATTAAATAAATGTATGTACGTATATATGTATTTATATACAGACACATTTTTTCTTGGTTGTTTTACTGTTTGTTTTTTTACTTTGGTTTTATAATTTACTTCTATCACTAATTAGGTTAAATAAATCGATATTATACTTAAGTATTTATAAAATAATTCTGAGTTAATTTATCATTTTCATTGATACTTTCATTGTAATTGCAACAGTTTCCTTTTTTTTTATTGTGTTTATTTTATTTTGTCAATTATTCTACAAACGTTAAATGGTATCATATTACTATTAATAGACTTACAAATTTGTTAGTAGTAAATGATTTGTTAATGACTTTAAAAAAACTGCAAAAAATAAATGTTGATTAATAGCTGATAATAAAATGCTACAGTTTTCTGTTTATTGCAAAAATAATCAACCATTTTAGAATCAAGTAGAAAACTAAAAATTTTAAGTAATTTTTTAATTGAAGTATGTATTGGTTTAAGATATTTTGCTTTTAACAATACAAAGCCAAATTATTCCAGTAATCATGCTTAAAAAATCATTAAGAAAATCTCCATCGTACCGAATACCCGTCGATAGTACGCGTCTAACGATTATTGCATATTAACTGAAAGTGTAAACATTCAAAAGAAATGCGTCAGAAGATTGGCACATTTTTTTAAATAAATATGTCTACGTTTTCACAGGTCGATCATCAGATACAATTTATCATAACAATAAAAATACAAATTGTTTTCGGTGAGTATAGAGACTTCTCAACAGAATTATTATATTGTTACGAATAAAAGATCTGCAAATCCCTGTTGTTGCTATCCGTATGAGCGTGGTGAATAAGTTAATTCAACTAATGGTGTGTGTATAGAATAAAAACCACAATTAGCTAACAAAAGCTGAGCAGCCGCAATGGCTGCGTTGGTAGAGGTGCGTACTGCAAAACAAGGGGTCCTGAGTTCGATACCACATTCGGACATGCGTGCAACGAAAAAATAATAATTGTTATAATGCAATTAAAATTAATTAACAGCAGTACAAACCTCCCGAGAGGCAAAAGACAATTATTCTGTGAAGCCATGGCAGACTATTTAGTGGAGACCACCAATTTAATAAAAGGAGTAACAGATAATTGTCAAGAAGCCCTTTAGTATAATAAAAAGTAAGAGCAATAGCGGTTTGCGCGGGGAAGTGTAACAGCATAACAACAGTGTATGGCAGACGTGTGTTGTGGCTACTGGATTAAAGGAGATGACTGGCTTGGATAAAAGGAGTAGTGGAGATGTCTGTGGATGGTTAAGGTTACTAAACAAGGCATCGAGTAGTTCATGTCTCGCCGGAGTAACACAGATGGCTGCGTTTGTAGTAATAACGCATGTTTAGTAAACACAAGATCAAGGGTTCACAAGACCGGTAGGATCAAGAAGTATAGCCAGAGAAAGCCATAAAATTTGAATACAGAATAATGAGCCACAGTGGTATTTGCAATCAAAAGAATTCGTACGTTTGTTCTAATAAGGGAAAAACGTAACAATATTATATTATTATTAAAGGTCTTTTACAAAAATTGTAAAATAACACGCGTTTTTATGTTTTTTCCTTTCTGCATCAGGTTAATTGGAAGCCTTAATACAGACGTAAAAAATAAACCGAGCGCAATTGTGTTTTGATCACAAAAGCGAAAAATTTTTACACAAGTTACTAACATTTTTCTAAAGCAATTGCATGTTCTTATTTATTAAATTATTTCTTTGTGATCTACATGAAATCATGCCTGATGCCTTCAAAATATTTATGATCTAAAACAAACACAACTTTATGATATTCAACAGGATTTTCTTTCAGCACATATTATAATACGTCCGCCCACCATTAAGGTTTTTTATTTATTTTTAGACTGATAGATAATTAAATTTTTAATTGAATTGATTATTTATTTAATTAGAAAATTATTGACTTCTTTTTTAATTGAATATATGTATAACTGAATCAATTGATTATTTGATTAAAAGATTTTATAAAATTATGTTTGCTATTTGCATACAAATTTTCGTGCCTTAGTTTATGAAACAAGAGATGCCACGTAAGTAAGACCCGCAACAAGAGTGTTTGGGAATGTGATTTGTATAACCTTGACTTCTTCACTTCAGATAGACATGCCAATCTATGATTAAAAAAAAACTAAAGATAAATATGTAGAAGTTGCTTTCTATATAAAGATAATGAGATCGAAATGAAAGAAATAGCTTGCTTAGCGTGGACTACGTGTGAATAAAAGACTTAACCACAAAATAACTGTTGCATTGATTTTTATTGCCTGTTTATTATAATGCTTTAGAACAAAAATAATACTTTTATTTTTTGTTTTCAACAAATTATAAAGCATTTAGGAATTCGCCTATGCCTTAATATTTTATTAGTTTTTTTTGCAAATTATTTATAATTATTATATATTTTTTACTCATTATAATTATTTAATATTTAAATGGTTACGTTCATTTATTCATTGAGCAAATTTTTTTCTTTCTTTTTTACTTTAGTTTTTTTTTTTTTTTTGTTTATAAGGTTGCAATTTTTTTTTTATTTTATTTTAAGGTATTTTTTTTATTTTACTTAGATTAAAAAAAAAGAAATTATTTGGTTTTAATTATTTTCTTCTGTAATAGTTTTATGTTACAAATTCTCATTTCTTTGGTAAACTGTTAATGTTGATTAAGCACTTTATTTATTGTCGTTTAAATAACAACCGATTAAAAAACGTGAAATAAAAAAAAATGTTCTAATTTATATCGGAACTACGAAAAAAACAATGTTTATATTATTTGAATTTCTAAAAAAAATCTATAATGTATGAATTCCTAAATAAATCTTTACACCAACAATATTTTATATGGTATTTGAAATTGTTTCAATTAAAAACTGTATAACTCGTTATTTATGAAGCATACCCATGTGCAAATGTTCATTACTAAACATACGATCAAAAAATATTTCTGTGAAAATAGGAATTATAGCTTCATTAATTTAAAATTTAATACGAAAAAGGTTTTTTGTAATTTTCAAAAAAATTTTGATGAAGTCATTCTGTTTCTTAATATATTTGCAAAGAGTTTTTTCTAATTTTACACTAAGAATCTTTTCGTATATCTCTGTAAACAATGTTTTGTAGGACATCGCTGAACTTTTTAGGTATTAGCACGAAAACTGGGGATGTGATAGAGCTAAACCCTGCATCAGAGCATCGTAAGGCGCGTAGCACTCTGTAGGGTTGTATAGGAAAAACAATATTCCACATAAAGCCTTTAGTTTATAGGATTACTAGCACGAGGATACAGAACAGTTTTAACAAATAAATCCACTATCAATTTGAGATAGTCCCAAGCTTTATTTTTTAAAGAGCAACCATCTTTTGTACAGAATTTTAATAAATTTCTTACATCTTTGAACAAATTAAACATTAATGGCCTAACGACTTGTAGAAAACAGGGAAAGTACAACGTGTTTAAAGAAGAGCGGCTTTAGAAATGCAGCGAAACCAGGTACCTGGATTACAATAGAATTGATTCACAACACTGTCGTTTACATTGTTCCGAAAATAGCTAATGATCTATTAAGGGGATCTTAGAATATTCAAGGAATCGTTTTATATAAAACGCTACACGGAGTATAGAACGAAATCACTGGAACATACACTTTGTGAATGTATTTAACTATGGTCATATAAAACTTAATTGCGAGATGAGGCATTTGTAAACAAAGTTGCCGCTTCAATAAATTTTATAGGCCGCAGAGATCCAACTAATTTTATTATAAATATTCGGTTGGTTTTTATGACCTCCTATCGAACACTTTTTGGAACATTTTTGCGGTGATATTATAAGGAGGAGTAAAAAATCCATGAAATAAAAAAAATAGGCGCAGCCACATTCTTTATTAAGCAAAAAATATCCAACGAGTCAAAAATGAGACACTGCAGCTTTATATTCTCTTTAATTATCCCGTTAAGTTTCTCTCGAGGATCAATTTGTTTTTTGTTCAAATTAATGACACCGTTACGCATACGAACATATTTCGTACATGGAACTGTTTTGATATGCATCAGTTCTGGTGTCGCATGCTACCAAATAATTAATAGGTTCCGCCGCTTACACGGGAGAATTTCTAAAGGTGTTGTCTTAGTATCCTTTTTGTATAATCAATAAAACAAGCATTTAAAAATGACTGATATGGGCTGAAATTAAATTTTCCCATTATGAATATCTAAAATAATTTTATCAGCTAAAAGTTAACAAAACACTTTTTTTTAAGTCTTTTATAGCAGAGTATCAAGTATTTTAAATCTCAGAATAATGTGAAAAAAAATTATTAGTAAATGTTATAATAATATTTTTGTTTTGGTAACTTAGAAAACTGCAAAAAACAGATAAAACTTTAATAAAATAACTGATTACTAAATAAAATAATATTCAGTCTTTGGCTTTCTCATAACAATTTGGTATCATGTTTTGGGCTAAAAACTGCATTCAAAATAAAAAATAAAAAATAACTAAAAACAAATTAAATAATAAATATTTTACATATGAAATGCTCTTACGAAGATAATAGTGATTGAACTATTTTGTTGCAAATTTTATTTTATGAAATACCCAAATCATGAAACAAATGCTGCTTTAGAACTTCACCTTCTTCTTCAAGCTTTTGAGCAACGACAGTATTGACCAGGTTAAAGGCAATTGCGAATAGAGTAAACGATGCATAGACACCAAACGCAAGCCAACGTATTAAATTCGATTCAGTTTTATGTTCAAAATTTCTTAATACTAAAAGTCCAATGGTGAAACCGGCTAGAGATCCAGTCAAATGTGCAATATACGACACAGAAGGTATTATATCGAGAGAGTCTTCATTAATTAGTTTACTATAGAATGCGTAGCCTGTATCACATAAAACTGGAATTCAAAACAAATTTGTTACGCCACAAGCACTTATGAATTTAATTTTTTGTTAAACTTACCAAATATTAATACGGCCAAGAGATGGATGACACCGTTACGCATTTGTCCAAAATTAATCATAACATTCGCCAATTGTGCTGCCAGCAGCGCATAAACACCACCACTTGCTCCTACTAAATACACTTCAGAATCAATGACACTAGTTCCCAGTGAACCGGCTAAAACACCGGCTAAATAAATGATCGCAATACGTGCGAAGCCATGTACCATTTCCAAAGGCAAACCATAGATCAGTTGAATGATGACATTGAAACTTAAATGAAACCAATTTGCATGCAAAACCATGTATGTTAGAAAACGCCATATCTGAAGACGACGATCTGGCCGATAAATTAAAAGTGATTCAATTGGTATGCTGGTGCTGTTTAACTCCGTTTGCAGTCCTACTATTACGTAATCGTACATAAAAACACCAATCTGTAAACAGAGTCATAAAATATAAAATATATAATTTTAAGTTAAGTTGAACAGTTTAAAATTGTTGTGCACAATAGAAATAAATTTAGTGCAATAAATGAAGCAATTTATTTTTTTTCTTTCGAAAATACTTAAACAAAATTGTACAACACAGTTAACCCAAATTTTTTTTAACACAAACGTATAACGTTTTCAAATAGCCACAGCAAAATAGAAAAAGCATAAAATAACCCAGAGATGACATTAAATAAATATCGATTAGTGCAGACTTTAGGGCGACAACCCCACACTCGTAAAATCAAGTGTACGTTATATTTTGTGTTGCAAAAGTTCAATATTCTCTAAATTATTAATGTACCAAGCATATTTTCGTCATGCTATAAAAATGTTAGCAATAAAAAACAAATTGTTTCTCAATTTTCTTGCCATTATTTTTTTCACACGCATTCCGCACAGGATTTGAAAATCTCAATTTTTAGACTTTTCTTTAAATGTTTTTAATTCCAATTTCAATAAATTGTAACTGAATCAATAAACGAAATGCTTAAGAATACAAAACTCAATTTTAATCTAAATCTATAGTATTTAGAATAATTATTTTTTTCTTTTCAGGAATATGGTCTGCGCTGCGGTTCGAATTAACTAAGTTAAGACCAATCGCTATCCAGTAAAAAATTTAAGAAAAGGTAATCGAGTGTAGAGTTAATCATTTTTGGCGAAAGGACTTTCCAACTAGATTACGAACCTATTAATTAAAACAAGGCATGAGACTTTTATAACCAATTACTAAAAATAGACAGCATTGATTATTGCAGGAAATAATGAAGATTTTTGGTTCGTATTTTAGGGTATTCTCTTTTATCTAAAAGAACTGGTTTAATTTATACTTCATTTTTTTCAAACTAATGTAATGTATTTTGCAAGCGAGTAACAACAAATTGCAATCACGGTAGTTTCAAATTTTTACTGGGTTTCTAAACATAATATTAAGTCCCAAATTTCTAATTTTATTTTACGGTATTCGTTACTAATTCATAAACAAAGCGTTTTCGGCAAAATTATAGCAATTCGTTAGTATTACTCGAATAAATTAAAACTATTTGATACAAATTGAGTTTGAATGAAGCATGTATTTGGTATAAACGACAACAATTTCTTCGTATAATGGGAAGCAATCGCGCTTAGGATGGTAAGTTCAGGGAATGCGCAGTCTTCAATACGCATTACGCTTTTTTAAAAATTGAAACAAATTAATGTTAAACCTATGCATTTGTGGCAATACTCAGCTTTTGTTTTTCGAGAAACAATGAGTAGGGTCGACACCTGGATATAGTTCAATTTTCTTCGAATTGGTTTATCAAAAATTACAGTTATGGGGTTCGGTGTGTTACCTAAATAATTCATATCACATAAATAAACCATCTTCAAATTTAAATTTTACTATCTAACGTCTGCAATTTCTGAACCGCCACGATAAATGCAACAAATGCTAAAAATAGACGTAGCGGTCCAGAAAGTGCAGCATTACATTCTGCTGGCCTTTAATTTTTCTTGTTTTCTTTTGAAATCGTCCGTATAAATTTGTGAAATAATTTTTCTTTCTAAAAAAAGGTTTTTAGAAATTAAAATAAATGCACTAAAGCCAAAACTAAATTCGGTACATTTAGAAAATTATTTTTTCGTGTGTTAACTACTTCGTACAACTTTATTATGCTAAACTATGTTGGTGCAGCTTCTTATATTCCTACCAATTAAGTTTTTTGGGAGAAGCTATTACTATTTCAGAGATAGAGGCCTTTGGGAACGCATACCTAAAAAGGAGAATCCAGAATTAGTCTCCGCTATAAAGTTGTGCGTTGTAAAGATAAATGTTTATCAAAATACTGATCTTCTTAGAATAAAGTAGAATAAAAATAAAAATTACCATTTTGGCAAAAGAAAAATTTAATTAAAAAAAACATTTTTTTTTGTATTTATGGAATCATAAAACTGAACGATGGTGCTCTTTTGGGATACCATGTAGCTGTAATTGTCTACCATTATGTAATGCCGATTATGTTCACTTCTAAGATTCTTTCTTTTTTTGAAACAATTTACATTAAAGCGTACGAAAATTTGATAAAGAAGGGCTATCATGCAGTAAGAATAAAATTCTAGCTTTCAGTCGGTGAACATTTATCTAAGACTTTAAACAAACCAAGAAACATATTTGAAATACAGAAATTTACAAGAACTTTTAACTAAATGATAGTAAACTAACTTGTTACAGTATGAACACTTGAGCATTTAATGTGCCCTATCATAAACGTAACTATGAGGAGGGAGATTAATGGCTTGTATGTGTGTGTTATTTGATAAACAAATGTCTGGGGTAAGTCTCCCCTAATCTGTTTTTCGATTTTGTTTTGTCTATTATGCCATTTATTTGAAAAAACTTACGTATGTATGTATATTTGTGTGTATATTTACAAATATATGAACACCACTACACTCGATTACAACAATAAAATTTACTAATACTGCTTCATATTTGTGGTATTTCGAAGAACAAAAGTACTTAATTTCCTTTTCTATTTTATGCCACATATAATGGTCTCGTGTATAAATTTTTTTGTAAAAAACAGTGTTGCCATTTATTTTTATATTATGACTTCATGATTGTGACAATATTTTACGAAGATTTGTTTTATTTCGAATGCTTTTACAGTTCGATTTCGTAGCAATTCTGCCTTAAGAAATGAGAAAAAAAATGATTCATCTTTCAACTATTTTATACAATTTGAAAAAATGCAAATGTAATGCTTAGAAGATCTGTTGTTTACATACTTTTTCTTATACATAGTATGAATCATAATAGGCTAACACTTCATATATAAACACTTCACAAATAAAGTAAGTGGCAAAAAAAACTTCGTGTAAGAGCCTAACAAGAACTTGGCTTAGGAACCCAGGTTATTGATTCAAAAGATTTATGAGTCAAATAGATGGACCGCATGTACTTACTGAGAAGAAGTTTCCAAAATGGTAACAACTAACCGGTCTGGTAATACTAGATCGTATAAATAACTTCACCAAATTTAATTAGAATATAGATAAGTACTTTTAATGGATACTTCGCAATAACTACCAAATGAAATAAGTCCCTTCATAATAAATGATATAAATTTCAATGAATACATCCCTATTGGGAATGGTAACGACGACATAAGTGATGTCGGTGGCAATATTTTAGTATTATCAAAGGCAAACAAACAACGCTTTTGTCTTAGATTGGCTTTGGTTTTGCTGACAAAAAATTTTTAAAACGTCTCAATACAAATTTTTAATGTTTTACTGTATTTAAGAAATTAATTGAAATTGCTACCAATAAACAATTTGAATTGCTTGTACAACAGCTTGAAAGCAAACCAAGTTTAGCTAAAAGAAAAATGCGAAAAAATGAAGACGAAGCTGAATTCTATTGGAGGCAATGATTGTTGGCAAAAGGAAGGGATGGATTGTTCTTCAGATTATTACTTTAAAATGTTTCATATGTTTAGGTTTGGTAAGATTTTTAATGTAAATATCAAAATATTAACGAACAACAAAGCTGAGCTCAATGCAACAGGCCACGGCCAATTAATAATAGGTGGCAGCGCCACAACAACAATAAAGCAATAAAAAGAAAAAAAACAGGCACTGAGGTGTATGGGAAACTTCAAAACACACATAATTATTGTACTATTTTCTCACCCTTTTTGATAACATTTTTAGTACGAATTTAGTAGAATATTAAAAAGAGAAACGAACTTTGCTTATATACAATAATATACTCTTGACAGCTGCTCTACACATAACAAAGTTATGTTAAAAAATAGTCAGCCGCCGCAAGGATGACATCTGGTATATTTAAACCGCCTTCCAGCAGGTAGGGGCTTGTGCAAATTATAACCAATTTCACCTTTGGAAGAAGTTGCTTCTAACTTGATTCAATTTAAAAAGCAATTAAATCTGAAAGGTGTTTCCCAACGTATACAACAATCAAATAATCACATAAATAAAACTTCATGTCAAACCAGTACCACTTTAATACAAAACTCTCAGTTTTAGAAACATATCCTTTTAAAAGCAACAAAAATTATTAAAATAAACTAAAGAAATTAATCAAGCAAACGTCAAAACTTATTTTGATGTCATTTGGATCCTTTACATTATCGACAATAGGAGAACGTCAACACAATATTTTTAGTTTTTGCCGATATGGCATTGGGGTGACGGCGACGACATAGGTTTGCGACAACGACTACATCGTTGTGTTGACGTCTCGGCATTCATAATAAGGACTTCTATAAATAATCAAGCCAATATACAAGCCACAATACAACCCAAACTGCATAAAGAAATAACTCTCAATATTAAGAAAATATAAGTATGTATATTAAAATTAAGAAACTTGTATTATGAATAAAGCAATAAAATAAAAAAATTCAATCCAGGCTTAACAAATTTAACCGGTATTCAGAATTTACTACTTTTTGTAGAAATTTGGCTAAATTGAAAAATTTGTACAGGACATATAGCCGGTGCTCTGAAAACCGGCTTCGCTTTATACAATTTACAGGATTAGTATTATCAGATCTTCCCTATAATTATTCGATTTATTTTTCATAGCACTAGTAAATTATAAATAATACACTCACTTAAGATCTTTAAAAGTAGCCAGCTAAACGGACTTAACTTTCTTGCTAAAAAAAAACCTCTTAAGTACTATGGATGTTCTCAAATCTTCTCAGTATTCTCAATATGAACAGATATTTTAGGGAACATACAAAGTAGTATCAGTGAAAAACGTTGAAAGATATCTGGGCTATTGGAACATTTAAATCGCAACCTTAAACAAATTGTGCACACGAAAAATCAAAGAAACAGCATTTAATTATTGCTCAGATAAGGTAATTGCGCCTTAGACGCTCAAAAGTTAAGCTCGAATACTACTCTGCTATAAGCAGAGTAATTGGTAAAATCGTTTAGAAATTGCTGATTTATTTTTTAAATATTTCGTTACTGCACCACTGTGCCACGACACTGTAGGACAATTCAATTTTATGTCTATGGCAATATCGATTTTAATAACATATTATACTCTTCGCTCCTTAGTATGAGTCAACCCTAAGTTCAAGTCCAACAAGAAAGTGGGTTTGTACGTTTAAGATGACTAGGTTGCTCTTTTAGAACTATAAAATTGTTGGCCATAAAACTACATAAAATGGTTTCCTCTGTATCTGAAGTATTGATAAACTAAGAAAGTAATCATGATGTCAGTGCAGTTAAAATTCTTTTTTTAATTTTAATAATACTTGCTGTTGTTTGCCAAAAATAATTCTTTTTATCACAAAGTAAAAAATTTTCACGTGTTTCTTTTGTTGTATTTGCAACATTAAAACACACAGATCTTTCCTTATTTTATTGAATGCAATAAAATATGAATGAACGTATATTTCTCATTTAAAAACTGACAAAAGCATTTTTTAGTTTTTTTCGTTTTGTCTGTTGCAAGCTATTTTGTTTACTACAAGGCAATCCTGACTGTCTGACATGGTGTCTCGTCCAAAGAATATTTATTTTTTTTTTGATTGGTTCTTGGTTACAATCTCGTACTTGAAATCACAATTGGAATTTTACACCATTACGTATGTATGTGTGTTTATATGTGTGTGATTAGTGTAGCATTGACTTGGGGTGTTCTGTGCCGGCTTTTTTATTTCCTCGTGTATATTAAATGGAATAAATCTTAAAATATATAAAACACTGAAATTGGAGAATAAGTAAAAGACCTGACCCTTATATCGAAAAGATTGTATATAAAGCTGGATTTATTAAGTGAAATAATTGAAATTAATATTCTAATTTGAAAAATATGGTACAACTTATAGTGTATTCCACTCTTTTATATCAAAAGAAGCCCTCAGGCGTTTGACGCCAACCGTTTTTTGATAAGGGTATCTGCTACTACAGTATCAAACCATAATTCTTGGATTGCCGTTCTGATATATTTTATATTTTTTTTTTTGATGCTTTAGACAAATGCAGGCGAAGAAACTAGTATAAATAAAAAGAAGTAAGAGTGCTATATTCGGCTATGCCGAATCTTCTATACCCTTCATTATCGATGTAAATCTAGTTTACTGAAATAACTCCAATTAAAAAAGCAAATATTGGGGTGACAGAGAATTAAAAAATACAAAAAAAAAAAATACAAAAAATTTTGGTACTGCATATTTAAAATTTACATAAAAAGACATCGGCTCTTAATGTGTTAAGCATTTTTAAAAAATTTTAGTATATCCTTAAATATCTCTTTAAAAGCTGTAAAATGATACCCATATTGATATCTAAAAAAATTTTTAAATTTCAGAGCCCAGTAACTCGGAAAATATAGGCAAGCGCCAATTTTTCCACTTGATTTTTTAATCCTTTATCGCCCTACATATTGGTTTTTCTTGATTGGAATTACTTTATTGTTTCAAATGACATGAAAAATGTAGGGGTAGGCGTGGCGTTTTGCCTGCTGCTTTGAAGGACATGGACCGATCATGCTGATTTCCAATAGCACCACTTTCGACACTATATCTGATCAATTGACATATTTTTTTTTTTGTGAAATCAAGTTTTCCGAGGCAAACTAACACGGACGACCAGACGGACATAGCTCAATCGACTTTGCTATGAATAAGAAGTCATAATATATATACTTTATGGGGTCGCAAATGGGATGACAAACTTAGGAATACCCTTTTTCACACATTTTGTGCTAAATGGTATAAAAATTGTGACCTATAAATTTTTCATAGAAAAGTACGATTGAGCGCCATATTTTTTTAAATATCATTTTTAAGCTTTTGAAGAGATATTCAAGTACTTACTAAAGTTTTTTAAAAATGCTTAACCCCTTAAGAGCCGATGACATTTTTATGTGAAATATATCGGTATTTTTTTAATTTTATCTTTTAATTGTCTAATACCTAATATTTTTTGTTTTGATTGGAATTACTTCACTAAACAAGACTTGCATATGTATATGGAGAAGGGTATATAATATTCGCAAAGCCGAATATTGCACTCTTAATTTTTTTTTTTTTTGATACTTTAATTATAATTTATAAGTAAAGTTAAAAATAATTATGAATTGAGTTAGGGAATAAAAAGATCATAAGGAGAAATTTAAAATAAATATGTCAAAAATTAAAATTAAGTTTCAGACAATTGCTTCACCAACAGCAACGTTAATTTCGGAGAATTCTTAATGGCAAAAGAAATAAGAAAATACACAGAGAAAAGATATTCATTGCGACAACTGAATTTGTTGCCGATCGAATTTAAGCGCTTCGGTTAAGATGACTTAATGAATATCTTTCTCACAACTTTTTCAAAAAGTTATTCGACAGTCGATATTAAATATTATTGTGTGGTAAATAAAAAACTAAGTTACAGAAATTAGATAACATGTAAATTTCATGATTCGAAGCATGCAAATCCATATAGCCCTAGCACAATACAACTCAGTGTTCCCCCGATTTCTTTCTTTCCATCTACTTTCTTTCATTTTACATTCTATTTGCAAATATCGAACTTGTTGTCACTACCAAGTAAAAAAAATGTCTTTTTTAGACAATTTAAAACTTACCTTTCAAAGATCTTGAGGAACTTTCCCTTTTTTTTACAATAAATCTTTATATCTTTTAAAGCAAAATATCGCTTACATATATTTTTTTATTTTTTTATTATTATTTTTTATTATTATTATTTTTTATTATGACAAAAACTTTTTTAAAGAATTAAACCATCCGATTTATATAATTGGCCGACTTCCTAAACGCAAGTTGCAATGCATATTTACAATGAATACACTTCGTATATGCATATGTAAACTTTCTGACAACGTAGAATGTTCCTAATCGTTTGGCAACTCACTTTAATGAGTATCAGAAATCAAAATCACGCATCATTTTTATTTTGTATGCAAACATTTGAGCTGTAATGGCTAAGTATTTTCATGTTTATTTTTAAAATGAAATGTGAATGAAAAATGTCATCATCCATTAATTCAATGAATTCTTAAAAAAATATTTATTTTTGATCACTTGTTCCCGGGATTTTTATTGTCCTTAACAAAGTTGTCTCTTCTTTTTTTTTTCTTTTTAATAGGTATTTATAGTAAATCAATATTTTTTGAAAGATTTCACATGAGATAATTCCTCAGCACTTGCCAACAAAATGGATAAATAATTTTGTGTAACCTTTATTTTTCTACAAAAATTTATTTAATTTTATACCATGTTTTTGACATTTGTTTTATGTATGAGTTGCATAGCGACGTTCCTAAATGCCGATAAAATGCAAAGAATGTCTCTGCAACGCAAGTTTGCACTTAAGACATGTTTAGCATTGCATACGCATTTTTTTCAATTATGCATTGCAACAGGCGTTTAGGAAGTCGGCCATTCTCACTACCGAAATTCTATTTTCAGTAGTAATGTGCTGAATAAGTTGGGTTGTCTCACCCAATTAATCGAATTAATTTGAGTAAATCCATAAATCATTCAGTTAAACTTTCTAAACAGTTGTCGCAGCTAGTAATGCTTGTCAAAATGCGTCTACACGATGTTTATTTTAATAATTTTCACAAAACTCAAAATATTTTGCTTCATTTTTTTTAATGTTAATTTTTGTTTGTCATAGGCAGAAAGCAATTTTGTTGATCGTAACAGCTGTAACTTTTTTGTTCTAACTGTGCGCCACACTGCGAATTTACGCATCGAACTTTTACAGATGAATCCGTCGTGCTAGACAAAATTCGTCGTTCATTCCAATTGTTATCAGCATTACTTGTACAATCGTCTGAACGATTAAAAAAAGAATCGTAAAATAATCGCACTATTAAAACAATCATTCAAATCTTTTCAAATAAGAAAAGAAAATTTAATTACAAAGGTCAAAAAATTGTAGTTTTTTATTTCTATTCTGAAATTAATAAATTATGTTTTAAAGTCAGCCTTTATTCGATTAAGCGATTAATTATTTGCAATTACATGCAATTAACAAATTCTTGATTTACTTATTCACACGACCCGTGTGTATTTATCAGAAAAATAAAATACTCTTTTGCAGAAACATTCGCTTTAGTTTTTCATCCGCCTTCTGCTTTATAGTCAAACTTGGAAACACTTCAAAGGCTGAAGTCAACTTATTTTCCCTTCATATATATTGGAGCTTAAGCAATAGTAAGCTGAGAAGTTAATAACAATTATACTATTTATATGGATATAAATACTTAATATTGGATATAAAACCACAATTTTTTACATACCCTTTTGCCGTTTGTTTCTTATGTTACAACATTTCTACAAATAAATTTTATTTAGGGAAAAAAGTTTTTGTATTTCATTATTTTCGTTATATCTTTTCATTCAAAAATAAGTTTAATAGAAACAAGTAACAGTGCTATATTCTGCTATGCCGAACCTCAAATACCCTTCACAACATATACACATAAATCTAGTTTAGTGAAGTAACTCCAATCAAGAAAACAGATAATGGGGTGACAGAAAATTAAAAAAAAAGAAAAAAAGTAAGAATTAAATATATATAATTTTACATAAAAATGTCATCGGCTCTTAATGAATTAAGAATTTTTCAGAAATTTTAGTATTTCTAATTTAATTTTTATTAAATTATTATATTATTTTCTATTTTCTTAAGCTTTGGGTCCTTATATTTTTTAATAATATTTTATTTCAATATTTCGGTACTATCTGCGTACCTTCTTCAGGAAACAAAATTAATATATAACCAAAATAACAAAATTAATTAATTAATTAATTATTTTGGTTATATATTAATTTTGTTTCCTGAAGAAGGTACGCAGAAAGTACCGAAATATTGAAATAAAATATTGTTAAAAAATATAAGGACGCAAAGCTTAAGAAAATAGAAAATAATTTAATAACAAAGGGTCAAATAATCATTATTAAACTAATTAAATTATTATTTGATCTATAAAATAGATGGATGCGAAGAATACTGATGAAGGTCGAATCGGTCCAGAAAGTGCAGCATTTCATCGTCTAATTTTTCTTGTTTTCTTTGGAAAATGTCCGCATACATTTGTAAAATAAATTTTCTTTCTAAAAAAGATTTTTAGAAATTAAAAATAAATGAACTTAAGCCAAACAAATTTCTATTCATTTATTTTAGTATTTCTTTAAAGATCGCTTCAAAAACTTTTTACTGATATCTATATTGAAGTCTTAAAAAATATGGTGCACTATCGTGCTTTTCTATAAAAAGTTCACAAGCCCATAACTCAGGAAATATCGACGAGTGCCAATTTTTTTAACTTTCAGTTTTCTTTTTATTTTTTATCACCCCACATTTTTGTTTTTTTTACCCTTCACCACAAAAAGTGGAAAAAGGGTATATACGAGGGCTGCTATATATATTTCTGGCCTGGCAACACTGAGTGCTGCAATCTGACATTTCCATTGGAAAGTTTGTCATTTTTAAGCATAATCGTACTCAAAACGTTTTGACGTACGACCATTATTTGTGTTGTTAACAGTGACTTGAAAAAATTAATATAGAAAAAAATGGATTTAACTCGTGAACATTTTCGTGCCATAATTTTTCACAACTTTCGATTATCACGACAAGAATGCATTGATGAACTTAAATCTTTGTATGGCGATGAAGCACCATCCTATAGCACTGTGAAAAATTGGTATAATGAATTTAATCGTGGCCGAAGCTCGCTCAAAGACGAATTCCGTAAAGGTCGTCCAAAAACGTCGTCGTTTGTGCCAGAGAACATTGATGCCGTGCGTGAACTCATAATGCAAGATCGACATGCGACATACCGAGAGATAGAGACATCCTTGGACATTTCTTCCACCAGCATACATTCGATACTGCATGAACACCTGGCCGTAAAAAAGGTTTGTTCTCGTTGGATCCGCCAATAAAAAGGCTCGTGTCGATTAGTGCAAAGAAATGTTGCAAAAATACGATTGCGGTGCTTCAAAAGACGTTTGTATGAGCCCGAAACGAAACAACAATCGACCGTGTGGGTCTTCAAAGACGAGCAAAATCCAACGAAAATTGTTCGTGAAAGAAGCACTTCGAAGCAAATGGCCGCCTGTTTCTTTGGCAAAACTGGTCATGTGGCGACTGTTCCGCTTGAGCAACGTAGGACGGTCTCTTCTGAGTGGTATATTACAATTTGTTTGCCTGAAGTCATTGGAGAAATTCGAAAAACCAACAAGAGAAGACGAATCATTGTTCACCATGACAATGCAAGCTCTCACACATCGGCTCAAACCAGAGCGTTTTTGACCGGCCAAAACGTCGAATTAATGGATCATCCGCCGTACAGCCCTGATTTGGCACCTAATGACTTCTTCTTGTTTCCGCACATCAAGAAAAAAATGCGTGGTCAACGATTTTCGTCGCCAGAAGAAGCTGTTGAAGTGTTCAAAAACCATGTTTTAGAGGTGTCTCAATCGGAGTGGAAAAAGTGCTTCGGCAATTGGTTTGAGCGCATGCAAAAGTGTATAAATCATGCTGGAGAATACTTTGAAAAACAATAAAACCATTTTTGATTATAAATATTCGCATTTTGGCTATTAGGCCAGAAATATAGAGAGCAGCCCTCGTACGAGTATAAGTAATTTCTACAATATTCATATCCGACCCTATGAAGTATATATTGTTACGAAAATAAGATCTGGCAACCCCTGTTGTGTTTCGGTATGAGCGTGGTAAATAAGTTACTTCCACTAATGTTATGTGCATAGAATAATACCACAATTAGCTAACAAAAGCTGAGCAACCTCGATGGTAGCGTTAGTAGACGTGTGTGCTGTAAAACAAATGATCATGAGTTCGAGCCCACCTTCGGACATAAGTGCAAATGAAAAATAATGATTGTTATGATGCAATTAAAAACTAAGAAGCAGCAGTACAAACCTCCCGGAAGGAAAAAGACAATTATTGTGTGAAGCCGTGAAAGATAATTTTGCGAAGACGTCTTATTTAATATAAGAGTAACAGATAATTGTCAAGACGCCCTTTATAAAAAAAAAGCAAGAACTGTAGCGCTTAGCGCAGGAAAGGGTAACAGCATAACAACAGTGTATGGCAGGCGTGTGTTGTGGCTATTAGATAAAGGAGACGACTGGCTTGGTTAAAAGGCGAAATGGAGTAGTCTCTGGATGATTAAGGTTATTTAACAAGGCATCGAGTAGTTCATGTCTCGCCGGAGTAACACAGTAGTGTAGCGTGGATGACTGCATTTGTAATAATAATGCATGTTTAGTAAATAAGAGACCATAGGATTTACAAGACCGTAGATTCAAGGAAATGAGTATAGCCAGATAAAGCCACAAATCAAAGCGTACAGAATTTATAATGAGCTACAGTGGTATTTGCAATCAAAATAATCCGTACGTTTATTCTAAAAGGGAAAAACGTAACAATATATTCTGACTTCTTATATCCGCCTGTCTTAGTGCGTTATTTGAATGTTCCAAATGATATGGAATTATTAGAGGTAGGCGTGATGTTTTGCCCACTTCCTCGATGGACATGGATCAATATTGCTGATTTTTAGTAACAAGTCTTTCGACACTATGTCTGGTCGATTGGCACATTTTAATTTGCTCTAGCTGATCTAACTTGATTTCCACACGGACGAACAGAGGGACATCACTCAATGGACTTCCCTATGCATAAGAACTAAGAATATTTATACTTTATGAGGTCGCAAATGGATATTGTGGAAATAACAAAAACAGAATGACAAACTTAGATGTACATATTCTACTTTTTATGGTGAAGTGTATAAAAATATTTATAGATGTACGTACAAACATATCTACTATATATTTATTCCTGAAATAAGAGAGTATATATAATTGAAATAAATTTTGGATTCGGTGCAGTTTTATTACATTTCTCCAACATCCTCAGTGATTAATGATCATTTTTGAAAAGTTAAGCTTTTTTGTAAAACAAAACACATTTTTAATAGAAGAACTATTTCCTACAAAATGAATTTTTCTGTCTAGACAAACTAACACTATGATATTTATAAACCGAAATGTAATAAATACACGTTAAAACTTTACTGTTAAGTTTTAACGTGCGTTTATTATATTATTTTATGAAATAGTTTTCCGCTTCATTTAGCTTAAAAAAGAAAAACAAAAAGAACTATAAGCCACTCTGTACATAATTAACCAAGTAATAATAATCTAATTATTTGTATTTAAAATTTTAAATTTTCAAATTCCCACAAAAAAAAATTTAGTTTATTCTCATAAAAAGTACAACACGTTCTTTTGTTTCAACCACCCTTAAAAATGTGACAAAGAAATATGTATACTACAATTAGAAAAGTTTCACAAGTGCTTGTTGACATCATCTTAATTGTAAGAGTTCTATTATACAATAATTGAAACACCCCTTGAGGAGAATAGTTTATGTAAAAACGTAAAATAAAACATAAAATAAAAGAATTAGTTAGAAGAACAATTTTTTAAAGATTTAAAAATAACTTAACATGTCTGATAACAATGAGGCTCTCTGCCATATCTACTCTTCATAATATTTTTAAGCAATTGTTTAATAGCACCGCGCAATAACATAACAAACAAAATATAAAAATACAAGTAAAAGTGCTATATTCGGTTACACCGAATCTTATATGACCTTCACCATCTATGTAGATCTAGTTTAGTGAAATAACTCCAATCAAAAAAAAAAACAAATATTGGGGTGACAGAGAATTAAAAAATAAAAAAAAAATTTGGTATTGCATTTATATAATTTTACATAAAAATTACATTGGTCCTTAATGGGTTAAGCATTTTTTTTTAAATTTTAGTATTTCCTCAAAGATCTCTTTAAAAAAATTTTAAAATTTCAGAAAAATATGGGCGAGTGCCAATTTTTCCACTTGATATTTTTTTCTTATTTTTTAATCCTTTATGGCCCCATATATTTGCTTTTATGATTACCGTTACTTCTTTGCTCTAAATGATATGGAAAAATTATAGGTAGGCGCGGTGTTTTGCCCGCTGCCTCGTAGGACATGGGCCAATGTGACTGAGTTTCAGTAGCACCTCTTTCGGCACTATGCCTGATTTAGTGCCTTGGCAAACTTGATTTCAACACTATTACGGACGGAGAGACAGACAGACGGAAACGGGTATTGTACAAATTACAAAAAGAATGACAAATTTAGTTTATACTCTTTTTCCACTTTTTGTGATGAAGGGTATAAAAACACAAAAATTCGCCAAGTGCGAGTTGGGCACACACACGTTAGGTTCTATGCCATTTATTTATTAAACTTATTACAATAACACATAATTTAAGTAAATTTAAAAAAAAGAAGAAGAATGATCATTTTACATTAATTTTTTGTACTTTTTTCCTATAAAGGTCATATTCGTTAAAATAACGGCCTCTGTGGAATAGCTCTTGAGGAGCAGAATTTTAGTGCGTTATCTGCGTAAATATTAAATAATAAACTATAGTTAAAAACTAAAGCCGTCAGTGTTTAGTTCAAATCAATATGGGAATATCCTTTGTTTTTAGTTTCTTTTTTTAATTTTTCTGTTCCTGGTCGTATAGTGAACATAAAAATATTTAAATTTAACGTGTCTGCCTTAGGCAGAAAAGCAATGCTAGGTTTGTGGAAGATATGCTGTTATTGGTCCACCCGTTAATTTGAAATCTTTTTTTATAATTGTTGCTATAATGCCTATAATTTTACATTCCTTTTATTATTAATGAATATTGCGTCGCTTGAGGAACACCCTACAAATTTAGTATTGTTGTAACAGCGGTTTCTGTGAGAATTTCAAAATTCCACCAATTGCGTTACTAAAAGAAAGGGTTTTGACAAGTGGACAGAAAGACATTCTATATATTGTATATATAACCGAAAAAAAAAATATTTTTTTAAAAAAAAATTTTTAACTTAAACATAAAATATATTGAAGCATTGGTTGTATACGTGTTCAGAATTGGAGCTAACATGAGATGCCGTTGTTCTTTATTCATGTTTTGTCTATACGAGTCATATCGTTTGACAGTTTGGTTTCCTATTCTGTCTGCGATTATTCGTATATGCTTTGTTTTCCATTTGCCCATGTTATTATGGACTTATAATAAAAATTCAATATTGATTTGTAAATAGAAATTTGTGTTATAAATACATTCTAAAGATAATAACTTTTAAATTTAATTTTCAAAAAAAATATTCCCGTGTCTTTAATTAGATAATAACTTTTGTTTTGTTTAATCCATTGTCCAGAGAATGATTCTTTATGTATGTATAACGATGTATGTATTTTTATCTTTTAAGCATACACGGCCTTTTCGAACGCTGTAAAATTGAGCGAATGAATGCTAGTTTGTTTTGATTTGATAAAAAATGACTGCGTTGGGATGGACCCAATTTAAGTTATCATAAATTTTTTTAAAGGTTTTCACTGATTGTATCATTTCAAACCCGTTTTTTCGCAATTAATATTTAAACGCATTCCTTTTCAACTTTCTTCCATAGTGCATTTAGTTTTAAATACTTTAACAGTCATACCTAAACAAGGGCGGAAAGCGTTTTTTTGCTGTCAAAAATTCTCATGATAGAACATTTTGTATGGAGCATACCGAAATAACGCGGCGGCAACGCTTTGCAATTGGAAAATCCGATTTTGACAAGGCGTTTAGTAATTAAAAATAAACAAAAACAAAACAAATTTTGCTTTTTTTTATAAAATTTTCAATTTACACAACAGAAACACCAGAATTGTTATTCTTTTTAAAATATTTAGGGAATATATATATATATATTTTTTTTAGAAAAAATCTCGTGCAAACGAAAAAAATTATGTCCGGAGTGTAAAATTTTAAGTGAAAATTTTGGGGTTGACCTGTAGCTTCGGAGTTACGGACCTGCAACGTTTGTTTGTATAATATGGAACGTATCGAGTATTTTATGGCGGAATTAGACAGTATGGGATTCATAGGAAAGGTAATTTTTTGCTTAGATTTTCATTTACACCCCGTAGACAACTTTATATCATTTTTGAGGTGCGTCCGTTAACTAGAATTAAGCCTTAATGTTTTTTAATAACCCTCTTTTTTATCATTTTGACAAACCGTTGCCGCTTTTGTTTAAGTATGGCATTTCAGCGTAAAAGCTATGCGGAAGAAAACGTTCCGCTTTCCGTTTTTATTTAGGTATGGCTGAGGTAGCACCGATAGTAGACAAAATATAAAAATACTTTCAAATAAAAAAAAAAACAAAAATTTGAATATTTAAATTTACTATCAAAAAATATATATATGTATATAGTAGACAAAATAAAAAACATAAATTATAAATCATTTATAATTCTAGTTGTTTTTGTATTTACTATCGTTTCTAAATAATTGGCTCTTCATAAATTAATTTTGGGTTACACATTTATTTACCACCCACGGTTAGTGCATGACGTCATTCCACTTGTTCAAACCAGAGTGTTACCATAGTGGCGTTAAATAACCACAACATTAGTTCTTGAGAGTAAATTAAAAATAAAAACAAAACGTCTTAATATATATAAAATTATTTAGCGCGAAGCTTTTTTTTCTATCGACTTTTTTCTTTCAACAAGCGGCATAATTGTTTTCGTACGACATTTGCTTATTCTTTTTTCATTTAAGATTATTTATTTTTTTATAATGTCTGACTGATATGTTTTTATGTATAATATGTAATATGATTTATTCAAGTTTGAGCATGACATATTTTTTTAAACAATTTTTTTCCTTTTTTTGTTTTGGTAAATTCAGAAATCATTGAACCCAAAGCAAAAAATAACAAAAAGCTCCCACATGTCATCTTACTGAATTTGTTCGTACATTTATACGTCTGTAAATATGAAGACAACATTATGTGTTAGTTTTTATTTTCGGACATTAGTGTACGAGAATACATGTGTTTAAAATGTTGAAGAAGATCATGTTTTTGCAGACATACTTTTTGTTCAGCATGTGTACACAAGTAAGCAGTGCTTCTGCGATGTTGTATTTGTTTTTGTGGTGGTGCGCTAGCGTCTGTTCCAATACCAAGTGAGCCTGCTTTTAAAGTGATTCCTTATGCAAGCCACCCAAGTGGCTGTTGAAATGTTTATTTGGATCGGTGAATGTAACATTCGTTAGTTTGATGAAAGGCCACTTGTTTTCTTAATTATATTTTAATAAACTTTGGGATAATTTTAAAGCGTTTTGTTTTTTTTAACTTTATTTTTCTTGTGTTGTATTTGATTTGTATATTTTAGTTTTCGATTAAATTTAATACGTATTTTTAGCATAAGACGATGAACATTCATTTTTATCAAAAATACAGGATAGCATACATAGTAATACTTTGATTTGTTTAGACAACGGCGTTATTTCTTGTTACCTAAAAATTCATTTCGGGACTTCCATGTCAAAGTTCTTTTTATGCCATTATAAGTTTAATAACAAGGACTATCTAATATGGGATAACTATATTAAATCATGGACGTACATCCACGATGGTTCGAGGTCATCTAGTACGTCCAGTTAAGGCAATTACACCGAAAATCGTTAATTTGAGTAACTAATAAGTTTAAGTAGACGACCTAATTGATACCACTAAAATCTGGTAGGTTTTATAATACCTTTTTAGGTTCTTTCATTGAGATTTTGTGTTCCTGGGCGATGAGAAAAAACACTTCCAGCAGAGCTTTTTTCCCACGATGAATATTTCTTTGTTGAATCTTGAAAATAATTAAAAAAAAAAATTTTTTTTAAGTCCTATTTCTAACAATGATAAACAGCTGGGGCTGAGAAAAAAATCATTTCTCATATTGGCTGCAATCATTAGTTTTATAGTGTTCGACCAAACACAAAATATATTTTCCTCGTATAAAAATGTTATTAAAATCGTATAGTGTTGGAGTGTGTTAGGCAGAAAAAGAAATTTGAATAAGAAAAAACACAATTGTTATTATTTTGTAAATATATACTTTTATTAATAAATATTTTACCTTGAAATACGAAGTGTGTTCTCTTTTAGTATAAAAGACAAGAAGTTTTTACAAAGGCAAAAAGGAAGATGGCGAAAACAAAGTTTAGTTGAACCGTTAACGGTTTTAAGTAATGCAATTAAAAGTAAATACTCCCAAAAAATACAAGGTTTACTAAAGGAGTAGAATTTAGATTTTATCAAAGTCACCAGAGTGACAAATGAGGAATTTTATAAAATTTATGATTAATTAAAAAACCGAACAGTTCAACCTAAACACTGCCGGCCGCCTTGCAATAACAAAGTTAGATGCAATAAAACATAAGAAATAATTTAATCAATGCAGGTTTTTTTTTATTGTATTATTTTTTCCAAGTTCAATAAAATATGGTTTTTACAACAGATCCATAAACTGAACCCAAATAAGGGATGGTTTTGTGCAGACCCATGAACTGATTATCGTAGCACAATTAGGACTGAATTATATAGGCGATTGGCCAGATATAACCCACCCAAAGATTGTGTACTGAGCTAGTGGACAGCCCGGACAAGAATAAATTTTTCCCGTAATGACTTGGGAACTTAGCTCTGGACCAAGAACAAGCGCAACCTGACCAGAATGATAAAAGGTTGGATCCGCCAACTGCAAACCAGGAAATTGTTCCCGAACAACCTCCGCAACATTTTCTTTTGGCGTTTTTATACCCTGCATTTTAGTAACCTTCGCTGTCAAGGAAATTCTTTTAAGCGGATCATACAAAGATCTGAGGGTTATGCGGCAATAGGAGCTAGTAACGGAAATCTTTAATGATCTTACTAGCTGTTCGCTTATATAACTTCCGCTACAGCACAGATCTATTACCGCACGCACCTGTACTTGACGATCCCCAAGAATAAGCTTCCCCTGCAAAGTTGGCGAAAAGCTCACGACATGGCGCAGTGACAAAGTAGCTACACTGGCCATGGGTGAAGGCACACTAGTTCTTAAGTTTTGTTTTCCACATTTCTTTCCTTTCATTGTGCCCTTTCCTTCAACTTGCCTGGGGGAATGCAGTAGAGTATTATGATCTCCTTGACATATATTGCACTTCCGGACGCTTCGACAGTCTTTCAACGTGTGATTGCTGGCCAATCAGCGTGAGCAATGGCCCCAAATCAGCACTTGACGCAATTTCTTTTCATGACTTAGCTGCCGAAACCGAAAGCACGCTCTTAAGGGGTGAGGTTTTTTGCAGAGGCTGCAGTTGAGCACACTGGTGCCTGTCTTCGCCTTTGCTCGCAAATCATTTTCCGGGTCAGAGCTGTCCACTAAGCTGGAGGATCCAGTTGGTGCAGGATCCGTTGATGCCGGTACCACAGCGACAGGCTCATCCACTATGGATAAAGGTTTAGGTGGTGGAGATTCCAAAGCCATCGAAGCCCCAGTCGAAGATTGAGTTTTAGGTGCCACTGTAGCCTGATCTGACACTTCCATATCCTCCTCGTAGTCTTCTAGCAAGGCATCTTCAAAAATTGTTGACAAAGTGGCCATTGTGCTAGGAAATAATATGGATTAATAAAGAGTAGTAAATTTAATTGGTCAAAATGACCAGTTTCGTGATTAGTCGTTTCACAACCTCGTTTTCTGTGCGCACGTCGGCGACGCGCACATGATCATCACTTCCTGGATACGTTTTAATTACGCGTCCTAATTTCCAGGAAGTTGGAGACAACTGTTCATGACGGATAGCAACCAAGTCGTTTAAGTCTATGTCTCGGTCTGGAAATTTCCATTTGTAGCGTTTATGCAAAGTATGAAGATATTCCTTTTTCCATCGGCGATAGAAATCATGAGAAAATGCCTTCATTTTCGGTATCGATTCACTAAACCTATAGGTGACTCATAAATAGATGGTTCCGGTGGTGCCAATATTGGACCGCCTATTAAAAAATGACCAGGAGTCAGGGCCACAGGGTCGTTAGGATTGTCCGACATAAGACATAAGGGTCGAGAATTCAAGCAAGCCTCTATCCGCACAAGTATGGTAGAAAGCTCTTCGAAAGTATATTTTACCGATTGAGCCTCCTTTCTAAAATGAAGCTTAAAGCTTCTAACAGCGGCTTCCCATAAGCCACCCATATGAGGCGCACCCGCAGGGATAAACCGCCATGAAAAGCTCTGAACGGCAAAAGTAGAGCACAATCGAGCCTGGCTCTCCGTCAGAAAAGTACGAAAATCTCTCGAGAAGCTCCTACAAAATTGGTTCCATTATCAAAAAATATAGTCAGTGGACAACCACGTCTAGCAATAAATCGATGTAATGCCGCCACAAACGAATCTGACGTTAAATCAGTCGTGGCTTCTAAATGGACTGCTTTAGTTGAAAAACAAACGAAGATACACACATATCCCTTCGTTATCCGGCAGGATCTACCAGTGAAACTTTTCAAATCAAAGGGACCTGCAAAATCAACACCCGTAGTTGTAAAAGGTCGCTCTAAAGTAGTGCGTTCCGGAGGTAAAGCAGCCATTATTTGAGAACATGAGCGTTTTTTATCCAATACACAACACTTACAACGATTTATTATAGTCCTTACTAGAACCTTAAGTCGAGGCACCCAATATTCAATGCGCATAATGCTCAACATCAATTGATTACCGCCATGAATAGAAATCAAATGCACGAATTCCCCTAAAAGAATAGTAAACCGACACGAATAAGGTAGAATAATCGGATGTTTCTCCGTGTAAGATAAAGATGGCGATTTTACCAAACGACCATTTAGTCTCATTACTCCTTTATCATCTAAAAAGGGATTAAGTGAACTAAGCGAACTTTTCGATGAGATGGTCTCTCCCGCCAAAAGAGATTCATATTCTTCCACAAAATGAACCTTCTGAGCCAAAATTGCTAAACGCAATCGAACCTTTGTAATCTCATCACTCGAAATGGTAGAAGAATCAAAAGATTGTTTGCCTCTAAGCGAAGAATGTGTCATAACAAAAAATCGAAACATGTAAGCAATTACCCTAAGAGCGCGGTCAAGTTTAGAAAACCGGTCAAGAATATCCTCATAATTCGAAAAAAAAGAGGCGTGTGCTCTAACAGCTCTAGCTTCGACATCTGTGTCCAACGGGGAGAGATCATGAATCTTCCACTCAGACTTAGGCTCACGAAGCCACGTGGGTCCGTGCCACCAGAGTTCACTTTTAGCCAGATCTGAGGGCGAAAGTCCCCGACTGCCTAAATCCGCTGGATATTCTTCCGATCTAATATGGTACCAACTATGCTTCCCTACATTCTCCTGAATCCGACAAACCCTATTAGCCACAAACGTTGTCCAGCTATCCGGTGTTTTTCTCAACCAACACAGAACAATAGTGGAATCTGTCCAACAATACACTTGCCTTATCGGAATATCAATCGCTCCAATAACAGCTTTTAACAGCTCAGAGGCCAAAACTGCACCGCAAAGTTCCAAGCGAGGTAGTTTTGCAAGAGAGCAAACAAGTATAAATTTGATCATATGCTTCGACGCGAACATAAATCACCCCCGCGTATGCTTTCTCTGAAGTTCCACTAATGTCCCAGGTGCATAGTGCACCCATCTGGGTATCCGGACGTCATTTATTTCCGTATAAAAGTTGACAAATTTTCTCCATTCCCTGTCCGTAGAAGGGACTAAAAAATCATCCCAGTCAATATTATCTCGCCAGATACTCTGCATAATAATCTTAGCAGTAACGATTACCGGACCTATCCATCCTACAGGATCAAACAATTTGGCGATTATAGACAACACTTCCCTTTTCGTGTAACGTGCCCTCTCGGCTATAGGCTCTACACGAAAGTAAAAGGAGTCCAATTGAGCATTCCACTGAATACCCAATGTTTTCGAGTTACTAGATTCAACAAATACCAAAAGTTTAGAATCTACAAGATATTCCGATGGAAGGCCTTTTAGAACTTCAATGTCGTTTGAAGTCCATTTTCTTAACTCAAATTTAGCTGAAGACAAAGCAGATATAAGCTGATTCCGTGCCTTCAATACAGACGAAACATCATGAGCCCCTGTTAATACGTCGTCAACGTACATATCCTTGCGCAATATATTATCCGCAAGAGGGTACTCCGTCTCTGAGTCTTCTGCGAGCTGTAACAGTGTCCGTATCGCCAGATAAGGAGCACAGTTAACACCGAAAGTCACAGTCTGCAATTCATACGTCTTAACCTCTTCTGCCGGAGAAGATCGAAAAAATATACGCTGATATGGCGTATGAGCAGAATCCAACCGAATTTGTCTATACATTTGAGTAATATCGCAATTAAAGACAAATCAAAATAGCCTCCAACGCAGAATAAGTAGAACTAAATCTGATTGCAAAGTGGGTCCTACATAAAGACAATCATTCAAACTATTTCCATTAGAGGTTCTATTTGATGCATTAAATACGACACGCAATTTCGTAGTTTTGCTATCCGGCTTAAATACCGGGTGATGAGGAAGATAACAGGAGAATGAAGGACCAGTAAAAGTACGTACTACAGGCTTCATATGACCCAAACTCAAATACTCGTTAACAACACTATCATATAATGACTTAACATTGGGCTTCCGCAAAAGTGAGGACTCATTTCTCAAGAATTGTGCCATAACATTCTGTCTTGAAAAACCTAAATTAATAGAATGAGGAAATTCTGGCCTAAAGGGTAGCGTCACTACATATCTGCCGTCGGAGTCGCGTCGCGTAGTTCTCCTAAAATTGTCCTCACAAAATTCATCAGCTGGTGATAATATTTTCGTTTTAGGGGTTTCTTCAAGTTCCCAAAAGCGAAGCAGATTTTTATTCAAATCGTCCCCTGCAGAAATCCCTACAGTAGTCGCATACACTTGAACGCGTGATTCTCGAATAGATCCCGTAACGATCCATCCAAATACGGTATTCTGAGCCAGCAATGTCCCTAAAACATCACGACGAATTCCGCCCAAAATTAGCTGAGGATATAAATCCGCCCCAAGAAGTAATTCAACCGGTCTGGATTGATAAAACCGGGGGTCAGCTAGTTGTAGATCCGAAAAATTGTCCCGAAGACTCTATCCCAATATGAAAGAGGGCAAATTGCCTGATATATTAGGGCCATGGTTTCCAATAGAATAGATTTATCTAAAGGAGAACCAATTTTTAAAGCGCAAACCTTTCTTGCAGCAGAAATCGTTTGGTTAATACCAGAAACTTTGACATTCGTCGAATGTGCCGATAGTTTCAACCGATTCCGTAAATGCTCAGAGATAAAAGAAGATTCTGAAGCAGGGTCAATAAGAGCGCGAGCGGGGTATGTCATACCCTGATGAATAATATTCACCATAGCCGTTCCCAGAAGCACATTTCTATTCTGAGAGACATGAAAAACCTGTCGATTAGAGTTGCCATCATGATATGCGCCACTTGATGTAGAAGGTAGGGAAGAGTTCACATTAGCACCCTGTGCGACGTTACCCGAAGCCGGTGCCGAATTATTCCTAGCCGAAACTTCTAAACCTGTTTCATTACGATGTAGTAACGTATGATGCCTTTTATTACACGTCCTGCAATTAAAAGCACTTTTACAATTTTTCACCTCGTGTTCCCGCGACAAGCAATTCACACAACAGTGAAATTTCTTCAGAGTTGAAAATCTTTCCGAAATCGAAAGATTTTTAAAACGTTTACAAGTCCTCAAAAAATGACCTGAAGACCGACATAAAACGCAGGACAATGAGGCTGAATTCACAACATGAGCCCTGACCTGTCCAGAAGATTTTACAGATGGCTGTGAATCCTTAAGATCACGAACACACTCTAGAGTCTGAATTCTTTCCGTCAGAAAAATCAAAATTGGATCCCAGTTATCCGTTGTCACCTGATATATAGAAAGCGAAGGGAGACAATTATTAATTCCACGTTGAAGAGTTTTAAGCCCGGCACTAGATTCCTTATCTACCGAAGGAAGGTTAAATAACAATTTTAATTGGTTATTAACCAACATACGAGGGTTCTCATATGTCTCTTTCAAACTTTGCCACGCCACGTCAAACCCTTCATTACTCAACGGACACTTCGACAGTATCTCATTCGCTTCACCGGTGGTCTTACGTATCAAATGACAAAGCCGTTCAACATTACTAAGGCGCAAACTATTAATATATATTGCCGTAAATAAATCCCTAAATGCGGGCCAAGCAATATAATCACCTTCAAATGTTTTCACATCACAAGGAGGCAAGGACAAATTATGGTCAAAACTACCCGTATTGGAATTCATCGCAGTAGAACAACCCGCCTTTGGCGCCGCTTGGAAATTATGAACTTTTTCATTTATAGCAGCCGAACATTTCAAATACGCTACATATTTGGACTGATACTTAGACGAAGCTACCTCTACATCAGTAGGCTCCACCTTAGCACTGTCCTCAAAAAAGTCCAAACAAGCCTCATACGAAGACTTAACTTTTTCCCATAAACTCTTTAATTCGACACCCTGAATCTCCAGTGTGTAAATGGTATGCATTTCGTCACGAAACTCGCAAAAATTTGATTCAAATTTAATAAGCGCATCCGATGCTCTTATAAATTTATTTAGTGGTGATTTTGACATTTTTCTTTCTTTTATAATTAATCCACGTGAAAATTCTTGTTGTTATCCCAAGCAAAAATATTTTAATTTTTCACCTAAATATAATAATTTTAATTAATTACGATTTGTTTGAAAATAGAAAATTTTTCAATAAAAATTAATTAAATGTACCAACAAACCGAATTACAAAAAATTATTCACAAATAATCCAAGAAAAATTAAAACTTTTTACCGCAAAATATCACCAAAACTTTTGTCGACTAACCCTCGTCAAATTGTCTGTTGGGTTACAGTCGGTTTTACGACAACAACAAATATAATTAAAGAAAAAACTAGTTGATTATAAGTGTATAACAAATATATACGTATTTATGTATATATGCACTTTATTACACTTATTAATTATTTAATCAACTTATTATTTATTTATTTAATTAATTCAATTAATCACGCACTAAATATTCTATTTTAATATAAAAATTGCGAAAATATTTTATTATATTTTTTATTGTCTGCGGTTGATTTATTCTCTACAAAACACAAGGGTTGCTACACGATCAATCACAATAGGTAAAAAATATTCACAAACAACAATTGTCAATGTATTTATTCATTAGATATATACATATGTATATGCACTTTTTCTACCTTTATTTACTTTTTCTTTTATTCACTTTTAAAAATATTTTAAAATGAAACAATTACGCACCTTTAATCAAATTGAAATTTTCTAAAAAGGCGTAGAAAATGAGTGTTGAAGTGATGAAGAAAGGTGATGATCCTTTGAAGAAAAAAAGAATATTAATATTCTCAAAATAAATTCTCAGGATCCGGCTCGAATGGACCAAAATGTTGGGGTGTGTTAGGCAGAAAAAGAAATTTGAATAAGAAAAAACACAATTGTTATTATTTTGTAAATATATACTTTTATTAATAAATATTTTACCTTGAAATACGAAGTGTGTTCTCTTTTAGAAGAAGTTTTTACAAAGGCAAAAAGGAAGATGGCGAAAACAAAGTTTAGTTGAACCGTTAACGGTTTTAAGTAATGCAATTAAAAGTAAATACTCCCAAAAAATACAAGGTTTACTAAAGGAGTAGAATTTAGATTTTATCAAAGTCACCAGAGTGACAAATGAGGAATTTTATAAAATTTATGATTAATTAAAAAACCGAACAGTTCGACCTAAACATATAGTATGCTGCTCGCTTGCAGGTTGGAATGCATTTTCATTTTTTCAATGCGTGTAGCATGCTTTAGCTCTTACCTTTGGAAAGTTTATTTCTTTTACAGTTTTGAATTTTTTAGATATTTTATTTTGGTGTCTTTGAATTTTTTCTTAACTTTAAAGCAGAGTCGGTAGATTTTTAATTCTCTGTGACCCAAATATTAGTTTTTTTTATTGGAGTTACTCCAGTAAACTAGATTTATATATCGCTCATTTATTTCTAGAACGTCATAACTCAAAACCTAAAATTTTGGTAACATACCTTTCCTGTAATTTAAAGTCTAGCTAAATATACTAAGATATTAACTTGATCTTCTGTTTTTTTTTTTTTTATTTTTATTGGCAAATTATGTTTGTTGGATATCACAGTAAAATAGGTGAAGGCGCACAGAACGTAGCAATACGTTTATATCAGAAAAAAAATTGTCAATACATCACATTCACCACGTTATTAGCAAAATATAAATCAAAAACTCAGCACTACATGACAAAAAAATAATTAATAGTAGATTAAAAAACTCCTGATGGGACGATAAAGCAAAAAAGGTAAAAATAAAAAATAAATATATATATCTATATAGAAAATATATAAAATTATTGTTCTTTCACAAAATGTTTTTAAAATATATTTTGCATTGCGAATGTAAAAATTCTGTCTTAAAAAAAGCATTTTCTTGAACACTACTTCGGCATGATACTCTTACATCTTCAATATTTGTTTAGCAAACCATTCAACCTGGTGCAGGATACGAGTATCAGTTATATATTCCGTATAATCACGTCGCCTACATTGACCTGTTAATACTGGCATAGCTTAATGTTATTTTTCTGATTGAACTTTTTATATTTAGTGGAAATTAATATATTAACCGTACAAATCACACGAACTATTTTTAACCTTCTATCATAAGTCCTTACAAAACAAATCAACTTTAAAGCAAATTTAAGCTGTCTGTCTGTCTATAACCGTTCAAGTGTTATCCATATATATAAAATTACACAAAATTTTGGGACACCCTTTAATTTCTAAGGCCAAGTTTTATACTTGCTGTTATAGTGGACTTAACAGTACAGGTTCTGTGAAAGTTTTAGCCGTTCGTCTAAAACATTTAAATATTTGTAATTCTTATTATACCACAAAAAGTAGTGGACATTCTGTCTAATTTTAGAGTGTTTGTTTTCAAAAGGACAGGGCCATACAAGTCAATTCACATCAATTATGGGAACACCCTTTAATTTCTAAATTCAAATCGTAAACTTGTTGCCTAGAGCTACAGACTTCTGTAAATTTCAGCTGCCTGTCTATAACGTTTCAATAGTATGGCCATATACATCAAATTATATGAACTACGTATTTGTTATTATAACGGTAACAGTAATCGACATTCTGTCAAATTTTTTATCTTTTATCTATAATGGTTTCAAAGATAGGCCAATATACGTAGGTCAATTTAAAAAAGCCAAACTCAGGCGAATCGATGACCTACTTCTCTTTTTGAGTCGGTTAAAAAGAAATTGAATGTAACACACTAAATAAATCCAGCGCAACTTAACAATACCGTCAACAAACTTTTAATTTTTAAGTGCGTCATGAATACAATTCCTATATTAGACGACTAAAGTTGGTTATTTCATTGGAAAATTTAATAACAACTGTTTTTATAATGCAATATACGAATCGTATTTCTAAATTATTTTGTGAATAAAGTCTTTATATCGATGAAATAATCTGCCATGGTAAGCAAGATCTAACGGGCAGAGCTCATAACAAGATAAACTTCTTGAAAACTTACTTAGAGACTACAAAAGCTAAGAATGTAGATCTATTATTTATTTCGTTCTTTAGTCGCCTGCGGTTTTGGGGGAGATATAAGTCACATCTATTCTTGAACATGTGTAAATCTAGTTTAGTGAAGTTGCTCCAATCAAAAATGCAAATATTGAGGTGACAGAGAATTAAAAAATAAAAACAAATTTTGTACTGCATATAAATATATAATTTTACATAAACATGACATCGGCTCATAATGGGTATTTTTAAAATTCCCTATCGCCCCATATATTTATTTTTTTGATTGGAGTTACTTTATTGTCCCCAATGACATAAAAAGTTAGGGGTAGGCGTGGTGTTTTGCATGCTGTCTCGTAAGGCATGGATCAATCATGCTGATTTCCAATAGCACCTCTTTCGACACTATATCCGATCGATTAACACATTTATTTTTTTATGAAATGAAGTATGCCTCGGCAAACTTGATTTCAACACTAACACGGACAGACAGATGGACATCGCTCAATCGACTTCGCTATGCATAAGAAGTCAGAATATATAATACACGGAAAGACAAATTTATATACCACTTTTTGTGGTGAAGAGTATAAAAATGGTACTAAACAAAATAGGTAATGCCTAACTAAAAAAGAAAACTTTTTAATTGGATTAGTTCCTAAACCAACAAAAAATGGATGATTATAATTAAAGTTTATGTCGCTTTTATTTATTCTGCTGCTACTATTTAAAGTCTTGAGACCGATATGTCAATTACAATATTCTGAGAAGCTATAACTTTCAACGGACCTGTATTGCTAATTTCGCTAAAACGAAAAGTATACAATTTGAGTTTAGAAATTATACGGTGTTGCCAAATTAATGTTATTTGACCGAAATTAAAAATTAAGCGAATGTCCATTACTTTTCGGTTGTTATAAAATGATATATAAGTAATTTAAATCAGTGATTAAAAATGCTTGACTATTTTCAATGCATATGTAGTTGCTTAACTGTTGCAGCGGAAAAATGTGCAGGAAAAGCAAGAAGCAAATGCAAAAAAAGGAAGAAACGCATTTGCTTTAGCTGACTATTAGTTTTTTTTGCAACAAAGCAATCATCAAAGCAATTACTTTAAAAGAGTTTGCTGTTGCTCAAGCAATCAGTTGTTTTTTTTTTTTATTTTTTGCTATTGCTTTATTCTTTACTATGAAGTTGTGACTGACTAATATTGCTTTTTCTTTCTTTTACTTGCTGTAATTCGCTGCTTTTTATCCCTTTAAACATTGGAAACGTATTTGTGTATTTATTACTTACAATAAGTAAGAAATTACATTTTAAAAACGTTGTTTTTATTACACCATAAAATTGTGTTTTTTTTTTCTTAAAAAGCAACAGCAAAAGATGAAACAATCATCAACTTCTTGCTTAAGTAACAGCAAATCTTTTCAAAATGATTTGCTGATAGCTTGCAGCAGAAAGAAACACATTGTCAGCTTAAACATATGCGTTTCTTTCTCTTTTTTGCTTTTGGTTTTTGCTGTTGCTTCGTTTATAATGAAATGTTTTGTAAATGCTGAGACATTTAGTTTTTTTATTTGCTGGAAAACATGTGAGCAAAGCAAAGATTTTAGTGCTAATGCTATTGAATTTAAAGGATGTTACAATTTGCTGCGTAAGGCCAAAAAAGTGCTCCGTTATAGACAGACGGCTAAGATTTACAAAGAATCTGATTGCTTAGTCTACTACAATAAGCAATTATAAAATTTGAATTTTGAAATTAAAAGGTGCCTCCTTAGTTGATGTAATTTATATATATTGCCAAACTGTTTCACTGTTGTAGACAGAGAGTAGAAATTAACAAGGAGACTTAGTCCGCTATACAAGTATAAGTTTGGGGATGAAATCTAAAGGTGTCCTAATAGTTGATGTGATTTGACTTATGTGGCCACATCATTAACCCGTTATAGGCAGACATATGAAATCTGCTCTGAAGTCGGTTTTTCTTTGCAAGAATTATTTAATTTTTTTTTTAGCAGCAGGAGACTCCGACAATAATCTTTGTTGTAAATTAGGTTTTCGGTTAAATTATATTTTATGCTATAGAAATTATTTTAAGATTACTGCTAACGATTTTGTATGTAAAGTTTTCAATTACTATTTTTTTTCATTCCTTAAGAGTTTTTTTTTTTAACAGATAATTTTCTTTTTGATTAGAAGCTGCGTATCTTATTAATTATTCTTAGTTTAAAAATATAATCAGTAAAAATGCCTACTAAAATAATTTAAAATTACTGTTTTCTCGTTTTGAAAATAATGTTAAAAAAATCAGTAAAGACTCTTTTGTCGTTTACTCAATGTATCGACATCTAACCATATTAAAAATTTGTTGTGCAAAAATTTTATTTTCTAGATTTTAACACGTTTTTTTAGTTTCTAAAACATTCATTTGCTACTTACCTCCAATAACGATATGAATATAATGAATATTGGTGGAGGCCAGCAACGTTTTATATCGGCCAAATATAGTTGCTTTTCATTGCTTTTACATTTTTCGTCAATTCCAACAGCACTTGTGGCACAACTACCACCAGCACTACTAATCACACTTGGCAACAATGAAAACTTTGTTGGCAATTCATAGAAGTGCTGATGATAAAGTCCAAATGAATTTGATGAATTACAAAGAGATTTTTCGGTATCACAATGACAATTTACATTCAATACGACAGCAGCATCGAGATTATTTAGTTTCTTTTTTAATGTTTGACTTGTTATTTCATGTTGTTGTTGTTCTAGTCGTCGTGGTTTGAGTGCTTTTGATGACTGCAGATTCATTAAAATTTCATCGGTATAGTTTTTGAAAGTTTTGACTTTTCCTGATTTTTTGGATTCTATAACATCAAGCATTTCCGCTTGTTGTTCATGAGATATCATTGCGCTTAAAGCACAATAAGATAGCAGCAACAACAATTGTAGAAATTGTATATGTAACAGCTTTAACTATGGAATTATTTGTAGCTGCCGCAACAAATCTCTTCGTTAATACTTTGGTAAATACAACAGTGACATGATGTTTCAGTGCTGGTGATGAAGATAGTGATAAATTCTTTTATAATACTTTGCTGGTTTTCCTTTTATAAGTTTTTTAGACTGCTTGGCTTAAGTTCTTAAAAATTACATTCATTCATTCATTGATTTATTTATAGAATGAATAACAACTCTTTGCTATTTGTTAGTTTTTAAATTTTCTTGCAAGTTTTTTAATTTTATTTTTGGTATTTCAGTTGTCGTTGTTGATGCTTAATTTTAAATATAGGAACTTTGATTTACATTGGGCACACTTGGGGTGGCGATGCTAGCTGTCAGTTGACGTTGGTTTTGTGACAGTGACACTGTTATTTAATGGCAGCGACGGCGCTAAGTAGTGCTACTGTGCCATACTAAAATCATGTTACATGTCACCTCTACAGCACGCGGTGTGATGTGTAAGATTTAAGGACGTTGCCAACATTTTACTTTAGCTGCAAATAAGAAAGAACTACAATTTAAAAGATGTTTGCAAATAAAAAAATGTGCGAAAATAACAAACCAAATCTATAAATAAATAATTGAAAAAAAAACTTACAAATGAAAATGTCTTTGCAATAATTGGCTCAAGGTTAATTTAAAATAAAATGCAAATTGACTTGTAAGATTTTGCACCTTGTGCCTTAAATTACTATAGAGAAATCAACTTGTCATGGCAAATCTAAACAAATAATAATAGACATTTTCCTTTTTACGCTTAAATTTATGCTGAATTTCTATTTTTAGTTAAATTATATAAAAAATCTTGTACACATTTCTTGCAGAAAATACATGAGCATTTAACAGACAAAATGTTTTTTGAAATAAAATAAGAAGTTTTTCATTAATGTCGCCAGTCCTGACGCCGACATTGTCAGACGTAATCAAAGTTTTTTGCATGTTGCAGTTCTGTCTAGTGGGTTTTTATTGTTCCATTTGCGTGCCAAAAATTTTTTTTCTACAGTTCAACTTTTCTTTTTGTTTTTGGAAACATGTCAATGACAAAGAAAATTTTTTAACTACAAAAATTGCAGTGGCAATAAAAAAAAACACTCACTGGCGAAAAACTTGTTTATTTCATTTATGTTTTAAAGTAAAATTTATTTCTCACTTCTAGGTGTGCAAAGTACGGAATAAAAATAATTGTAAATATTTTTGTGTTTATGAAATTGATCAGTTGGCCAGTTGGACCGAATCACTTGACATCTTTATATTCGAAATTTCTTAAGTCCATCTGGCGATTTCTTAATAACTACAACACATATTTCACTTTTCATTAAAATACAAAGACGAAACGAACCCTTTCGGTTCTCTCATTTTAACGTTCTATGGGGAGTCTGCCGGGAAGGTATAATAAGGTATAATACTTTGTTTTGGAAAATATTAGTCTTGGCAGTTCATATTTGGCAGTCGTGAGTAGACATGGGGTCAATTTATTATGGAAAAATATTCAATAAACCAACGTGTTTTAATCGATAAAAAATCAATAGATTACTGTGTCAATGATAAAGTTACTTGAAATTTTTGAGAGAAACAACGTGCTAACAAAATGCACTGTTAATAGAGTAGAAAATAATTTAGAAGAAAGAGGGTCTGTAGATGCTAGACCCAAGCATGGAACACAACGTACAGCATTACTGCTGCTCAAAAAATTGTTTAAAACAATCCTTCAACACAACAATTTGGCCATAATTTTGCACACGGATTTGCATTTGTTTCCATTTAAGATTCAGTTGACACATGAGCTTCTTCTTCCACAAGACAATTTACGCTGCCCTGCATGTGCCAATAGGATGTTACAGCTCGCCCATGACAACCCATGATAAATATTATAATGATTTTCATTTGGATGGATAACACAGATACAGAGTAATAGATTCTGGGCAATGGAAATCTTCAAATTATTCACTAGTCCATTAAAACTGACAGTCTGGTGTGCAGTTTTGTCAGCAGGAATCATTGGACCTTTCTTCTTTTAAAATAAAAACGACGCAACACTAACTGTGAACGGGGAACGATATCGTGCTATGAGGGAAAATTTTTTAACGCCACAACTGAATGCTTTGGGCTTGATTAACATGTGGTATCAACAAGGTGGAATTACTGCAAGATGTTAATTGGCCTTTACGGTCGCCTGATTTGACTGCTCCGGAGTTGTTTTCGTTGGAATATGTGAAAAGCAAGGCTTATTCACACAGACCGGAAATACTTGAGCAACTCAAACTAAATATTTGTGATGAAATTACTAAAATATCGCGTAAAATGTGTGTGAATGTAATGAAAAATGTGCTCAAAAGGGGTCGCATTTGTGAGACTAATATAGGCGAACATTTATCTGCTTTTGTAAGCCATACATAATTGCCGAAATTACATAATAAAATTATCAATATGAGATACAATTCGTTTCCTTTTTGGAGGACATCCTGTATTTGTGTGATAAAATCCCATCAGCTTATAATTTATTACAAATCATTATAGGGATTGATTAGTTCGGTGGCAGTGGCTGAAAATTTATTCCAAGTTATTAAAGCTAAGTTAATTATCGGATTTATATGAATGTTCGTAGGAGAAGTTAAAAATAATGTGGTCAAGAATGTGGAGTTAAACACATATGCACTAGACCAGAGTACGAAAATTATTTCGCTGATTTTAACTTTTATAATCATAAAATTGTTAAAGAAGATAAAGAAAAGTAACCTTAATGATCCCATTGTGTATCTTAAGTTTAGAAAGATATTTAATGTAAAAACAATTCTGCACAACCCAAAAAATAGTCAACACCCACCGATGTTGACACTCCGTAATGTCTGATTCTAATAAAATACATGGTATTCATTGTTACTTCATCTAGACCTTGACAAAGAATGCCTGGATGTATAAAAACTATTTTTTACACCTAACTATAAATGGCAAATTGAAATTAAGGAGATTAATAATGGTATGCCCGACGTCTTAAGGGTTCTACACACTGTATGTTTTCTGTTTAAAACTATATCGTCAATTTTATCAACGAAATTCTAACATCTGCTTCAATCGGACATCTTAAACAAATTTAAAAGTTCTGTTGTAGAAATGTGATTACGTAGGAATTAATTAACCCAATCCTACATGTTAAGCGGATATTAGACGATCAAACTTCGCCTGTGAGCACGCCCTGTGACAAGCCATCAAACCCGTGTAATATGGTAAATTTCGTGTTTGTCAGCCGCGCTGGATGAAAATCAAAAATTTTTGATATTTTGTGTTTGCCATCAGACCATCCAACTCCTTTAATAGCGTGTTTGTCAAACACCGTTTAAATTTCATTTGTGTTTTTGTCGGCGAACAGTAAAGAAGGCTTGGCTAGAGCGCATGAGTTAAATAAAGATAATATGTATTTTTCAAGTTATTAGAAGTAATAGGTAAATTATATTACAGTGAAATTCTTATTAATTGCTAGGTTGAAAATAAAAAAAAATATAAACAATTTAAAACTTGCTTTATTTTAAATAAATGATATTGCACTCATATTTTTATAATGCAAGTTTGAATATAGGTAAACATAACTTAATTTGTAAGTTTAGCTTTAAGTTTTATTTTCTTCTGTTAATATCATAAGAAAATCTTAAATAAAACAAATAAACAATAAAATAGTATATTTCTTTTTGAAATAACTAAAAAAACATTATGTAATTCGAATTTTTAAAGAATTTATTAAAGTATATAAAAGTTTACCGGAATTATGCAAATAAAAAATGATTTTTATAATAATAGAAAGTTTTGAAAAAAGTTTTTAGAAAAATTTAAAAAATGTACAACCAAATGCAACAATTAAAGTTATAAAATAAAATAAACATATTGCAACTAATTCATGCGCTATCACAAATACGAACTTCAGTGCTCAAAATCTGCTTGCATACTGACGTTTGACAAACTTCGCCCGATCGTGTAATAGCAAAATACTCTCTCTCATCAGGCCGTGCTTACAGGCGAAGTTTGATCGTCTAATAGCCGCTTTATCTTACTCATTTTTGAATTATTAACGTAGTTTCATTCTTGTACATTAAGGCCGTGTCAGATAAAACTTTGTCGCTTTGCTTGACGTTTCAAACTTTGTAAAAAAGACGCAAAACGCAAGAGGTATGTCACAATAAAAACTATAACAGCGCTTAATTATTGTTTGTTTACGTAAAAAGTGGATAGTAGTTTTCACTGCCTCTAAAGTTTTTCTTTCATAATTTTCTAAAAAAAATAATAAAGGAAGAATATTTAATAAAAAAAAATAATATTCTAAAATACTTACCTTTTTTTCGTTCGATTTTGCCAAAAATAATATACAAATGTATAGCAGCTAATTGTCAAAGGGCGCAAAAAGATGAGTGTTGCCCAACTTTGCGCTTTGCTTTGCGTTAAAAGTGCTTTATGTAACATATTTCATATAAGTTCGTGCATTTTATCTTAGATGTCAAAGCGAATTTGCAACGCAACGCAAAGCAAAAGTTTTATCTGACACGGACTTTAATCTTACATAATTTAGTTCGTCTAAACAAGATCTAACGATCCCACGAATTTATTTTTATAACTGCCATCTAGATTGTATTGTTTAAAGACGACTAAAAGAGCTGAACAAGCTGCTTATATATGAGAGAGTTTTAATATTAAAAAATATGTATAAGTTATGATATATATTTTTAATGCAGCAACAAATTGTCGGAATTGTGAATATATAGTGAACAAAAAAAAACTCCTATTTTAGCCTCCAAACTTATAATATTCGTTTAACGTAAGAATTGAAGTGTAGTGGCCGTGATATGCGAAGTAAACTCATTTTAAGCAACGAAGCGATGTCCCTGTTAGCTAGCAGTTCGTTTTAAATTATCAACATTCACCTCCTTATAGCATAATTTTATTTGTATTTATAGTATAGTAACTAAGTAATCAATCATCAAATATGTAAATCTAGTTTATCAAAGTCACTCCAATTAAAAATATAGATATTGGGGAGACAGAGAATTAAACACAACGAAAAAAAATAAGTATTATATATGATGTTACATAAAAATGTCATCGGCTCTAAAGGGGTTAAGCATTTTAAAAAAATTTTAAAATTTGGTTAAAGATCTCTTCCAAAGCTTTTTTTATAACTTAAAAACCATGGTGCATAACCGTACGCTTTTCTGTGAAAAGTTTAGAGGCTCCGAAATTGAAAGAATGGCCGAGCGCCAATTTTTTCACTTTTTCTTTTTTCTTCTTATTTTGTAATTCTCTATCGTCGCATATATTTGTTTTTTTTTTTTTATCGAGTTACCTTCCTAAACAGGGCTGCCGTTTTTAGTTATTTCTAACCAAAAGTGGTTATTTTTTTCTTTAATGTGGAGATGTGAATATTTTTCTCATTTTGGTTATTTTTTCTCCAAAATAATAATACACATGTACATATTTTTTATGTTATACTTTTTAAGCTTTTATATTCTTAAATTTTTCGAATTGCTACCAAGACAAATGAAAATAAAACAGCTGTGACTAAAATCGCTAGTGCAGCCACCTGTAATGAATTCGCCTTTATTGCTACTCACTTGCTTATAATACTTTTCTTTTACAACACTGTCAACAGCTTCTAATTTTGCTAACCCTAGAGTTAATGTCGACGTCGCTGACGGCGTCAAATGTCAAAAAAAAAAGTTGAATCGTATAAAATTGTATGAGAGCAGTTAATCTCAACGCGTTGCAATGCCGTAAAAGTTCAATCTGTTTCAACTTTTTCGGCGTTGAAACGCCGTCAACGACGTCGACATTAACTCCAGGGAATATGAAATTTCACTTCAAAATGCAATGAACTTTTAATAAGTAAATCTATGGTCTCAAACTGTTATACGGTAAACTGCAAGTTTTGTTTACTTTGTTTTAAACAAACTTTTATTCTTTAAACATACGTGTATAATCGTTACTTATTACATACATACATATGTAGGTAAAAGAATTTTATTTTTGTTATTATTATTATTAACTGAATTTAAATCGAATAAGTTACATTCTAATAATGTATCCATTTTAAATGTTATTTAATAAAAATACTACATATTGAAATTTGGTTATTTTTTCTCATTTGGTAACTTTTAATGCAAATTTTGGTTGTAAAAATTTTTTGGTTGTGGCAGCACTGTTCCTAAACTATTTGTTACAAGTGATACGGAAAAATTAGAGGCGAGCGAGTATTTTTGCAAGCTGGACCGATCTTGCTGATTTTCAATAAGAAAATTTAATGCCTTGGCAAAGTTAGTTTTAACCCGAACACGGACGAACAGACAGACATCGCTCAATCGTCTTCTCTATGCATAGGAACTCAGAATATATACATATATATATATATATACTTTATGGGGTCGGAAAGAGATATTGTAGAAATTTTACATGGATTGGAAACTAAACTATACCCTTTTTCCATCTGTAGCGAAGGGTACAAAAAAAAAAATAAAATATGATTCAACCAATATATAACAATTTATTGAAAACACTTTGTCTAAAACGTGCTCTTAGCATATTTATAGAAAGAAATTTAAGTTATTGATTCAAAAAAAGTCCTTCTTTATTTCTCTCTTAAAGCAATACCTTTCGCAATAGAAACTTAGATGTAAAAGACAACTGAGTGATGACACACCAAACCATATGAATCAGAAAAACTCATTTCTCGGAGCTTTCACACTCATAGAGAGTACAAAAACAATCCGATCTGAAAACTTTAGAAATAAGAGCTTTTTCTACTAAACTGCTTCATTTTAAGTAGCTCCGAATTTATTTCATATTTTCTGCAGGTTTTCCTATGCTCTCAAACAGCTCTTCATTTATTTTAGAGCTGCGATTTGACACCGTTGGACTATTATTTGTGGGGTACCGTCAAAGATAAGTGTTACCCCGACAAGCCAGAGACAATAGACGCTTTAAAGGACAATATTTGAGAAGCCATTGGTGAAATACAGCTGCACACAATCGATGATGCACTTAAATCGTGTAGGCCACTGCATGGTCAGCCGAGGCAGCCATTTGAATGAAATTATTTTCCATTATTAATCGGAAGGATTGTACTTTCAAATAAAAAAAAAATAAATTTTAGTAAATTTCAGTAGTTTTTAATAGCATTTTCCAAAAAAAAGTTACTTGGGCGAATCCTTTACATAAATATAAAAACCTCATTTCTTGGTATATTTTAAACTTCCTATTATGATGGACGTTATACTCATAGATAACACACACAACTTCTTAGAAGTGTCATCCCAGGAGTAATGGAACACGGTCTCGCCTTTATTTTTGGTTTGTGCCGAATTTTCTGAAACTCTTTTAATTACAGTCATTTTTTGACTTTAAATCAAAAGCACAAGTGTTTTGTTAAAAAAACTAAGCTCTCTAAACCCCTTAATTACAATTTATACCTGAGTAATAATAGCGTGCTTTAAAATGAATGAATGAATGAATCAACTACAGGGGATGATTTTATGATCCGTTTTTTCGGACTATCAAGTCATTATGGATTATTGATTAGAAAACTGAGGCCAACACTTACGAATCTACCATATTGAGTATTTTTTCTAATTTGTTGTTTTCTTTCACCTTTTGTGATAATTAGTTACCAACTTTTTCCCATCACTAAATTCACATTACACTAGACCTTATTCTGTATATTGCAGTCTTATATCTGGAGTATTTTAACACTACATAACTAAACTTTCTTTTTGTTCTACCTGTTCATTCAAATACATGAGTAACAAAAAGGATCAATTGTACGAACCCTAAGCATTCATATTTTTTGTACAATGTTTCGTTGAAAATGAAAATGAATATCTTAAAGTTGACTTTAATCCTTTTAAGTCACATCATAATTCGATATTTTTAAGCAATAGCACTACACTAGATAATTGAAGTTAGTGTGGAAAAAGTTTGTTTATAATATTTCTGGTTCGTTAGTTTGTCAAAATGTTACCCTTGGTAATGAGTTTTAACCTAATAATGATGGCTACAACTTTAGCCAAGTTCAGAATATCGTAATATAGACAATACAATGACAATAACCAACGAATTAGGGGAAGTAAAACAAAAATGTAGAAACAAATTAAACCGCAAAGTTGTTGTGTTTGTTTAAGGGTTTTTTACTTTTAAATAGCAAACGTGGAAAGAGCTGAAGAAATGAACTTGAAATAAGATACGAGTATTTTCGTGTAGCAACAAACTACAAAATCAAAAGCTACTGCTACTTCCATAAACGATATCAATAATCACAACAGGAAAGGAATTAAACAGTCACAAAATTAGTATGTCCTGAAATAACATATTGAAAACCAGTTGACGTAACTTTGCCTTATTTTGTTGTACTCCACCGCTAAGAAAAAAAAAAAAAACAAAGTGGAATGTTGCAAACCAAAGCCATGCAACCGAAACACAAATAAAGCAGACTACATCAAACAAACTGGCAGGATTATAATAAACGGAAATGTTTGTTTCCTACCGGGAATTGTCGTGTGCGTCGTGAACAATGTCGCCTGAAAACTAAAAAAAAATTTCTAAATGACTCCATAAAACCCTGTTTCTACTTTTTCACTTTTTTCTACTTTCATTTATACAGTGTTGTTTCCAACGGTTTATCCGGTCGGTAGCTTGTAATAACTGCATTTTAAAAAAAGAATACACTGCGCAATAACAAATATGGAAGTAAGATATTTGTTTGAATGACTGAAGTTGACCAACCGTGAATAAGATTTGAAACAAAAATGTTCATAAATACAAACTTGCTCATATTTAGCTGTTGTATTGTGTCCTTAAATTTAATAGCTTTTTTGTTTTTATTGTGCACTCACACTTGTGCAAGTAGAATTATTTCAAATTGAATAGCAGGTGTTATACTTTGCTTGCTTCTTAATGCCAAAAATGAATTTTCAAAATAAATTTAATCGCATTTATTTGCTTCAATTTGCAACAAAGCTTGTAAAGACTTTAGCAGAGCGCAACAGCAAAACAAAATATTTGATATTGTAACGCTGTTCCTTTTAAAATGTAGGGTTGATTTTGATATCAAATGCCTGCACTTCAATTTTTGTTTTACTCGTCAGTGGGTTTTTATAAAATCTCTTCTATTTCTTACTATGTCTAGATATATTCCCACGATCTCTTGTTTCTAAATATGAGCTATTACGCGTTCATCTGCGTTATTTCGGTGCCTTTAAGAAACGCGTCTCTCTAAACCACAATACGCTGAGACTCTGGCGGCCCACTTAACCAAATGCGCCACGACTGTTGCATACTCTTCATTTTTACTATACATTCGGCTTTATAGTCTTATCTGCTTTTCTAAAATACAGGTGTCTTCACCAAATTATTCACTGCTTCTACGCTGCAATTATTTTCCTTTATTTATTCAAAACTACTTGGGTTTTAAATGCTGTTTTTTATATTTTGCTCTTTTAAAGAATTACTTAACAAGAATTTTTTCAGTTCACGGCACCGATGGGAGCTAATGCATACTCTTTTTATATTCTATTTACACACTTATTGGTGGTGTGAAGTAACAACTAATTGAAACAACAACAAAAGGGTTGGGACATACCCTTTATATCAGCGGTTGAAGAACCTTTTTTGGAAGGGTCAAAAATTTTTTTTAAAAATATTTGTCGGTCAGGAATATAACACTTTGTTTGAAAACAACATGTTTACGTTTTATATTTAATAGTACCTAACAAATTTTTATTTTAAATTCATTAAAAGTTTTGCAATAAAAATTTAAGCTATAATTTTTTATTTATCGCAACAAAAAATGGTTAAAATCATAATGAAAACTCGGCGCTCAATTTCGTAAGAGCACATGCAAATGTTCCTCCGAAATTGTGTTTTAATATATTTCTTTCTATAAAAAGTTGCTCGCAGATATAGGAACTAGTATAAAGACCTTAAATTTCATTTTTTTATACCCTTCACCACAAAAAGCCGAAAAAGGGTATATCTAAGTTTGTCATTCCGTTTGTAATTTCCATATATTTAGAACCCCAAAAGGACATATATTCTGAGTTCTAATTCATAGCGAAGTCGATTAAGCGATGTCCGTATTTCCATTTGTCCGTCCGTGTTAGTACTGAAATCAAGTTTGCCAAGGCACTAGATCAGCAAGCGAAAATTTAAATACGCCAATCCATCAGATAAAGTGTCGAAAGCGGTGCTATTGAAAATCAGCAAGATCGGTCGATGCCCTTTGAGGCAGCGGGCAAAACACCACACCTACCTCTTATTTTACCATGTCATTTCGAATATTTAAGTAACTCGAACAAAAACAAATGAATGCGCCGATAGAGAATTAAAAAATTAGAAAAATTACATTTTTTAAGAATGATTAACCAATTAATAGCCAATGACATTTTTATGTAACATTATATAAGGCATTTATGTTTTTTTTTTTCTTATTTTAAACTTATCTGTCACCCTTTTTTTTTTTTTTTTTTTTTTTTTTATTGGACTGACTTACTAAAGTAGATTTACATATAAAGTGACTATATAATATTCGGAATAGCCGAAAATTAGAAAAAATTTTCAAATTTAGGTGTAGCTCTCTTAATGTATGAAAAATTAATAATTGATTTATTTGTTAATGTTTTTGTTAAAACTGTATATATTTCGAAAACGTTTTCTGATATAGTTCTAATTCTATTCTTAAAAGTTTATATTTCTGTGGGATGTTCTTGGGTTAAGTTTAACTGATGGTGTGACTTAAGCAACTAGTAAAATATATAATGTTTTTTGAGTGCAAAAGGGACCAAACTCACATAATTGTATTTTGGCAGGAGACGGTAAAAACACAATAAAAATGTCATTATTAATATTTAATATGTAAAATATTAAACTATTTTCCACACAATAAAATTGTTTAAAATTATTCAAAAAATTAAATAATGCGCGGAAGCGATTTTGAAAAAAAATCAATTTTAAGAATATTTGAAAGATAAATAAGTCCTTAATTAAAAGGTCCATAAGGCAGAAGGAAATCTATTGTAACTTCCATAATAACCAAAAAAACTTCCTTAGAAAAGTGGTCATGGTACGATTTTTCTCATAGGAATATCTAGTACTTCATATAGCTGTTCGCTTTTAGAAGTTCGGTAACTTCTGTTTCTGTTTCATTTCTTAAGTTTTTTTTTTTTTTTTGTTTAATGAAAATCCAATAGTCCGGTGACAATTTAATTCTGCACTCGAGCATTTTTTAGGTTTTCATGAATACGAGTACTAGTGTATACAATGCTACCAGGTGAACGTGTGGAAAAATTGTCAATTTTTTTACAAAAAAATTGTTTTTTATCTACACAAAATCGTCAAAAAAATCGGTTAAATCAAATATACTTTTGCATGGCGAATACTAAATGCTGTTGCTTTTATTTTTGAGCACATTTTTCGTTCTGGTTCTCGTATTCAATCCTCTTGCGTTCTTCGTTTTCTTAAAGTCTAAAAACAATGTAAATTTTATTCTTCACATAACTCTCTCAACTCACAGCTTGTGATAAATCAGCAATTTGTTCCTCTTTTATTCTGTATAATTCTTGCCACTAAGTCTTTGAACGCAAAATGAAATTCAGTATGTTCATTTTTTGGACATAGTCGTTGGGACCGACCTAGTTTTGTGGACACCCCAAACCGAAAACCATTACTCTTCCGATTTCAACATACTTTGTTCTTAATGAAATAAATCCATAAAAGTATTGTTAAGTTGAGTGTTCTTTATTATTGGAGCGTAATATGAATAAACTGTGGTTGTTTCGTTTACAAAAACTGTCATTCTGTGTGCTGTTACACGTGCACAAACATAAATATAAAGATTAACGCTATCTCCAATAACTTTCAGCACCGCATAAAATCGTCACTTTAAAAAAATCGTCACTTTTAAGAAAAAAAAACGTCAAATCGAAATTTGCAATTTTTATTAGAAGGATCGTCAAATCTGGCAGCCGTGAGGGAGTTTCTTAAAATTTTTGCGGAGTGCTCAAAGACGATTTTTTTTTAAATTACGTGCTAGATTTCACAGCTTTCGCATGTAAGTTGTTGTCAATAACTCAAAAATAATAAAGAGGACTAACGCAGTATTTGAAAACCAGAGAATTTGGAACAATAATCTTTCTTTCAGCCAGCCAGTTGTTTGTAATAGGTCATTGCTGTACAATTCTCATTAAAGTTTCATATGTAATTTTATATTTTTCATCGCTTTTTAATATTCACACACACACAGAAAAAAGATTGGCACCAATTCGCTTGATACGTTAAAAATTCAATTACTTATATAATAATTTGATTTTTATTATTAATAATTTATAGTCTTGATTTTTTATTTATATTAAAAGCTAACAAATGATATTTGCTTCTAAATGTTAGTTGTAACACCTCTTAGAAAAGTTAACATGGGCGATTTGTGTCTTTTCTAAAATCTATTCTATTAAATGGAAGATGCAACAAAACTTATTCAGTAAAAATCATAACACTCGATTGTATATTCTGAAATCGAAAAATGTTTGACACAATATGAAAAAATTTTCGTACACATTACAAATATCAAAAATATTTTAGTTCAAAAATAAAAAGATTTATTAAAAAAAGTGAAAAGTTCTCCAATATTGTTAAATGGTAAGTTCAATAATATCTCAGAAAGACATTTATATATAAAAATAATTTTATAATATTTAACGTGCGGTATGGGATAGAAAGTTGAAGAAGCTATGTGGAAAAGAAGAAATCATGATGTAAAGGCAGAAGAAAGCTGCATTCAATGGTTCGAATCATCAAATTTATAATGTATAATTTTATTCCTATAATTTATTATTAAAATAAAAGTAAATATTAAAAATTATTTTGTTTTGTTTAATTCACAATAATATTTTATAATCACCCAAGAATCATTTTTTCAAATAGTTGTGACTGCTATATTTATTCAGTTACTACAACCGAATTCAAGATAATACACACAACCGACAAGATTCGATTGGCAACAAATTCGGTTCTTATAACGAATTTCTTTTCTCTGTGCAATGTAGTACACAGTTATTTATCCTAAAATTTTTGCATTTGCTGTTCAAAGATGTTAAATGTGACGATCCAAAGACAAATTTATTTAAATGGCTTCATCGTTTGTTTCGTATTTTGGGCAAAGTAAACCATTTAGCCGCTAAGAAAAGTGGCTTAAAAAAGTGCTCGGTTTCGCAACAATGATAGAGTTCGTTGTAGCTACATATTGATGATGTGATCAAGATTTACGTTAGCACCATCATGCTGGTCTAATCTAACGGTGGTCTTGAGACTAAGTGAAATGCAATGCGTTGTCTTGGGCTGTTTAATGGCGTAGCACAACGAAGTAGCGAATCGAAGAACATGTCTTACTGGACCATGAAGTGAACCTTGCTTGAGGGTTTGAAGACCATTCAATTCCTCCTATCGTGAATACCGACCTAAGCCACAGCTAAGCCTGTCTCATTCCGAGACCTTAACAAAACCCGATAACAGTGAAAGGCAGCTCTCTGTAGGGCTACCGGCTCTAGGTTCACAAAGACACTTGTCAGGCCTTCGACAAGTCCGATTTCGGTGCCAACAATCCAGGGGACTGGTCCCTTTTTATACCCCGGTAACACTGCGTCAGAGCTTAAGCATGATCGACTTCGATAATAAGTACCTCCAGATGGAAGTTACATATTTTTATTAAATTGTATTCATAATATTCAGTTACGGCATAAGCGACTTCCTCTCCCAATTTGGCCTTAAAACCAAGAGGTTTCTTTTCATGGAGTATTAAAATTAAACGCATATGTCGACAAAATCAAACTGACCAGATATCAGGAAAATTAATTTTTTCACATTCATGTTTTTCGATACGATTTTCATTCTGGCTTAAGTTCGTTGATCATTGTTAAAAACTGTAACTAAATTTTACTGTCCTCTTTACAATTATCTAAATTAGTAATGAACTTTAGTTATTACTAAAAACAATATTAATTTATTAATATTTGCTCCTATTTTTTGTTTGTTTTTTTTTTTCTAATATCTTTAAGTAATGCCGACCTTTTTAATTTTCGATCATTTATCTTCAATAATTTTTTTTAAATACGTACATTTGAACTTTTGTCTTTTAGAAAATTTCATCAGTGACCTATAAAAAGCCAAATTTAATTTAAATCCATAAAAAATTATATTTAAACAGAAAAAACTTCATGTGAAAAAAAAAATTATTTGAAACCACGGCTTTTTACTAAAAATTTAATGCATCTTTTGAATACTCGTGAAACAGACTGCAATTAATAAAGTAGAACATCAGTGATAGTGACGCATTACAACGCATCACAACCGGTAGCATTCCCTTTCGCACATCTGTTTGTTGACGGTCTGCTAACGTGTTTGTAGTCGTATCTACATAAACATGTAGCAAGTAAATACATGTTGCAACATTTAATAGAGTTAATGTCTTTTGATGATAATGATAATAATAATGATTATTGTTTTATTCTTTTTTTTTAATTTTACTCTTTTTATTTTATTATTTTTATTGTTTTCTCTGTTACTTTGTTGCCTTTTGTTTCATTGTGTTTAAAGTTTACATTAAATTAACTTAATTATATTTTTCTTTTTTTTAAATACCCTACATCATGGCTTCTATTTTTTTCACACATGAATAAGATAAATGATACATGTACGCAAGTGTGGACGAGGCTTGAGCGAAAGATACACATAGTCAAAATTACATCAGTAAGCAAAATTTGAAAAGCATTTAAAATTTAAATACTTAAAATAGAACAATATGACACAATTTTCAAGTCTTTGATGTCTTTTGGGAAATTAAAGATTGTTATCAACGAACTTCATTTCAATTAGATACGTAAAGAGTCACAGGTCTTTCAAAACTGTACATTTTCAAACGCCACTTAAAATTTTTATAAAAATTCTTTATTGTCTGCGAAAATCGATTTGTGAAGGCAACTTTGGTGCTTTTTTAAATATTGGTAATTCTGTTGTTAAATCTTCTGTAGTGTTATTCCTACCAAAACCTTTCCCATTGCTTTTATTTTATAAGTTAACGTTAAGGCTTCATAACTTCGTCCACACTACGCAAACGCTTTCTTTGTTTTGTTTTTCTTTCAATTAATAATATTAAGAATAAAACAAATTTCATTAAGTCAAAATATAGGCTGACAGAGATCAGAGAACTTGAACAGCATGTGCTTTGTGACATGAATAAAATGTGTAATTAAAGTATGTGTACAAACCCATTATGTCTTACTATTATAAGAATTATAAAATTCTGGATGTTTGTGCGTATCTCCATAATTCTGTTTTTAAGAGTAAATATGGTGTTTGAAAACTTATCGTTACCACTTCGACTTAAAGTATTTTAAATGCGTGTGAAATATTACAAACGTTTTCAATTGTGTTCATTTGCAGAGTGTCTGGGTTTGCTGGAAAAATATTTACTTTTGTAGCAGGGAATAAAGAAGAAGACAATTATAAATAGGAATGAAGTAAAGCCGATCAGAAATGTAAACAAAGAAAACACATTTGCCAATAAAATAAATTAATAAAAAATTATACAGAAACTTACATGCGAGCACATCAAATAGTCATTTACTTCAATACGCATCTTAACATTAATTATGCTGCAACAAGTGTTTAAAAAACTCAAAAATGAAAAAATTATGTATGTTTCAAACATCAAGACTAATATCATGATATAAAAACAGAAGGTAGTTCCACTTCAAAAATTTGTGACGTTTGCGAGAATTATTTGAAATATATTTTTTGTAAACAACACAATTTGCGTTGCCACAGATATATATAAGAAAAAAAATTATTTTGGAACTATTTAACAAAATATGTGTAATTTGTATTATAAATGTAAAGAAAACTCAAATCTATTTACTATAAATATAAATTACACAGAAACAAAGACAATATATACAAATTTGCTTATTATCATAATTTATTAAAAATACAATTGTAGGGCAAGATTTTGATCGAATTAGGCAATTTAATTAATAAAATTTTCAAAGATTGATATTTATTTTCACGTAATTAATAATTAAATATACAGGCATGTTACAAATTCCGATCGGAATGGTTTTAATTCTGTATTAACAATTCCGATCGATTTTGTTTTACCTTCTTCAGATTCCATTCGATTTTGATTATTTTAAAAAAATGCTTTAATTTTTGTTTAAATGTAGTATAAAAGTAAATTGGAAATTCGCAAATAATAGAATTTCAGAGAAAGTAAAGTCCACTTTAAAATTTAAAAGTGGTTTCATTCCGAAAAAATCTTTCGTTTTCTATAAACTAATTTTTGGAATTGCAACCACTTCCGATCGGAATTGAGTTCTGTGACATGCCTGATAAGTTCATTAAGCAAATATGTTTCAGAGCGTTTTATAATGATATCAATATTGTTAATATAAGTTTTTAAGTCCTTAGCATTAGCTTATTACAAGTTTTTTTAAATTAATAAAAAACGACAATAGAATAAGTTTTCTTAACAAGCAGTCTTTTATTTTTTTACACAATTTATATCTTTCTGTTCTGTTTACTAATTATATTATATATTTCGAGGCTTAATGTTTCGTCTATATGTGAAAACTGGATTAAGTTATTTTGAAAATCTATCACTTTTGTTTCATTGCCTAATTAATTCAGACGTTACTTTGAAAAAAAAAGTATTATTTTACCTTTACAAATAAAACCGAAACCTGTACTTGTTTAAGCCAAAACTTAAATTAAAAATATTGTTCCATATTTTACCTTTTGTAGTCTGGCAAAACACTTTTTCCAATAGTACATTTTTCTTGTCCAAAACAATGTCATTTTTCCCAAAATGCAACGACCACACTAAAGATGCATTTGACAAATCAAATTGTTGGAAAAATCTTACAGAATTCTTGCAGAAACGTCTTTTACTAATGCAGTCCGAAAAAAGGCAACATTTTTGCTAAATTTTGTTTTATTTATTTAATAAAATTTGTTTATGATTTTTATATTATGTATTTCTTTCTTTTAAAATTTCATATAAGTGAAAAAAAAACAAAACAGAAAACCGGGATCTTACAAATTTATATGGTAGCACAAATTTTCATAATTCCCGCAAACGTCAGAACGTTAATATGGCGACGAAAAGATAGAGTGGAACTACCTTCTATTTTTATATCATGACTAATATTAAGTAAATGAGTCAGGTAACAGTTGGACACTTGGATGGTCATTAAAATTAAAAGTTTGATTTAATTAGTCTCATACCCAAATCGATCGGCATTGAAAAAATGGCTACAAATAAATATTAGATCAATCAGTAAGGACTAGGACTTGTCACACACTCACTTAAGTTTGCGAAAATATTCATTTTCTGGCTAAGTACCCTAACTTAATAAATATTAGCTTTTACAAAAAATTTACTTTTTAAAAGTTATGCGACGAGAAGTGTCAAACAGCTTTGGTTTTACAACTTTCCTTCAAATTGATTATCTTACGACATATATTGCAAAATAGCTTTTATATAATACATATTAAAAATCTCTTTGTAAGTTTGTTTGTTTCTTGGTTTGGTTTTACGTGCGTCAAGGCCAAACGACAGAACCGATTTCAGTGTAAATTTTAACACGGGTAGACATTTGCCTCATGGTAAAAAAGGGTTTTATCATTTTCTAACAGCGGACTAGAAGAGAAGAAAATGGGGAAGCGTTTTCTCTTATGTAGGGCTAGTAAATATCAATAAAATTCGAAACATAAATTGGTCAGGTCCCACCCATCTGTCTCCAGTACTTAGACCTAGATAAGATACAAAGGGGAAAAACAGGCTCTTACATCTTTACCGATTACAATAAAATTTTAAACATGTTTAGACATTTGTATAAGGAGAAGAATATTCTACTTTTTTTTAAGATAATAGAAACGGGGTTTTTAGGAGAGGACATACGCGTAATTTTATAAATATTGAACGATCTTAATAAAATCAGATTCTAATGATATTTGAAATAAATATATCTCCTGATCATTAAGTTCTAAGGCCCTTCGACAGATTTCTGACATATTGTGAGGAGATCCACATTGCAAACAAGGCTATAATATTATATTAGATAATGCCTAGAAAGACTCTAAAATTAGATCTAGGCATCGCCGAATAAAGTTAAAAACAATGAATAACTTTCAAATTACAACAAAATGCTTCTAACTAGCTTTCAAATTTGCTTTTAACGTTGTATTTATTATTTATATTTCAGTTAATGTTAATCCCAAAAACATGTTTGTATGAATGTAAAATGAAAATTGGTTTCTTGTCTGTTTTAACTGCAAGACAAAGTGGACAATCATCCAATAATTATTTCAAGCAGTGCCGCTAGGAAGTTGCTAATAGCCCTTAGATTAGAGCTAGAACCGGGAAGAACAAGCATTACCAGTATGTGTTGTTGTTCATTAATAGAGCTTCTAAGACCACATTACCGCTTTGGTAATTGACGAAAAATTCGTCTTTGTGGCTTTCATGTAGACGCCACATACATGAGATAATTTTAAAGAGGGTTTCGAATAAAAATTTAAAAATAAAATAAATATTTAAATATTCAGAAATAGTGTCAAATGACGTGCTATTTGAAATCAGCATAATCGGTCCATATCCGAGGCAGCAGGCAAAACACCACTCCTACCTCTAATTTTTTCATGTCATTTGAAACAATAAAGTTACTCCTATCAAAAAATAAATATAGGCGCCGATAGAGAATATAAAAATAAGACAAAAATATCAAGTGAAAAAATTGACGCTCACCCATATTTTCCGCGTTACGGGGATCTGAAATTCTCCAATTTTTGAAATATCAATATGCGTATCATTTTAAAGTTTTTAAACAGATCGTTAAGCAAATACTAAAATATTTTTAAGAATGCTTAACCCATTAAGAGCAGATGTCATTTTATGCAACCGAATTTTTTTTTTTATTTTTTAACTCTCTGTCACCCCAATATTTGCTTTTTTGATTGGATTTACTTCATTAATTACTAAATTAATTTTCGCCGCAAACGTTAAATGTCAAACACCATATAAAAAAAAGTTATACATATTTTTTTTATATATGGAGTTTGACATTTAGCGTTTACGACGAAAGTAACAAATTCGCCATCGAGACCACCTGTATTATTTCGCCATGATTTGTACGTACCTTTTTATTTGCCTTGTATGTACAAAACATACATTATTTTTTGATTTAAATGACAAATAGTTAATGCGCTTAAAGCAACAGCCAGTGAGATACAAAAATTAAAATTGTAAAACCTAAATGAGAAATAGCATCGACAATAAAAAATTAAAAGCGAACATAGATTTACGAAATTAATTTTTGAATATGAACAACATTGATTTTTGCACAGAATTTCAAACTGAATTGAACGAGAATTTTAAATGTGACTGATACGTTGATTTTAAAAGAAAGTTCTTTTCTATATTTGAAAATGTTGTCTGTTTTTGGAGTTTATTGTCAAATTTCAATTTCAAAATACTTAACTCTGCAATTTAAGAAGTTTTTTTTTAAAGATTTCGAGAACCTAACTAAGCACTTGGTATTTATGAAACACAATTGGGAAAACTTTATTTCATAAACTAGACTCAATATTTTAATAATAAAGAACAGCAAAAACCCATACGAGTTCTAGCCTAAAGTTTACTTTTACCATGATTCTAACGAATTGTCGAAAGCCGTTCAAAATATGTTGTTTGTTTCCACAAGTAATGCTTGTGTCGAATGAACTTGTACTGTAATGAATTCTATGAAAACGAAATTAAAAAATAAAATGCTATTTGAAACTCTCAATTCTTTACTGGTAGCAATATCGCACATAAATGTATCTAACATATGTTATATACACATTCATTCCTACTGAAGATATATTAGAGAGATTTAATACAAATGAAATAAACCGCAGTGAGGATAGAAAAGACTATAATATCATTGAACAAAACGTGAGTGATTTAATAATTGACATTTATTTAAATAACATTTTATTTTAATGTAAATGTTTTAACTAATGTAATGTACAAAAGTACTTTTTAAGGTAAAGTCAAATTGTTTGCTGGTATAAAACCAATGTACCTTTTATAAATAAATTCCTTTTTGTAAATGAAATTATTTAATTCAATATGTATGTTCTATGGAAAGTGTGGAAAAGTGGAAAATGTTTTTACCACTAATATTACATACGGTATTAAATTAATTGGATTAATTCCGCCAGTATAAAATATACTGCGGCTTTCACCAAAAGTTATAACAACAATTTAATATTACATACTTTCATATATTGGCGATATTCCACAAGCTACACCGGTATACATATTAATGCTGGAATAACAATTGGGACGGACGACGAATTTCGTCTAGCACGACGAATCCGTCTGTAAAAGTTCGCTGCGTAAATTCGCAGTGTGGCACACAACAACAAACTTGTTTGCTGCCTATGACAAAAAAGTAAACATTAAAAAAAATGAAGCAAAAAACCTTAAGAAAAGGCCATTGGAAGGCAATTTCATGGAAAATAATTGTGGTTGTTTAACTTAATGATGTATTTTAAGAAATAAACAATAATTACGGCAAAAATTATTTTATTTACTAATATATTTAAAAACTAAAAACCGAAGCGACAACCCTGTTCTAGTTTGTTCGTCGTTCGTCGGCGTAAGAAATAGAAATAAATCTATCGGAGAGTTCGTCACGCACGACGAATTTCATCGACGGCGGTGTTGTGTTAGTTTTCATATGCTTGGTGTGGTTTATTTCCGACGGCGAATATTCGCAACGAAAAATTCGTCGTTCGTCCCAATTGTGTTCCCAGTATAAGAAATCGGATTTTCTCTTTGAAAAAAAAGAAAACGAATATTATAATAATAAGACGAATATAATAATATAATAAATATCAAATTTATTTAAAAAAAATTGGCAATTCGTTGTCAACTAACAATTATAATAAATTATGAAATTTGTAAAAAAAAAAATCTTTCTAAAAAACAAATTAAAAAAAATTTTAAATTTTCATATCGCATATTTTATAAATAATTGGATAACAGAAAAAATTATAATTAATAACTACCTTATGATAGATACGAAAAATGCTGACAAAGGTTGTAGCGAACTAAAAAACATATTTCATTCTTCGGATATCAAAATCTATTCTATTTGCTTTACAATTAGTCACAAGTAGTCATGGGACAAGAGTATATACCCAAATGGTAAATTGGGTATTTACCCAAAATTTGGTAATAAATCAGAACGAAGAAAAATGTACATAAATTGAAAGAATTTCACTTTTTATTATAAATTAGATTTTTTATAACAAATGAAATAATTTTTAAACTTAATTATTGCTTCAGCATTGCTGTCACTATCGCTCCTACTTATGACGCTGATAAGCGGTTCTTATGAAGAATTGTTGTTGTGTTTGATGCAGTCAAAAGTACCTTATCTGAGCAAAAAGTATCAAGAAATGTATAAGCAAAACACACTTCAACAAAATATGATCAAAATAAATTCGAAAATGTTCACATTTCTCTTACTCTACGTAACAGCGAGTATTTGTTATTCAAATAAGTATTTACCCGAAATTAGATGAATATAAGTGTATAAAAATGGGTATAAATAGGTAACTACCCAGCGTTAGGAAAATGACCATGTCTAAACCCATCTCTAATCACAAGTAATAACGAATTTAGTCCTAACTGAAAGAAATAATTTGGTTGTAAAAAATGGTTTATTTTTACCACGTTTATAGAGTAATTGTGAGTAGTTTCGTGAAATAAATAAAACAATAGAATACGCCGGTACACTTACATGCTTTCTTAACATAAGATTTTAGCATGAAGTTGAAGATTTTAGCAAATTATTGTAGTGATTTTTAGTAAGAGATTTGTCTGAGTAACAACGCCACAACACCACTAGTAACGTAAAATTGAGGTAATACACCTGTCTGTTTATGGCGAAAGCTATATTTCATATAAAGAGACGATAAATTTTTAATTAAAATATTAAAAATATTAGGTGTGTGGAAAACTTTTTTCTTTCGTAAGGGTAATTAGTGATTGTTTTTAAGTTGCCATAGTAAAATGTGTTATAGTACAACAATAAAATGTATACACGGTTAAATTTTTTTTGTCTTACTTTTTTAATACTGCTCCTAGTCTAATACCACTTTTAATGCATAAGCGAGTCCACCACAGAAATGATCACATCAACGTTTTTTCTATTTATTTATATTACACTTGACGAACTACTGACCCCCTAAGGAGTATCTGAAACAAAAACTAAATTGTTTTATTGCCCTAAGAAAATTATATTACCAAAAGACAAAATTTAAAGAAATCAAGTTCTTTAAACAAATTGCTCTTTAAGTATTGCGAAATAGTTTTCCATTTTTTGATTATTTCGTCTGTTTTTTCGCTTCTTAATTTCTTTCCATCATTCAAACAAGTAAGTGCCATTATGTTTTGAGTAGTTTCGTTACAATTTTTGTCTTCTGGTTTCAAGTTTTATTTTTCACAACATTTTTTGTTATTTTGGTGTGTTGTGATTTTTTAAGTGTTTTCAACAAATATCAGCTTTATCTTTTTAATTCCCCCTCCACTTAAAAATAATTCGTCAGAAAGTCTAAAGTAAAATGAAAACATTTCCCTACAAGTTGCACAGTGAGGCATAAAAAGAAAATTTTATTAAATACAGCTTCTACAGATGACTACAAGTACAGTCGGATACATGGTTATGACACCTCCGATATTAGACCAATTTTACTCGATAGCAGTTTCGTTTTAAGACTGTTTCTGGAGTCTTTAACTTGATATCTCAACTACTTAAGTTAAAAGTTACTTAAGCCTTGTTATTTTCAAAACAGTAAAACATCCCACTGTTCGCAGCGCATGTGCTTGGTCGGATGGAAAAAAAAACTTAAAAGATTTAAATTTTTTGTTGTTGCTCTATTTAATTTTTTATTTACTTAAAGAAAATTATGTTTTTATTGCGCGAAGGGTTGTCTGTCAAAATATATTGGGGAGCCTCAAATGAGTGTGTAACACTTGTTGTTGTTTTGAAAACGATTTACAATTTATATAAAAATAAATAATTAATTCAAAAGGGTCATTAAGATATTTGTTGTTTCATTCTTTTTTTCTAATTACTAGTATAACAAAGTTTTGAATTTATTTTAATATTTTAAGGGGTATTTTGGGTTTAATTTTTATTTAAATCAAGTTATACATTTGTAATAGAAATGTTTTAAAATCCGATTTGAATTGTGTTTTTTTATTGTTTTGTTATTTCAGTAGGTTAATAATTCTTTTAAAATTAATCAAATTATATATGTTTGTTATATTTGAGGTGAGATTAAATCTAATTTTTTTTGGAATTAAGAGCTGAACTGTGCATATTATAAATGATTTGAAATTAAGTTTGGCTTAAATTCATGTTCTTTTAATTTCTAAAAACTTTTTTTTTAGAAAGAAAAAAATTAGTTTTTTTAATGTATGCGGACGTTTTCCAAAGAAAACTAGATACCAGCAGAATGAAATGCTGAATTTTCTGGGTCGTTACATCCTTCATCAGCATTTTTTTATGTTGTGTACAATGTAAACATCATCTATTTATTTAAATGAGAACTACATATATGCGATTCTCTCCTGTTTTTGGTAATATTCGCATTAACTTTACTCAATTTAACGTGGCTTAAGAACGATTTTCGAAGCAACTTGTAACCAGGTTAGAACATCTAGTGGCAGCAAATTCAGTACCTATTATATAAAATGTGGATAACTTTAAATTCACATTACAGGAGCAGTTATTATAATTCTATATTTTGCACATCAGAAATAACATCTTTGTTTTTTTTTTTTTTGGCTGATTCGCTTTAAATTCTACCCTTCTAACCCGTTTTTCAAATCACTCTATCTTTCCCCAAATTTCACTTCTGGGTTTCCTGTTTATTTTGGAATTTTTCAATTATAAAATCTAGAAATTCTGTAGTTGTTCCATATTAAGAATAAAAAATTAGATGATCAAAATAAGGTTTTTCATGGTTAATGTTTAAAGTTTATTATGTATATTTTTAATGGAGTGCTGGCTAAAATAAATAGTGAAATGATTCAGGAATTATTATAATATTAATATTTTTATTAATTGTTTAAAACTATTTTCTTTTCTCATATACCATGGGTGTAAGAGTCCTACAAAATTTTCATTGGATTATCATCTGCACTATACACCGGCAGTAAATTTATGTTTTTCGTTTCAATCCACCATTTGCTTTGAAAAAATATTTCTAGTCAGTGTTTTCTAAAAACATTACTAAATTTATTCTCGTTGTTATAATGGAAACTTTTATTCGTAGGAAAACGATTGCCGCTTCTACCAAGAAAATTTCTCTTTCATCTGACAAATTAGACAGAATGACTACCACCGTTTTAATAACAAGTATAAATACATAAAATTATAAATTAAAGGGTGTCTCAATAGTTTATTTAATTTGGCGGTCGACATTTACAAAGAACCTGAATTGTTTGGTCTGCTATAATAACAACTATAAAATTTTTTATTTGAAAATAAAAAGGTATTCCAATGGCTGAAATTTACCAAAAAACTTATAGCTGAGTCCGCTATGAGAATAACATTTGAAGTTAAAGAGAGTTCGCATAAATGATGAAATTTGATTTATATTCATCCGTTAGATGAAAACACTTGCAAATTTTAATAAAATATTTAAAATAAAGTGGAAGGTAGTCCAACAGTAACACGCTTTAAGACACATGCCATTATTTTTAACCTATATGAACTGTTACTTTTAAGCAGAGTATGTATTGCTTTAGCAATTATATCACCAAGTCAATATGGTCTTAGAAAGGGATGCTCGTTAAAGAACTTGTTATTGGAATGCTTTTCAATTTTATATCTGATCAAAAATAAGCAAAACATATTTATTTTAAAATTTGTTTATCACATTTCTTGTTCGTGTATTTTGCAGTAATCAAAATTCTTGGTTTTGCTAAAAAGGTTTCCTTTTTTGCGTAAAAATAATGCATGAAAGGCATATTCGGTTTTCGGATTAATTGAAAATTTGTTTTTAAAAGCACTTAGTATTAATGAATTTATTTTACATAGGCAAATGAACGCGGCTTCCTGAAGTAGAAACTTGTGTAAAATATATAAAACATTTTTGGTTTTTTGAGTTGCTAAAAATATTAAAAGGAAAAAATAAATAAAATGAACAACGATTTAGTAAAAAAAAGAAACACAATAATTCTTGCGAAAAAAAGCGACTTCAAAACAGATTTCATCTGTCTGCCTATAACAGCTCAAGTGTATGGCGACATAAATTAGAGTACATTAACTATTGGGACATCCTTATATCTCCAAAATTATTCTTTTCCAACTGCTGAATAGTTTGGCAATATACATCAAATTGCAGCAACTATAGGGTCACTCTTTAATTTCCGAATTCAAATTATATACTTGCTGTTGTAGTAGATTTATCAATCAGGTTCTGTGTAAATTTCAACCGTCTGTCTTTAACTGTTCAACATATACATCAGACTTTATCAACTATTTGATTTATAATATAACATTTTTATACTTCCTATTATACCAAATAAAGTGGTGGACATTCTGTCTAAAATTAAGGTGTTTGCATACAACGGTTCAAAAAATATGGCCATATAGAACAAATAACATTAATTTTGGGAACACCCTTCAATTTCTAAATTCAAATCATAAGCTTCTAGTTGTAGCGGACACCATACACCATACACCATATTATATCAACTATTGGGACACCGTTTTTTTCCAACTCCAAATTTTATACTTGTAGTTATAGAAGAGTTAGTAATACAGGTTCTTTGTAAATTTCAATCGTCCGTCTATAACTGTTTAAAAGTATGGCCATATACCAAATTAAATGAACATTGGTGCACTCTTTAATTTATTATTTTAAATATTACCAGCTGTTACTATAACGGCCATAGCAATCGACATTGCGTCAAATTTACAAGCGTTTGTTTACAACGGTTCAAAAGATAGGCCTATATAAGTAAATCTACAGTAATTATGGGACACCCTTTAATTTCTAAATTCAAATTATAAACTCGTTGATATAGCGGACTTAGAAATACAGGTCCCTTTTAAGTTTCAACGTTCTGTTCAAAAGTACGGCCACACACTTGAAATTACATCAACTATTGGAACACCCTTTAACTTCCAAATCTATATTTTATACTTGTTGTTATAGCGGACTTAGCAATACAGGCTCGTTGTAAATTCCAAGCGTCTGTTTATAACCCTTAAAAAGTATAGCAATATACATCAAATTAAATGAATTATTGGCGCACCCTTTAACTTATAATTTGTAATATTAATACTTGTTACTGTAGCGGCCGTAGCAATCGATATTATGTCCAATTTGCAAGCGTTTGTCTAAAACGGTTTAAAAGATAGGCTCATATATGTAAATCTTCATGAATTATGGGACACCCTTTAATTTCTTAATTCAAATTATCAACTCTTTGATATAGCGGATTTAGTAATACAGATCCCTTTTAAGTTTCACCGTTCTGTCTCTAACGTTTAAAAGTTTGGTCACATACTAAAAATTACATTAAGTATTGGAACACCCTTTAACTTCCAAATCCAAATTTTATACTTTTTGTTATATTGGACTTAGCAATACAGGTTCGTTGTAAATTTCAAGCGTCTGTCTACAACTGTTCAAAAGTATGGCTATATATATCAAATTTAATGAACTATTGGCGCACCCTTTAATTTATAATTTGTAATATTAATACTTGTTACTATAGCGACCATAACAATCGACATTCCGTCCAATTTGCAAGCGTTTGTCTATAACGGTTCAAAAGATAGGCCCATATAAGTAAATTTACAACAATTGTGGGGGCACCCTTTAATTTTTAGATTTATTTTTGTATAATTTTTTGTTTTTTGGGAGCCATAGTAATGACTGCGTAAGTCATTTTAAATTTAAAAGAAACGTCCATTACATTTCATAATACACGTAAAAAATATGTATGTTGTATGAGGACACCCTTTAATTTTTAAGATTAGCATAATCTATCATATTACGAAAATTTTCAAAATCGAATCAGAAATGACTGAGTTCTGGAGGCACAAATATAAAAAAAGCAACATTCAGCCGAATTGTGTAACCTCCTTCTTTTTTTTGAAGTCGGTTAAAACGAAGACTATGGATGATTTGACAAATAAAAGCGGCAAAACGAAAAGTTGAACTAAATTCAAAATCGCCGCTTAGCCGCTTTTGACGGCATTGCCAAGTTAAATTAAATGCAACGTCTGAGTATTGTTTGAGTATTTTTGTCAACAAACAAATTTTTTTAAAATAGGAAATACTATTGTCGCATACCGCTTGCATTGGCTGTTACATTAAAGGGCGGTTTACATGATCACAGAAGTCTTACGATGTGTCAATTTTTTGTCCAAAATAGTATCAGTGGGATCGTCTAAACAAAATAAGTAATGAATCTGCACAAATTGAGAGAAAATACGGATGAAAATTTGACAGTCGTATGGCTCTCTTTGTTTTTTGAAAATTTTCAAAAGACAAGTACAAATCATTAGATCAGGGATGTATTTTTCTGCAAACAGCTATTTTAGTTTTGTATACCAATTGTGTAAACGCAAAAATAATCTGTCGTAAGATTTTTACTCTCAGTTTTAAGATACGGATGGAATATGATAATATTTTCTCTTGGATTTTACGTACGTAAAGTCGTACCGTATAAACCCCCCTTAAATGATATTAAGAGTTGCCACCTAAAAGTCTTAGATTGCTTTAAGTGTAGATTAGTTATTAAACTGATATTGTGTGCTTTTTAGTGTTTTCTTAATTCAAATTTTTATATATAAATAGCTTATTAAACGAAAAGTCTTCTATAACCATTGTAATCTTTAAACCTAAAATAGAACTTTTTATGGATTAAATAGTAAATCTATATGATTAAGTTATCCCTATAATTCTTACTTATTTTTCATGCAATCATTCGTTTTTGTTTGCAAGTAGGGATATTTTTTTTCCTTTTTATTCAACAGACTATGGCCGATATTTGTGATGGCTATATGAAATTATGCAAGAATTAATTGTTTAACGCTTGCGAGCTTTATTTTAATTGAGAATTTTTTAAGTGTAACAGTACAATCATCACAGTATAAGAGCAGCCACAACGCTTTCATATTAAACACACTTGTGTCAAAATTATCTATCGTTGCCTTATATTCTTCGATGAATTCATATTTGCTATGCAAGCAAGTCTGCAAATGTATATTGTCATAGATGTATACTTGCATCTATCTGTAACTTCTCCCACTTCTCTGCCAGTACTGCAATCCAAGACCACTACGTAACTATTTTAAAATGTAGCGATTAAAATATTATTTCTAGTACGCCAGCCCGTGCACCTGTTGGTCCATTATTCTTTAATAAGACGATATTAACCGCTTTCCTGAATATGATGTGTTCCAATTGTTTTTCATAGTTACGATGAAGACATATTTCCCCAAAACCCTAATGCGCATGAAATAAAACAATTGTCAAGTAGTTCCTGCTACACAGTTTAAACAATTAAAAAAGAAAGTGTTTAAAACTACAATTTTTAAACAAAACTTGCTTTAGTTTCATCTAAATCATCACAAAAGATAAAAAATTAACATTCATAACAGCACAGCGGAAATTTTTCACTTGTTTCATTTTCACAACATTTGCATTATAACTACACTTACCGCGGCACAGAAACTTAAGAACTTACACTCTGTTGGTAAGTAATCGCAGCAGCAAACAAAAAAATATATAAATCATATAAAATAAAAAAAACGTTATACTAAGTCTCGTCTAGTATTACAGGCACAAATTCACTGAGAGTGAAATCTTAAGGTATAAATTTTTTATTTTAAATTATTGTTGGCCACTTACTTTTGTTTGTTAGTAATTTCACAATAATCAACAACTATCTTGCTTTCTTAGCCATTTAAATAAAGAAAGAAACTGAAGTTCCATTTATGAACCACAAGGTCTAAAATAATAATAATAATAGAAATTTGAAAAGAAATGAAATGTAATTTAGAAAATAAAAGCAAAAAATAATGTCAAATGGTAAAAAAGTGAAAGAGATTTTAATTGTTACGGAAGAAGAAGTCAATTAGAAATCTGACAAACAGTTGGTTCTTGAAAATAAAAATAAACACGTTTCATCTTGAATAAGATTATTCGTTAAAAAAAGTATAAAAAATCAAACATATAATTTATTTTATATAATTTCAACAATTCTACCGCTGATAACACGTCATTTAAAAAAATCACATTCAATCATTCGATTGCGCGGCTGATGTTAGTGACACGGCATTCGGACAACTACGTTTAAATAATTTAATTTATTTATATCTCGTTGCTTAAATTTTTGTTTTACATTTTTATTATAAAACGCGACAATCCTGCAACAGATTTCACAATTTCAAATGTGTTTGCTGCACCAATATTTTCACTGGGGAATTTTTTTTTAAATGAAGAAAACAGAGGATGCGACAATAATTTTATTAAAACTCTTGCTTTTATTATATATTATATACATATACATATTATGTAATATGTATATGCATATTGTTTTGCTGATTTGTTTGATGATAATATTCTCTATTTGGCACTTCATTATTGTACTAAATTTCATAGATAACTCCATTAGATTCTAAAATGCCGAAAGGTTTCTATTACCCATTTTATTTTTTATTTTTTTCTTAGGACAATTCCGCGTTTCATTTACTCTTTAAAATTGTTGCATATTTAATTTGGGTACATATCATGGTGCCCATGGATATGATAACCATAGATTTCATGTCGCACTCAAAAGTGACATAATGTCCATGGACGTTGTTTCATTTTAAGTATGGACATAGTGCGACTAATTAACCAAACACTTCCTGCATAGCTAGCTTGCAGCCAGGTGCAAAAATTTTCTCCTCTATGATATCAGTAACGCTGTCTCCGCTTATTAACGATTTTCTGCATTACGGCCTTCGGCCAGGAGCAAGGAATTTCTCCACCAACACCGGCTTTGCTTAACAAAGATTTTCTGGAAGCCAGTTTCTAAAAACCTTGCATCTTTCTTGCATAAAATACTACACAAAATATCTTAAATATCCATGGACTTTATGACTCTACGTTGATGGAGATTATGTCACTGTCTGGTACGAGATAAGCCTTTAGCTTCAGCCTATAGCTTCATTTCAAACACAGCAAAAACTGTTTGTGAGATTAAAAGGTTAATTTAATTTAAAAAGTCTATAACCAAAGAAGTTTATTTAAATTGTTTAAACATCTGGCCAAAATAGTATGTACTTATTCGTGCCTTTTTCTCCCCTGAGTTACGAAATCAAACACAGTATATTATACTTTAGCGATATGGGTCTATCAATATGCCGTTCAATTATTAATCAGGATTTTTCTCTGTATATTCCTCCCATCAATATGAAATTCTAAAACAATGGCATAGTTTTTTTTTTTAATATTAGCCTTTGCGTAGGAGATTTGAAAAATCATAGTCTGTTGGGACTCAATCTACTTCTAAAACCTCGCTAAAATCGGTTGATACTTTTCCTTTTAGATTTGAAAGAAGGCAAAGTCTTTTCTAACTTTTGTTTATGTAAACTAAAATCGGTTGGCTACTTAAGAAAATGATAGGATTTCCCCCTCTGGCTTCGAGATTTAAAAAAAAAAAATCTGTATATTTTACTGTTTGTATTAAATTTCAATAAAATTGATACTGCCACTTAGCCGTGATTGACGCATAACCCAACAAACAAACTTCCTAACAGTTGTTATTATTGTTTAGTGATTTTAACGATTTTTCCTAAATTAGGGGGCTTTTGATATTCAACTAATAATAATTTTTTAACACGCCGCTATACCTAAGATGCATTCATGTTGAAGCTTCTCGTCCCATTTTTAAGTAGCGATCAAGCATTTAAAAGAGCTGTCAAATTATTTTCAAGCTCAAATGTTTATGTAATATTTTGGTTTATTCGTAGTTTCGTAAAACAAATAAAACATTGATGCATTTATAAATTTATTAAAATAATAATAAAAAAAAACCAAATCAAATTCTTAAGCAATTGATGTTAATTATGAATTAGCAAATGACAATTTATTAGAAATTGAACTCATTAAACAGTTTGAATTTTCACAACAATTATGAATGAACTTAAAGATTTGCCATTAAAGTGAAACCATTAATTAACCCGCTTTCAACTTGATCTACTTTTGTTCTTGCAATTTATGAACGACCATTTAAAATATGAAATTAAACATTTAATAACAATTAAAAAAACAATATGTAAACAACAAAATAAAAGCAAGCGACATAAAACAGAAATATAAAGATCAATGAGCAACACGTTCCCCACGACACTGATTCCCAAACAAATCAACACAACAAATCTACAAGAAAAAATAAATGGTAACAAATCAACTACAACAATTTAAACGCAAAAATAACCAGCAACAAAATAAACGAACAGAGATTGTATTGTAATTAAACGTTTTCATATTCTGATGATTTTGCTTTTGACATGATGCAAATAAGCAGTTATTTCTCAATGGATTTAGAGCGAGGAAACTGTATTTTCTGGATTCAAGAAGTAAATACATGAATTAAAATTCACAATTTCAAAAAATATAAAAATACGTTCCAAAAAAACATAACAAAAACAAATAACTGAATCGTTTTTATTCCATTTCTAACTAGAAATAATTAAAAACTTAAAAACCTTTTTTAGAAAGAAAAATTATTTTTCAATTGTATGCGGACGTTTTCCAAAGAAAATTAGAAAAATTAGATCCATAGTTCAACTCCTAATTTCACAAAAAATTAAATTTAAAACTTAAAGTTAAAAAACGTTTTATTTTTGTAGATTTATATCCATTATTGAATTAAATTTTTTCTGAAGTGTAACTAATTTAAAGTTTTTCAAACTATTTAATTAATAGTTTTAAAAATAGGATCTTCTTCAATAAACGTGAAGGATAGTCGAATCTTAGTTGGGTCCCTTACAACTCTCTCTTTCCGCTAATAGTATCACATGATAACGTACACAATATAATAGTTTTTCCTATCGGGAAGAATGATACAGTAATATAAATAAAGGTTGTGATAAAGCATGCAGAATGTTAAGCAGTCTATATATGTGAGACTTATTTTTATAGACGCTTCATATTCGCATTCGAACAGTGAAAGAAACAACACTAATTTGTCTCACTGCACCTTTTTCTTAATAACAAGGAACTTGCAGCGAACAACGTGTAATAATAACCGAATATTTTTTCAATCACTTTATAGAAATTTAAAACACGTAAAAATTTTAACTCAATTAGAATAATGTTGTTGTAACTTTCAGTGAAAACCGTCGTTTTTGGCTGTATATTTGGTACGTTTGGCAAGCGCTCGATGTGATAACATCATTTTCAAGCCGCGTGTTTGTTAGTACTAAAGAAATAGTGTGAGGAAATGAGGAAAAATATCTTCCCGTGTCTCAATTTTAATTGAAATCGGTTCAGTCGTTAGCCGTGAATGACGCACGAACAGACAAAGTAATAAACAAACAAACTTTTAAAGAAATTTATAATCTCTGTGTCGTTTTATCATAATGTATTAAGTCTAAAAATCATATTTGGATTAATTAATTGAGCACTAGTGAAATGGCCATATGGATATGCTTTTCCCGCAGTAATACATTTCATTTTGTAGTTTAGTTTAAAATAATAAATATTTCATGAGAATACCATGAAATATATATATTTGAAGGAATCAAGCACGAATAAAGTAAATTAATTTAGTAAAAATATTTATATGAAATGTATTCAAAATAGTATTGGCGTTAAAAAACAAACCGTGATAGCTTTTGAGAAAAGCGGAGTATGTATTTAAAAACAGATTAGATCCAATTGTGGGCTGTAAGAGGAAAATCATGATTTAGACTTAACATGACTTAAACAGTTATAATATATTGCTACAGATATATGTTATGTTTTATAGTTTTCAACTTACCTTAAGACAGAAAATAATTTTTCTGGATATTAAATATTAATCATATTATATTGCAAAAGTTTACCACACGTGCATTTAACTCTTTTGGTGGTCTGGATTTCTGCAACCAAGGGCAGTCGTTGAGGTTAATGATTGATAGCTACTAATTAGCCAAATCTGTTTTATATTTTCGCTTAATGATAGTAGGTTTGTTCGTGAATGTTTAAACATTTATTTAAACTAATTTACACAAAAAAATTTAAAGAATGTATGTTTCTAAAATTTATAACGGGAAACAAAAAAATTATTTTATTTCATTTTTTAAATAACAGAAACTGTAACACTGAAGAAAGGCACATTAATTATGACATTAATAACGCTTAAATAGAGATATGTTTTAATAATTCTCACTTCATTACCATTTGTTTAAATGTACACATTAAAAATATTTTACTTTTAACAAAGACTACTAATTTTATCAATATTATTTATTCTGCGCTAAAATATCTTTTCCCTTGCTGGTTTAAACGCTAACATTAAAAAAACTAAACTAAAGAACTCAAGCAGACTTACTTTCACTTAAGTTTTGTTCTTAATTTTAAATGACAGGTCGCATAATCACATTACAGTTTCATATTTTCAATGCGGTTTGATTAAATCCAACATGCATTGCGAGAGCTTTGCTTCAAAAATAGGAAATAAATCTTATATATATAATTAAATTTTCGACATAATTAAAACTTAATGATCCTGTAGAATGAGTGCAGTTAGGGTAAAAATTATGATCTAGGCCATTAAGGGCTAGGCGCCACATTACATTCAATACAGGACCTTTTGTTTGAATACACATAAATTATATATAAATGTTTTTTTGACCTTTTTAAATAGTTTTTCTTTTCTAATTTATTAAGCACTAGGTCAGTTTTATAAATAATAAAAATTTTTATTTATATTTTCAATATTTCGCCGCACCTTTGGGTGGCATCATCAGGAAACAGGAAACAAAAAATTAGATTTTCTTTTTTTTAAATAACAATATTAAAATGAAATTATTTTTTCAAACAAAAACAGAAAAATCAAAAACCAAACGACAAAAACCTCAAATATTTAAAATTTACATTCTTATAAATTTAAAACTCAAAAAACATTCAAGTAAAATAACTCAAAAATTTTAAACATTTACATTCTTATAAAAATTTAAAAAACAGAAAACATTTAAATTATTTAAAAATTTTAAAAAACTTAATACAAATACATTAACATAAACTTTCACGATAGAAATGTTACAAGCAATCATATACTCTCAAACGTTAATTATTTTTTATGGACTAAATGTCTATAACATTGCGCAACATTATCAGTATCAGCCTTAAAGTTTATTCTTTTTGTTGCTGGTATTTTAATTATTTGTAAAATCTCTAACATATACATATAAATTTCTAGCATATACCGACGCTTATAATTATTTTCTATATTTAAAACAGATGCATCTTCAAAGTTAGGATAATGATCAAATCTGGCACACTGGGAAGATAATGCAGTTTTTTTGTGAATTATTAACGTCCCTGTATCTTTGATCAGACTTATGTCCAGCTATTCTAGTTTTTAGTTTATTTTTTGTCGTACCTACATATTCCTTATTACAATTCTCACTATCATTACCATTACAAGGTATTTTGTAAACTACATTTGACATGTCCCATTTTTTAATCTTATCTTTTGTTTTACTAAATAATCTATTTAAAGTATTATAAGTTTTGTATGCCATTTTATATTTATCCCCATCAAAAATTTTTGATTTTTCAATCCTTTCTGGTACATAAATTAAAGACTTATAAACTTTAGTTTCTGTTACATCTCTTGTATTATTTGCTCTTCTAAACCTTAACTGTTTAAACAAACTATTTATCACTCTCATTGGAAAATTATTATCAATTAATATCTTTTTAACTTTATCTTTATTGCTTTTGTGAAATTCCTTATCACTTAGCTTAAGTACTTTTTCTATCAAATTTGTTCCCGTATTAATAATTATTCTTTTGTTATGCTTTGAATAATAATTAATAATTCTCCCGGAAGCTGTTGGCTTTTGGTACCAATCCATTTTTAGTTTATTCCCTCTCCTTATTACTAACGTATCTAAATAGGGTAATTTAAAATCATTTTCTATTTCTATTGTAAATTTTATACAACTATTGAAACTATTAAATGTTTCCAACATATTTTCAATACCAGATGCAGAAATAATACAAAACAAATCATCCACATATTTTGTCATTATTCTTGGTTTTATACTAATTTCATTAATGCACGTGTCTAATAATTTCTCCATAATAATATCTGCCACAACTGGGGAAGCTGGAGATCCCATTGGAAGTCCTTTTTGTTGCAAATATATGTTATCATTATATTGAAAGTATCTGTTATCTTCAATACAAAATTTTAAAATTCGTAAAAATAAACCTTTTTCCATTCTAGTATATTCCTGTATTACGTTCCATTTTTCTTCAATAATATTCACTGCCAAATCAACAGGTATACTTGGAAATAATGAGACCACATCAAAAGATACTAATTTTTCATCATTCAGAACATTTATGTTCCTTATCCTTTCTTTAAATTCAAACGAGTTTTTAACATTATATTTTGAATTTTCTGTAATCTTTTTTAAAATCATTGTAATATATTTACATAACTCATGAGATGGAGAATTTATAAAAGAACAAATCGGTCTTAAAGGAAAATCTTCTTTTTGAGAATTTTAGGTAACCCATGCAATCTTGAAGCTGTAGAAACATTGGTTTTAAGCTTGTTTTTCTCTAAAATTGTAATAACTTTTTGTTTAAAAAGTTCTTCAACCAACACATTATTACCCTTCTGCAATTTGGTTGTTGGATCTTTGTTTGCTAACTTATAATTAGCAACATCCCCTACAGTATTGTTAATTCTTAAAACATAATCACTCTTGTTTAAAGCTACTGTGGTGTTACCTTTATCAGCTTTTAAGATAAGTATATCCCCATTTCTTCTCAAAAAACTATCCGCCTTTTTTACGTTTTCTAACATAAATCTATCCCTGTTATTTAATTTTATCTTATTTAAATGATTATCTATTATTGAAGTTAATTTAGTCCTAGCTATTTCCTGTTCTTCTTTTGATTTTAAAGTTTGCACTAAATCCTCTCCATCCGTTATCATTTTTAGAACTGGAAAATCTTCTCGTTTAATGGGTAATGCATGTTTATTTCTTAATGAAAGAACCCACTATACCTCATCTGGAATATCTAAATTAGTCTTATTTACAAACCACTTTTTATTTAATTTAATACCTAACTCCTTCTTCTGTAATTCCCTCAAACACTCAAACTTCTTTTTATGTATTTTATTTACCTTAACTTTTAAAGCTGCTCCTATTCTGTCTTCAAACTGCAAAAATCTTTCCATTGCTTCTCTGGATAAATGTTTTTCCAAATCATTTTCAATCATTATCAGCTCCCTTTGAAAATACCTCAATAATTTATGTTTCTCAAGAATTGACCTAGTGCTTAATAAATTAGAAAAGGAAATACACATAAATTCTTAAATTTCCTGATTGGTAGCGCACGTCGGAGAGAAGATTCCTTTCTATTTTTATATACATTATTTGCAGAAAAGTTTAATATCATGACAACATCTTTCGAAGTTAATAGAAAGTCAGAGATGCCTTTCGCAGCAGGTCATGCATCTAATATGTATGCTCATGATAAGATTAGAGAAGAAAGTGACAACAAAAGTAACTCAGTACGTGAACATAAATAACTGATTTATTTAAATGTTTGAAGTACACAGGAAGAAGTTCTTGCACCAATTATGATTTTTTTTTTTGTTTTTAGGTTGAAATTTTATTAAGTTTTTAATTGATTCATTTATGTAATAAATTGACAAATAAGTGAAAAATTTTCTAACTTAATAATTCACTGAAACAATTTTGTTATAGCCTTCACTACAGGTGAAAAAAAGTCCCTAGTCTTTATGCGTACACACAGAAAAAATATTGGTAACAATTCGCTTGATACGTTAAAAATTCAGTTACTAATATAATAATTTAATTTTTATTACTAATAATTTATAGTCTTGACCGATTTGTGTCTTTACTAAAATCTATTCTATTAAATGGAAGATGCAACTAAACTTATTCAGTACATTACTAATGAAAACCAAATTTTGAAAGTAAGAATCATAAAACTCGATGTATATTCTGAATATAATATAAATAAAATTTGCACACATTACAAAAATAAAAAATATCTTAGTTCAAAAATAAAAAGATTTATTAAAAAAAAGAAAAGTTCTTCGATATTGGTAAATGGTTAGTTCAAAATTATTTCAGAAAGGCATTTATATATAAAAATAATTTTATAATATTTAATTTATTTCGCAGCGCAAATCGTGCGGTATGGGATTGAAAGTTGAAGAAGCTATGTGGAAAAGAAGAAATCATGATGTAAAGGCAGAAGAAAGCTGCGTTCAATGGTTCGAATCATCTAATTTATAATGTATAATCTTATTCCTAAAATTTGTTATTAAAATTAAAGTAAATATTAAAAAATTATTTTGTTTTGTTTAATTCACAATAATATTTTATAATCACCCAAGAATCATTTTTTTATATAGTTGTGAATGCAATATTTATTCAGTTACTACAATAGAATTCAAGATAATGTACACAACCGACAAAATTCGATTGGCAACAAAGTCGGTTTACATAACGTATTTCTTTTTTCAGTGTAGCGATTGAGCAATGTCTGTCTGTCCGTCCGTGTTAGTGTTGAAACCAAATTTACCAAGGCACTAGCTGAGCTAGGGAAAATTTAAATGCGTCAATCGATCATACATTGTTTCAAAATTTCGGTCCAAGTCTGTCAAAGCAGCGAACAAAACACTCCGCCTGCCTCTAGCATTTTTTTTTTTTTGAGATATCAATATGGGATTATTTAAAAGCTTGTGATGGGATTTTTTAGGGTATGCAAAAATTTCTTGAAAATACTTAACCCATTAAAAGCTGGTGACATTTTTATTTAAAGTTCTATATAGTACTTAATTTTTTTTTTGTTTGCGTATTTTTCTCTGTCACCCAAATATGCTTTCTACCAACAGTGAAGATAAAAATATAAAGAGTTGACATACTGTTTAAATAGTCATTTTACAGTAATATACAGCTCTGCACAGAAGAACTCTAATTATCTTATACCCCGGTAGGTCTGGTCTGAGATGAACCAGAAAAACAAGACTACTGCAAAAATGAAAAAATCGTCGAAAAAGCTTAAATACGAACCCTCTAGAACTCCGAATTTGTCCAAATATAAAAGAGAAAAAATTACAGCTAAAACTGAACGAAATTCATTGCACAGCTTTGCAAAGTGCAAACATTTTTAACTCCTAGTTTAAGGGTAACAACCAGCGTTGCCGCTTTGGTCCAATCGGACCAAACTTGGTAGTTTTTCGATTTTAAAAAACGGTTTGGTAGTTTGGTTGGTTTGTTGCATTTTTTTAAATTTTTGGTAGGATTTCCTCCTGTAGCAATTTTTTAGTAATAGTAAATTTTTCACCTTAAAAATTCAGTACATATAATTAAAAAAAATATAACTTTGAATTAAATAAACAATAACTTTGAATAGTGCTACCACTGCTTTCAAAAACTGTCTTAGGTGAAGTAAAAAACATCTCTGCTTTTTGCATAGAGATGATTAAAGCTATAACCATGGCTTAAGAAATCCGAACAATTTTATGAAATTGAAATTAACAATATTTTTGAGTGAAGGTTTATTTTCAGAAGACGACATACCATCAACCAGGTAAAACCACTCTTAAAATTTTTGTTTTAAAACATTTTTAAATAATATAATACTTTTAGTGATCATTGTAAAGAAACAGTCAAAAGAAAATTTAGAAGCGAATGGTTAAGCGAATTTGATTGGCTTCAGAAAAGGAATGGGTGTTTATTCTAAAAAGATAAACTTCCATCTCAACAATTACGGAAAAAAAACCAAATGAGTATAACAGAGTTTATGTGCAAGAAATGCATTTTTAAATTTTTGGTAGGCTGTGAACGGTTTTGGTAGGATTTTTGAAAATTATTGGTAGGAAGTCAATTTCTCATGTGGCAACTCTGGTAACAACTCTAAATATCGTTCAAAGGAAGAATCCTCGCCTTTATAAATCATCCTTTTTGTTCTCTGTCCTTTCTTAGCTTGCAGTCATATTTTTACTAGTAATGGCATAGTAGAAACCTTGATATAGTTGGATTCTGGAACCCGGGATTGTTTGCAGAGGATATCTACCTTTGTCAAAGCTTTAAAATTATTTACAACTTTTAAGGCGTAAAGTAGCCTGTATTAAAAAGGATCTGCTAATATTAAGGTGAGGTCAGATTAGTCAATTGGTTGACCAAAAAACGTAACCACCCTTTTTTTAAATAAAAAGTTTTGTGTAGTCGTGAGCCCATGTCCTGTCATCTGCCTAATTATTATTAACCTAATCATTAACATATAAATCTGAAGTTGTAAAGAAAACGTTAACCGTTAACGAACAGCCAGAATTTAATACAGCTGAGAAAGAGACTACTTTTATCAAAATATCTTCCTGGCGCCTTGGGAATTGAGGGGTTTTAATTTATTATAAAATAATAGTGGCCTGCGTTAGCATTCTCTCAAGGCAAAAACTGTTTTAACTTAAGCTGAATGTCACTTAAATCTATTCTTGTAAATTTATGACGAATAAGCAAAAAATCGGAATTGTTATAATAAACAATGTACTTTATAACAATATACTTTATTACCCCTAAAATTTTAACTACAATGAAAATCTCCTACAACGAAATTTATTAACAGTAGTTGCATAACTATTTCATAGTTTTTTATTGCAAAATGTTGTAAAAACGTGGAAAGGAATTTATTTATTTTTGTTCAACATTTCTGCATCATTTCCGTGTGAATTTCCTTTTACTTTGAAAAATCATGGATATGAATTTGGAAGTCTTACACAACACATCTACATATCTGCGTAGAGCAATGGCAAAGTCTATTACAAAATAAAACTCGTATAAAATGTTACGATATACAATTCAAAATTCAAACAATAATTGTGTTTTTTATAACCCTTAAGTTTATTGCAATGAATGTCTGTCTAATAATGTATTTTTTAGTAAAAAAAAATAATAAAAACACAGAATGAATGAGACCTTGTAATGTAGTTTGTTTTTGTTGTTTTCCCTTCTGCTTTTTTATAAACTTTTTATGAAGAGCGTCTCTTTTTAGCTGACTTTGGTATCTAAGGTAATTTGTGGTGGGTTCCCCACTTTCTGAATAGTAAATTATTGGCATTTAAAAAACACTAAAAAACATGTAATAAAAGCAAAAAATTTACTAACTGCAGCAAAAACAAGCGAAGGAAAAATTTTTACAAGTGCTGGCTGCTAGTCATGGTAATAAGGTGGTACCGATAATTAAAAATTTTTAAAATAATTTTTCTGTATATGCGATTTATATCACATTAGTTCAAAATATATCGTTGGCTTAATATAGAAAAGCGTATCTACATTTATTTTTGAAATCATGTTTTTAATGTATTCTGGTAGACCACTGTCAAATACACCTTCCCTAAAAAAATAGTGGCCTATGATTGCAAATAACGGATTTATAGTCCTATAAAAAAAGCCCTGAGTCATTTAAAGTTGAATTTAGAGTAGACTAAAAAAAACTGAAAAGAAATTGCCATACATGTTCTATGGTACTCAAAAATTCGCCAAGCTATTCTTATGGTTTAGCTTTTGCATTTACTTAAAAAAGGGATTTCCCCGAATTTGTCTAGCACAAAAATAGTTTCTGTGCTACTTTGCTTTCGTCGGTGCGTTTTTGTTTTTTGTGTGTCAGTTCAATTTAAGTTTTTGTGTTGGAATGAGTTTTACTATTAAAAGTTTTAATAAAATGAATTGTGCAAAAGAAAATTCTGATTCAGATGATGTTCCGAAGAGGAAGAATACTGCTAACAAATCCAAATGGAAACAAAATGTAAATAAAAAAAAAAAAAAGAATGGAAGGTCAGCAATATTTGGGTATATCAAAAAAAGAACTTTGTCAAAAACCTTCTAGGCAATTAGGAGAGCTATGTTCATCACGATTTTGTATAAAAAGTGCGGTGAGAAAGTGTTCGACGTTTAATGAGTCCACGCGAAAAGAAATTTTTAGTTTGTTTTGGGAGATGTCCTGAGAGCAAAAGAAGCAGTATGTTGCAGGTCTTACAAGCTTTTCTGAGACAAAAAGGAATACCTCTGAAAATTCGAGACGAAATCAGTCCATATCATATTTCTTGAGTCATAATTCAAACCGATTACAAGTGTGCCGCGAAATGTTTTTTTCAATACTAGGAGTAAAGGAAAAGATGGTTCGAAATTGGATTAGCGGTGGTGGTAAGCACGGTACTCAATGCAGTCCCGATAAAGCTTTAAATTTGCGCAAAAATGCAAAACGATCATCAGTAACAGGTAAACACAACAAAAAACGACGTGACTTTCTAAAAAAATGGCTAGAGGAGTTGCCAAAAATGGACTCCCATTATTGTAGAAAAGATAGCAAAAAGCTTTACTTCGAATCGGATTTTTCCTCATATCAGGAGATTTACAAGCTTTATATCGACGAGTGTGACTCCGAAAAAGAAAATGGGGACCTAAAATTGTCGTACTTAATATTTGCGCAATTAATAAAGAAATTAAATTATTCGATTTTTAAGCCTAGAAAAGATCAGTGCAATTTATGCGTATCACATAAAGCTAATAATGTTTCGGATGAGCAATACGAAAAACATAGAGAAGAAATCGAAAAAATGCGTTTAGAAAAAGCAAAACGATATAAAAAATGCTGAATCCGGTCTATGTGCAGTATTATGTATGGATGCACAGGCAGTTAAATTAATACCTCTTCAAAACGTGAGCGCTGCGTATTATAAAATGAAGCTTCAACTACATAACTTTACTATCTATAATATTGTAACGCATGAATCAGATAATTATGTATGTATGGGACAAAACGGATGGAAATCTAGTCTCTTCCGTTTTTGCTACATTTATTATTGTGCACTTAACGAATTTTCATGCCCGATCGCCTGAAACCCATCACATTATCATTTTCTCGGATGGCTGCTTTCACCAATATCGTAATACTGTTTTGTCTAACGCCTTGTTGACTTTTTCAAAAGAAACCGAAATAACAATTGGACAGAAGTATTTAATAAGTGGCCATACGAAAATGGAATGTGATGCAATCCATTCCCTTATAGAGAGAAAAATAAATAAAAAACAAATAAACTTGCCGTCTCAATTTGTTCAACTAATTAAGAAAGATAGAAAGATTCCAGCACCTCTACAAGCGCATCATTTGCGTTATGATTATTTTTTAAATTTCGAAAATATTTCAAAGGTTTACACATCAATATGACCAGGTAAAATATTGCACACTGAAAAAACTCTTTAGATATGTATAATCAAACTTTTCTAAAATTTCAGGCAGAAGCATTGGAGATCATACATTTAACATGCTTCGAGCCTTGGCATATGACTCATCAGGATCAATTTATTTTAAAACAAATATAACAGATGAATATCAGTTACTCCCACAGAGATAGAAGTCTACGATTGAAAATGTGTCCCCCGATTGTCTTTACAAAGAGAAAATAGCCATATCTAAAAAAAATGAGATGACTTGCAAGATCTAAAAAAATTCATACCAGCAGATTGCCACCATTTTCATGATAATTTACCTTATAAAACCTAATTTTAGTATACTAACATCTGCCTGAATTACGTATTATAGTTTTAATTGTTTATTTTTGACTTCAAACATGAATTATTATATTAGTTTCTCCTAGCTTTAAGTTACGAAAAAAAAGCCCTAACTTACATTTATTTTCAAAAAAATTAATATCAAAAAGCCCTATATAAAATAACTTCTAAGAAATTAGAAATAATAAAAAAAAATTTAACCAAAATTGAATTTGTTGCTTGTTTTGAATAAAAATTGCTATATAAATGTTTTTTGTAACTTAAGTTTTTAAGGTTTTATTCCGTTTCTTCCTTCTCCTGAAAAGTAAACCATCGATATGCAGGTTACGACTTTATTTTTTCCTTTAAGTTTTGTAGGCCCTAATATTAATTTGGTGTCTGCAATAGTAAATAAAATACGCATACCATACACTACATCACGAATTACATACACACTTACATACATAAATTACTTTAACAAACTGGAAAAAAATTGGGTGGTAAAACCACCATAGTGGTTTGGAAGGTGTGTCTATTCTAGTTATTCAGTCGATGTGTTAAATACATGGCAACAAAATTCATATTAAAATCGTAATAATAACACTGTCTAACACATATGGCGAACTTGCTAAAATTTAAGAAAAACAAAATTTGGCGTATAAAGCAGAACAAAGAATTTTAACAAGAAAAAATTAAAAAAAATATAGATTTTATATTTTTAGTTATTCAAGTGGCAGTTTTCAAAATAATTTATTCGGTAATTAAAACTTGTTTTTCCGCTTTTCTAAAAATTAGTTTTGAGGTGCCATCAAGCGTTTGAAGAATACGTTAAAGATTCAATTGCTGTCGAACATCGCAAATGCCGAACTACACTCAGCTTTGTTGAGTGACCTGTCTTTACCCTGATGATTTTCTTAACCAACATATACTGTTACGAGTATAAAAATTCAGATTTATTATTTTTTAGCTTTGGTCAACAGCCATTATTAAACCAAGAAGATGGAGCTTGGACTGGAACACCAAAAGCAAAAGAAAGTAAGGTTTACTCAAAACCTACTGTAAAAGCAGCTTATGGTAAGGGATATAAAAAGGTTCGAGGAAATTGAAAACAAGTAAAGGCGTTGACAAATAATAAAACATTTTGGAGAAATTATTTAGAAGAGCAATTCGCGTTGATATCATTTGCTTTAAAATCACCGCAAAACATTTTTTAGCTAACTATTCCCGCAATTATGGATTCAGAAATTAATTACTTAATTTTTAAGCTGTGATTTTGAGACCATTTATCATGGTATTGGAAACCATCACTCGCCATGACCTTACGCAAACAAAAAAAGTAAAAGCGGTTTGAACACTTCTGTAGCGTGATATTAGATTACCCTTCAAAGCAAAATGATGCCGGCAAACAGAGGGTAAACAATCAGGGCTCACTCTCCCACCCAACTAAGCAGACAAGCTTAAATTCGGTACAAATCAACTAAGTTTAATCAAACAAATTTAATATGTAGCACATTTGAAATACTGAACGTGGATGTGGGGTTGTTGAAAAAAAATTTAAATGACCGCAGAAATAAAATACTATTAAATATAAAAAGTACAAATACTGGTTACGACGTCATAATACTTAGGATGATAATTAACTTTTTTTAAGAAATAAATTCCACCGATCATTATTTTATTAAAACCAAATTTCATCCGATAAATAAATAAAACACTTTTGACGTCAAGACATCGAGCACCAGTAACAGCTGCTTCTTTACTATCCGAATTATCAACCAGGCACGATGAAATAAGTCCTTCCGCCCAAAATTTCGCAATAAATAAGTGTTAAATACGATTAACACATAAGTTTTTCAGAGCCCCGAAGACAGCAGAATATGCGGTAAAACCAAATCAGGTAACAAATGAGTTTTATTGGCAACGATGGTTCTGTGAAAAATTGAATGAATATGCACATACTCTACACGAATAATACAGCGCCAATTTTGGAGCTAACTATTGCAACTGTTTGTTAAGTTGGCATTTTATAGTGTCCAAGGACGTAATGTCCATTGACTTTATGTTGCACTCACAAGTGACGTAATGTCCATGGGCATTATGTCGTTTTTAGTATAGACAAAGTGTCACCTCTTTGGCAAAAAGAACACCGGCCTCGCTGACCAAAGATTTTCTGCAAGCAAGTTTATAAAAATGTTAGATCTTGCTTACATAGAAAACCATAAAATAAATCTATAATATTCATGGACGTTACAACTCTATGTTAATGGACAACATGCCGGCTGCATCGTAGTGTGACATAATGTTCATGGTCATTATGTTCTTGGACCTTATGAAATGGCTCCGTTTGTAAATGAACCACTGCACCACATCAGTCAGCTTAATTTCCTTACTTAAGAGGATGTAAAATATCTGTTGTTGTTGTAAAAAATAATGTGTAAAAAATTCTGCTGCAATAAAAGAGCAGCCTAAAATTCATATCGGTATTTTAAGGCAGGGTATGCTTATCTAATACAGTGCAGTAATGCATTTACGAACAGGTCCACTCCCACAATATAATATACAGGATAACTGTATTATTTTAACCGGTTGCCTAAAAATGCAAGTTATCATAGATTTAAAAGTTCTCTACGTTTCTTAAAAAATTATCTACATTAATTTTTTTTCCTGCTACCAAATTTTTCCTTACGCTATCAATTTAATAATTTTAATAAAAGAGCAATAATTAAAAAAAATAAAATTTATTGGCCTGTTAAATATTTTGTTTTTTAATTCTTTCCGAAAAACAAACATGCAAATTTTTGCATTACACAACATATATGTATATAGATATAAAAAATAAAAGTAATTTATACCATATCGAACTCATGCACCAGGTGGCAGTGGCGAATTCATTCATTTTGCTGTTGCTAGAAATGTCAAAATCCATATATAAAAAATTAAATTAAATTTTTATGATGCAACAGCGAAAATTTATAAATTCGCTCCTTGCCACTACCAGGTACATGATTTCGCCGAGATTTTAGGGGATGTCTTTTAATAAGTTGGGAATGTTAAATATTTTAAATTTTACATTTAGTGCATTATGCTATTATGGCATTAAATGGCAAAATGGATATATATATATATATATATATATATATATATATATATATATATATATATATATATATATATATATATATATATATATATATATATATTCAGAATTTGTCCAAGCAAAATAAATTAACTTTATTGCTCAGTGGCAATGTCTCGGAAAACTTCAAGCGGTGAAATGCGTCTTGCATACCCCGATCAAAAGTTGGATTTTACCCAGAGTCACGTTCTTGTAATAAAGTTATTAATTTAACCAAGTAAGAGTCCATACATGTAAATCTAGTTTAGAGATGTAACTCCAATCAAAAAAGCAAATATTGGGGTGACAGAGAATTAAAAAATAAAATAAACAAATTCAGTACTATATATAATTTTGCATAAAAATGTCATCAGCTCTTAATGGGGTAAGCAATTTTTTTTAATTCTAGTATTTCCTTAGAGATCTCTTTAAAAGCTTTAGAATGATACCAATATTGATATCTTAAAAAATATGATGCATAATGGTACTTTTCTATGAAAAAAGGGCTCATAACTCGGAAAATATTTTTCGTTTTTTAATTTTATTTCGTCCCATACAGTTGTATTATTTTTTTTTTTTGTTGATTGTCATTGTTCCAAATGATATGGAAAATAGACAGACAAGGTGTTTTGCCCACTGCCTCGGACAACGACCGATCTTACCGATTTCCAGTAGAAAAATTTTCGAAACTATGTCTGAGCGATTGGCGTATCTTTATATTCTCTAGCTCATCTAGAGCCTCGACAAAGTTGATTTCAACCCGAACACGGAAGGACATCGCTCAATCGACATCGCTATGCATAAGCTGTAAACGTATTTTCATAAAGGCCCAATTGCACTTTTCATAACAATATAAATTAAATGTTTCAATTATTGTTGGCATGCCATAACGCCTTAGTCATCTCCATAGATATAATTAGAATTTGGATTATCTACCAGACCCCAATACATTTTAGTTTTAAATTCATGTTTTTTATTGAGTTCTTAATTTTTATGTCCCCTGCATCCAACAGTAGAGTTCTAATTTATACTTTTCGATTCACTTCTTTTTAAATAAATGATTGTAAAAATATGAATTGATTGTAGTTGTGGCACCAATAATCGCTAAGAGTAAATACGGGTGTAGTTATTATTATGGTATGACACGTCTAATTAAACTTTAAAGCATTGCTTAAAACCGCCCCGGTGAAAAAATTTTCTTGCATTACAGTGTTACCGTTTCTTTTAAAAGCATAGAAAAATCAACAAACTTTTTTAAGACATTGTATGTGTTGATTAAAAATTTGTTTTTCTTTTAGATTTTGATAAAAAAAAAAAGCACTTGTGGTAGTTGGTGTTTTTGTTTTGGAAAACTTAAAGTTTATTTTATTTTTGTTTCATTTGCTCTGTTTTGTGAGAAATATTTTACATGTTTTTTTAGAATGTGTATTCTAGTTGCAAGTATAAATAATCGTTGAACCGTTTAATAAAAACAAACTTTCCCACTAAATACTGCACTTGTTACAAGTTGTTTTAAAATTTTTTTAATATTCATACAAAAAGCAAAACACATGTTATAAGTAAAATCGTGTGTTAATAGTTGGTACGAGTATATATTTCCATGTAAGTTTAACGATTTTAGAAATTCGATAAAAGAAAATTTATTTACTTAAATAAATTCCTGTCCTTTCAAAATATCAAATATACAAGCAGGATTTTTTGTTATAAACTAGTCCTTGATAAAGTAATAAAAAATGCTATTGAAAGAAGTTCATACGCCGTTAATGAGAGTAGCGTATTTTTGATACTTTTTTAGTTAAGAGAACAAAATGAAACTTATTAATTCCCAAGTCTTGTCGGTGACAGCGTAGGAAAGTTGATAAAAATGCATTTTACCATAAACAAAATCTCTAATTATAAGGAAACAAATGGAAGAAGGCGAAAAGAAGAAGAGGATAATGCTCAAAGGGCTGTAAAAAGTGCTAAGAAAAAAAAAAAAATAAAATAAAAAAAATATCTTTGAATTTAAATTAAGTTCTACCGAAACTTGAAAAAATGTCTTAAAAATTGTGAACACAAAAAGTCCTTCAAGTTGGATAGAAAGAGTGTTAGTCGAATTCCTGAACAGACACATTTTGCTGTATTAGCATTAGGGTTGCAAGGTGACCTGGAATGGCCTAGATTGTCTAGTTCTAGCTCGAGTCACCAGTAAAAATACACCAGTAAGAATCCAGGTAAAAAAATATTTCTAATTTTGAAAAATATTTTTTTATTAATAAAATTAATATTTTCTAAAAAAAAGATGTACGCTTAATACAAAGAAAACAAAATGGGTTGTTTACTTATACTATTCTGCATGCGAATGTATAATCAGTTGGAATATTTCTCCTAACACTAATAATAATTTTTTTTTTTTGCATATCACTGACAATTTATAACGAAAAAAATTTTAAAATTCCGTTTTAAATTTAAAACAATCCGTTTGATCATGGTATAATTCATCTTAAATGTTTTAGAAATATCATATGTAATATAGAACGACATGTTCTAGAGTGCCTTCTATTACTAGCGAGAACAGAAGCCTTTGATAATTTGCCGAAAAATATTCCAATTGATTATTAATACTAGAAAATCTATAAAAATTTATCAGATTTGTTCTTTCCATATTAATTAGTTATACGTTTTTGTAAAAGGATTATGAGTATTTTAAATAATCTACGCTCACGAGAATGGAATAAAACGTCCATCGACCTAATAAAAGATGAAATTTTAATAAAAGCTCAAAATTTTCAACAATTTTTGCGTACAACTAAAGTAAAAAAGTTACTAGATTCTGTAAATAAAAGTTTATCTTACAAACGAACAAGATACATTTAGGAAAACGGGGTCACCCAGGTTGTACAAAATATTTTTGTAACCCCATCAAAGATTACTAGATTTGATGGAGGAGATAGTAGAAGTATGTAGTACTTATTGCTTGTGAAAAGTTTATGGTCTTAATTCATGACAGAATTCGGTCCTTGGTGTAGAAAAAAGGTGTTAATATAGATGATGTGAAATTAATAATAGCACAAGCCTGTTAAAGCTGTAAAAAGCTTAAAGCTTCCTCATACATTTTTGAGACAATAAGCCCTGCAGCACCACCTAAAGTGACTTCTCTTCGCTTAAGATTGGGATATTGGAGCTTTATAAGAGGAGAGAAGTGGAGATTTAAATGAAGACAACATAAATGTGAACAGTAACTTAGGCATAGGTATATGGAAAATGGCATTTTACATTGCATATCTAATAACAGAAATAAATGATTAAATTGTTAAATGGTGCGGGGGAACTGTTTGACCTTCAATAATAAGAAACATAATTATACTTTTATAAATTAATGAAATTTTACTTTATTTTCGGCTTTTTGGTTCTTTTTAATTAATTTCTAAACATTTGTAGAAAGTAAAATTATTTACAAATGTATGCGGATAATTATACTTTTGTTAAATAATCAAACTCAGGAACACAAGGAGCAGATAAACTCTAAAAAAATTACAAAAAGCACTTGTTCCAGTTAACTAACTCTGAAATATTAATTCTTCAGCATTTATTTTTGTTTTAAGCTGGTTTTCTTTTTATCAAAAAAAATTTTATGCAAAGAGTAATTATATTTCAAAATATTTGAAATCCTTGAAAACTAAAATGTCTTTAAATCAAATAATACGTTTGGTAAGACCAATGATTCTTAAAACTTTAAAGAACAAAAATCGCATACAGTTTTATTATTATTCATTTTATAGATTATGTAGACGTGGTGTTTTGACCGCTGCGTCTAAAGGCATGGACCGATCTTACTAATTTTTAATAGTACCTCTTTCGAAACTATGTTTGATCGATTGGCGTATGTAAATTTTTTATTAACACTAACAAAGGCGGACTGACGGATATCACTCAATCGACTTCGAATATATATACTTTATGGGGGAGTCGAAAATGGATATTGTAGAAATTACAAACGGAATGAAAAACTTAGTCATAACCTTTTATCTTTTTTTTTGGTGACGGTATAAAAAAGTTAAATAAATAAATAAACTTTATTGGAAGCATATTCCACTCAATAAGATACTTGCTTAATATTTTATTTAGATTTCTTTAACTTTTTAGTTATAATTTTAGTTGGTAAAATACATAAAAACTAACAGACACTACAAAATTTTTTAATAATAAGTTTTTAAGTGCTGCGTTATGCCTTCTAAATGAACACCTGAAATTGGAAAAATTAGTTGATACAAATTTAACTATTATTACTGTATAGAATAATTTCCAAATTCTTAACAATATGTATGAAAATAAATTAAATTGTCACGATCCAGGTCTTTAACCGGATAGAATTTATTGCCGGCCTTAGGCAGGGTACAATGATTTTCTTTTGTTCGAGGAAGACGCCGTTGCGGTCTTCTTAAGGCCGGTAATCTAGGATAGAACTTACAATATGTAGAATTATCTTATTTATGTTTAACGTTATTGACCCGATGACTTTTAACCTTTTCTGGATTTTGTTCCACATGTACTTAATTTGACGGTTTTGCATATCGTTTTATTATTTTTGTCTTGGTGACTTATTTTTTTGTGGTTTTTGTCCATTTCAGTTCTTTACTCTGAAACGCTGGGGAAAACAGGCTGCATTAATTTTATTGCTAAATTCTATTTAAATAATTCTTGCAAAAAACCTGACTTCAAAATAACAGAGGGTTTAGATTTTTTTCCGTCTGTATAAAACAACTATTGTTCTACTCTTTAATTTCTTACATTTAATATTTATACTTTTTATTATACAAGACAAATTGTATATAACGGTTCAAAATATAAAGCCATGTATTAATTTTGAGAAAACCTTTTCATTTTTAATTGAGAATTTTTTTAGAAGTTACTGCTAAATTTTAGCTGCCTGTCTACATCAAAATGCATCTACTATTGGACATCCTTTAATTTCCAAATCCAAATTAATAGCGAACTAAGTAGTACAGCTTCTTTGTAAATTTCAATCCTCTCTCTACAACTGTTCAAAGGTATGGTCATATAAATCAAATTAAAAAAGCTATTGGGGCTCTCTTTAATTTAAAAAAAAACATGTATGTTTTTGTTTAATATTTTTAACGGAAACAATCTGTAAGCATAACTTTTCAAACAAATAAAAAAAATTTAAATCGGTTCAGAAATAACTGTAAGTTCTGCAGGCACAAGCGTAATAAAAGCAGAATTGATAACATCCTTCCTTTTGGAGTCTGTTAAAAAAGCTTGAATCTAAATAAGAAGAAAATTCGCATCTCCACAGTCAGAAATGGGACGGCATCTTCAGAACAAGACCGACTTTACAAACTACTCGGAACCTTGGACGCGTTGGACCGCTACTGCCTAGAAAATGTTTAGCAAGAGCCAAAACTTTAGACATGACCAATGCCTTTGGGAGTTTTATCGTATGAGTTATTTCACTTAGAAGCTATTGCGCGATATTAAATGTTTCTTTTTACCATTCAAAGATGTTATGGTTTTTTTAGTTTTTTTTTATCGCCTCATAATTTAAGAGGGAAAAAGCCTCTTTCAAAAACCAGTTTCTTTTAGTTTTTTTTTCTTCTAATTCAACATCATTAAAGGCAAAGTACTTAACTGTCACCTGCTTGTAGGATTTTGTGATTTTGTTTTGGTTATTGTACACATAAACTAATTTTCTATCTTTAAAATAAATAATAAAATTGTTATGAACTTACTGAAGGAGGCTTATTGTAAATACTATTGGCAGTATTTACTTTTTAAGATGTAATAAAATTATATCGGATGTTGTTAAAAGGCAAACAGTAAAACAGCTTCATTACTGCAAGTGTATAAATGAGTGGAACTATTCATCTACCGTATCATATGAGCAAAGAAAGGCTTTCATTTTCATCTTTTGTACAAATGGAAGTTCAAAAGCCTAAGTTCATTTAAACAATTTTATTTTTAACTAATTTTTAATCCGAAAAGTATAAACTTTGCCAACAAACAAAGTCTTCTTTATTATAATAATTTTTTCCGTTTACAACCAGTTTATTTTTTGTTTTTTTTATTTTCTTTCTTAAGTTTTGTTTTAAATTACACAGTTTGTTTTCTATTTTTAATTTATTTACTCATATTCATTCATATTTTACTTTAATTTACATGTAAAATTTTTAATTTTCCTTTACACTTCAGTTATTAACTGTGTGAATTTTGATTGCGCGAGTTTGTTTTTATGGCCACTTTAAATATGGAATTTCATTAAAAAAAAAACAAAAAAATTTTTATATGAAACAAAAATTAATTATGAAAACAAGAAAGAAAATTCAACTCTTTTTTATTTATTTTATAAGATTGTTACACGAAATGACCATAACTATGAATGTGAATAATTTCTTGGTTTTCAAACTATAAAATAACAGCAGAAGCAATAATTTTTGTTTATAGCGATGTATTTTGTTAAGTAGGGCGAAGCAACTAAAAAGCAACTTTTGCGATTCTCCAGAAAATTTGCATACAAAAATATTGTAGGATTCAAACAAAAAGTGTTTAGCAACTAAAGCACACATTAAGCTTACAATAAGAAATTTTTGTGAATAAAACTGTTACAGCCTTATGCAAAAAAAAGACTAACGTCAACTTTAAAGTTCACACTAGTTAACTAACACACTAAGCCTATCAAACGTATGGTAAAAAATGGTATCCTAAAACACTACTTTAACTAATGTATGCTGCAATACATTTTAAACGTTAATACTGGCAACACCATTCACTTTTTATAGTTAATGATACATAAACACGAATATTAATTTGTTCGGGTAGTCAAATCTATTGAAAAAGTTTTATATTATTGTAAAGTAAAATTACTTTTTTTTAAAGTTAATGTATAAATTAATGTTTTTAATACATGAAAAACAATAATTCAATGCATTAACAATAATGTAAAACATTAAACACAACACTTTTTTGTTAGAATTGATACCAATTATTTGAATAACGAGCTTTGTTACGAGCTTTGTTTACTTTTGTTGATTATATGCACATCACTATAGAATTTTGTAAAGTTTTGTTATTTTTTATGTGATTTTAAGTAAATTGTGATCATTTTAAAATAAAATCATCAATTCTTCGCTTGTAATTTTTTGGCCGATTATATCCAGATATTTCAGTTATGCATTCTAAATAAAATATTATAATATTAAAACAAGTTTTTCCATAATATCGAAATTAATTTTACCGATTCGCTCACTAAATTTAGTGTATCCATTTTTTTAATTTTGTTTTTTAATTAACACAATTTTTTTTCGTTTTCTTAAAAACTGATTACTACAAAATTTTTGTTGACAATATGTATTCCAAAAAATAAATATCAAAAACGTCACTTTAAAGTAAGGGGTAGCCTACTTTAAAAATTTTAAAGTTGACGTAGGTCTTACCATACGTTTGTTAAGCTAATAATCGTTTTTGGATGAAACTTTAAGGAATTTTGCTTAACAATGAGTTTAAAGCAGCGTTAACTTTTTTTTGCATAAGACCGTTAATCTTTACCGATAAGCATCAGCCCTTAAATAAAAATACACAGTTTATACGCAAATATGATGTAACTTCATTGAATTATATAAATTGACAGCTGTGAACAAAATAGGTGCAGAATACAAAAAAGGAAGCTACCATTTTTAAAAGAATACAACATGGGCTAATGCGACGACGAAGAAAAGAAGGTGTTTTGTGTAGACGTGTAGAAATTAACTGGCGGCCATTTTGTCCACTGTCCTGCTTTTCATAAGCGAATTTTCTTTATCGATAAAGATATGTCAGTTAACAAAATTTCCACATTTGGCATGATAATAATCCTCAAGTGTGTGTTGAGACAACGTTGCATCCATGGTATGCTTTAAAGGCTGGAATCATTGATCCTTACTTCTTTAAAAACGATGCTGGTCAAAGAGACATAACTACTGACTTTTTTGTTCATCAATTGAACAATCATGACGTGCAGAAGCTGTGGTTTCAACAAGACGGCGCTAAATATTACACAGCTCGTGCAACAATTAATTTATTGAAAGAAACGTTTGGTAACAGCATAGTTTTACATTTAAGTCCCTTGAATTTGGTACCCATAATGTGCACTTCAACGCTGCTTATATATTTTATATGGGGATTTGGGATGTCGCTAGTCTTCGCGTTAGCCAGAATGATTAACCAGTTGCAGAATAATATTTGCCTGTTATTGCCAATATACGGCCACAGTTATTGTGCAAAGCCATTGTGGTCATATGCAAGAATTTATATTTAAATTAAAATACCAGAAAATAATCGATTACCTTTCGAATAAAGTAAATTTAAAAAATGCATCGTTGTTTTATTTCTTTTTAAAGTTCTACACGTCTATAAAGAGCTTTTAAATGCTCTACCATCTACTTTGTTTGCCAACATTAAATTGTAACAAGCTTGTATTGTTTCCAAATTTATAACAGGCTTAATTTCATCTCTCTTACGAATGCCCCGATAGTTTTACTTTGATATAAATAAAATATATTAATCGTAAAGTAAGGCTTTATACCAAAGTACAAATCAACTACACTTAAAACATTTTTCTTTCGCACTAGCGACATGAACACAGTTTTAAAAGCACTGCCAGGACACAAAAAAAACCTTTAAAAGATGAATTCAACTCAATTCTAATTCTCAAGAATATTTTGTGATTGCCGTGTTTAAATTTCTAAGTTTCCAGTTTTCTTTATTTTTGAACAATTAAAAAATGTAATTAAATTGAATTCAAAATTCATTGTAAGCTGAAAGTGTATGAAAGATCTATCATAGTTCTAGTGTAAAGCTACATCTGGTGTAGGACCCTGTGATTCTATAAGTTTCTCGTACGAAAAAATAGTGAATTTTAATTAAATTAAAACTTTTCTGTTGGTGCAAAATGCTACACAACTTAAAAAAAATATTTTAAAAATCCATAATACCAGAAAAGCACACTTTGTATGCAAATTAATGTAAACCGTTGAAAGTAGATGATACAATTCCAGCGGAAATGTTGCAACTGTAAGTGAAAGAATAAAATAAATAAATGAAGTAAAAAAAATTAAATTTTTTTAAATGAAAATCTCACAGGAAAATACAATAGAAAGCTGGAAAATGCTTTTGTGTTGACCAGAAATATTTAAATGCAACATCGCTAAAACTTAAAACTCTTACAGAATTTCAAATTACAGTTAACACTAACAACATTAAAATTTTTAAGTGAATGAGTGTGAAAGGGGAGCAAGAAAAAGATTCCCGTTAATTTTCGAAGCAGCTGCTAAAATTATTCAATCTTTTTTATTACAACGGATTTTGAAATTGCTTGTTAATGATTCATTTTTTATTTACATATTAACTTTATATTAAACATTTTAAAAATGTTCATGGCTCACTCAACCTGTCTAAAGCGTCATAGGAAACCCCCAGCAAGAAAAATAATTAAAAAAAAAAACCAAACGAGCTCTTTGTGTGAAAAGTTATCTAAAATGTTTTAAACATTTTTGTTGTTTTAGTAAATTTTTTAATGTTTATTTGTGTGAATGTGTAATGTGTCTATTAAATGTTAAATATAATCTTATCTTACTGTCACTGCATACATATTAAATTATATATTTATTTGTCTGCTTTAATTAACAGTGTTTAACAAAACTTATATAACATTATTCATAGGGTGACGCACAATTTTTGAAGATCTTTAAATTGAAACAAATTTATTTTACCAGCAAGAAAAACACAATTAAAAAAGGTTTAAATTTTTAAATGAGTGTTACTCCCACACTTAAAGATGGCATAAGCAATTAAAAATTGTTTATGATACCGAAAATGTTAACACGTAAAAGTTAGTTAAAAGGGGAAAAAAATATTTCGATTTATAATTTTATAATCAGGCTTAAGTTCTTTATTAATTGTGATTACTTATTAAGAAAAAACTAAATAGAAAAACTGACAGATGTAAACAATGCTTACGAAGATTGTAGCGAAGCAGAAGGCTCACTTTGTTCGGCAATTTTGTAATGAATTTTAGTTATTGCGTTCGGATTAAAGATAACCTTTTTGACTTCAAACTGCAGTATATATGTCAAATGTGCTTATACCCCTTACCACAAAAAGTGAAAAGAAGGTATATGTAAGTTTTTCATTACGTGTGCAATTTCTACATTACCTATTTCCGACCCCATAAAGTATATATGTATAATATGAGTATTTATGCATAGCGATGTCCGTATGTCCCTCCGTTTTTCACAAAAAAATATATGTGTTAACCGATCAGATATAGTGTCGAAAGAGATGCTTTTGGCAATCAGAATGACCGGTCCATGTCCTTCGAGGCAGCAGGTAAAACACCCACATACCTCTAATTTTTTAATGTCATATGGAACAATAAAGTAACTCCAATCAAAAAATAAATAAAAGCACCGATAGAGAATATAAAAATAAGAAAAATTTGAGTTCGCCCATATTTTCCGAGTTACCGAAATTTTGAAATTTTTCCATTTTTTAAAATATCAATAGGGGTATAATTTTAGAGCTTTTGAAGAGATATTTAAGGAAATACTAAAATTAAAAAAAAATGCTTAACCCATTAGAAGTCGATGTCATTTTTAAGTAAAATTATATATTGCTTGGTACTGCAATGTAACTATGGATGGAGTTCTCATTTAATCAATTTGGCTTTTGATATAAGACTTTCTAGTTTTCTGTACAAAATTTGGGTAAAATCCACTGATGAGCTATTTGAGCAGTAGTGAAATAGCCATATGGATATGATTTCCCCGCAGTAATACATTTCATTTTTTAGTTTAGTTTAAAATAATAAATATTTCATGAGAATATCATGAAATATTTATATTTGAAGGAATCAAGCACGAATAAAGTAAATTGATTATACTAATTTAATTTAAAAATCTGCATTAAATTCTTGAATTAATTTTTTTAATAAAAATATGTATGTGCACCAGTGTTTACTTGTTAAATCATAAAAATAATAAAAAAAAAATGTAATATAAAAATTATTATTGTGGTCCCCACCATCACGGATAATCGAGGCCCAACTATATTTGTTATTCTTGTACTCAATTTATACGGTAACATCTTTGCTGAGTCAAGTGTAATTTTGCAGCTTCATGCAGTTATCAAGAATGAAAATATAACAAGTAAGAGTGATGTATTCGGTTATGTCGAATCTTATATACACTTTTCATATATGTAAATCTAGTTTGGTAAAGTAACTCTAATCAAAAAAACAAATATTGGGGTGACAGAGAATTAAAAAAAAAAAAAATTAAGTACTCTATAAATATAATATTACATAAAAATGCCATTGGCTCTAAATGGATTAAGCATTTTTTAAACAGGTTACCCATATTGATCTATTAAAAAATATGGTGCACAATCGTACTTTTCAGAGGCCCGTAACTTGGAAAATATGGGCGAGCGCCAATTTTTTCACCTCATATTTTTTTTTAATTTTTTAATTCTCTATCGTTCCATGTACTTAATTTTCTGATTGGATTTATTTCATTCTTGCAAACGATATGGACAAATTAGAGGCAGGCGTGCTATTTGGCATGTTGCCACGAAGGACATGCAACGATCTTTCTGCTTTTCAATAGCTCCTCTTTCGACACTATGTCTGATTTATCTAGTTTATTTATTTATTTAAAAAACGGACGGACAGACGGACATAACTCAATCGACTTCGCCATGCAAAAGAACTCAGAATATATATACTTTATGGATCGAAAATGGATATTATAGCTATAAATATATTTATGTGAAATATGTGGTACATGGTATGAACTTGAGCTAGAATATGCTTTTTCCTCGGCAACTCATTGTGTGGTGTATTTTCTGTGTTTGTTTTAGAAAATAAAAATTGAGAAGGAATCAAGCATTATGAAGGCTTATAATTATTATTTTTGTTAATGTAGATATAAAAATTATTTAAGTTTCATTTAAGGACTACTAAAACCAACAAAAAAAAAATAGCAGTTTTAACCATCACTGTACATTTACTTTTACTTACAGCATTCGTTAATAAAAAATGGGAGGGAAACTTAAACAAAATTTAAATGAGAAACAAAGGAGTTATTAACTAAAATGAAAACGCCGATATCATCATTAAGTATAAAAAATGAGGTCTACACCTTGAGAAAATCATAAAGTAATATGGCACAGAAATACGCGTTTATATTTGCTTTAAGATAAATGCAAAGAAAAGAAGTACTCGTATAAAAGCTACGAAACACTTTTTAAAACCTACATTAATGCTAAAAAGAGTAAAACTAAAAGAAAAACTATAATTTTATTCCAACCTGTCTTTACTTGAGTATTTTAATTTAAAAGCAGAGCAAAGAGATATAATAAAACCTTAACATTGCTAACTGAGACTGATGTAAATACGTAGAGACAGAGTACAAGTGTCTCAAGCTACAAATATGCAAGTACTCGTATCTGTAAGAATGTTGTGTGTTGGCAAAATTATCTTTGAACACTATTCATAAATTTTTTGTTTTGTAGTTGTTGTTATTGTATAGCAAGAAGTGTATGTAAGTCAAGCAAATTATATGACTTAATAAAATTATATGTAGACTTGTATAATGCACGCAGATAAACATTTTTCTTAAATGTAACAAATACAATAATTTACATAAAACCACAATGGGTCTTATTGCTGAGGTATGTGTGTTACATTAAACGAAACTATTTGTGTCACTACATTCCAATATCTGTGAAAAGATAAAAACTTTATTATTCATAGAACATTTGTTTACAAAAGATACTTGTTTGAGAGGCAACTGAAAGCAAGAAAAAACTAAAAAAATTCACACAAAACCGGCATTCAATGTGGTCGGCAACTTGCTGCCCACAGTAACAAAGTTTAATAACTCAATAAAAATGTGTTAAAAAATTAGAGTAAAGAAAAATTAAGCGAAAATGAAAATCAAATGCAAAAAATCAAAGAGCAATAGAAACGTCATTAAACCAGGTAAAAGTTTGAATTCTGTGCATAGCTTAACAAAATCGATTGCATTATATAAACAGATATTACAGGGCACAGCGCCAATAGTAAAAAAAATTATGCATTTTTTTTTTGGCTACCTAAAGGCCACAATGTCACGCCACTTTTAATATGTTCTAACAATCACCAGCGCCATTAAATGCCATATTAGCGCTAAGCAGACAGTTGTGAAACACTTTTGATTCTATTTTATATTAATTATTTTTAAATTTATTTTTATTTTTTAACAAAAAGTTTAGAGGCGGTCTATCAGACCATTTGTTAAAAATAACAACAAAAAATGTTATACGATTTCTTAAATTAAATTATGTGGTACGTCATTGATCGTCTGATTAAAAATGTTGAACTGTTGCCAAATTTAGGGGAAAACATCCGATATCATTATTTAGTTCTTAGTCAATTCTCGCTAAAATAAAGAACTAATAAATAAAACAATATATTTTTTTTATCTGCAAACCTCACACTCATTATGTCATTCGCCCTTTTGAATAAAAGTATGAGTCATACAGCATTCGAATTTGATCAAAATTTAAATAAACAAAATTAAACCAAATAATTTGAATTTTTTAAAATTGTTAAGGACCAAATGAGGCGCTCAGCGCCAAAACGGACTAAGCCCAAAAAATTGGTTCTGAGAAAAGAGAAGTTAAAAAATAAGTTTTTAAAGTATTTTTACTATTTTGCTATTAATCGTAAATAAATATTGGTTGTAATATTTTTTTAGGTTAATCATTAAACAAAATTATTAAAATTAAAAATTTCTTCAGATAAATAATAAAAATAATTTTTAGCGTTTTAAATAATACAAGTCAATTATTTTAATTATTCGCCTTTTTTCTAAATATATTTTTCTTCGTCTTCTTCGACTCTCGAATTTATTTTTAAATTATTATAAAATGCATGCTTTACAGGAGGCATGAGCCCTTTGAGTTCCTGTAACTCTTAAACTTTGCAGCTTCAATGAATCGTCCTCCAGGTAAAAGCGATTCCAATTCAAAATTTAGAAACTTGCCGCATTTCCTCTTTGAAATGTCAACTTCTTCAAATAGAACATCTATGTTATTTAAATATTTGTATTGAATTATAAATGACTTTACATTTTGGAATCGAAGCCACAGAATCTTAAGCCATTCAACTTTTGAAGTCTTGTCTGCGAAGATTTTTCTGTTTGTCACCAGTTTCTCGATTAAGGATATGATTTTAATATCATCTGCCGTCATCTTTGCCAAGTGAAATGGTCGCCTTTTTTTGCCGATCCCAATCACGAACCACTTCAAAAAAACATGAAAATACAAAAAACAAAAAAGCAGTGTCTACACAGGCTAGTGTTAATTGCAGTTTGACATTTAATGGGTAGAAGCAAAAATCAAAACAAACTATGAAACCAAGGTTTATTAAAATGCATTTTCGATTATGCCTAAGTGGCTTACGCCATTACGGCATCCACTTTTTTTTTAACTTTGCATGGAGCAAAAACAGTGTTTAGCAGGTAGTACTACCCAGTGTTGTGCTATGCAATAGGGAGTTTTTTAGTATTTATTTCAAAAGGTTCCGGTTAGATCACCATAGTCAGCTTGGTTTTTTTGAAAATGAGGGTTAGGTCATTTTGGCGCTGAGCGCCTCAAATGTCACAGAAAAACTCAAAATTTATTATGGAAAAGTATTCGATCATTAAAACATTTTATTAAAATCAATCATCTATTACTGTGACGATGAGAAAGTTACGTGAAATGTTTGGGAGGAACAGCGTGGTAACAAAATGCACTATTTGTCGTACTATTTAACGCGATTTCGAAGAACAACTCACTGCAAAAAACATACCTGCTGCTTAAAAAGTTGATCAAAACAATCCACCAACCTCAATTCGAAGCCTTCCTCAGAAGCTTTGTCTTCAAAGAACAACTTTGGCCACAAATTTGCACAATTTTTTTTTTTATTTGCACTTGTCTCCATTTAAGATTCAGTTGACACAAGAGTTTCTTTTACAAGACTATTTACCCCAGCGCACATATGCCAATAGGATGTTACAGCTCGCTCATGACAACACCGATTTTCATTTGGATGGATACGTGAATAAACAGAAGAGTCGGTTTTGGGCAATGAAAACCCCCATAAATTATTCATCAGTCACCTTTTCGTCTATTAAAAGTGGTGAGCAATTTGGCCACAAGTAATCATTGGACCTTACTTCTTTGAAAATGAAAACGGAGTTACCGTAACTGAGAATGGGGAGCGATATCGTGATACGATTGAAAGAATTTAAACGTCACAACTGCATGCTTGGGCTTCATTAAGATGTGGTATCAACAAGACGGTGCCACAACTCATGTATCCAGGATAACAATGGAATTGCTGTTTTATATGTGAGTTTTATAGCTTTCCCGCGGACACCGTGTACAGACATTATGTCTTCATTTTAAGACCCAAATCAATTCGTTCACAACAACAAAGTGCAAAATTGATTGACGAGGCCTGAGACAAGAGCAGTGTGATCCTCAAGCTTAAATTAAACTGTACCGTACAGAAGTAGAACAAGGTGTCCTGTAGGTTAACCAAAATGGAGACTTGTTATTACTAGCGTCAGATAATTTCATTAGTGTCGAGATTGCAGACCAGACAAAGATTGTAAATCAAAACAGAACAAAATTATTATGGAGAAACCGCAAACGGCACGAGAAAAATTAGAAAAAACTACTTCTTTAGTGCTCAACGTGCATACTTGAACGGAAGTGCCGTCATTCTCTTAGTATTTGTATCGCGCTAAAATCTGATTGTGGAGTTACGACGAGATGCTGTAGGGATATCTTCAGTAATGCTTTTTTTAATTTTTTTTTGTTTTCTAATAGCTACTGTAATCTATTTATAGTTTAATGCAATAAATATTTTTTAAGTTTTAAGTCAGTGCTGGAAAATAAATTAAATCAAACAATTTAAACGAGTTTAAAACCCGCTTTAAGAAACTAGAGCAATAATTTTTACCGACAGCACCAACTTTACTTAAGCCTTGCTTTAAAATTTTAATTTAGAATTATGAATTTATGTTTTAAAATTGTAGGTAAAATAAACCCATTTACGATAGGACAGTGTTCCCAGATTACTGTCGAATAGAACCTGTACGTTATAAATTTAAATCCCAAAAAAAAAAAATTTAACCCAATTTATTCTAACACCGAAAATCCCCACAAGAACAATACTATTTCAAATAAATACATTTAATTTAAATTATAATGGTTAAAAAGTTTGGGCACATATATCAAATGACATCAACTATTGGGACACTCTTTTATTTTTAAATTTTATACTTGTTGTTATAGCGTAGTTAGCAATACAGGATCTTTGTAAATTACAAGTGTCTGCCTGCAACTGTACAAAAGTATGGCTAAATACATCAAAATAAATAAATGTTGAGGCACCCTTTAATTAGTATTTTTGAATATATATACTTGTTAGATACTATAACGGTCATAGCAATCAACATTATGTCCTATTTGGAAGCGTTTGTCTATAAGGGTCAAAATATGGGCCCATGTAGGTCACCTCTGGAGCCACCCTTTAATTATTAGATTTGTTTTTGCATTACTTTTTCCTAATACTTCCTTCTTAAAAAGATTAAAAAAAAAATACCAATATTTAATTCTGTGGAGGAGTTACCGCATTCGTGATCAATTGGGCTTTCGTACAGCGTAAGTTTTTCCACGTATGTAATGCACTTGATACCTACAAATTTTTTTTTAAATTATTGGTTTACACATAAATGGGAACTTTGCAGTAAAAGTAAAATTTAAAAAAAAAATTACTGAGACTGCCATCAATTTTCATTGGCACTAAATTGTTACCAATTACTGAAAACTTGTAAGAATAGTAGTAAATTTTTAATGATACAACACCATCCATTCAGTAATCAATAAATTTTGCTGAAATTTTATTTGTATTTTTAGTATCCATTTAGGTACCGTGAAATAACTCCCAGAAAAAAAAAATTTAAATAACTCCCAAAAAAAATTCAGAAATCCCATAGTTATTTCATAATTAGATAACTCCCAATTTTTTGGAGGCTATTTCATAATTTTTCATTGGGAGAGATTTCATAATGAAATAACTCCGAAACCAAACAACTCCTAACTGGATTATGTTTCATTTTTATTGGGAGTTATTTCACAAACTTTTTCTGTATAGCCGGCCTTCGGCCGGACTGAAAGATTTTCTCCTCTATGATATTTTAGACACCGGCCTCGCTAACAAAATATTTACATCCTTCAACATTCATGGCATTGAAGTTATTTCATTTTAATTAATTAAAGAGCTATTATTAGTAGTCACCTAATGGAAGCTATATAATTAGGACTTATTCAATTATTCTGGCTACAGAGAAAACTTTTAGTCAACGAATCCGGTGTTTGTTATACCATAGAGAATAATATCCTTTTGCCCGGCTGAAGGCCGTCTATGCAGGAGACTTTTGGTGAGCGGAGATGGGGTTTGTTATACTACAGAGGTAAAATCTTTCCATCCGGCCGAAGGCCGGTTATACAGGGCGGAATAGCTCTATAATCTCACTATGGTATATGGAACAGCGGCTTCGCTTACAAAATATTGTCTATAAAGACGGCCAATGATATATGGTGATATTAAAGTTAAGAGCTTCTTTCACCAAAGAGTTTAAAACAGTTAACCAGTGCTCGGGTGCATATATAATTTGTATTGGAAGTTATTTCATTATTTTTTTTTTTATAAAAATATTTCTATTTTGAATTAACGGTTAAGTTGTTGGGTCTTATTTCAATTTGGTGTCGGGAGTTGTTTTGTTTTTTTTTTTTTTAATTTGGGAGTTATTTCATTTTTGTTGGGACTTATTTCGTTGGGAGTTATTGCATTAGGAATTATTTCATTTGAGAGTTTTTTCACGGTACCTCCATTTATGTTTGCAATAGATAAATTATTTATAAGACGTATTGTTTTTTCAAATTAAATAATTAAATTAAATAATTAATTTTGTTGTTTTATCCTCTTCTGATTGTAAAGGCGATTATAACGAAAATCTATATCAGGAAAGATGTCCGAAAAGATGATCCAATGATGAAATGATGAGCCAATGGGAAAGTAAATTGGATTAACGAATGAAGTGTAAGTAGCCGGTAATCGATCGTATAATAACATTCGCGGTAAATTTTTAGATATAACTTACAAAAAATCATACCTGAACGCGAATGGCCCTTTTCTGCCCCTCTTCTTAAATTAATTAAATAAATTATGTTTTTTCGTAAACTTACAAATATTTCATTTTATTTATAAAAAAAAATTTCAGTCTTTTTTTGTTTAAATGCCTTATTACGAGGGCTGCTCTATATATTTCTGGCCTAATAGTGAAAATGCGAATATTTATAATCAAAAATGGTTTTATTGTTTTTCAAAGTATTCTCCAGCATGATTTATACACTTTTGAATGCGCTCAAACCAGTTGTCGAAGCACTTTTTCCACTCCGATTGAGACACCTCTAAAACATGGTTTTTGAACACTTCAACAGCTTCTTCTGGCGACGAAAATCGTTGACCACGCATTTTTTTCTTGATGTGCGGAAACAAGATGAAGTCATTAGGTGCCAAGTCAGGGCTGTACGGCGGATGACCCATTAATTCGACGTTTTGGCCGGTCAAAAACGCTGTGGTTTGAGCCGATGTGTGAGAGCTCGCATTGTCATGGTGAACAATGATTCGTCTTCTCTTGTTGGTTTTTCGAATTTCTCCGATGACTTCAGGTAAACAAATTGTAGTGTACTACTCAGAAGTGACCGTCCTACGTTGCTCAAGCGGAACAGTCGCCACATGACCAGTTTTGCTGAAGAAACAGGCGACCATTTGCTTCGAAGTGCTTCTTCCACGAAAACTTTCGTTGGATTTTGCTCGTCTTTGAAGACCCACACGGTCGATTGTTGTTTCGTTTCGGGCTCATACGTATAGATCCATGATTCGCCACCTGTGATGATCTTATAAACGTCTTTTGAAGCACCGCAATCGTATTTTTGCAACATTTCTTTGCACCAATCGACACGAGCCTTTTTTTGAGCGACTTTCAAATTGTGCGGGATCCAACGAGAACAAACCTTTTTTACGGCCAGGTGTTCATGCAGTATCGAATGTATGCTGGTGGAAGAAATGTCCAAGGATGTCTCTATCTCTCGGTATGTCGCATGTCGATCTTGCATTATGAGTTCACACACGGCATCAATGTTCTCTGGCACAACAGCCGTTTTTGGACGACCTTCACGGAATTCGTCTTTGAGCGAGCTTCGGCCACGATCAAATTCATTATACCAATTTTTCACAGTGCTATAGGATGGTGCTTCATCGCCATACAAAGATTTAAGTTCATCAATGCACTCTTGTCGTGATAATTCACGTCGAAAATTGTGAAAAATGATGGCACGAAAATGTTCACGAGTTAATTCCATTTTTTTTCTATATTAATTTTTTCAAGTCACTGTTAACAACACAAATAATGGTCGTACGTCAAAACGTTTTGAGTACGATTGTGCTTAAAAATGACAAACTTTTCAATGGAAATGTTAGATTGCACTTGGCAGCACTCAGTGTTGCCAGGCCAGAAATATATATAGCAGCCCTCGTATTTGCATTTAATTTCAAAAAATAATTTTTGATTTAATTAATTGATTGAGTTTTTTCGCATCATTAGGTGGCTCGTTTTTTACTGTGTTACGTTTGTGTTAAAAAAAATTAGCAGCTGACTGAGTTAACTAAACGTAATTAGCATTCAAACGTCTTGGTTTACAGAATGGACTCTTTCTCTGAATTTTCTTAGATTGTAAAACGATTTTTGAAAATTTTTTCGTTTACAGTATAATTTATACGTGATTTTTTTTTATAAAATTGTTGTTGTATATTCTTAAAATATTAAAAATATTATTATAAATTAATTAACTATATTAAAGTTTAAATAATTAATATCTTTTTAATAAAAATTTAATTTCAAATGAGAATTTTTGCTGTAAGATTTCTGAGGCCTATTTACGACATAAAAAAAACTTTTATTAAAACACAGTAACTAAGTCTTTACAAATCCCAATCTATTAGAATACAAGTACCAAATTAACTTTATTCATTGAGGCAGAAATATATTGAAATAAATCCAAATAAGTGGGTGTTTATTCTAGGTTTCCGCTAATACGTGGCTGATTCTGCTTATAATTTTCTATATTATTAAAACAAAACACTCTCAGCGCTAAATTGGCAATAAGTTTTAGCAAACAAAAATTTAAAAATTATTTCATTTTTTGATTTCTTTTTATATTATACAACTTCGTCACAGTGTTTATGATACGTTTTTGTTTGGTGTGTGGGCCAAGTCAAAAGTGACAAATCATGACATGCTTTAGTGAAACAAAAAAAAACAAAAATTAGACTATTAACTGAGTCTGTCCATCAGTCAGTCCGTCTGTTCTTATATTCATCTACTTTATTAAATCTCTGCTAATATGTTAGTCCGTTCGGTATTTCTTTCATCTGTCTGTGATCATTTGTTGACTATTTGTTTTTCGTTGCCAATGGAGCTAAATATTAAAATGTCTTAATATTTTATTGTGGGTGATTTTTATGGCCACACACTTTTTTCCTAATATATTTTTATGTCACATTTGTATTTGTATATGAATTTAATGAAAATATTACCAAAATATAAAGAACAAAATTTATTGCAGAACAAATGTATTCGAAAATGGTTTTTATATATTTTTAAATTTTATGAGATAAAATCTTTTAACATACACATATTTGTCGTTTCTTTTTTTTCTGCAAAATGTTAAGATAAAATTAAAAACTTAATTTTATACAGTTTTTAAAGAGCTTATTGAATTTTAAACAATTTTACAATCGACAAGTTGCTACTCTTTCTAGTAGCATCTTGTTAAAATATAGAAATATTGAAGTAAACTCATAAATAACATGTGTGGCATGAGAAAAAAAAAATACAATTTTTAACCGGTTTGCATGAAATAAGTTGTTACTCGTACCCTTGTTGAGCAATGGATATTGTCAATCTCGAAATAGTTTTTCTGGTTTTTGACGTATTTTCAAAAGTTTGGTATAAACTTTTAAGTTTTTAGAAAACAATATACATATTGCTCATTTACTTGTAGAACGTCATAACTTAAAATTTAAAATTTTGGAGTTAATCACAGAATTGTTCGCCATTTCATGCTATATATTGTTGTATACATTTCATCTTTATGTCTTTTGTACTTTCCACGTTTTGAGAGAATAAGTCGTTATTTCATTTCATGGTTGGAACCTTGTTTGTTACATTTGAAGTTGTGGAGTATACTATTTGCATATGATGTATTATTTTCAGTTATGGCTGTGTTGAAGAAAAATATTAGGTGAAACTCCGTTTTTCTTTTTACAAATAACGACATATTTTAGTTTACGGTACAGTATCAGATATATATTTACAGCAATAATTTCAAACATCCCATATATTTTGTCCAGACCTCCCCTTTAATATGTAATTGATGAAAGTTTTCTTAAATGGATTTTTTGTTTAATCATTTTGCTAATTATAATGGGAGCTTAAGCAGTCTCATATTTTTTTTTTTTTTTTGATGGTGAGATGGAGTCAAAAACTTATTATCTCGAAACGCATTTTTTTGAGTTATGACGTTCTAGAAGTAAATGAGCGATTTGTATGTAGATATTTCAATTTCTTATATATATTTTTTTAAATTATTAATTGTCGGAGACAATTCAAAAATCAAATGACAAATGTTAACAAGAACGTTTTTAATATAATAATAATATAATATATAAATGTTCTACATTTACATATACAAAACATTTTTAATTTTTGAGTTAATTTTTAAGAATAATGAAATTTTTTTAAATTAAATTTATTTAAATAAAAATAATATTTTTATTGTTGAATATTTTATGCCAGTTTCTTGCAGTTTTCTAGTTTATATTCTATTTAAAAACAGTTATAAAGCTTTTGAATAAACAAGTGATTATAAATGTTCTGTGCCGCTCTAAGTAAATCGTTTCTTTGTTTTTTTTTTTTGTGAGTACATCTGGAAGGTGAGAAATATTTTATGGACTCGGAAATATAGGCTACCATTGGATTCTAAAATTAAAAATTTTATTAAAAAAATATCGGGAATACAAAATATTTTTTTTTTTACCTTTCTGCATACCTAAAAGTATGTAGGAATAAAATACTTTTCATAAAAAAACTTTTCATTTATAAATAGCCCATGTTAACTTCACTATGTACTCGCAAATATCGTATCAACAAATTTTTAATTTTGGTGTTTAGCTGTGGGAAATAATTTTAATTGCATTCGAAGAATTATTAATAATAGATCCAATCAAACTATTAATCTTAAAAAATTAAAAACTTTTATGAGTAAAATTTGCCATAAAATGCCAAAAAAGTGAAGAAAATTTTAAAGATCAAAATTGGAATTAATTAAATGCAACACCGATTGGCTCTCATGTACAAGAGATTTTGCACTACACTTACGTAAGCCTTAACTTCGGAGATCAGTGACTTATCGTCATTGGAAAAACTTTATAAAGTCTGTTGTCAAAAAACCAAATCAAGAAATGCGACAAAACTTATGAAAGTTACCGATTCAAATGAGTTGTTAACGGCAGCTGCCGTGACTACATACTTCCAATAGGCCAAATATCGGAAGAAGCACAGGAAGCTAGGAATAAAGACAACACAAGATATCATCTAAATTTTATGACAAAAACATCTAGAGTTGATTCTAATACTGAGTTATAGCATAGATTTTTGATATGATCGGATCCGTTTTAACTTCTGAAGCTTTGGCATTGTAAAGGGAGCATGATATTTATAATAACGACTCTTATGGATCTGATTGATAACAAGTAATGTTTCATTTTCATTTTTCATTTATTTATTCATATGTAATATCTGTAGTCTAATTGGCCAATATAAATATATTACAAGTTTAAAAAACTATGAGAATAATATGAGAATATATAAAATCTAAAAATAAACTTTAACTTTACGACTCCTCTAAAAATATATTTGTATATAAACGTTAAATTTTAAAAAGATATAATAATAAACGAAATTTAAGGTAGTCACCAAATGTAAAATTTAAAAAATTTCTTAAATGTAAAGACACATGCGCTCTTAAACGTAGACTATAAACATAACGAACTATTCTATGAATAATGTGTTTAATTTTGTTACACTTAGTCTCAGAGCAACCAGCTATTATTTCAATACAATAATTTACTTGAGACATTAGCAAAGCGTAAGCAATAGTCCTCTTGACATATAATGGTAAATATAAATTTAGATGATATAGCCTACGCAAGGTAAAACAAACTTTAGAGCATAAGTTATTGATATGCGGCTCAAAGGACAATTTGTCGTCAAACATAACTCCAAGACAGCGCAAATTATTGACCGTTTCAATAGCAGTATTAGAAATGCTTAAGTTCAGATTAAAAGTACCAGATCTGTTACATTTGAGAATCATAGCTTTAGTTTTATTGGGATTAACAGAAAGAGAGTTAGTCTCCATCCAAAGATTTAAAGTATTTAAGTCGTAATTTATAGTGGCTTCAAGGGCATCCAAGAATTGACGATCACTTGACCACAGCAATTGCAAATCATCTGCAAATATGAAGGGTTTACAAGTGCTATAACTAAGGAATTCCAGAAAGTCATTTAAAAACAAAGTAAATAAGGTGGGGCCAATAACAGAACCTTGTGGTACTCCTGATCGCACGTCAAGTAAATTTGAATCCAACCCATCTATAGAAACATATTGTTTACGACCAGATAAATACGACGAAGTCAATCGACAAGCAGATCTTGAAAAGCTGAACTTACAATTAAGTTTATTTATTAACAACAAATGACTTATCTGATCAAATGCCTTAGTTATGTCAATTGAAATTAAAACAATATCCTTCCCTTTATTTCAATTATCTCTAATAGTTTCTGTTAAAGCCATCAACAACATATTAGTGCTACGACCATGACGGAAACCATATTGACAATCATACAAGAGTTTTTTACTTTCTATTACATCTGCGATCTGGTCCTTAATTAAATGTTCAACAGCTTCAGATAGTGTAGGCAAAATGCTAATAGGCCTCATGTTATCAATAGCGATATCATCCCCGTGTTTTGGAATAGGCAAAATTCTTGCAATTTTCCACCCATCCGGATAAACAGATGAAGTAATTATATTATTAATAAAATAAAGAAGATGTCTACTGATAAAGGGAAAAAGTATTACTACAAATTTAATTGAAACACCATCAAAACCAAGGGATGTCGATTTTATCTTAGAAATCGCATTGAACAATTCAGTTTCAGTTACATTAGAAAAAGAAAATGTATCAAGGTCGTTGGAGAAACTTAAAAAATCCGGTTCCTCGTCATCAATTTCTAACTGATTACAATCAAAAGTTTGATTAATTTGATTGACATCAAGATTACTTTTTGCATAGAAATCACCTACAGCACCATCATTTCGCAAAGCCTTCCACATTTGCTTTGTATTACTTAAGTCAAAAAAGCTTGTACGCTGTTGTTTCTTCAAATTTCTAATCAGTTTGATTTCGAAGCTGTTCATAAATTTCCCAGTTATGATCATTTCGATTAAAAAAATATGTATTTAATGCAATGTTACGTAACGATCTTAAGTATTTAATTTCATTTGTTAATTTCAAAAAATTATTCTTTTTATTGTGCGACACTCTTTTATATGGAACATAATTAAGAAGATCGTTAAAAAGATTATTAAAGAAATAAAGCTGTAGGTTAATATCACCAGTTTCACAGAGTTGTGAAAAATCAGTACCAAATAAAAATTCTTCTATACCTGCCACATCTGCACTATTATAATCCCTATAAGCAACAATATTAGAAGTTAAAATAATAGGTGTTTGTTATTAAAGAATGGTGCGAAATGTCCGGAATCTGAAATTGAGCAGAGGTATTGATTAATAAAGTTTGACTAACTGCAAAATAATCAATAAGTGAAGCTGAATGATGGTGCAAATCATAATGGGTAGCTAAAGAATTATGAATGCATTTTAAGCCATAACGCGAAAAAAACGCATTCATTTCCTGAGCTTTAGACGGTACAAAGAGATCATTGTTAAAATCACCTACCAAAACAATGTTACTATATCGAACAAGAATATCAGCAAAAAATTGCTCAGCTAAATTAAGTTGTCCTCTGGGGAGATAGATTGCTCCTACTAATGCTGTAACCGACCCAAGATATATTTCAATAAATAAAGCTTCACAAGTAAAATATTCTGTACAGCGAGAGACGGGCTTGAATTTAACACTCTTGGAAATATAAAAGGCAACACCACCACTTCTAAAACGAGATGGTCGATCACTTCTGCACAAGACATATCCCGGAATATCCAAAGTAGCATTTGAAATTTTAGGATCAAACCATGTTTCAGTTACGCAAAAAATGTCAAGAGGTTTATTCTCTAAAATTAAACGTAATTCGTCTTATTTAGATGATCTGCATGAAGGTCTTAAACTTTGTGTATTCATATGTCCAATTTTCAAATTACTTAAATTACTTAAAAAGACTTCTTCTAAGTATCCCTCACTGATAATGGAACCTTCTAGCAACTACCCCATATCTTTGGGTGAGACATCTTGTGCATATTTATTCTTGCTGTTATATGGGGGATGGGTGCACATTTTTACGATAATACTCAGCTAAAAAAATCGGAGCATTTTCTTTAATAGTTTTCAAAATACAGTCATTAGTACCTTTAAACTGACAAAATCTGACATTGTGCATTTGCGAGAAAAGTAGCAATATATCAACAGTGTATGAAATCCGTCAATGAATCTCTGCCGGAACCAAGGTGCAGTGTGTTTTCTGTATGGTTGCGTAAGTTAAAGGCGAATGTGTAACAAAGAAGTCATCGAGTAGTTCGAGTACGGAGTAACACAATTATATAGCGTGAATGGCTGCATGTTAAATAAACAGAACACTGTTAAAAATAAATAAAGCCAGAACCAAAAAGTATGAAATAACAATAGTATGATTTAACAATATGTTGATAAAAAAAAATTAAACAATTATTTGGAAGAATAAGGAAATTATTGTAATGTTTAAACTTGACATTTGTTATGCAGTAAATTTTTAAGCCGGTTCAACAACAATTATGGTATTGAGCATTGGTAGGCGGCGAAATGAGGTCTTCGATATTTGAAAGATACCATTGACTACAAAATAATTTTTAGAAAAAACCAGAATGCACAATTAGAAGGCTATTGTGATGCTGATTATGCGGGTTATCTTGATGATGTTTGAATTTCTTGCGCACTGTCTCTTGTAACTTCGCTCGATGGAAAACCTAGCAGATCACTAGCACCATACTCTGACACACTTTGTTGGTCTTCAGCAGTATTTTGTACATTTGACGTATTGTCATTAACATTTAAATGATTGAAATTTTCATCAAGCTCAATCCTCACTAAATTTTATCATTCAACGTATTAGCCTGATTTTTCGAAAAAAAACATTTCGTCTTCTAAAAGTACAACATTTCTACTCACTTGCATTTTCTTTGATACTGGGTCGTATACTCTTTACGCCTTTGAAGACTCACAATATCCCGTCATGACACATTTTATAGATTACGGATCCCACTTTTTACGCAAAGATTTTGGTAACATCATTAATGCCACACATCCAAAAACTTTCAAGTATGACAAATTTTGTTTACGATCGCTTCATACTTCTTCAGGTGATTTGTCATTCCACATTTTATGGCGTGTTCTATTAAGTAAATATGCTGCTGTACTCAAAGTTTCTGCCCAATAGCATTTCTGTAAACCAGCATCAAACAACATGGATCTCGCTTTCTCGACTAAGGTTCTATTAATCCTTTCTGCTTTTCCATTCTGCTGAGGGGTATTGGGGGCGGACGTCTGATGAACAATGCCACTTCTCTCACAAATTTCCCTCATTTTACCGTTACAGAATTCCAAACCATTGTCAGATCGCAAAACTTTTACTTTTTTAATTTGTTTGGTTTTCAACCATTTGTTCGAAAATCTTGAATTTTTCTTGTACCTCTGATTTGTGTTTTAATACGTTAATAAATACCTTATTAGCTTAATCATCTAAAAACAAAACAAAATAGGAACCACCACCAATTGACAATTCTTCCATGAGACCACATACATCTGTGTTTATCAGTTCAAGTACATCACTTGTTTTGCTACTTGATTGTTTAAAACGTAGGCTTGATTGTTTGCCTTGTAGACAGGGAATACATATCTCATTCCTTGCCCCTTGCTCAACACAATCATTTTGGAGTCTTTCGGCAACGTGCCCCGGATATCCCAGTCTTTTATGTAAAAGTTCTTTTGTGACAGCAACGAAATTTTTATGGGTTACGTGGATATCCAACTGATAAACATCTCTATAAAGAGTAGCCGTAGCTATAATCATTTGAGCGCTTTTTATGACACAGTTTTGACTAGAAAATTCTATTTTATAGCCTTTCTCAAATAGTTGATTCATAGATATCAAATTCGTATAAATCTGCGGTACGTACAATACGTTTTCAATCGTAGCCTCTACCAATTGTTTGTTTACACTCAGCTTTACAACATCATCACCTCTACCCATCACCTTTAAGGCACAGTTGTTTGCCACCACTACACTCTCACCTGAGCCAAATTCTACAAAATTGATCAAATTGCTTTCACTATTCGTCATATGGTTTGTGGCACCTGAATCAATCAGCCAAGATTCACCACTGTAGACATATTTTGAATTAAATGCCACTATTAACGTAGTAGCATTTGCATTTCTTGCCGGATTGTAATTTTTACTTTTGCAATTTTCGCCATATGGCCTTTGTTTTTGCACTTGTAACAAATTATGCTTCTCTTCTTCTTACTTGCACTGGACGACTTATTAAACTTGTGCTTACTGTATAAAGCAGCTTCGGTAGACGTAGATGGACCACTTGAGTTATAATTATTGAAATCTTGCAATAGTTTTGTTTTAATTGAGTCAGCTGTTATCGCAATATTACTGCTTGCCATTGCCATGATCATTGGTGTGAAATGTTCTGGTTAGCCGCTTAACAACAAACTACCTACACATTCATCACTCACTGTCATTCCAATATCGTTCAATTTCTGTGCTGTTGAAATTATTGTATCTAAATACTCACTGATGTTTTCGCAATTTACTAAATGCGTTGTTGTTAATTTTCTTAACAAACCACAAGGCCGGAGTCATCATAAGTTGACTTCAACTTGTCCCACATCTCTTTGGCTGTAACAATTCCCTGGATGTGAATGTATAAATTTGGTGAAATATACAGGACGAGCCTTGACATCGCTTTATTCTTAACATCTGCATTTGCCTCAGTGCCCTTTATGGCGTCCCAATAACCTTGGAGCTTCAACGCACGTTCGGCCGCGAAACTCCAACGACGATAGTTACCTCTACCTTTTAATCTTTCAATTTCTATTACCCGTTCCGTCTTGCGTTACTGGGCCCATAACCTGTTGTAAATTGAATTGAAAGATTCCGATTCTTCAGATTTTTTTAAATTAAAATACAAAAGACGCTCTTCAATTTTGTCTTTCTTTTATTAAGGTATACAGAAGAAGGAAATATAAAAAATGTCCAGGGTTGTTATTAAAATCTAATAAACATAAAAGTGTTGCCAGTAAGAATTTATTTTTCATTTTCAACATACGAAAAATACAAATTCTTGCAACGTGTCCAAATTATTTACCGAAAAATCTCAATATTAAAAATAAAATAAATATGGACCAATTTGTCAGCCAGAAAAAAAAAAGGGGGTCGCTGACTGCTCTTGCTGAGTATGTTTACTTACGGCACTAACCCGCCTAGCATAAAAATGACTTTGATCTCAACGGATGCCTGCAAAGAGACATTTATTACTGACATGCAAAACTACATATGATTTAATATGTGCAAAAGGAAGTCACTTAAGAAGTCCTTAAGAAAAATAGACTTCTTAAAATTCTTCCTTATATAATTTATAAAATATGTAGCTATTACAAAGTCAAAATTGGTAGAAGTTTAAAAACAAAGAGATTATTATTTTATTAATAGAAAATATTATTAAAATCGAATAAGCAGAATTGTATATCCAGCTTTATTATAGTATTGTAGGCGCTTATCGTAATTTTAGGTTTACTGTTTGTTAATCAACAACATTTGTTCTAGACCAATAATAAAGTCTTAATTAGTACTTTTACATTTACAGTTAATTTTTTCTTTAACTCAACCGAATGTAAAAAACGCAAACATCACCTTTATTCAGAGTAAAAGAAAAACAAAGTAAAAATATTTGAAAACAAAATAGAAAAAAACTAATGTGAAATCTTCAACAAAAATAAAAGATTTGCAAAAGGTAAGCATCAGTTAGTTTATGAACTAAAAAACACAAACAACAGACAATTAACGTACAAAACGCCACTTTATTCATTAGAACACACACACACATGTGCACACATAAGAATCTACAGTCATTACCGGCAAACATTTCGTATTTAAAAAATCACCACATGGCGTTGAAATGTGATGCAAATATACTGAGTTCTGATCATATCAAGGAATAAAATTTAATATTCTGTTAGTGTCGAATATGTGTCTGCACAAGTCGAACTTATGACATAAATGTTTTTGTTTATTCTCTAGCATTAAACCAATTACTCATAGAAGACTCAAAAGGTGTGATCTATAAGATTTCAATATTCGATACCTATGCAATTTGTTCTTGTAGTTTTTTGAGCCATCAACAATTGAAAAACGTTACTCTTAAAATAAATTTAAGGGGAGGCGTTTTCGTAAAAATATAACAGGTCTTTGCGTCCAACAAAATTAGTTTTTAACCTTAAAAAGTAACGAAGAAGTTACTTCTACTTAAAAATGCTCTACAAAATGCTGGCAGGGCTTATGTGTATATATGTGTATATCAAATAGGAATGTTTTTTCTAGTCATGGTTAAATCTCAAAACGTTGAGTTAAGCTATTCACTAGAGAAGTATTATTCTAATTTAAATTTTAAAATTCAACGTCCAAAGCTTTCAAAGAGTTAATTGTCTAAATTGAAGTTTTGTAGAATGCAGCTTAAAATTAATTTTATTTTAGGATTTTAATTAAAAAACATTTTAGACAAAATTGTATAAAATTTTTAAATTTAATTCATTTTTAAAGAATAATTCAAAATGTATTTACATAACCGGTACTTGAATGATAGGGATGGATTTAAATTTAATGACCTGTCACAAGGGTTAGTAAATCAATACTATTTAGACACTCTGGTACATTTATCATAAGAAAATAGGTCTTAGTACTAATTTACAATAGCAAGAAATAAAAAAAAATGAAGGTCTTTTACTTCTAAAAACTATTTATCCGATTTCCATAAAACAAACTGCGATTCATTGAGAAGAACATAAGCTTTGCGTCTACTGCATTTGAATACAGCCTGTTTTAGAACAGGGTAGTACCACAGCGTATCAAAGTAGGAAACCTTGAATTTGAAAAATGTTTCAGAGCTTATAACTTTATTAAAACTAACCGATTTCAAAACTTTTTTATATCTAGTAGTCTGCAAAGACATATAAAGAAACCAGTACTTCGCATTTGCCTAATATCTTTTATACTTTTACCTTGGCATTTCTTGGTTTTTCACTTGCTTTTTTTAAATATAAAATAATACTATTTCAAAAACAGATTTAGAGAGTTAATACTTTAGAAATAACTTATAAAAAAAACTTTTTTCTTTGTCTTCATTAATAATTTTTTTTAATTTGAAGTTTCATAAAAAGTTAAAAATTGTGATATTTTGGTCAAAAGGTACTTTCAGTAAAGTAAAATCTTAATTTCAAAAAATGTTTACTTTTTTCTTCAAGATAAAACCTTGGGCACCCAACAGTCTGCATCGTTCGAATATGGGAAATTTTTTAACAAAAATCTATATGTTCGAGACTGTAAAAAAATTGCACACGGATTTTCATTCTTTTTATAATCAACTATTCTTGAACGATTGGTTTCCAGTTATTGAACAAATTTTGTAGACATCCTACCCATAAAGGGACCCCCTAGAAAGGCGATTAACCTTTATGTCAACAGCAGAAATGCTTTACGCACGTCCACGGCAGCATACCTGTGTATGTACATACGTTTTGTATGGGGAATGGTACGTCGTTAGCATAAAAATGCTAATTACGTATCTACCTGGTTTGTTGGAATTTCCGAATTATTTTTTTAGATTGTTAGAAATGGACAAAAGGCTAAAAAAGTTTATGATAACCAATTTCATCCTCACAGTCATTGTTTGTTGAAAAAAGTGGTTGTATAAGTAAACGACATACGTATATAATAAATATATAATATAGGCAGGTAGAAACATTTATTGCTGCGGAAATTTCATTCTTTGTAGTATCGTCAGAAAATTTAGTTTACATTTGTGATTCGAAGTGAAAAGACGTTTCTGTTTATTTTGTCGAAATAAAAAAAAAATTTTAAAGTGAAATGGCTGATGGTGAATGGCTTACTCCGCGACAACTAAGCGCACTTTCGTACGAAGAACAACAAGCATATATTCGGTAAGCGCTTGAAGAGAGCCCAGAAGAAACAAGTGACCACGATTAAGTAGTTGGTGACGAGGCTTTAGGTGATATTGGTGGAGATGGCTCAGACGTTGAAGAACCCATGTTACCAGAAAATGACCCAGAGGGCGACAATGATTCTGATGAAGATCTTGTAGATGCACCAATTGAAACTGGCGAAGTTTTTACTGCCAGAGATGGTAATTTTTGGTCCTCGATACAACCACAACCTGTAAGATTCCGTACGCACAACATTCTAAGAAGTGCAAAATCTGGACCAGTACGGGCAACGCAGGGTTTGACCATTGCAGAAACGTTCCAATTGATAATGTCAAACGAAATATGCGACATAATTATTCGTGAATCAAATCGAAAGGCAAGGCAATTTTCTGATATTGACAACGCAAAACATCCAACAAGAGAACCGAAATCATTGATTCCCATAACAAAAAGTGAATTTGATGCATATTTGGGCCTACTTTTGCTAAGTGGCGTTACACATTCTGGTTACGTGTATACGAAAGATTTGTCTAGTGAACGTGAAAGAAACGTTGGCGAAAGAGTAGTAAAGGATTTATGTGTCAACCTTTTTGATGGAAGTGAAAGAAATATTGTATGTGACAACTTTTCCACTAGCTACAACTTGGCAAAAAACTTTGATGTTAGACAACAATTTATCTATATTGGGTACTTGCAACAAAAGGCGTACATTCGTGCCAGCAGCATTTGCCAACCCGAAACGACGTGAGATTGAATCATCAATGTTTGGGTTCTGTAATCACGTTACGATGTGCTCGTACGTTCCCAAGAAAAACAAGGCAGTTGTAATGTTGTCCACTACTCATTATACAGCAGAAACGACCGGTCCTAAGAAGAAGCCATTGCTTATATTGGATTACAACAAAACCAAAGGTGGCGTTGATAACATGGACAAGTGCTTGTCCGAATTTAGTACGAAGCGGCGCACAAATAGATGGCCTCTGGCTTTCTTTTATAATATTGTGGACGTTGCTGCGTTTGCTGCATACGTAATATACATTGACAACAACACTCACCTGAAGGCATCTTCAAGCCGCCGTAGGATGTTTCTCCATCAGCTTAGCGAGCAATGGTGCAAGCCAGAAATAGAAAGAAGGGCGAATAACAGCAGAATACCCAGAGTTTTTTCAACGCGCAACGCCATCGAAGCCATGAAAGGTGGGCCCATCGGAGTTGTGGATGCTGAGGCACATGCATCGGAGAAACGTGATAGTACGGGCCGGCTAAAAGTAAAGGGGAATTGCTACATCTGCTCGAAACGACGCCCTACTCGTAAAGCATGCACATTATGCAACAAACCAGTGTGCGCAGAGCATTCCAAAGACTTACCTCAATGCGATAGATGTATTTGAATTTCAATAATTTTAAGCAAAAATAATTAAAACTGACATTATATAATAATAATAAAAAAAATAATTACAAAACTTAGCTCAAAATAAACTATACTTTTATATTATATTACCATATTTGCATGCGTTTTACTATACATACCCAAGACTGTTGACTTAAGGGTGCAACTTTGTAAATGGGCTTTATCTTCCGAACGGATGATCTAATCCTAACCAAACTTGGAACTATTGCGTAAAACAGTTTTGACTAGGATATCAATTTCGATCCGGTTATCCAGTTTAGAGCTACAGCGTTTTCAAAACTAAAAACCTACCCAGGTATGTTGCCGTTGACATAAAGGTTAAAGTATAATTACAAGTATTGGGAAAAAAAATTATTTATCTATCTGCAATATCGTTTATATGTTTGGTGATGTTAAATTTCTCAATATTTCACTTTTGATATTTTTAGCTTTCTAGCGGTAGCTATATAAATAAATCTCTATAAATTTTTATATTGAAGACATGATAAAAACGAATAATAACTAACGGCATTTAAGAAATAACATAATAAGTTTTTAATAAATTTTATAATGTTTTTATCATTTTACTCTTTTAGATAACCGCAGATATACTGAATATGAAAACTTGATACAAAAATGCACTGAAGCTTATGGTAAAACAACAACAATTAAATACCGGCATAGAGATGTGATAATTTTTCTTCCTTGCTATACAGACAGACAGACCGACAAACATTAAGCACAGCTTACAATCAGCTGAGCGTGAATAATTGCCACATGGCCAAGTGAGCAAACAAAAGAATTAACAAAAGTTATAGTGAGTAGCATTTTTACACCAACAAAAACATTAGCAACAACAAGCTTCAAATCATATTAAATATAAATAAAAATAGTTCATGTGTTAGACGCAACCTTAAATCAAATGCAAGTTAGTTTAAATAGTGTGTCTTTTACTACTATAAGTACAGTGGGATATTCTGTGAAAAATTCTTTTAAAAAAACATAGAATAATTAGATTAAATAATACGTTTAATGCAATAATTAGAAAATTTCATAACATCAGTTGAAATTTGAAATTCTTAAACAAAAATTCTGGTATTCATTATAATTTTTAATTATTATAAAACCAATCGGCATTGCCTGCCCAGGAAATTTTCTTTTTTATTTGAGTTGTGTGATAATCAATCAATGATTTGCACAACAATCTCCGCTGTCTAGTTTCTGTATATTTTAAGGTTGAGAATGATAATTGAAAAATTAGTGTCAAGTTATGTTATGACTCTTTGCGAGCAGTCACGTGCTCTTCTTCCAACCAGCCACTTGCTTACTGCTGGTGTATGTTAAAAAAAACTAAAAATACACATAATGTGGAAACAGAAAAAAGATTTTACCTGCGTAAGAAAATTCATTAAAATTTTAGTTCTTTCAAATATCTGGGTTAACAATACAATATCCTTAGATTATTCGTGACTCTTGTTTTTTCCAAAAACTGTTTGCGTACTATGTACCACAATATACTTCAACCTGCTCTAAAGGCCAGGATGCACTATCATACACAATCCTACGATTTAATCACACAAAAATATTTAAGAATTCTGTCCTGCTTTAAAAAGCGTTCCAAATTGGCGTCGTAGCTGCCTCTCTGGTATACAAAAAAGATGCAAATTATATAGTGCTAATATTATGTTGTTTTTTCCCTCCTCATTAAAAAAAATAACTCTGATTATTAAATCTTACGGATCTATCAAAAAGTCTGTCACAGACATTCTATATTAATCCGCACTATCATACATTTTGACCACACATGCAATTTTTGACAGATAGTACGACTGAGTATTGTGGTGAATTCTGGCCTTAAGGTGCATCCACACGATATGTTTGTCAGTTTGGAAACATAATATGTTCATTTACTTCAATAACGTCATAACTCAAAATTTCAAATTTTGGAGTTAATTATACAGAATAGTTCGCCATTTCATGCTTTATATTGTGTATAAGCTTCATCTTTATGTCTTTTGTACTTTTGAGTTATGACGTTGTTGAAGTAAATGAGCGATATGTTATTTCGCGTGTCTCTCAAGATTGTCAATTAACAGACAACTTATTTGTACATGATTCATCTATAGTAGTACTGTTTATATTTATTAATTCATCTGATAGAACTCAAAAATAAAATTATTTTGCGTATTTTAATAATATTATTTATTATATTAAGCCAATATCCCATAATATTCCTAAATAAAAATGCAATTTATTTGTTGGTTGGAAATGCAGGTATCTATGCGTTGCTTAAGCCAGTTAATCAGGAAACCTTTATTCAAATTTTTTAGAAAAGCCAAAAACATTTTCTCTAAGTATAAAAACTTCAGGTTAGGCTCCCTTATACACGACACCTTTTTTTCCTTTTTTAGACCATATACATACGTACAAATCTTTAGTCTACATGAACACTCTTTATAACTAGTTCAACATAGGCTGTGTAAATTGCGTTTCTGTTTGTAACGGGTTAAAGAACAAAATATATACGTAACTCTCTTTAATTTTTAACTTTATTTTATAGTGCATTTACATTACACCGAAATCTAGTACTTATAAGATTTTGAGAAAAACCTAGTTGATTTTAACGATATTTCCCATACAATTACAAATCCACTTCGTGATACGGCCTTAAATGGTAAAGGTAACGGAATGTAATTTAAAATGTAAATGCACTATTAGTTAGTATAATAATGCAATACCAAACGTTAAAAAGAAATTTAAAAATTTCCCGAAAACTTTTTTGATTTTAGCACATTTTAAGCCGCCCTACTGAAATTTTTTGATCTTTGAATTAATTGAAGTTTTTTACAATAAACAGTTTAGCAGAACATCTTCTTTTTGGCAGTTTTTTCCCATAACGTACCACAGTGAATTGTACTCTGATGAAATAAGATACGTAGGCAAAATTAAAACAAGCAAGGTTAACCATTGTTTAATATCAGCATAACAAGGGTGTTCATGTGTATTAAAAGACCACTAGACTTGTGTTTTGTATTAATTACATACTTGAGCACAACATACGAACTATTACTTATTAACTGGGATCTATACCCTGCACTGCCATAAGTCTTTAAATTCTGGCCAAGAAATAAACTACTTTTTCAAAATCATGAACACTTTTCTCTAGAATCAATATTAGATTTTCGCACAAAATTATCGTTTCCTTAATCTGCACGGGATAAAAAATGCAAAAGTACAGTATTCGGATTCAAAAATATCGGTGATTTACTTACACAAGCAACAAAAACATATAGAACTGAACTAAAATAAAAAGAAAAGTTTCTGAAGGAATGTAACGAAATAATTGAATTATACCATTAAAAAATGTTATTACACGCAGAGAAAAAACATAGTTGTGATATGGTCATAATATTCATGGTGTGTTCTATGTAACAATTTTCAACAATACTTCGGAAACGATAAACATGTTATGTAAAAATTTAATCACTATATGGTTATTATGTTTAAAAAAAAAAATCAATCCACAACGAAAGTTTTTTAACTTATTAAAAATTATGTAATATATCCAACGATAACATCTTATCCTTAATTCTTTGAACGTGGCTAAACCATTTTTTGTCCGATCAGTAATTTGTCTGTTACCGATCATGTAAAAACGCTTTAAATTTAAATAGTTTTTAACTGTTGGACAAATAAATAAATAAAAAGTATTCAAATTATGAAAATAAATAAAAAATAAATTACTGATTTCTTGTAAATTTATGGTTTTAAATAATTTTTGTAACAAATCATTAAAAAAACGAAACAATTAATAACTAACTGCCGCATTCGTAAAATAGACTTGAAAAGTATATTATGATAAATTTAAATGGAACGTGTTTAAAAGTTATTTTAATTTTTATGAATATGGCAGTAAGTCTTTTATTTCAGCAAATGTTTGTACCTAAGAGACCATATTATGATTCCATTACATGATGTTTAAACTATGCTATGATATTTTATTTTGACTAATTAATGTATATATTTGAACACAATGTTATTGCAATTATAACATGTTTATATTTTAAACAAAGTTATGTTTCTACTTTATTATATTAATGTTAAGCTAGACAATAATATCGTTTAGCTTAAAACCATAGTAGATTATGATGACATCAACCATATTTTTTCTTTATAAGAACAGCTTTTTATATACAAGGCAATAAACACCAATATATAACGCCATTAAAAACCATATTATTAATAATAAAATATTGATTAATTAACTAATAGCATTTAAACAATCATAACTAAACAAAATATGATTTGATCATTATATAACTCTTTTATTGAACGTAATTTGTTAGAATATAAAGCTAAAGGTAATGTAAAAGTTTTTTACTTTGCTTATGATTGGTGCATTACTTAAAAATAATTTCTTTTTTACATCATAAATACATATTTAAAATAATTTTTATTACTCATTGAATTTAGGGTTACAATTCACTTTTATGCAAATTTTTACAAAGTATAAATTCAGAAATCACTTGTTATATGGAAATAATGTCTTTATGTGGTAATAATAATGTAAAGTTTTGCTGATGTGATGTACTAAACACTATTTTCTTGCCCAGTCTTGTTCTTTAGTTTTGAATACTTTAACTTCATATGTTATATATAAGATTTTAATGCAGAAATATTATGGATTGCAATGTTACAAATAAATTTAATAAAAATGAATTTACTAAAAATCCTTTGTAATTATGCATTTAAATTTACATTTTGTTATTTACAAACTTTGAATTCGAATGATAGTAATATTGCGCCAGTCGCCAGCGATAATTCTATTCTTACAACTAACTTGATACGCGGAAATCTAAATATAGCGCATTTGAATGCACAGAGTCTTTCACCTGCTACGACTTCTTCAAAGATAGAGAAAATAAGGGCAATTATAAAGGATTCCGATTTGAATGTTATCGGAGTTTGTGAAACTTGGTTTTCTAAGCATATAGTGGATACGGCTGTTAAAATTGACGGATACAAATTATATCGCAATGATCGTACGTATAAGAAAGGTGGTGGAGTATGTTTATATATATCTGATAAAATTGAGGCACAAGTTGTACACAAAGAAATGAGCGATGGAATATGTGAAGCACTGTTTGTGAAAATTGAACTTGCGAATGCGTTAGAGGTGCTACTGAGAGTAGTTTACCTACCACATGGAAGGTTTGGGCTGTGTGAAAGTTTACTTGAGGATCTCTCTATTTGAGGAAAATTTAATTGTAAGAAATTTTTGTCAAAACAATAGTTTGCACTTGGTTCACAATAGTTTACCTACCCACTTTGATGTTGTACATCATACGACATCACTTATTGATTTTTTTATTGTTTCTCATATAGATAACTTACAAACTAGTGGACAATTTCAAATTCCAGCCTTAAACTCGCATCACGCATTAATATACCTTTCAATGTCACTTAACATTGATCGAATACAGCATGAAATTACTTACCGAGACCTAAATAACAATGATTTCTTATCTTGTGAGAGAGACCTTCTAGCAACAAATTTTAATGAAATATATTGCACAAATGACAGTGATGAACAAGTATCCTCATTTAATTCAATAGTAATTGAAACGTATGAAAGGCATGTACCACTAAGAAGAAAAACCCTAAAAGGACAAAACAGCCAGTTCTCTTGCAATGCAATAAGAGAAGCCAAAGAATTTAGGAATTTAGCTTTTAGAGCATATAAACAGAATATGTGTGATAGGAATTGGAAATCCTTCTGTAAATACAGAAATAGATTAAAAAAATGTAATAAGAAAGGTCAGAAAACAACACTGTGAAGAATTTTTTAGTAATCGGGTTCCGGGTAATATCTGGGATAGGCTTAAAACTACTGGACTATGCAGGAGTGAAACTAGTGCTATCTTTCAAAATTTAAATGAACTTAATCAAAGCTTTGCGCTTCCTATTGGCAACACTATTAACAATAGGTTACAATTAAGTCCTGAATACCGGTTCAATTTTAGAAGAATAGAGCAAGCTGATGTGCACGAGGCCCTAAATCAAATTAAGTCTAAGGCTATAGGGCATGATGGAATATGCATACAATTTATTTCACAAATTTTTCACTTAATTGTTAAACCTCTTACGCATATCTTTAATACAATAATCATGACTAATAAATATCCGTCAAGCTGGAAAATAGCCAGAATTGTACCAATTCCTAAAACACGAAATCCAAATGAAATTTCTGATTACCGGCCAATAAGTATACTACCGGTTTGCTCTAAAATACTGGAGGTAATTTTAAAAAATAATATAATTAACTTTTTAGACGAAAACAACCTAATATCGCCTTATCAATCAGGATTTCGTACAGGTCATTGTACTACTACTCTGGTATTACACGCGGTGGAAAGGATTAGAAGAAGTATGGACGATAACAAGTCATTGGTTACGGTTTTTCTAGATTTCAGTAGAGCTTTCGATTCCGTAAGTCATACACTTTTGATTCAAAAACTTAATACACAATTTGGCTTCTCGCCGTATGCCTGTAAACTCATGTTCTCTTTTGTAAATGGAAGATATCAATTTATAAAAGCAGGTCAAAAAACATCTGACTGTATTCCTTTACATCGAGGTATACCTCAGGGCTCGATTATGGCGCCTCTTTTGTTTATGATGTACATCAATGTTATATTTCAAAAACTATTGCTTTGCAATGCCTATGCTTACGGTGACGATATTCAGCTACACGCCTCCTATACTGGAGATATGTCTCTTTCGGATTTTTTTGTTTCATTTAACAGAGACTTAAGTGCTATTTATGATTGGTCCATTGATAACGCATTAGCATTAAATCCCCAGAAAACGTACGCTATGAAATTTGGGGGACATGTTGAAAATTTTCCTTCTTTACATCTTAATGGTATTAATATTGCTTATATTCATAATTAGAAATCATTAGGAATACACTTAGATGATAAATTATCGTTGGAAAAACATATTAATACAATTATTGCTAGAGTTTCTTTTAGTTTACGCAAAATAAATAACTTGGGATATTATTTCCCTCTGCATATAAGAAAACTTATTGCGAAAACAGTAATAATGCCAATATTTAATTATGGAAATGAAATTTATTCATCAGCGTCAGCAGATAATTTAAGTAGGTTGAATAAGTGTTTCAATAGAGTCATACGCTATGTATACAATTTGGGATTTAGGTAACATGTTTCTCCTGAAACCATTGCCTTCCTGGAAGTAAACTTCGAAGACTTTATTAAACTAAGAGTAATGACAAAACAAATTAATTCGGTAAGCCACAATACATGCTTGAATTATTCCAATTTTCACATTCTACTCGAACATCTTCTATCATTTGCCCAAGGATTAACAGCATGTACACAGTCTTACAAATGTTTACATACCCCTGCTATATTTAAGTTTTGTACATGAATATTAGAGGAAAAAAGCTTCATAGAATTTTTTACGTAGTGTTGGGCTTTATTGAATAAATAAAATTAAAAAACAATTTATTTTCATACATACATATTAAATAACATAAAATTGTTCAGATTTTTGCTTAACGTTAGCTTACAAAAGTTTAAATACGGTCATTAAATAAACTTAAAAAAACAGGTAATTAGTATCTCTTTTATCACAGAGGATAGGCGAGATGGCATGGACAAAGCCAATTTTTTTGTTGTTTCGGACGTAATTCTGCCCCACTCTTCCATCAATGCTTCCTTCAGTGCTGATATTGATGTAATATGACGTTTTCTTAGACCTCGTTTTAAAATGTCCCATAAATGCTCAATTACATTGAGGTCGGGGGACTGCGGAGGATGTTCCAGTTTGTGTTTTACGTTGTATAGAAGCCATTCTTTCACAATCTTGGACGAATGCTTCGGATCGTTATCCTGAAGAAATATGGCACTTGCTTCTAGATCAAGCATTTCAACGCTAGGAAGGTAGCTGTCCTTTAAAATATCTATGTACATATTCTTATCCATAATTCCATCGATGAATCTTAGTTTTCCCACACCATTTGCAGCCATACACCCCCAGACCATGACTGATCCTCCTCCATGTTTCACTGTGGGATTAACATTTTTTGGCAACAATGCTGTATTTGACTTTCGCCAAACTTTGGCACGACCATCACCTCCAAAAACCGTAAACTTACATTCATCGTCATCATTCATGAATATTACCCTTTCCCAAAACGTAGGATCGTTAACGTGGACATTTTCGTACTTCTGGGCGTATTCTAGTCGTTTTTTAATGTTAACAGATCTAAGTAGTGGTTTTCTTCTAGCAACTCTGCTATTGTACCCATTTCTCTTGATGCTTCTATGCACTGTCTGGTCAGAAACACTTATTCCCAGATATGTCTTAAGTTTTCGATTTAATTCGACTGCACTTTTCATTGGGTTTTCTTGGATAGAACGAATAACTGCCCGTTCTGTTCGTTTGTCAAGGATGCGAGGGCGGCCAGAACGCGGCTTACTCTCGTAATTTCCATTTTTCTTAAAATTTCTAATCACTGTTTGCACTGATGATTTCTTTAAATTTAATAAATTTCCAATTTCACTTAGAGATTTGCCATCATTTTTTAATTTAACGATAGTTTTTCGTATCGGCTCTGAAATTTCTTTGCCTTTTTCCCATTTTATTTCACAGTTAGGACTATTTAAATATTATTTTGAAAATATGACTTAAAGACAATCTCTACTAATATATAAAGCAAAACATCAAGAAATTTGTAACGGTATTTATAACGGTACATCGTTTTTGTACAGGGTATGTAAACTTTTGTAACTTGAAGCAAACATAAATTATATACATTTTCTTGTTATTTATTAATAAAAGCAATAAAAGTATTCTTAAATATAAAAAAATGTGTTTTAAATTTGTTTTTTTAACAAAAAAATGCATACTAAGGAAAAGTTAACTCATATTTTCCTATTGAAATCAGAAATTTGTCGTCCGTATTTAAACTTATGTAACACTGTGTACATGTACCGTTCATTTGCTGCCAGGATATCCAGATTATGGAATGGCGTACTACCGTAAAGCCTTCGTAATTTTTCATTAAATTTAAAAGATTTTAAAAATATTTTTGCAGAATACTTGTAAGGATTTCGTTGGCAGGTCCCTTATTACTAATTTTGAATAAATTTTAAATAGAAATGATTCACACGATCGCGCAGGATACAACAGATAGGGTTTACAAATAAATTTATAATGTAAATAAATAATCAATTGAATAATAAATTAGTGTGTATAAGTAGTATATAGGAGCTAGTTTCAGTATAATTATAATAATTATAATAATGTATATAAACCTACTCAAGTAAACTACTTAATCAATTAGACCAATAGGCTTTTCGATTATGTTAATGAAATAAAATAAAAATAAATAAACATTAAAATAATTGTTTTGTAGAGATTTACGTAATCAAACAGGCTCAAATTAATAATTAATTTCCTGTTTTAAATAATTCAAAGCTCAACTATGCATCGCAATAATATTGTGATAAAAACGTAATAATTAAGTAGAAATAGTGTTCATAAATTAATTCTAAACTGTAATCAACTAACAACAGCAGCACAACTACAAAAACAAAAACATCAATGATTAAATATAAAAAAGTTTATTGAGTCTTGAATTGAGAATTACATTTTTGTAATATACATAAACAAATTGTGCGTTGTGACCAAGCTCTAGCTATCGGGATTTTGTATAAATTAAAACATTTAAAGCAATTTAATTGGTGGCTATTACCCGTTTTATGTGCGAAACTATAGTAATGTTATATTTAATGTCACAGATATTAAACAAAATATTCATTCACACACATAAATATTTAAATTGTATTTTTATTATTTTTAATTTTTTAAGGTTTGTTGCAACGTGTGCATGTTTAATATGGTGTATGGAAACAAAAAGATATGATAAATCTGTATCAAGGCGAATTGAAAACTAGGTAGTCGCATAAGAACAAAAACAAAAAACAGGAAAAGAAATATTAAAGCAAAGAAGAGCAGTGAGCTATTTTCATGCATTGGTTCCTGAGATACGCTTAAACGATGTAGAATCCCTTGTTAATTTTCATCGTACGGACCCCAATTTTATAGAAAAATTATTCTTAGAACAAATCTAGTGTACGGACGAAGCTCAAAAATGAACAAAAAGTAATCTACGGGGTGTAAAATGGAATTTTAAGCAAAAAATGTTAAGTAAAAACTTTGAGGCTGACGCTTACTTTCTGAATTACGTACCTCCACAGTTTGTCTGTACAGTATAGTATATATCGAGTAATTTATTGCAAAATGAGACAATAAAGGTATCATTAGAATGACAATTTTAACACCTATTTAACTAAAAAAATTAAAAACAAAATCAGTTAACAAGCAAAAAAAGTGTTTTTTCATATAAACATAACTTGATCAAATAAATTAAGTTTAGCGGCAATAAAACAGGAGATGTAAAACGTAATTAAAAAAAAATATATTGAATGTAAGTTTTCCGGGGCCTTGTGCAAGGTTTTTCTCCTCTGTAATATAACAAAAATCGGCTTCGGTTACTTTCGATTTCCTGTGTAGCCGGCTTTCGGCCGGACGCAATGAAACACAAAAAAACGAATGCCACAATTTTATACTATGCGAACACGATGTGACGTGGCAATTTAGCTGTTTTTTTATTTTTTTAGTGGCTACTCGGTTCAATTTTGTCCGGACAATAATTAAAATTAAACTAAATCAAGCTGAGAGTTGTCTGAACGAAACCAATTCTCTCACTCTCTGAGAGATATGTCGAACTACATATAAAAAACATATTGTTCGAACAAAAAATTTGTGGGTGAATAAAAAAAATTCAGAAACGATTTTAATTTTTAAGACTATCATTGTCCGTGTTATTCGTGAGTTACAGCCAGCAACCTTCAAAAAATTCTTGTAAAATTATACCAGAAGGATAAATTACTGCAAAGCCAGCAGCGGTAGTTACATAAATAAAATCGTGGTCCAAAAATACGTGTTATTTCTTAAAGACCTAAAACTTATTAAAACAAAAACAAATTAAGCTTATATCATTTTATTTCATTTTAAAAAGTATACAAATACTTGAACCATCCAGTAAACACAAAACGTATTATTTCTGCTTGTCGTTATATGCAAAAATGTATCAAAATTAAAGCATCAATAAATGGTTTTCGTGTGTGAATACGAGAAGAACAAAAGAAATCATTTGAAAAACATATATACATATATACATAGGTATGTACATACGTTCATAAATTGTTTCCAAATCTGTATGAGCTATAATTATAACAAAAATAAAATTTTCATAAGCTTTTCAAAGTGCGAAATAAAAAAAGTAATCTGCATTGTTTTATTTTTGTACAAGCTGAGTTAAAAGTAACATGATCAAACATGTCTGCTATTTTTGAACTTTGATAAAAGGAAAATTAAATTAAAAACAAAATTAAATTAAATAAAAAAAACGTATCTAAAATAACAGCATCGTTCAATAAACTTGAAATAACATGCATTCATTTCTAAATACATATTCATTCATACATACATACATATATATATTTATTCATACATACAAGTATACTTACGGTCGTCATGCAGGCATTAATACTTACATACGCACATAAAATTTATTCTCAAAAGCAATTTAACATTTAATAATCTTCACACGCACTCATACCAACAATTGCAAAAGTGAAGCGAGAAAATGTTTGGTTGAATGAATGAAAAAGACATGATTACAATAAAAAAGTGTATTTATAAGAAATTCATGAGTACGAGGGCTGCTATATATATTTCTAGCCTGGCAACACTGAGTGCTGCCAAGTGCAATCTGACATTTCCATTGGAAAGTTTGTCATTTTTAAGCACAATCGTACTCAAAACGTTTTGACGTACGACCATTATTTGTGTTGTTTACAGTGACTTGAAAAAATTAATATAGAAAAAAATCGAATTAACTCGTGAACATTTTCGTGCCATCATTTTTCACAACTTTCGACGTGGATTATCACGACAAGAGTGCATTGATGAACTTAAATCTTTGTATGGCGATGAAGCACCATCCTATAGCACTGTGAAAAATTGGTATAATGAATTTAATCGTGGCCGAAGCTCGCTCAAAGACGAATTCCGTGAAGGTCGTCCAAAAACGGCTGTTGTGCCAGAGAACATTGATGCCGTGTGTGAACTCATAATGCAAGATCGACATGCGACATACCGAGAGATAGAGACATCCTTGGACATTTCTTCCACCAGCATACATTCGATACTGCATGAACACCTGGCCGTAAAAAAGGTGTGTTCTCGTTGGATCCCGCACAATTTGAAAGTCGCTCAAAAAAAGGCTCGTGTCGATTGGTGCAAAAATACGATTGCGGTGCTTCAAAAGACGTTTATAAGATCGTCACAGGTAACGAATCATGGATCTATACGTATGAGCCCGAAACGAAACAACAATCGACCGTGTGGGTATTCAAAGACGAGCAAAATCCAACGAAAAACATGTTTAGAGGTGTCTCAATCGAAGTGGAAAAAGTGTTTCGACAACTGGTTTGAGCGCATGCAAAAGTGTATAAATCATGCTGGAGAATACTTTGAAAAACAATAAAACCATTTTTGATTATAAATATTCGCATTTTTACTATTAGGCCAGAAATATATAGAGCAGCCCTCGTATTCTCACAAAAGGCAGGCCTAATTTCAACATTAAAAAAACACTTAAAGTCGCTATTTCCAAATAAAATTTTAAAAAGAAAAGTGATATTTCCAACAAACCGTTTGTTAGCGTTGAATGAAAATTCTCTGTAGAATTTGTTCTTGCTTGAGCTAAAACGTCATATTGATCGAGTGAAATGCGAAACCTACAGGTAACAAATTTGCAAGATAAAGAAGTAAAAAATGAAACTTTGAAACTATTAACAGGAGGTATACATATATACATTTGCCTTTTATGAGGAACAACTTTTATTTAAACTTATAAATTAAAGGGTGTTACAATAGTTGATGGTATTTAGTGTATAAGGCCGAACTGCTAAAAAGAATCTGATGGTTAAGTTTGCTACAACAGCAAGAATAAAAATTAAATTTCATTATTTATGAGTGCCCCTTTAGTTGATGTAATTTGTTGTATGTTGCCAAATAGGAGAACAAATGCAAATTGATGGGACAACAATCCTAAGCAAGACGTACAATTTTTAATGATTTTTTGAACAGAAAATTTTTATGGTTGGAAAGAATTTCTTATAATGATTTGTAGGTAGATGTGGTTATAAATATATGGTGAAGAGTATATAAGATTTGGCATTTCCGAACAAAGCTTGCTCTTTTTAATCTAAAATTAAACCAAGTCTTGCTCAATTTCTTGAAGCGAAAACAATCAATCATTTTACATATGAAATTTCTAAAGTATTGGAAATTTTTCTTCAAATAGTTCTCAAGGTTTCAAAAAGTTGGGATGATATTTGCTTACCGAAAAATATGCTCAAACCCTGGAAACTTTATTGGTTACAAATAAGACAAAACATTAAAACAGGCAGCAGATTTCATAAGTAAAACAGTAAAAGAGTGAATAGCTCGCAGACCGCTTAGAGAAGTCTGGCTGGGTCCACTTATAAATACAGCACAAAAACTTGAGTGCGGATTCTTGAAATGGTAATATCGTTTGCTAGAAGGGATTACTATCGGTACTAATCTAAAGAAATGAAAAAAAAAAAATAAAGGCTGGCACCTTTGTATAATAAAAAGAAGTAAGAGTGCAATATTCGACTATGCCAGGTCTCATATACTCTTCACCATTTATGTAAATCTAGTGAAGTGAAGTAACTCTAATAAAAAAAAGCAAATATTGAGATGGCAGAGAATTAAAACATAAGAAAAAAATAATGCTATATATAATTTTGCATAAAATTCCATCGGCTCTTAATGGGTTAAGCATTCTTAAAAATTTTTGGTATTTCCTTTAAGATCTCATCAAAAGCTTTTAAATGATACCCATATTGATATTTCAAAAATTTTTTCAAATTACAGAAGCCCATAACCCGGAATATGTGGGCGAGCGCCAATTTTTTGACTTGATGTTTTTCTTTTTTTTTTTTAATTCCCTATCGTCCTATATATTTGATTTTTTGATTGAAGTTACTTCATTGTTCCAAATAATATGGAAAAATTAGTGGTAGGCATAGTGTTTTGTCCTCTGCGTCTAACAACATGAACCTATCTTGCTAATTTCCAATAGCACCTCTTTCGGGGCAAACTTGATTTCCACACTAACACGGACGGACAGACAGACATCGCTCAATCGTCTTCGCTATGCATAAGAACTGAGAATATATATATATATATATATATATATATATATATATATATATATATATATATATATATATATCGTTGTGAAGGATATAATAACAATTCTGATATGTTATCCGATTTTGTGGGCCCAACAGCTAAACCGGACGAAGAAGTCCCACATCGTTAAAGACAGACTGCCAACTCGATGATTTAAAAGAACGCAATACCCAATTCAATACCAAAATTCTGATCTTAACCAGTTCAAAAACTTCTGGATGATGTTAAAGAAATGTTTTTCACTGTACGATAATCTACCAACAAATTTTATTGAACTTTGGTCCCGAGTCTAAAGGGAGTGATAATATATTCCGAATCATACCATTAAGAACTTGGTCGAAAATATACCAAAACGTCTCAAAAGCATCACTAAAGCCTAACAGCTCTGGAAAAAATATTAAATATTATAAAAAAATAAATTGTTCAATCCCTTAATATTATTGTTAGTTTTACTTTTTTAACCGATTTAAAAAAAAGAAGGTGGTTATAAACTCGTCTGTACCGATTTTGAAATTTTTTTTTAAATGAAAAGTATTGCCAAAAGAATGGTCCCGTTTAAAAATCAGTTCACTATTTCAAAAATTAAAGGGTGCCCCATAAAATATAGATGTTTTTTACGTTTATTATGGTACCTACCAATAGCATAAAGTAATACAAAAATATGTCTAAATATTAAAGCGTGTCCCCATAGGCGACGCAAATTTACCTGTATGGGCCTATCTTTTGAATCAAAACCTATCTTTTGACAAACGCTTGGACAGAATTATACAGAATGTCGATTACTAAGACCGGTGTAATCATCTCTATCGCGAATTTTTTTTTTACATCAAATTTTTTAATGAATGTTTTCTTTTTGCATTAGGTGTGGAATTTTTTTACTGTTATTTTTCACTTTGATTTTGATAGTGGAATTCATATATAACTAAATATTTTTCACCTAATTAGAAATTTTAGGTTAATTTAAAGTAATTTTAGGGTTGACTGTTAATTTTTTAAGTTAAAAATGTTTCTGCAACATTTTTTTCAACTACGAAATAACATAGTACATACGGGTAACTGTTTTCGTTTGGAATTTTTGACAAACATTTACACAGACCGCTTTTTTAATATAATTTTAGTGTGTTCCAAAATAAAAAAAAATGAAAACATTGCGAATTTAAAAAGAGAAAAAGATAAAAAATGAATTTAATGATGCAGCAAAGCGTTTGCTCATTTCTGTGATTAAAAAACAAAAACATATGTATATGGATTACATCCCATAAGCATACTCGAAGGCAATAAAGATGGCAATTACCTTCAAACTGCTGTATTTTCAGCACTAGCTAATTGTCAAATTTTTAAGCGAAATAATGCTTGTTGAGCAATATTTTTCGCAAAATCGAAGAAAGTACTGGGCTATAGTTACCAGAAACATTTTGCTGTTTCTAAGAATGAAGCAAGAAACATTTCGTGATTTCTCAAAAATTGAACTGAGTACAACTTCAGCAATGTTATTAAAATCTTTGTTATTAAAACCGAATTGATATGCTAAGAAAGGTTGATATAGTGAATAAAGTACTCCTTCGGTGAAATTAATTTATTTTGTGTCTGTAACAAAAGTTACGAAAACTTGTCCAAATACAACAAAATTGTACATGTTACGTGGAGCCTTCAAAAGTTACAAAAAATATAAAAATGTAAACAAACGGCAACACTGCAAGGGACGTATATTGAAGGCGGCTATGAGAACCGTAATACATAAGCCCTTAATAATTAGAGAAAATGCCCAATACATTGTATTGTATAATAAGAAGTATAAATACTAAAAAATATAAATTAAAGGGTGTTACTACAGTTAATGTAATTTGATGTATGTGACCAAATGTTTTTACCGTTATAGACATAGTTTTGAAGTTTTTTTTTTTTTTGCAAGAATTATATTTTCTTGATCATTTATTTTATTGAACAGTTAAAATGAAGAAATTAAACTGGTTTTTGTTACTTTATGTATTTTATACCGGTTTTAAGCAAAACCAAAAAAAAACGTGTATCCACAAGTGCTCGCCACTGCATATTTACAAAATTCACACAATTGCAAAGAAAATCGATTTGAAGTTTCTAGAGAGGTCATAGGACATTTAAGTTAGAAGTTTATTAGGAGGAATGCTTTTCTCGCAGTAATACATTTCAATCTTTAGTTTAAAATAATAAATATTTAATCAGAACATCATGAAATATTTTTTTAATCGTATTTTTAGCTCATCATCACCATAGTTGTAGGAATTAATTTAAAATTATAATTTTTTTGACTTCAAATGAAATAAATATATAAAACTGTGGTGGCTGACTTTTATAGAAAATTTTTTAAATAAAGATGTGTGTGTTTTTTGTTATAAAATTTTTTAAATAATTATCCCAAGTCCAAAAAAAATGTAGAAACATGCAAATTATTTTTTTAGGAAATGCTTTATAAGTAAATCTTAGGTAATTTATTCATAATTATAAAACCTTCTGTAATTAAAAAATGGTTTAAAATATTTCATTTTTTCTTTTTTCTTACCAAGTTTTAAGTGTTGAGGTTTGTTTGAAGTTTTTGGCATGACTACGGTTGACATTGGCAGTTGATACTATAAAAACTTTTGCTTTTTTTTATAAGTTAAAATTTGCAAAGAAAAAGGGCAAAACTAAAAGTATTTTTATTTATAAAAACTACAGGGACATGTGAATTTTTTACATTTGTTATTTATTATTATTATTTTTTTCTTGCAAGATTATATTGACAGATGGTTTATTTTTTATATTTATGTTTTAGTTGTTCATTTGTTTTATTTTGATTTTTATTCTGGCAGACACACTTTTTTATATGCTCAAACAATTTGCTAAAAATAAATCATCAGATGTCTTGATCACAACAATGTGCATACAACTGAAGATGAAAAATCTACACTTATACACACACAAACTTGCGAAAGCACGCACTAACTTTCAAATGCACAATTCTCAACATCAGTTGTAAATACTTTTTGAATAAATATTCTTTAAGACTACAAATCTTTAAAGAATTTAAACTTTTTTGTTGGAAGAAAGTGTGATAATTAGAAAAAATATTTCATTTCACTAAATCTCATTATGAGATTTTTTTCTTTAGATCATTTTCCTCAATCATGCAATTTTACTGGTTCTTTTACACATGCAAATGAGTCTTGAAATTTTTTTTTAATATTTTATATCGACAAAAATTGCACACGTTACGTTAATTTTCTTGCCATAAATACGATTTTTTCAAAGTACCGTTCGCAACTGAGCTCGTTTTTTAGTCGAACTGATAGTTTTATAGATTTGCCAAGTTTTCAACTGGCACTTGTGCATTTGTTTGGTGTTTTTTGCTGTATTTTTATTTGATTTTTTTCTCTGTATTGTTCTTGTCTGCACGGCAATTGTGTCTGCTATTTTTCTTTTTTTGTTACTCCCATTGGTTTTGCTTCGTTTTGTTTGTTTCGCCCCAAAAGGTAAAATTTGGTTGCCATTGCAACAAGGCCAACATGTTTGAAGCGCACTAAATCGAACTGACTAACTGAAAAAACTAGCACCACCACACTGCCACCAATAAAAAGCACATAAAATGCACATGCATAAATAAGTAGCCGAAGCAATAATAACAATGCCACTAACAACAACAAAAGCATTATTTGTAAATGACCATCAATACTTGAAATATAACCAAACACACCAAGGAGTAAAGCCATCACCTCAACCACCTTTAGGCGCATATTATTACACAATATTTGAAATGAAAACGAAAGCATTTGTATATTTTTTTTTAAACTTGAAACAACTGTATTGAATTTTCAATATGCCTAAGTCCTTTTAAGGAAGATAACAAACACAAAATAAGTATTGAATACAAACGAGGCTGGTGTGGAAAATAATTTAAGAAGCGCTTTTTTTAATTTGCAAGAATCATAGGTCTTTTTCTGTTACAAAGTACTCCAAGCGTATTTTTTTGTCTATCGATTTATTAAAACTTCTAATAATTTAAATCACTTTATACTGTGACCAGAGATTGCTACTTCAAAATAACATTCCAATTGGACTTATAAGTAGATAAACAAAGTGAAGAAAATATCTGCCCTAATGTTGGTAAAAACCTACATTTGAGAGCAAAGTCAATGCAGTGATTTCAAGAATCTATGATATAATAGATACAAACAAGTGAAAGTGCTATGTTTGGCAAAGCCGAATCTTATATACTCTTCACCAAAGTAATTGTGTATTTATTTTCTAACTTTTTAGTTATAGTCCATTTGCATTACACCGAAATCTACTAGATTTGATTTAAAATCTCTTTTAACCCTTTCGGGACGGAGTTTTATTTTGAAAACCAAATTATGTATGGTAAATTTTTTTTCATATTCTACAAGGTATAATAAAAGTATTATGTTCTCCATACTTAAAAATTTTAAATTCGTCCTTTTATCCTGGAACATATAATCCCAACAAGTATTTTCACAGGACATAAAATCCCAATCAGTGTTCTCCAGGAGCGATTCGAAATTAAAAAGATAACTAAAATATAAATATTATTAGATTTAGATAAAAGTTTGCATTTATTTTTAACATTTTAGGAATGCAATTAGGTATTTATTTGTGGAATGGCCCAAAACACTTGTGACATAAGGCGTTGTTACAACCTCAGAATATCATCTTTGTTCGCTTTTCTATACCAAGTGAAGAATAGCGGACACAGCGACAACGCTTTTCTTGCTCTACTCACAAGTGGTCTCCAATATTGAGGCTATCCGTTTTTGGACGTTTGGGAGTTTTACCTCCCTGGCGATTGCATTGAAAATAAGGAAAATACGACAGTTTGAAAATTGCTGGGACGTATTATCCCAGTAGTCCCGAAAGGGTTAAAATCTAGTTCGTTTAGACTGTATTTTTTTGACACTAGCAGCATTTCATATTAATAAAAAATCAAAAAAATGGATACTTAAAAATTTTTTTACCATTATATTTATAATTTACACATCATTTATTTTTTACTTTTGTTTCTATTATCATTTTCTTAACATTTTAAATAATTTTCATTTTTTTTTTTTTTTTGTTTTAATAAAACTGTCATTTTTTTCTTGTACAGCGTAGTATTTTCTGATACAATATGAAAAACCCGATAGTTGCATTTGTAAGTTCTACTAGATTTTGAGTAGATTTCCTAAAAATCTAATAGCGAAGTAGATTTTGTTATGTATGGGAAATCTATTTAAAATCAACTAGATTTTGCTCGAAATCTCTTTAGTACTAGATTTAGGTATAATGTAAATGCACTATTACTTATTGTCTATTTTTAGATTTAAATGAAATTTCCAATTTTTTTTAATGGAAATACAATTTTTTGGAAAAAGTTTAAATATTATCAATATGTTAGTAAAAATAATTATTTTGGTAGAAATTTATCCGGTTAGTGAAATTTGAACTTTTTTCTAATCTAGTGTTTTCTTTTTTTTTTTTTTTGGTAAATTTTAAGTCTTTAAAGTTTTTTTTTTTTTTATTGCAAAAATAATTTGTTAACAAAGTTTAATATTTTTGATGAAATTTTGGTGAAAAGTAGAGGATTAAGTGATAAACCAGTTCCCTGGTAATTTAAAGTTTTTTTTATATAACGGGTTTCAATACAACAAAACAGAACTAAATATTTCAAAAATTCCATCTGTGGTAAAGGGGGGGAAGCTGTTGGTACCACATTTGCTTACAACTAATTATTAATACAACACTCACTTTGAATCTATCTGAATTTTTTGTTTCTTATGGAATTTTTTAAAAAAAGATATTTCGCCCTCCACGAAAATTATGTAATTACGTTTCTTTGCGTACTTGATAAAATTCTTTTTCGTAAATGTAAATACAACATAGTTTCACCACTTACAAAACCTAAAAGAGTAAGTAGAAATTAGTATGACTTTCGGCCCAGTTTTTTAGAATTTGGATGAAGTTGCCAAAATTTATTACAATAATATAGATTCTATTCCTCCTAGGACTGAAGTACTCGATTTCGCCATCGATTCTAAACAAACTAAATTAAAGATCAGTTTTAAGATTCCTTCATCTTAAAAAATAAAGTGCATTGACAAATACTTTTTATTAAGTCCGTTTTAAACCCTAACAACAATCAAATAATAAAAACAAAACAAATTTAAGACTATGTCCTCAATTCGCTGTTAGTTGCAAGTTCAAGAAGTTCAACTTATTACCAACTGACGATAGAAATCAAAAATAAGGCTTCTATTAAAACTAAAGGTGACGATTATAATTTAAGTGCATGCGAAGAGAAAATTATTTCAATTTTATTACAGACTTGCCCGTGTATTGTTGAACACTGCACATATAAATTCGAATGCTTCTCATACACTCACATAGAGTGATAACGTGACTAGTCTATACACACATGTAATTTATATTCTATAATGGACTAGGACTAGTCCATAATTAACCCAGATGTATAGAGAAAACATGATCCATTTAATATTACGATGTTCTAGGGCTGGACCATATAACCCAGCTTTGCATTACATGGGAGTAGTTTGAAAACTACTCTTTGTCACTACACCATAAAACACCCCACAGGGTTTGCTTTAAAGCTACTCCATATCACTATTCTATGAAACACCCCTAGCTAGTTTCCAAGCTACTCCATTTTACTGCCGCATTAAACACCAAAAATAAAATTGTACTTAAAAGTTATTTATTTTTTTGATTTATCAAAAACATTTATTAACTTAATATTTTTCATTTGAAAAGTTAATTAAAAAACAGGAAATAAATTGCATTTACATGTGTTTGTACTAAGAAAAGCTTTCATTTTCTATTATAACAAAAAAAACAAGTAACATATTTACAATATGGTGCGTTCTAAATTAACTGTGCCACCTTCATTAAATTTTGTTTAATACCGAAAGTCGCGTATTGACCGGACTGCACAGTCACTATGTTTGGTGGTGCTTTAATATTTTCAACAAGCGTCATTGGTGATAGAGGCACATCTACACCATGAGTTCTTAGTATAACCAAAAGTTCTCTCATGTTCTTCCTTGAAGTTATGCTTCTTAACTGTCATTGCCCTAATACACTAGCTAATTTGTTATTGCCGTATCCCCCATCTAAATCCTGATACGCGGAACTTTCGGTATCCGAAGATTTCGTGTTGGCAATCTGAAAACTTATTTATGCACACAATTGCTTCACTTGCACTTCTTAATCTATTTAAATAATTTTCTTTTTTCTATTTTTACATGTCGCCGTTTATGTCGCGCACTACAGTTCATCTTTCTTTTTATTAATAATATGTACTTTTATATTAATTACATACTTTTATAACCATTTTAATTTTACCACTTTATACTTGTACAATGTACATACACAAAATTATTTACGAAGATAAACAATGGATGGCATCAGACTTACCACTTTGTAATCTTTTAACAAATATCATACTACGTAGTTCTAACTGCACGAACTGTACAGCTCTTGGCAACACTTTATGAAATCGTCAAAACGCGAACACTTGTCGTTTAACAACAAACTCTTGTTAGAAAATAACATGGTCCATGACTGCATTACATAGGACCATGTTGTAGCTACACCATTTCAGTTACAACGGATCACGTAGTTAAAAAGAAAAGATCTATAAGATGTTAAGATAAAATAGAAAATCTAGGTATGATAATAGTAGAAAATCCGATTAAACCACGAATACTATGGATAAAACTATTTAGTGTTGCAGCTATCGGACACTTCAAACTTAAAATAAAATTTTGCATAATAAAATGTTTAAACAGGAAGATGGGAAAGACAACTATATGCAATTTTAATAAGCTAAGTGCAGGCCTCAGCCCTCTTCACATGTAACCTGACTGAACTTGAAAGTTCCGTAAATGATGTTTTGTTGATTGTGACTGAAGACACTAGGAGTTAATCACCCTTATTCTGCGTTTCGATTCGGATCGAAAATTACTCAGTTTGTCAACTTTGGTATTCTGCGTTCCGTTCCCCGTATTAATTCGATTTCTTTTTCGATTGTATGTATTCTGCGTTACGATCGTAGCTACGTTTTTTCAAGTTGTTTATATACTAGCGGAAGGTTTTTCGATTTTTGTTTTTGTAGTTAAAAAAGTGTAAAATTTCATAAAATGTGAGTATAAAATGCTATAACTTTATTTTTTAATATTTTTTTTTGTAATTTTAAAGCTTTATTTACTTTATTGCAGGTTAGTATAATGGCAACGAAGGCTGATATGTATTGCATCTGGATATAAGTATAGGCATTCTGGGAAGAAGTTTCATATGCACTTAACGCAATAGGGCCACAAAAAAATGGAAAGAAAGTATGACATTTTAATAATAATAATTTAAATGATGTGTAGAAAATAAAAATTTCGCTTCGGCGCTTCAGGATTCCTCTCGCTGGAATAGTTTGGCCACAAATACCGTTTGCTTTTAGTCTGTTGACTATTTTCTTTTTTTCCGCACTTTACTGATGAGTTTATTTAATTATAGCTTCCACAATATTTAGTTCTAATACATGTATTTATCACTGTTTATTGATAAAATTGTATTTATAGTTCAACAATTACAATGTTAACAAATTTTTTTGGGTTTTTTATGTTTCTGTTTCATACGTTTCATAACAAAGCAGCTGGTTTAAACATACTCTTCTCTTCTTCTTTTTCTTTCGATTAGGTTTTTTTGTAGAATACCTATTTTTGATTCGAGCGTAACTGAATGCGGGAACGTAATCGAAACGCAGAATAAGGGTGAATGTCTTAGTTTCTCACGTTCCGTACAAAATTTCCGCACTGGCTGGTATTAAACTTAAAGCCACATACAGACAAATATTGACCGCGAATGCCACCGTGGCTTTATGGCAGCCATCAATATTTCAAAATGCGGAATTCTATTATGAATGAAGAGTAAGTATCAGGGGCAGTGAACTTCTCACTCTCCACTTATAATAAAAGCCAGCACAGTGCACATAATTATTATAAGAAAGAGTAACAGCCATACCTAAACAAAAGCGGAAAACGGAACGTTTTCTTCCGCATTGCTTTAACGCTGAAATGCCATACCTAAACAAAAGCGCCAACGCTATGTCAAAACAATAAAAACAGGGTTATTAAAAAAATAAATATAACATCCCATAAAATTTTAACAAGAAAAAAATTTCTGGAGAATGAAATTTTATAAACAAAAAATGAATAGTTTGGGTGATTTGGAGGACATTTAAAATTTATTAGTGTTAAGGATGATGGCAAATAGACGTCAGGGAAATCGAGAGCTTTTTAAAAGTCGGGATTCATATGGTTTTTATTCTTCAGGTATTAACATTTTAGTTGAAAAAAACCCAGAACTATTTTTCAAATCCACCAGGCTAAATCATGAACATCTGTTGAATTTAGTTGAACCTTGGCCAAAAAAGTTCTCCCACCGATAACCCATTGATCCAGAACAAAGGTTGTACATTACCTTACAGTGAGTACAATCAACTCAATTATTGGTTGATTTGAACTCTATTATTTTATGTAAAACAGCTTTTAGCTCATGGTAGCGCACTTCATGTTCTATCTATGAAGTTCCGAATAGGTCTGGAAACAACTAGAAGTATAATTATAGAGACTTGCGAGGTGTTGTGGCGTGTATTAGGCAGTAATTACGTACTCAAGAGTGGGTGAAAATAGCGAACGATTTCTATCGAACTACAAAGTTACCACATTGCTTAGGAGCAATAGATGGAAAACACATAAGACTAAAATGTTCACCAAATTTCGGTTCACAATTTTTTAATTATATTTTATATCCTTATATTTGTTATCCCTTTTGTCGTACAAGCATGGATTCTGATGAACCAGATCTATAATTTGATCGCTAATATTCTTAAAAAAAATAGAACAAGAAATTTATAACACTATATTTAATTTAATAGATTTACTTACTTCCATTTTCTTTTTACAAATATATTTTTTATTTATATTTCCTTTAATTATTTATATTTCATTAATAAACGCCTTGTCAAAATTGGATTTTCCAATTGCAAAGAGTTGCCGTTGCGTTGCCGCCGCGTTATTTCGGTATGCTCCATACAAAATGTACTGGCATGAGAACTTTTGACAGCAAAAAAACGCTTTCCGCCCTTGTTTAGGTATGGCTGTAAGGGAAGAGTAAGTTGTAAAACTCTACTACAGACATTCTATCAAATATTTTCTTAATAGTTTTTAAAGACATAATTACTTAAGATCACTTACAGAAGAAAAGAAGTTAAAAATATCAGTCAAATAAAATGGTCCTTATAGTCTTATCCATGTTCTTGATAACAAACAATTTCAGCATCATAAACTTGTCCAATTAAAGATGATGTAAATTTATCAACAACAAAATACTTTCTTTCTGTGATAACACTTTTTTATTAGGGTTGTAAACCTAGAAATTTCTTATAAAATGTTAAAATATATCAAAAATAAATTTTATTAACGTAAAGCTTTCTTTAACAGCTCAAAGATACTGGGAGTCTTAATTGTAAATAAAAATAGAAAAAAAGAAATTGAAAAATTTAATAATATTATATTCAGATTTATATTGGCACCATAAAAAGATTACCTCTCATGTTGAACAAGCAAACAAACAAACACATACATACTGCAACAGCTTGGAACAATCATTGATTTGATTTTAGCAATTGTTGCAAAAGAAAGAGTGCTTAGAAGCAACAACAACCTTCAGTAAATTTGTGTATGTGTGTGTGCTAATGTGTGTATTTCAAGTGTAATATAGATTGCTTTGTGAATGAATAAATTGGCAAACAGAGTGTGTGTGTGTGTGTATGAAAGTATGAATGCAGTTTGAGCAGCAGCTGTTTAAATAACACGTTTTATATTTTTCATCGTTTCTTTTTAACATTCTTGTTTCATTGATATTGTTATTGCTGGCTTTTATGTTGTTGCTTTTGTATTTTATTTATACATTGGATTAAACAAGTGATGTAATCACTTGTACATAAATATTTTATAGTGGAATTTCTACCATATTCCGTTATATGTTTGTTAATGTATCTTAAGCTGATGCCAAAGCTGTTGCTAATAGAGCTGGTGCTGCTGTATATTGCTGTAGCAGTTAGTGTTGCTGCTGTTATTTTTATGGCCCGTTGCTAGCTGACTTTTCTGCAAAAAAGAACAACAAAAACCACAACAATCGATTATAATTTATTGAAATTCACTTAAGTATTTCAAAGTAGTTCAAGAAAGTTTAATCACATCTGTTCAGTGCAATTCACAACAAGATTTTTCTTTGCATATTTGCAGTTTTTTTTTTCAATTGCGGAACTTCAATTTGAAATGGAACAAAACAATTATTCAATTTAGCAAATATTTCTATTTAGCTGGGAAGCAAAGCGAAATAGATTTACATTAATATGATAATAAACATTTTATACATTTATATTCTGCATGGTGTTTACGTATAATGATATCTTCTAGTGTGTATTAATATGTACGTTTTTGCCAATATCATTTATAACTGACACAAAAAATATATAACTGAAAATTCAATTTCGAAATAATATGAAGGAAAAAATAAAACTTTGTATTGTAAAGTATTTTACTATTTGACAGTGAAAATAGTAAAATCTATATAGGAAATATTAATTTAATTTAAAATTAGTAAAGAGCACAAAAAAAATTTTTTAATTATTAATGAAATATTTTAAATTAGTCAAAAAATAAATAGTAAGCAGTACATACTAAAATCTTATTTATCTATTATCGATTTTAAGTCAAATAAGTAAAGTCAACATGAGCAACTACATATATGTTTTAATTGCCCTATTTAATTTTTGCAAAAAGTGCAGAAATAAATAAATTATTACTGATTTCTGGAAAAATTGCAGTTATCAGTAAAAATTTTACTGGTAATGCTGTTTCAGCATTAGTATCAGTAAAATTTTACTGCTTGTGATATGGTCACGATAACCTTATATTCTCTGTAACAATATATACTTGCGGCAAACAAATAGTAGTAATTTTCAACATTACTCCAGTCACGATAACAATTTTTTAGTTACTATTTAATCTTTATATGGCACAAAATTCAGCATGGTTTGTTTTAACTATTTATAAAAATATATTAAATATAAAAATATTTTGTTCTTGGACTTTGTAATTACTATGGGTTCATTAAAAACGCTTAAAATTAAAATATTTATTTAATGTTGAAAAAGTAAAATTAAAAAAATTTATTTAAAATACATAAATAAAAATAATATATTAAGCAAATAATTGTTTTTTTTTTCAAGTTAATATTTTTAAATAATTTTTTAACAAATCATAAATAATTAAAACAATAAATAACGTCCTTGATTACAGGAAATGTTTATACTTACGAAATAATATGATTCAATTACGCGACATTTTTAACTATATTCTGGTATAGTTATGATTCAAATACGCGACATTTTTATGATGATGATTCTTTAATTTAAACATTAGGATTAAATACTTATATTTGAACATGATATTATTATATTTTACTATAAAAGGTTTTAATAATTATGTTTATACTTTACCATGTTATTGTTTCGTAGACAAAAATATGGTTCTAGGACCAACTATAATATAATGAAATGTAACAATACTATGTTTTACATTAAAGAAACGGGAATATTTTATAAATTATTTAATTTTCAAAAAAAACTTTGTGCTACTTTTTATTAAAAATTAAATACTATGTTTTCCTTATATATGTATATATATTTATTATATATTTTTTATATACCTACATATATGTATATTGATATTTTTTAAAGTCTATAAGTAATCCATGTTTTCTTTTTATTATATTTTGTATTATTTTTGAAAATATGATATTATAAAAAGCTTATAAGTTAACTTTGAAGAACTTCAATCATTTTATGTCTTGTAAAGCAAGTAAGACTCACGGAGTACCTATTTTAAAATTAACTAATTGCTCAAATGTTCGTCGTAGTATTTGTATTATAATATACATCACTGATACAAAATATAAAGCACACATACAAACGTTTTAATTTTTTTGCTTTGATTAAAAATTTATTTGAGGCAATTAAAAAAATTGTTTGAAAAGAGATCTAACTGTTAATTGAATTATTTTTAGCGAATATTTTTTCTGTGTACATTCATATAAACTAGCAATAACATGTTTCTCTTAGATTGTTATTAGTTTAACCGTGTTTTTTCTTTGTGTGAATTAACAAATTTACTAGTGAAACTAATAAAACTACTATATTAACAAAAATGTGCTGCTAATTCAAACTAAATTTCATTATCAATAAAAGTTTAATACATTGCATGAAATGAAATAAATCAAAACGTTTTGTGATTTCTACTGATTCGCTCATTTATTGCCTTTCGCTGTTATACTTCGAGTTTTAAAATTTTGGTTCGGTTTTCTTAAATGGTTTTAAACTTCATTTACACCGTTACGTGAATATACTAAATAAAAAAATTACTAAATTCAAATTTTTTTTTAAATTTTATGTTAAAAAAAAATACAACTTTTATAAAAGTTTAATGAGCTAATAAAAAAAATTCTGATACGCCGCAATTAGAAATGAAACAAGAGCCAAACAAAAACAAATGCTTCTTTGAAAGGAATCTTTACTGCAGAATTAATTATATCCTTCGCCACAGGTGGAAAGGGCTATATCTAAGTTTGTCATTACGTTTGTCAATTTCCGATCCCATAAAGTATATATGTATATTCCGAGATCTTAGGAATAGCGTAGTCGATTGAGTGATATCCGCCTGTCCATTAATGCTTATATTGAAATCAACTTTACTTATGCTCTAGATACGCTGGAGGAAATTAAATACGCCAACCGATCAGACATAGTTTCGAAAATTTTGTTATTGAAAACCACCAAGTTCGATCCATATTCTTCGAGGCATCGGACAAAATACCTCAAAATTTTCCATATCTTTTTTTAAAATTTCATTTGTATTCCCATAGAAGTTTGCGTTTACTACTTATTCACCTCCTACTACTTATTGGGACAAAAACTTTAAGCAAAGCTTAAAATTTTCGACGCTTCTTGTAAACAGATAAGCCTGGTGGTAGGAAAGAATTTTCTGTGCCGATTTATATGTACATGTGGTAGTAAAAATATGGCAAAGGGTATAAAGTCTTTGATTAATTTTTGATGAAAAAGTATTTTTTTATGCAACTTGGACATCTATGGTGAACTTTTCAATTTTTGATAGTTTTTATTTTTATACATTAAATTATTTTTGTTAGTTTTTGTTATTTAATAATATTTTGTTACTTTTTTTTCTTGTTGCAATTCCAATTTTTGGTAAAATTTTATTTTGTAAAGTTTTATTGAAAAATGTGATATTTTGGTGAATTATCAATTGTTTAGTGAAATTCCAATTTTTGGTAATGCAGAGTTTTTTGTTGTGAATTTTCGGTTTTTAATAGAATAAAAAATAAAATCACAAAAACGTATAACCATTAATGAACCCAAGTTGCTGACTTTCAATAGCAACCGTCTCGAAAGTATATTAGGATTGACTTCAAAATGTATAAGAATTTCAAATATTTGTATCACCATCTATGTAAATTTACTTTAGTTAAGTAATTCCAATCAAAAACGTAAATCTTGGGGTCAAAAAGAAAAAATAAGTACTATATACAATTTTACATCATCAATTTTAGTATATCCTGATAGATCTCTTCAAAAGCATTTAAATGATACCCATATTGATACCTTAAAAAATATGGTGCACAATCGAACTTTTATATGAAAAGTTCAGAGGCCCATAACTCGGAAAATATGGGCGAGCACCAATTTTTCACATGATGTTTATTTTTCTCTTATTTTTATACCCTTCACTAGAAAAAGTAAGAGTGCTATATTCGGCTATGCTAAATCTTATATACCCTTCACAATCTATATAAATCTAGTTTAGTGAAGTTACTTTATTGTTCCATATGACAAAAAAATTAGAGGTAGGCGTGGTGTTTTGCCCGCTGCCTCGTGGGATATGGACCGATTATGCTGATTTCTAATAGCATCTCTTTCGACACTATGTCTGATCGGTTGACATATTTATTTTTTTTTTCTAGCTGATCAAGTGCCTCGCAAACTTGATTTCAACACTAACACGGGCGGACAGACATAAAAATTCCATCGGCACATAAAGGGTTAAGCATTTTTTTAATTTTAGTGCTTTCTTAAAGATCTCTTTAAAAGCTTTAAAATGATACCCATATTGATATTTCCAAAAAATTTAATATTTCAGAGCCCCATAACTCGGAAAATATGGGCGAGCGCCATTTTTTTCACTTGATGTCTTTTCTTATTTTTTAATTCTCTAACGCCGCATATATATATTTATGAGAGAACTTGTTAATCATTTAAAAACGTTGAGGGATAAGGTTATATTGTTTGAGAAAATATTTTCATTTTAATTTTGTTTTTCAAAAAATTTTTATTATTAATATTTTTTGTTTAATGTTTCCTGATTATGCCACCCAACGGTGTGGCGAAATATTGAAAATATAAATAAAAATTTTATATTATTTATAAAACTGACCTAGTGCTTAATAAATTAGAAAAGAAAAACTATATATAAATATTTTTTTTATTGGATTGATTTTATTGTTTCATATGACATGAAAAACTTAGAGGTAGGCGTGGTGCTTTGCCCGCTGCCTCGAAGTATATGGATCTTGCTGATTTTTAATAGAAACTCTTTCGACACTATGTTTGATCGACTTGCGTATATAAATTTTTTCTAGCTAATCTAGTGCCTTGGCAAAATTGATTTCAACACTAACACGGGCAGGCAGACGGATATCGCTCAATTAACACCGCTTTGCATTAGAACTCAGGGGTCAGAAATGAATATTGTATAAATTACAAAGATTTAAGATTTTTTTAAAAGAAAAATACCAACATCTGATTCTCTTTTTTCTATGTACAATACAATGCAAATCTAAGGCATTGAAAATAATGAAAAAATGTACAACAGTTTAAAATACTAATTACATTTTAGATCAAAGGACTTTAATTTTACGTTTTGTGATGAGAAGAAACAAATAAAAAAGTTAATACACTAATAGAAAAATTTCCAAAAATAATGTTCAACGTAAAGCAGTGATGCAAAGTTTCTTTTTTTTAACTATAAATATTTTATGTGTTGCAATTTTTGTATAAGACGTTTTTCTTATACGCAAAGATTTCTAGTTGTTAATGACATTTAACTTTCTACTTTTCGACTGTGAATTAAGTATATTCTTCAGAAAAAAATATTTTCTTATTCTAAAGAAGCGTTATAATGAGCAATTAAAAACAAGCAGAAGAAATCCATGAATCGATCAACGGATTAAAAATAATCTGTAAATTTATGTCCCACCAAAATGTAAATGAAAATGAGAAATCTTGTTTGTCTCCTTGTTAACTTTTAATACATTTATATTTAATTTCGTTTTAATTTTTATAATAATTTGTACGTTCATAGCAGATTTTTTTAAATTATATTCTGAATATCTGTTTTAGTATGATGATGACAGAAACAGTAAATAGCGAGTTATTTAAATCTATACGCGATGCACATTGGGCTAAATAACCTAAAGTGCAGTATTTCTTAGGTTATAATTTTATTTTTTTGTTTTTAAATTTTGACTGGCTAATTGAAAATGAGATTTTAAAAATAGAAATGTTGGAAGTTTAATTTTATATCACACCTTTTGTAAATATTTCCAATATATTCATCATTTTCACTATCACTTCCTGTAATAACAATCAATATCATCTTTATCTTTATTATCACAATCTCTATGATCATTTAAATCTATATTTTTTTAAACTTGCATCAAATTCTATCAACAATTTTTTATTTTTATTTTCACGCAGAAAAAACATGGTTGTGATATGGGTACAATAACCATATTATGTTCTTTGAAACAATGTATAGTTGCTGAAAACCAATTATAATTATTTTCACCAAAACTTTAGTCACGATAAACATTTTGTGTTACTTTTAAAGATTACTCGTATATATTTACTGTGCACATAAAATGCAATATGATTATTTTTAACCTGAAGGAATTTCAACCACAACCAAAGTTTTATAACTTATTTAAAATAATATATAATATTTCACCATAATATATTATTATTAATCAAAGTATGGTTAAAAGCAACAGAATAATATTTACGCTAAAAAATATTTTATTCTAGTTCTTAACGGCTTAGTAATTTTTCTGGTAGCTAATATTTGAAATTGCTTTTTATTGTTAGAGAAAGCAAAAAATAGATTTATGTACAAAATAAATAATTAAAAATAATATGCAAAATATGAAAACAAATATGAAGCGAACCAAAAAATTTAAAAAAAGTTTAAAAAAATATGCATGTATGTATTGTAAGCATACAAATCTTTATTTTTGTGTTTGAAGCACAATTGTGAAATCATTTATTTGGGCCCATAAACTATATTTTTATATAACTGATTCTTGCACTTACGAGTCTATATTATAATTCAATTATATAACATGACATTTGCAGCCATATAATAATACTTTAATTTAACAATTTATGGTATAAACACAACTGGGACGAACGCGGAATTTATCATAGCACTACTAATAAGTCATTCAGCCATCTTTGCGTAAATTTGTTGACTCAAACTCAATTAGGGTGACAAAATTATTTTTAAATTACTTGAAAATATGTTTTTGTTTACATATGTCACTTGCTTAAGTGACCAAATTCGTCGTTTGTTCCAATTGTATTTTCAGCATTAATGTTTATATTTGAACATAATTGTGTTTATACTTTAGAATGTTATTGTTTTGCTAGACAACAATATTGATGCATAAGTAACCATAATGTGTTGCTCTTATATTATGTTTACCTCAACCATGTTTTATCTTTGCGTGTTGAAAGCTACGTTTTTTGTCGACTTTTGCAGTGGCATTTCTAAAGTTTAAGCTAATCGCAGTCAAAGAGTTATTTCTCTGATATAAATGATAGATAAGTGTATGACGAATTTCTATTTGGTAGTAAAATGTGTTTGTGGGGGCTACTACTTTTCTCTCAATAACTTTATAAATAAATATCCAGCAGAAAACTTTCCATTGTAAGTAATTTATACAATAAAAAAATCAAAATATATCAAACATTCTTCATAAAAGTTTTTATTCTTAGGCATTGATTTGGACTTGTAGTGCAATATAGTTTAATCTACTTTTACTGGATACCAGCAAAGCAGATTATTAAATTAAAATTTATATTATGTTTTATATATTTAAATAAAATTTGCGGACAATTGTTTTAGTACCATTATACCGGAAAAAATGGGTATTTTTACAATTCTATCTTAATTTCCTCTACAAAATTTCCAAAATAGGTGTTTTTATTCCAAATCGACTACTATTTAAAAAACATGTTTCTTTTTACAGAAAAGATCCTTTTACAGTTTTATTATATTTTATTATTATTAGGTTTTAACAAAACAATTTAAAAAACCAATAAAATGTTATTTTGTTTATGATACAACTCAATGTGCATTGCGCCACAGCAATATCATCAAAAACCACAACGAGCAACATCAAAGTCAAAAGATTGTCAACGCCTTCTTCCAATCAATATCGGCCTGTCTGCCTGTCTGAATTAAAGTCTGTCTCTTTGTCAACCAATATTTTCGATTTTGTTTTTAGTTTTAGTTTATTTTTTTTTTTTTCTCAAACTGTTGTCTCGTTTTAACGTCATCATCCAACAAACGACAAACATTGTTAATGTTAGTATTGTCGTTATTGTTTTTATTGCCGATATGTTCCTCTGGATACACTGCAATATTTATTTTGTTATATTATTGTTTTTATTGTCTCGTCGCTGACTGTTGTTTGCTTAAAATACATTTTTCATATGGTACCACCGCAATTTGACAACAAAACAAAAAAAAGCTTAAATGAAAAAAAAAAACAAACGCCACTGTATAATATGTTAAAATGATGTAAAAATGAGTATTTACCTACGTGCAGTAAACATATATTGCAACCTAGATCTAAGAACTATTTTAAACATATTGAATGCCCTTGGTTGCAGGTCCTCTAGGAATCTATGTACATCATTTCCAGCCGCATCTTTGTAACTTTTTTGTATTTTAAATTTTACAGGTATCTGGAAGTAACCCCAAATCATTTAATGCATTGGAACTGTGTCCGGAAATATTGAAATTGAAAATAACAAGAAAACCTTCTACAGACATTATATTCTACGTACGAAGCATAAACCAATAAAATAAAATCTCTGTGATTCATTGTGATCATCATGCGATAACAAGTTCACAGATTCTAATAAATTTCTGTTCGATTCACAACAAGGTACATACAAGAACGAATATAATTTCATTTCTGAGTCTTAATAAAATATATTTTTTTTACTCTTACTTTTTTATCATATTCTTTCCCTTCCTAACCACCAAGCCTTAGCGCGAAAATGCATGCCAATTTAAGAACAACATATTATGGCTGTATTATATAGTTGTAAGCTAAACATAGCATAGTTACATTTAATAATAATATAGTTGGCCTTGGAATCATGTTATTGTCTAGCTTAACAATAGCATGGCACAGTGGCTTAAAAACGATTTATTTTGGTCACAATTCGGTATCTCATGGACCACTGACAATATTCTAATGAAATTACAAAAGAAAAAGTAAAGACGTGTTTCTGAGTAAATTAACAATGTGTATTAGTACATTTCCTTAACTATTTGAGATTTTTAGTTTATCAGAAACTGTGCTCATACGCATTTTTAATTTTTATTTATAAAATAAAAAAATTGAAGTGACGAGATTTAAGAAGCTCCGATATATGTATATACTCTTTTTTAATCGGTGGTTTGCACTCTAAGGTATTCTAAAATAATTTTTAAATGTTGTTTCATAATTGGAAATGTTCGAATAGGGCTGGAGGAAGACCCGTTATAATTTTTACCTTATTTTTCTTGTTGAAAACAAAAAAATACCATCTTTTTGTGGATAATTTTGAAAAAATGGTATTTTTATATATTTATAACCCAGATTGTTGTAACTTTTTAACGAAAAACGCTATCAGAACATAAGACTTACTTATTGTAAATTTTATTAAGAATATACTAAATGTATTACTAAAAGTAATAATCCAATTATTAATAAGTAGAACACACCAAAAAATACTATTTTAAGAACGGCCAAACTTAAAAACAAAAAAATTGGATGCCAATTATCTCGCAAATATTTACAATGTCTAATTAAGTTTTAATTTATTGCACTAAAACAAGCTTTTTATGACATTTCCTAAAAATTAAATGCCCAAGTTACCCACCTTTGGTGGCCTACCCAAAACCTTCCCTTTACCCTTTGGTGCCGACTTTCGGCTTCATTCACTGAAGATAGTGGTTTATGAGATACCGAATAACATCCAAAATAAATCGTTTTCAAAGCAGTGTGCATGATTGAGTATAAACATAACTATGCTTAACATGTAAACGTTAATATTATTATGTTGAAATATAAACACTAAATGGTCAAACTAAAACATCAAAATATCAACCAAGTGTGATATAATTGATTTGTATCATAACATGGTCTCGTAAGCTCGCTTGTTATAAAAACTATTTAAACTATAAATTCGCTAAACAAAAACAAGTATTTATTTTTATTTGTTTTGAGATTTTATTTACTTTTTTATTTATTTGTTCAATGATTAATAACTATTTTGATTTTCCGATTTTATAGACAATGCGATCACTAACAAACAAATCGCTAAACTGATATAAAAGCATTTTGTCAATTTCTATAACGTTAGTTTTTTGCTTTTAATCATAATTTGTTTATTAACAATATATTATGGTTAAAAATATTATATTATTTTCAACAGGTTAAATTTTTGATTTTGGTTCGATTTTTTTAGCTAAAATCAACTATGTAACTGAAATATTGTTAAAAACAACTAAAGTTTGTTTGCCCCAACTATACATTGCTGCAGAGAATATAAGATGTTCATTGTGACCACTTAGATAGATAGATTTCTCTGCGTGTTCATGTTATTCTAAAAATACACTGTTCTCTTCATATGGGAAGTATCCACTGCCCTTGTCATAAGCTAACAAGACCTCACTAGAAAATACACGCAGGCCTGTCATTATTATAATTCTGTATGTAAGTATATATTTATAAATAAATTATTGTATAAGGGATAACCTTTCACCTATCCGTTCAGAAAAAATTAAAAAATTAAAATTAAAAAACGGTTCCAAAAGTTTGAGCTTCACTCTCATATTCCCTTTCATATCTGTTAATAAATATTTACAAAATTACGGAATAATACAACTTTTTAAGCTGATTTTTTTTAGTTTTCAATATAGACTGCTTTAAGCTTGAGACTTACCATTTGACTAAAATTGAACGCCCACCCACTTCTTTAAATTTGAACTCCATTATGATTAAAACTTAAGCACAATGGAGATACAACAACTAGTTAAAATTCACATTATGAATCTGAATTCTATAATGAATCCTTCACTCCCAATTTTAACACGTTTAATACGTTTGTTCTCGGTTGTGATAAAACAGGGTACTATCTTCGGCCGCATGATTTTAATAATTGATAATTTTAAATTTGTTCCAACTTCGTTTTAAGCTTGATATTTTTATGCAAAACAACAAATAACGAGTGCTCCATGAGAAGTATAAAACTTTCGCTTTTAGTTTTGTTTAATAAAAACAATTTTTTACGTTTTTATTTTGAATTGGATAAAGATCTCTAAAAGAAAATTAAAGAATTTCTTTGTGGCAGAAATTATATTGACTAGAAAATCTGTGCAATACCCTGCCTTTATTCAATTTTAGCATTAAAAAAAACTTTATGTTCTTCTCCTCATTGTTACTGAAGTATCTTCTTTATTTTTTTAGTTTTTTTACATAAATATTCTTTGCAAATAGTTTTTCCTTTCCTTTATGACTTTTTTCTTTACATTGTGGCTGTAGTTGTCATTTTTATTGATTGAATTATAGAAGTGGTATCATGTACTTTTTGTATTGTGTGAATATAATGATAAATATATTTATTTGCGAGTGTTTATTTTAATCTACAATTTTTCTATTTGTATCTGGCAGTAAGTTTTGTTTTTTTTTTTATAATCCAACAATAAAAAATAACAAAATAAGAAATCGATTAGAAAGTGGACTAGATTTAGTTTATATACATACATATATATTTTTGTGTGTAGTATATTTATAAAAAAAGTCACGCTCGTACATGCATACACAAATCTAAATACATATGTGCTAAGATATATATTTTATGCTTTGCAAGGACAAGAGGATCTATTGATTATTCAATATGTTTTTGAATGTAAATAAATTTAATAATACAAACAAACAGACCATGCAGATCCTGCACCATTGCAAATTGAACAAATTATTTTATTTATTAAATAGTAATAAAATTTTGTTTTGTGTAATAAACAAAATATTAATGTGTGTAATTATGTTTGTAAAGTCAACAATTTTAGTAATTAAATATTTATTTATTACGTCATATGCTAGAAAAATAAATACTTTTATTAAATTGCACTATTGAAAATACGAGATGAATACAGGAAGCCCGCCGGGAAGGTATAAAAGAAAAAAGAGAAATAAAAGAGAATTGATCTTATATTGATAATTGTTTTATTTATTTTTAGCAATTATGTATGAAATACAATATCAAATAAATGTCTGCCTCTGTTCACGAATATTTTGTTTGAGTTGCTTAAGCGTTTCTGGTATGTTTTCATAAACCTTGCTTTTCAGATTCCCACAAAAAGAAGTCCTGAACAATTAAATCAACATCACCATTTCTGAAAAGTGGTCTAGCAGTAATTCCATTGTAATCCAGGCTGTATGCGATGTGGCACCGAATATTTTTCCACAATAAATTTTCCAAGTGTCTACTTCACGACCGCCACATATGAACTGTCAAGACTAATGTTTACCAAAATGGCGGTAAAACAAAGTAGTATACCTTCCTAACGGATACCCTATAGTAGAACTTATAAAGCTACTAGTCTTGTTGCATACTCTAATACCTGTTCTAAACTTTCTAATGAATAAATAATCCAATCAATATTTTTTTTTATTTTTCCATTTCTTTTCTTTCTGCTTAGAAAAGTTTATAATATAGGGTTCTTTTACGGACTGCTTTAATTATTTTTTAATTTGATTACTCTTTCTTCAATGACTACTCAATTAAATATTTCACAAAATTATGAAATAAATTCGAAACACTTTCTAACACAGAAAAAAGTTTTTGCACCTATTAATTTTTCTTTTTTTAATTATTTTTTATGTATTTTTTTCTTCTTTTTTAATTAAATGTGTAATTGATTCAATTAATCGTTTTATTACCTACTTAATTAAAATTACATATTAATTAAAATTCAATCTGTAAGCAAATAAAACTATTAAAAGCTTCTGTTGTCCTGATAGTCAAAAGTTAAATAAAAATAGAAATTAATTTATATCAATTTTGACTTATAAAACACAATCTAATTACAATGTCATATAAGTTAATAATTCTTGCGAAAAAAAACAGATTTGAAAACAGATTTCATTTGTCTGCCAATAACAGCTCAATTGTATGGCCACATAAATTAGGTTACATTAACTATTGGGACACACTTATATCTCCAAGCTTTATACTTTTTCAACTGTTCAATAGTTTTGCAATATACATCAAATTATAGCAACTATAGGGTCGCTCTTTAATTTCCAAATTCAAATTATATAGTTGCTGTTGTATTAGATTTAGCAATCAGGTTCTGTGTAAATTTCTACCGTCTGTCTGTAACGGGTCATTAGTTTGTGCATTTACATCAGATTATATCAACTATTTAATTTATAATCACATTTTTATAAACATTTATACTTCTTATTACACCAAATAAAGTAGTGGACATTCTGTCGAAAATTAAGGTGTTTGTATACAAAGGTTCAAAAAATACGGCCCTATAGAACAAATTACATTAATTTTGGGAACACCCTTTACTTTCTAAATTCAAATTATAAGCTTCTTGTTATAGCGGACTTAGCAAAACATGTCCCTTGGCAATTTCAGTTTTCTGTCTATAAGGGTTCAAAAGTCCGGCCACATACACCATATTATATCATCTATTGGGACACCCGTTTATTTCCAAATCCAAATTTTATACTTGTTGTTACAGAGGAGTTAGTAATACAGCTTCGTTGTAAATTTCAATCGTCTGTCTATAACTGTTTAAAGTATGGCCACATACCACATTAAATGAACTATTGGTACACCCTTTAATTTATAATTTTAAATATTATCAGCTGCTACTATAACAGCCATAGCAATCGACATTGCATTAAATTTATAAGCGCTTGTCTATAACGGTTCAAAAGATAGTCCTTTATAAGAAATCTACAGTAATTATGGGACACCCTTTAATTTAAAAATTCAAATTAAAAACTCGTTAATATAGCGGACTTAGAAATATAGGTCCCTTTTAAGTTTCAGCGACCTGTTTATAACGGTTCAAAAGTACGGCCACACACTTGAAATTACATCAACTATTGGAACACCCTCTAGCTTCTAAATCCATATTTTATACTTATTGTTATAGCGGACTTACCAATACAGGTTCGTTGTAAATTCCAAGCGTCTGTCTATAACTGTTCAAAAGTATGGCCATATATATCAAATTCAATGAACTATTGGCGCACCCTTTAATTTATAATTTGTAATATTAATACTTGTTACTATAACGGCCATAGCAATCGACATTCTGTCTAATTTGCAAGCGTTTGTCTATAACGATTCAAAAGATAGGCTCAAATAAGTAAATCTACATCAATTATGGACCACCCTTTACTTTCTAAATTTAAATTGTAAATTCGTTGATATAGCGGATTTAGCAATACAGGTCCCTTTTAAGTTTCAGATCTCTGTCTATAACGGTTCAAATGTTTGGTCACATACACAAAATTACACTAACTATTGGAACACCCTTTAATTTCCAAATCAAAATTTTATATTTGTTATTATAGCGGACTTAGCAATACAGGTTCGTTGTAAATTTCAAGCGTCGGTCTACAACTGTTCAAAAGTATGGCCATATACATCAAATTTAATGAACTATTGGTGCACCCTTTAATTTAAAATTTGTTACTATAACGGTCACAGCAATCGACATGCTGTCCAATTTGCAAGCGTTTGTCTATAACGGTTCAAAAGGTAGGCCCATATAAGTAAATTTACATCAATTATGGGGGCACCCTTTAATTTTTAGATTTATTTTTGTATAATTTTTTGTTTTTGGGAGCCATAGTAGTACGCAGTCATTTTAAATTTTACAGAATCGCTCTTTACAGTTCATAATACACGAAAAAAATATGTATGTTGTATGGGGACACCATTTAATTTTTAGGATTATGAACTGTTTTTAAAACGGGACCAATCCGTAAGCATAATCTATCATATTATCAAAAATTTTCAAAATCAGATCAGAAATGACTGAGGAGGCACAAATATAAAAAAAGCAACATTCAGCCGAATTGTATAACCTCCTTCTTTTTGTGAAGTCGTACGAGGCTGGCAGAGGGTATCCAAGGATTTTGTTACAGCTCTGAATGAACATGGAATTTACAATAGCCTTTAATGGAGCTAGGAGCCTGGGAAACACATATTCAATATAACTGTGGGCGGAAAATTGGTTCCTTCGACCATTCGAAGTTTTTTTCGGTTTTACAACGACAGTGACAACTGAAGCGGTATATAACACTTCTTCACTGCACATCCCACAGGCTGTTGTCTCTAAAATAAGTAACGTTAAATAGCGTAATGTTCAATGAGACGTCAATTGGTGTATTTGTATTACGTTGCGGTCTTAAAAAATGCTTTAGAGTATTATAAAACTTTGGCTGAGCAAATTTCGTCTCTGCAACAATGAAACACATTTTACGTTTATGAAATAGACAATGTTCCTTTAACGCCATCGATAATGCAAAAGTGTAGTCAGACAAGCAATGTCTGAATGGAAAGTCATTGTTTTAAGTATAAAAAAAGTGATGAAGAAGTAAATGTTGATTTTAAGCAACACCCAAAAACCTGCAACGATTACTTGTCAGCTGGTCTTATTGCCTTTGTTTTCTTTTAGAAAAATTTTATTAGGAAGTTTCTAGTTGTTATTATATTAACAAATTGTATTTATCTTAATGTTTATTTGAGATTTATCACATATTAATGTCGTTCAATTAATCCATCAAAAACAAAGTCATCCATAAAAAATTAAACGTTTTGTTTTAAAATTCGCAAGACACTGGCTTAGAAAAGTTTTTGTCGATATTTTAAATAAAATATCAGTCAAACTTGTTTCTTTTATGTAAGTTTATATGTATGTATGTATTGTCTTATAAACTTAACTTAACATGTGGCAGTTACTTTAACCATGACCATCAGTAGATCAGTTCAAGGTAAAAATATAGTTCCTTGGCAACGCGTGCTCCTTAATAGCACTTAAGACGTGAGTGAGAAATATAAACAGAAATATGAAAAATAAAGAGAGTGAATTGTTTTTGACAGTAATAGCACACAAACACTTTGACATACTAACACTAGAGTAAAGTACTCGTTTACTCGTTTGTTTGTTTGTAGCTCAAATTACTCAGGTGTTGTCTTACAGTTGCGGATTTTTTTTCCTTTTCATACTATCTACTTAAATTTCTTTTTTTAATTCCTGTTTCTTTGTTGTTTTTCGTAAACATTCACTTTCGGGGTTTATTTCATAATTAATAAGATCTTTAGCTGCTCCTGCTGCTGTTGTGGTTAAAGCGGAAGCAACTGCAACAAGACGAATCAAAAGCAAAAAAAAAAAAATAACAGAATGGTTTATCAAATATATACTTGATACAAATAAACACGCACGTTCACGTATACATAAATATTAATAATAAAAGTACCAAATAAAAAAACACATACACATACACAAACACACATAAAAGAGGAATTGTCTTATGAAGGGAACGAGCCGTTTTCTACACAGTTGTTGACAAAAGAAGCAGCTGCAAACAACAAATATCGCTAAAGTGCACACAACTATATACATATATTATCGTCTTTTTTATTATTATTTTTTTTATTTGCTTTTTCCAAATTGGCTCTTTTACTTAATTTTTTTATTACAACTCCAGTTTTATAAGGAACAAAACACACAGTAGTTAATTTAAATCGTGTCTTTGGTAAGTTTGTGCGTAATTGTACTTGAGAAGGATAGTCAATATCAAACGGTGTGTGTCTTACATTTTGTGTTTATTTTGTTAAAAATGAACAGGCTCAGTCATGCCAAATAAACTGTACACAAACACACATACGGAAAACGGAAAGAAGAGGAAATACTGCAATATAAAATCTTACATATACAACGTCATGGCTGGAACTAAAAGAGTATAAATTTTTACAAAAGTTCTTATTATTTCATAACTCATGCATATGTACGATTCCTAAGGCAGAGATTGTAAAGAGTCAAATCTTTAAGTTTTCTTTTTTTTAACTGCTATTTAATATGACTGTTCTTTTTTGAATGGACGAAATAAACGGGCGTCAAAAATTTATATTTTAAACAAAGTACATTGTGTTCGAAAGATCGACTCTTAGCGCCACTAAAGACTTCAGTCTGCAGACCACTAAGTAACACAATTGGGACACTTAAACTTGTAGAATTCTTGCCATATTTTTTATGAAATAATTTTTTTTTTTTTTTTGGGAAACGTTTTAACAGACTTTGGTAACAAAAATTAAATATATGAATCTGTAGTACGCTGAAAGAATTAAGCCTTTTAAATTAATTCCCCAATATAACCATAGAATGAAGAAATAAAGAAAACTTCATGAATATAGGAACCCTGATTTTTGTGGTGTGAGCACAAAATGAAAATAAAAACAAAAACCAAAATAATACTTGTCTTACTACCAAAACAAAAGAAATAAAAAAACCTAAAAAAAAAAAATCGAAAGGAAAAAGAACTACAACATTTAAAGAATTTGTTGACGATGTCTGACGCATAATAATGAAGTTGTATCTTTTGTACATTCGTATTAAATAATAAACAGAAAAAAAAAACAAAAGAAAAAACAATATTTTTTCAATGGGTAGTGTGCGAGTTTATGAATTTTACAATAAAAATGGAATGTTTTCTTCTATTTGACATTAAAATTATCTATTTTGTAACCTGTCGGCAGGAACCGATTACATTAAATGCTTTTAATAAACTTAGATAATCAAAAGATTTATATCAAAATATTTAAGACAATGAGAGATTCTTTGTTATAATCGAATTTATTATACGAACCCAGCAGTTTCGAAAGTGAATATTGGTGATATCGCGCGTAGAACTATTTACTCTTGTATTTCGCTTTTAAAGGGCAGTATCCATCAAATTAATTTTTTGCTTAACTGTTAATGTATTTGCCACCAAACTATAGCAGTCAAAAAGGAAGCAAAAGTATTGTAAATAGAAAAAGTTAATAGTTTTTATTTTAAAATATATCTTAACGTCATAGTGATGGTAGATTTTACCGAAATACCATCATTAAGTACTTTTATTCTTTTGAAAATTAGACAATATGAATAAAAATTGCTGAACATTTATACTTAATTTATTAAAAGATTTATACATATAAAAATGTTTTGACCCACTAATAGTTTTATTTGTTCATAGATTGAAATTTAATTAAAATTTCAATTGAATCAAACGTAATTACATAGGCAAACGGAAAAATTGTAATTAAAAGCTTTTTTAACTTTATTCTATATCTCTGGCATTAGCTTTTTTATTACCCATAGTTTCCCGGCAGCGTGCTTTGAATTATAAACCCCTATACGGTGTATGGGGGCGCAAGACTTATCCTGATCACCAAGTTTAGTTTCAAAGTATGAGAGATAAACCTTTTTGACAAAGTCTGTAACGTTTTTTTCGTTGCTTTTTAATCACAAACTCACCACAAACAAACAAAATCTCTCAGTAGAGTTTTTATAACCACGATAATACGTTGTGAAGTTAGCTTGACTGTTAATGAAACATCAGCTGTTAACAGAGAAAAGAGTCAACCTTATTTGGTCAGCTAATATGTTTCAGCAGTGCTACCAACTCATCCACACTAATACACCCAGATTTCAGTTATTTATTTGAAATATTAAAGCTGTCTAATTTTTTAAAAATCGCTAAATTTAACTATGAAATTTTAAGAAATTGTGAATGACACAGCTTTTTTAATACCATATTTGTATTCAGCACCCTAAAAACTATAAGGAATAAGGTATTTTTAGTAAAAAAAAAGTTGTTTCATCGTTGGCCTGTGTTATTTGAAAAAAAAAACAACAAATGTTTCTAATTAAATCCTTACTTTAATCGGTAGCATTATTTAATTAGAAAAGAAGAAACGGATAAACCCTCTATTTAACAGGTGCAAAAACTTTCCTCAGACTACATAAAACAGTAAGACATGATATTGACTAAATCAAGACTTTGACTTCAATATGAAAAAGTATTTTTTATATTAATTCTATATAATTCCACATTTCGAAAAGCTCCATAGAAGCAGTTTTAATTCTTAATCGATTTTGAACGATATAGTGTAATAATTCTTAACCGACTTCAAAAAATAAGGAGGTTACGAGTAGCAGTATGTCTTTTTTTCAATTGCTTTCCTTAAAGTTGTTTTTTTTTATGTTTGTGCCTGCAGAACTCAGTAATGCCTAAACCGATGTTTATTTGAAAGGTTATGCTTACAGATTGATCTGGCGTTAAAACCATTTCATAATTTTTAAAGTTAAAGGATGTCCCCATACATCATATGTGTTTTTGATGTGTGTTATGAACCGTAAAGGGCGCCATTTTAAAATTAATACAAAAATAAGTAATACAAAAATAAATCTAAATATTAAAGGGTGTCCCTACAAGTGTCGTAAATTGACCTATATGGGCCTAACTTTTTATAGACAAACGCTTGAAAATTTTACAGAGTGTCGATTACTATGATGCTTATATTAACAAGTAAAAATATTTTAAATTAGAGGGTGTCCCAATACTTAATGTAATTTGGTGTATGTGGCTAAATTTTTTGCATTGTTAATTCCGCTTTAATACCAAGGATTTAGAAATAAAAGGGTGTGCCAATAGTTGATGTAATTTAATGTATATGGCTAGACTTTTGAACCTTTATAGACAGATAGCTGAAATCTGTTCTAAAGTATTTTTTTTTTGCAGTCACTTCTCACTTTTTGCTAAGAAAATTGTTGTGCGAATGTGAGTGCATTGCGATGCCGCTTTTTTCACATTATGTGTAAATTTATTAGTATGAGGCCAAATTGCGCAAACGTGTTGGCAAAATACTTAAATACTGACTAACAATTCCTCATTTCAATTCCGCAAATTGATTCTTTAGAAAATGAAAAACGAAAAATTTTTTTGGAATGATAACACCTCTGAATTTTAAAGAGGACGTTATTTTCTTTCAAATTTTATATTTTGCGGTTTTTCAATTCCTATTTGGTTTCCTTATTTAGATCAGCCATGTTTATTACTTTTGTCTGTATAATATTTAAACATTAAAATTAAAAAGGTAGGACTTAGGATTTTTTAACAATAAAGAAAACCAATCGGATTGTAAGGAATGTAAAAAAGTTCAATCGGAATGGTTAACATAGACTTCAAACAATTCCGAATCTGTGACATGGCTGTACACTTAAAAATTCGATGATGATAAATTAAAGTTATAAGTACAAAAAGAGGCTATAACGAATAAAATATGTTATAATTCAGATAACAGCATGATATTAGAAGACTTTAATTAAAATAGCCATTTTTTATAAAGTAAAAAGAAGCAGTTAAAAACAGGTTAAAAAAATAGCTTAGAGAAAAACAGCAAAAGATCACTGCAACTAAATATTATTTATAGTATAAGCTTTTAAAATTTTTATAACGAAAAATGTTTAAGAAAAGTTTTTTCACGTTCTATTTCATTAACATGTTTGCAATAAATCCACAGCCGCCATCTACAAAATTTTAAAATGTCTTTCTGTAAAAAAAAATTAATACGAATAATATCATTAAATCACTAAACATCAGCCACGATTAATAAAATACTTGATTGTTAATCAAAACATTTATTTAACTGAACATCCAATATTTATCTAACAAAACAATTTTGAAACTATTTAAACTATTAAAATAAAAGCAACATAATACTTTTTACCAATAAAAACATTTTAATTTTAAAGTATTTTAATTTTTTGCACAAAACATCAATCAATAAAATTGTCCTAAAAGTTCTAGGTTAGTTAGCTGCTGTGTGTTTGTTGCTTTTACACAAACAAAAAAACAAAAACAAAATCATTTTTCAAAACAACACATGAGTCACACAAATGACACTGTCACGATATAAGCAGCCAGACATCGATAACTAAAACCAACCACCAACAGATACAAAACATAGTAAAACAAAAACAAAAACAACACAACAACAACAATCTTACAAGCATATGAGGATACAAGTAATTTTTTTATTTTCAAAATTCTATGCAGGCATTAGTGGCAGTACTTTGGTAAGAGATACGTGACAATTCTTTGCCTTTACCACTACATTTTACTATAATCGTCATTTACCATGAAGACTTCAACTTCGTCATTGATCGCATTTGATTTTCACAATAAATAAATAAAAAAAAAACAATTGTGAAAACACAAATTTCAGCAAAAACAAACTGCAAGTGTTTTTTAGTCTTCATTCATTAATCTGTCGATGGCAACAGTGATCTACAACTCATACAAAAACAATTTATATTCCAACATGCTCTAAGTCAAACAGCAACTCTCAACTTGTACAAGTTCAATGTTGTGTATCAAAGTTTGTTATCACACATGTATAAAGTTGCAGTTGTGTATGCGAGTTTATTATCGTTTGTCCTAAAAATGATTAATTATTTTATTGTTGGACTGTCGCACTTAAACCAACAAACACAACACGTTTGCTTGAGCCACTCATGTCGTTGATTTATTTTAATTTAATGTTTTTCTTTTACTTTCATTCATACCTTTTGCTCTTCTGAACAAGGTATCTTAAGTAAAAACATTTCTTTGGTTTTGTTTGTTTTGCTTGAATATTTCTTTCATTATGTTATCTTTGTTGTGTGTCAGAAAATTAATTAGCAAATATGCAAAACATTGCAACGTTAATAAAATTATAAAATTAGAGACAGTTCAACGCAACACAAACTTTTTAATAATTTAATTGTTCTATTTTTTCTTTTTTATTTCTAATAAATGACATTGGAATTTACATAATTACCTTGTAAATTTTTGCATAACTATGAGTTTATAAATAACACAAAATAAAATTAAAAATTTTTAGTGGAATTATTCGTATTGTGTCAAATATCAAATTTGATTTACATTACTACTAAAAATGAAATTAAGCCGTTGGTTGGGGTTGCAGGATTTTAAAAGTGTTTTTTTATTTGTGTCGTGTTTTGTTTCCATTTGAATATAGTATATTATAGTTATTAAAGCTATAAAAAAATCAGTTAAGTTTTCCGTAAGTCAGATATCAAATAAAAAATTGGTTGCAGATATGACACTTCATTCGGCCAAATCATTTTCCCTCAAACAACGGAATGGCCATCGAGACGTGCTTTCATCATCTTCATAATCTATACCAGTAGTTTTACTAATTTATTTGGGATATTGGCACCATAATTTTAAACTTCTTTTAATTTGGAAGCAGCAAAAGTCACTGAGAAACAATAAATGGAGAATGAGTTGGAACAGACAATTCTTAGAACTACCTAGAAAGCTATTATCTATGGTTACGAACTTAAGCATTGCCTTGACCGAATATCAGTTTTATTTCCAAAATAATATCGTTGCTTTTTCTTAGCTTAATTTTTTTATTCTTTTTCAGATGACAGCAGCATTTGCCAAACGTATTCATTCTGTAAACGGCCAAGCCCTTTAGACATTGGGCCCAATTTAAATGCTCGTTACCCTGGAGTTAATGTCGACGTCGTTGACGGCGTTTCAACGCCGAAAAAGTTGAAACATATTGAACTTTTACGGCGTTTTAACGCGTTGAGATAACTGCTCTCATACAATTTCATACGATTCAACTTTTTTTTTGACATTTGACGCCGTCAACGACGTCGACATTAACTCCAGGGTAAGACTCAATGTTGTATGCTTACGCACAGACATTCGACCGAAAACGGTGTTTCATTTGTAAGTAAATGGTATAAGCATTAAGGAATCAATGTTTTTGATTTTCTTGGTAAAACAATATAGTGTGATGTTCGAGGGGTTAAACACATTTTTCAACTCCTAAAAGACTCTTTTAAATTCCTCAGTTTTTTTAAACGGTGTAAAAAACATTTCATTGCATTTAATCTCCTTTATATTTACACCACCTACAACCGGCCAAAAATAGAATGCATTTCTCATGTATGGGCCAGTTCTTCAAAGATTGTTTTGGAGTTACTCGACCGCACACAGAAGTCGAAGAGCCTCATAGGTATAAAAGTAGCGTTTCAAACTCTGTTGCGTCTCTTGATGCCGACGCAACTTGCGTTGTTTTTCGCTTTTTTATCATACTACAATGGAATGTGCGTGTACGAAGTTCAGGGAAGTTTATTTTTACACGAAAACTGAATAGCTCCAGTTTAGTCCTTAATATTGACGGTTTTTAATAAAGTATAAATAACAAAAGTGTTTAAACATTATTTTATTTAGCTCATAAAGCTTAGTAAAATTTAGGCGTTAGTGCCGAAGCAATTTATGACCCAGGATTTTTTTTTTAAATGTTTATTAACGTTTTTTCGTCAATCACAAAAATGCAACCAGTAAAAAGTTCCAAAAAATTACTTCTTTGTTTAGGCAATTTTGGGTTTTTCTTCAGTTTAAAGATATAAATTTAATTATTAAATATTTCGATAACCAGAATTACTAATTATCGCTTTCATTTAGAAAGCCGACAAACATTTGTTTTGCCTCACCTAAAATTGGCTTAACCAGCACCTAGTTTTGCTAGAATATCAAAAATTTTAAAACTAAAGATTTGCAAATAATTCTTAATCATTTTTAAATATTATCTACAAAAATATTACACAACAACCGTCAAAGTTCACTTTTAACTTTATAATACAAATTTCATCATTTTAGAGTGATTTTGTTTTTTATGATTTTTTTTTTTTTGTATTTTTAGAATTAATTTTCAAAAACTGTAATATTTTCCCAGCAAAAAAAATGTTTTGCATATCATTGGCAATTATGATAATCATTTTTCTACTTGTACCTCAAAAAAAATTTTTTTGTTAGACAAATATAAAAGAAAAGAAAACAAGGCCACAGCAGGAATCAAATTTCTTATTTAACAAAATAAAATCATTTTGAAAAGCAAAACAACATAAACAAAATAAGACAACAAATAAAACTTTGACAAGATAATTAAGAATTAAAATTCATTATGCCACCCATTTACACCAAAATGCCACCATTGTAATCATAAGCATTCATTCACAAATAGAAACATATTAACATAAACCAGTCGCAGCAGAGGGGGAATAATGTTTAGTAATTTTTCAAAACCCTTTTCAGGCAACAAAACTAAACATACTATTATTTTTTGAACACACAAAGCCAAACATAAGTATTAATCTTTAATTCAGTTGTAAAATAAACACACATTTCGAATTCAACTTTTCTATTTTTCCACCACATACCGCACGCCAGTTGAGTGAGAATAATGCGGTAGGGCCGTTATCATTAGCATTTTATTTAAATAAAGAGTGGTAATTTGTCAAAATTACCTTTTTTTCTTTCTTCATCTCAACTGATAGTTAAAACTAAAATGTTTATTTACTTTAATAATTAATTGTTTCTAATTAATCTTAAAATTCCTTATCACATCCGTAACTTAAAATTGAATTAGAATTATTTAGGTTCATTTTGTTTTAACAAAGTGCTATTCTTCGTCGTTAGCACCAGCCCACATTTGACCATCATAATCATCATCACTGGTAGTTTTACTACCTGTTTTGCAGATCTTGTTTCTAGCAAACAGCCTGATTGGATAAAAACTGGTTGAACAACTTGCTGGCTCTTTTCAAAATGACCTTTGTGCGCTTGCAACCATCTCTAAAAATTATTTTTGTTGCCAGCTATTGTCGTGATTTACTTTGAATATTTTTATATTGAGGACACTCCCACAAACCAAAACGTTAAAAAGTAATTGAAATTAATTAGCAAAGAAAATATTATATTTTTTTTTTTAAGGCACAAATTAATTTTTCACCCTCGAAACTTTTTTTATATTTGAACTTAGCTTTTCTTGTCGTCTAAAAGTTAAACAAAGAAAATTTAGAATAGAATATTTTTAATTACCTTCATTGTATTTTAGTAAAGAATACAATGTACAATAGGTTTTGAAATAAGTAATTAATATTTAAAAGTTATTTTAATTTTAATGAAAACCATTACAAAAAATCTGAACAAGTTTAAGTCTATGAAAGGGATTTTCTAACTCGTTTTTTATTTCAACAAAATTATTTTGAGATCTTGTCTTCCAAACTTTGTCAGGTACCCTTGTTGAACTAGACTTTTCAATAACCTTGGGGTATTATTTTCTATTTCCTAGAAAGAAAATAAGGCCACAATAACTTTTTATGGCTTAAATAAATTCGTCCTACAAACAACTAAAAAAAGAGCCAAAATTGTGGCCACATTTTTTAAACCTAAATTTTTGCTTTTCCATGTTTATATACGTTTTTTTTTTAAATTCGGGAAACTAATATAAGTTTGTGTGCAAATTAATTTTTACTTTTTTAATAACAAAAAAAGCGCTACTTCAAGAAAAGAAGAAGATTATCAATTCGACTTAATGTTGCTTTTTTATGTTCATCCTGCATAACTCGGTGATTTCTGAAATGATTTTGAATTTTTTTCTTTATTTGAAATATTATGGGTAGAGATTTCTGCCGTTTTAAAAACAGTTCATAAATCTTAAAATTATAGGGTGTTCCTATACAACAAACATGTTTTTTAGCTGTGTTATGAACCGCAAAATGCACCACTTTAAAATTAAAAAAAAAAACTGAGTGTCACTAAAGTTCCCAATAGCAAAAAGTAATAGAAAAATAAATCTAAAAAGTAAAAGGTATCCCCAAAGGTAACGCAAATTGACCTATATGGGCCCATCTTTTGAACCATTATAGACAAATGCTTGAAAATTGGAAAAAAAACAAACAAATATACATTTAAAAAAAAAATATAAATTAGATGGTGCCCCAATATTTCATTTGATTTGATGTATTCGGACAAAAACAGTTATCGGCAAACGGTTGAAATTTATTAAGAACCTGTCAGGTATAAAGCTTGGATTTATAAATTAAAGGGTGTTCCAATAGTTGGTGTAATTTGCGATATGTGAGTAAACCGATACAGACAAGCAGTTGAAATAAACAAAGAACCTGTACTGCTACGTCCGCTATAACAACAAGTGTACAATTTGAATTTAGAAATTAAACGGTATTCCCATAATTGATGTAAGTTGACCTATATGACCCTATTTTTTAAACCGTTACATACAAACCCCTAAAAATAAGATACGATTGACGGATGTTATTTACAAAGAACCTAAGTCCGCTATAACAGCAAGTATAATATTTTTTTTTATTTTTAAGTTGTAAATTAAAGGGTGTAACAATAGTTGGTGTAATTTGATGTATATGGCTGATTGCAACAGCAATTATAAAATTTAAATTTTTAAATAAAGTGATGCCCCTATAGTTTCTGTATTTTGATTTATATTGGCATTGTTGAATAGTTGAAGATTGACGCTTGAAATTAACAAGGAGTTGTAGTGCTGAATCTGTTATAACATAAAAAAACACAGCAAACATTGAGCAACTATTTTTATTTGTTATTATTATTATTATTTTTTTTTTTTAATTTTTATTATCTTATTGATTTTTTGATTCAATATAGTTCTCATTTTATCGATTTGGCTTTTGATATGAGACTCTATGAGTTTTCTATGAAAAATTTGTATAGAATCCAGTGATGAGCTATACGAGCAGTAGCGAAATGGCCATATGGATATGCTTTCCCCCCAGTAGTACATTTTATACGTATTTTAGTTTTAAACAATAAATATTCTATGAGAATATAATGAAATACTTATACTTGAAGGAATCAAGCAACATTAAAGTAAAACAACTTAAAAAGACTCCGAATAATAATCGGATATCGATGTTATTTTTCAAGTTTAATATTTTTGCTTGAAAAATAATAGTTATTTCTCCGAGTCCGAGAAAATAAAAATTGTAAAATACCCTTAAAAAAGCAATTTTTTAACCGTTATGATCCCTGAAACAAACAAAAATATTAAGGTATTTTTTGTGCAAATTAAAAAATAATCTAAATAAGGATGAATCGCACAAATGACGAATTATTGAGTGAAATAAAATTTTTCAAAATCCTTATTCCTGAAAATGTTAACGACATACAGGTTTCACAAATTTGTTTACGAGTCGTATCCCTAATTAGATAAATTTTATCCTTAAAATTACCCAAATATCAATTTTAACTGTCCCCAAAAATCCCCACTAAAAATAATATTATTTATTTTTAAATTCAATTTAAGTTTTATAATATTGCATTTGTTTAAGCTATTTATATTATATAGTAGCAGTGCCAACGATTTGTCAGCATGTCATTTATCATTTTCTTAAAAAAATTTATATAAAAATATAATTTTAAATATTATTTTAGAGTTCTGTAAGCAGTTTTAAAAATTAGCCATCTACAAAATTAAATTTGCTCAACTTTTTTTTTTAAATGACATTTTATTTAAACCATCCAGCAGTTATTATGTGACGCAAACACAGGCAGACCGATAGACGGACAAGCAAAATCAAAAAATAGGTGTTTTTAATTCAATTTTAATTACTATTTACATCAACAACAAAACTTCCAAAAACTATTTCATGTACAGAAATTACAAAGTGGCCTATCTCGTTGTCTAAAGCAATTTTTGGTGCATATTTTTGGAGTAAAACATTTGAAGCACATGTTAAGATGGAACAAAGGTCTCGCAACAACTTGTATTATTTTTAAAATGTGCATTATTTCTAAATAAAGATTCGAGTATTGCATTTTATTTCTTATCTTGATTTTCATTGAGTTCATTGCTGAAAAAAAAGCAAAGTCGTTTTTCAAACTTACGGAGAGACCTACCAATGTTTTTTGTTACCATACAAGGAAATTTATACGTAGCAAAAAGTAAAAAAAAGTAATAATAGTAAAGTAACAATTACCAAAAACATAATTTTTTTTTTAAATCCCAAAAACGCAAAATGTCTGCTCTAACTAAAATTGTTATCCCCATTTTAAAAATATATTCCCAAATTGGAGATAAATCCCCCATTCTGACAACACTGACGCCAAATTTTCGGAAGACTAAAATAATAAAATTGCTCATCATTCCCATAACCAGTTAGTGAATTTTAAAAATCTTGGCAAATAATTTTGTCAATAGAAAATAAAATATATTAATATAACCGACAACATACAAAAGTTTGCAGATTTAAACCTGGAAAAAATATTTAAAAAATTTTTTTATAAAACCTTTTCCTTGATTTACAGTAAATATTTAAATTCCAAATTTTGTTTTTCCCGGGGCGGCTAAACCCCTAGAACGGGCCCTGCATGTATGTCTTAAAATACGATAAATTTGAGTGAGTATACAATCTACTTGGCGAATTCCCTAGCTATTAGTATGTAGATATATTTCAAATAAGATTACCAATATAAAATTAATTAAGTAAGAAATCTATAACTTTTAACAAAAAAAAATTTAATTAAATTTTTAACCAACACATGCTCCTTTATATCTGCAATAAAAAATATTATATAAACTTTAAAAGTAAAAATTTTAAGCAATAAAAATTTAATAAAATGTAAAATTTCAATAATAAAAACAAAACTTAAACAGTTAAATAGACATCTTTAACACCAACTTTTACGTACGAAAAGTTTACATTTACATTAAATATGCAACAATTTATGTGTCAAAGTCAAAAACTTCCTTTGAAATCAACGAGCAGAACATTGCAAACGCATACCGAGATACCGTTACACACATGCATATACTGTCAGCGTCAAAAAAAAAGTAAACAGTCATTTCAGTTGTATTTAACATTAAATTATATTAAAGCTATTAATAAAAACTAAAATATTTATTTACAGTTTAGAAGGCTAATATAATAAGAGTTTAATTCTATATAAACAATAAACAAAAACAAAACAACAACAAAAATAACTTACATTTTCTTAAAATACCATTGATTTTTCGCGTCAAAAAAAAGTAAACAGAATTCGTTACATTAAACAATTAAGTAAATAAACTAAATTAGTGTTAAGTTTTAATACTTTGTTTGTTTTCCATTAGACTTTAGCACCTCATTCAGTCTCCTAGGCATTGATTCCACAAGGTTTTTTGTAGTTTCTCCAGAGATTTTACCCCATTCTTCCATTAGAGCTATTTTTAAATCTTCTTTATTGGAAATAGTCCTCTGTCTTATTTTTCTATCAAGATGCTCCCACAGGTGTTCGATAGGATTAAGGTCTGGGGACTGCGGTGGATGATCCAGAGTCTTAGGCGTTCGATATAACAACCATTCCTTAACAATTTTCGACGTATGTTTGGGATCGTTGTCCTGTTGAAAGATCCAGTTTGTTGGCAGTTGCAATTTTTCAACACTAGGAGCGACATTATTTTTCAGAATATTTAAATAGTCTATTTTATTCATTGTAGACTCAATGAAAACTAGGTTCCCGACTCCAGATGCCGCCATGCAGCCCCAAACCATAACCGAGCCACCGCCGTGTTTTACGGTTTTTGTCACGCACTTTTCGAGAAAGGCTTCGTTCTTTGCTCTCCATATTTTTGGAGGTTTTCTCACTCCAAATATTTCAAACTTGCTCTCGTCTGTATATAAAATATTTTTCCAGAAGTCTAGAGGCTCGTTTTGGTACTTTTTTGCGAATTCTTTGCGTTTCTCTTGATTGACTTTAGATATGTATGGCTTCTTTCGTGGCACTCTGCCATGTAAACCATTTTTGTGAAGTGCTCTTCTAACTGTACTGGCACTCACGGGCTTACCTGATGTCGCCGTTATATTTCTTGATATTTGAGCACTGGATTCCCTCTCACTTCCCTAACAACTGCTCGTTCTTCCGTATCAGAAAGACGTTTTGGTCGTCCTGATCGGGGCAAATCATCAACCGTATAATGCTTCACATATTTATCAATAATTTTTTTTATCGTGCAGTGATTCCTTCGCGCAACGATTTCTTTTTTTATGTAAATCTAAAATGATTTTTCGGGTTTCACCGGTGGTCTGCTTACCCATTTTTTTTTTAATTGGCTTAGTTTGATCTTTCTGTTAGCGAAGAGAATAGAAGACTGCTAAAATGTACTTATACTACATCTGTTTGACCAATACCTAACGGTTTTAAAAAAAAATTTTCTGTTTTTTATTGCAATATTGAAAGCAGAATCTAGGCATGCTTTCACTGTTTATTTTTTTTTGACGCGAAAAATCAACGGTATTTTAAGAAAAAGTAAGTTATTTTTGTTGTTGTTTTGTTTTTGTTTATTGTTTATATAGAATTAAACTCTTATTATATTAGCCTTCTAAACTGTAAATAAATATTTTAGTTTTTGTTAATAGCTTTAATATAATTTAATGTTAAATACAACTGAAATGACTGTTTACTTTTTTTGACGCTGACAGTATATACCCAAACAAAATGTCTATAAATATAACAATGTAAACACATGATACTCTTGAGTACTTTACTCGTACATATTCCCAAAATATATACAGACATACATATTTACATACGAGTAGACTTTACTTGTTCTAACGACACTACTTTGTAAACACAAGTTAATATTTAAAATTTTGTTTGACTTTTAGTTGGCGTCTAATTGTTCAAGGAAAGTGCTTGATTGTTTAGTTACAGAAAGGAAAACTTAGAGAAAATTTTACCAGAGAAATATTAAAATGATGGCAGTACCTCTTATCAGTATGTGTGTGTATAAATTAATGAAGCGTTTACTGTGTGCAAAGAGAAGTTGAAACTTTGTTTAAATTAAAGTAGTTTTCCACACAAACCTCCATTCATACATTTTTATAGTCAAGAGAGCAAATAGGAAGAAGTGCATAAGAACGTATACGCACTGCATATTTTTCGAAAAACTAAAGGCTGGTTCTCCGGCAAAAATTTTGTTCCGAAACATTTTTTTTTTATATGTAGTTTCTCTCTCTCTCAAAAAATAAAATGTCAAACTACATATAAAAAAAAAAAATGTTTCGGAACAAAATTTTTGCCGGTAAACCAGCCTTAAATGACGCAAATGGCAAATGGTAGAAAAAAAATCAAGAGACGTAATTTTTAAATACAGGATGTCCGCCGGGAAGGTATACTACTTTGTTTAAAATTTTTGATTAAATGAAAGAGAATGGATCTTAAATTGATAAATATTTTATTTAATGTCGGCAATTATGTATGGAGCAAATGTGAGCCCATTTGAGCATATTTTCCATTACATTCTCACGCAATTTATGCGGTATTTAATTAAGTTCATCACGAATATTTTGTTTAAGTTGCTCAAGCGTTTCTGGTTTGTTTGCATAAACCTTGCTTTTCAGATATGCACACAAATAAGAGTGCAGAGCAGTCAAATCAGGCGACCGTGGAAGCAAATCAATATCACCATTTCTTGAAATAACTTGTTGTGGCACTTTCTTGTTGATACCACATGTTCACCAAGCAGTAATTTTTACAACTGATCTTGCAGCGCGTTGTTGTCCATGCTTGGGCCTTTCATACAGACCCTCTTTCTTCGAAATCATTTACAACTCTATACATAGTGTGTTTTGTTGGCACGGTTTTTTCTCAAAAAAATTTTACGTAAGTTTCTCTTTGTCACAGTAATCGACGATTGGATCTAATAAAATGTTTTAATGATGAAAACACGTTAGTTTATCGAATATTTTTCCATAGCAAATTTGCCACGTGTCTACTCCTCGACTGCCAAATATGAACTGGGAGGACTAACGTTTACCAAAATGGCGGCAACATATAGTAGCCCAAATCTAATATACCCTTCACTATGTATGTATAAAAAAATTATTTTGCTTGTCTGTGATTTTTAAAATTAAGCCAAAGAAAACGACATCTTTATGGGGACACGCTGTTGTTCTTAATTTTATTTTGATATTTGTTGTTGCAGCGGCAAGGATATACAACCTTTGCTGTGCGAGACTGTGACGGACGTTTTTATATTTTATCCTTTGGGTCCGAAACCCTAAAAATACTCATTTTAATTAAATTAACTTCGAAGAAACATAAGCCCTATTCACGATCTTTGTGCAATGGTCTTGCATCATAGCATTTGCAAAAATGTATAGCATACTTTTAGTTTACACCAACAAAACACACAGTAATAAGTAAAATATGCTACACATTTTGCAAATGCTATGATGCAAGACCATTGCAAAAAGATCGTGAATAGAGCTATAGTGTTTTTGTGGAAATAAAAAGTTCTAAAAAAAATTTCCAAAAACTTATTTGTCGTTTTTAACGAAGAAATTTTGGATAATTATTCTTTTTATTTTAAGATTTATTTGTATTAATCTTGTTTTTGCGTTTTATTAAATGTTTAATATTTGCATATATTAAACTGAGAATTTGTGATGGGTAAAATTCTATTTTTAGAAAACTTCAATATGTATATTGCTAAAACGTATATATTTTAGTAAGAATATATATTTTTGACAAATCAGTTAAATACTTGTGATTCAAAAAATTAATTCGTTAACCATCGCAAATTAATATTTTTAAAATGACAAACTTATACGCACAGTCTAGGTTTTTAGAGTTTATAATATCTGCTTGAGATAAGACAGAAAATAAAAGAATAAAAAACACAAGATAAAAATTTAGAAAAATGTTTAATGTTCCGATACCATACTATAAATTGGGGAAGTGGTTATACCAAGGAAATTAATATTTGTACATGTGCTTTACAGATCCGTGCTACAACTTTTGTTAAAGCTTTCATATTTTCAATTTGGCTTCTATTAGAATTCTCAATCGGTTTACAGAAATGGGTAATTTAATGATATAATTTTGAAAATTTTAGGTTTTTAGATAAGCACTTGTGGTATACAGAAAACTACGATAGTAACCTCCAACAATTGGAGTTCTTTTTTAATTATTAAGAGGCTTTGGTAAAATATTTATTGAAAATATAATAATACCCAAGAAATTTAACAACTAATATATTATATTCTTTAACATTTACAGCCTGTGGAGCTTGGAGTTTATTAAAAGTAGAATTACCACTTTTAATATGTTTAAATACAGGTTTATAACTAATCTAATGACCTCTTTGATAGATATCTTTACGAGATCATATCGAGTCACCAAGCATTGGTCTCTTTCCAAATTTATTTCTGAAGATTGTTGAGAACAGCTTTGCGATTGAACATTGAGCCAATTCTGATATTTAGTAACTTTAAGCTAGATGAGCTATATTAGGGAATAAATATTTGAAAGATTTTATATCTACTTTTTCACCAATTGAAAAGGTGGTGTAGACAATGGACAAGAAATAGCAACACTTTTGTCAACTGTCAAGTGATTTATGTTTAGTTTAGTTTGCAATAGACTGACGCCTAATTAACGCTTCCAAACTGTGTAAATTTATTTTTAAAATCAGTACGTTCATTTTACGGTCAACGTAAGATCTCGTACAGCGTGTACAGAAGAAGTCATTGGTGCAGTAGAGCGTAGCCATCGTGCACAGGAATTGGATATGAGTCCATCCACTTTATTGAAGATTTTGCGGAAAGATCTTGATTTGCGAGCTTAAAATTCCTACTTGGACAACAATTGACTCCACACGATCCCATAGCAAGGTGTATATTCAATCAATGGGCCCAAAACAAGATTACGGTTGACCCTGATTCTCCTAAGCGAATTTTTTTTAATGATCACGTTTGATTGAATGAATACGTCAGTAAACTCAACTGCCATTTTTGGAGTAATGATAATCTTCAAGTGGACGTTAAGAGACCTTTATATTTAAAAGAAACTGACTGTTAGGTATGTTTTATGAGCTAGTGAAATCATTGGTTCATACTGCTTTAAAAACGATGCTAGTCAGAACGCTGCAGACTATGAGTGAGTGCTATAGAGCCATGACATTTTCCATCATCAATTTAACAAGCATGATGTGCAGGAGATCGTACGATTTAACGCCGCTAGACTATTCTCTGTGGGGATTTAAGAAGCCGCTAGTCTACGCCTAAAAACCCGAAACGATTCACCATTTGAAGGATACCCTTATCCAAGGAACACAACTGGGACGAACGACAAATTTTTGGTCGCGATTATTCGACGTCAAAAATAAAACACATTTATTCAAATAGATATGCACACAATCATGACTTCGGACGAAACTCGTCACACGCGACGAAATAGATTTATTTATATTTCTTACGTCGGCGAACAACGAGTAAATCAGTAAATGTGACCATGTTTGATTTTAGTTTCAAAATTCTTTTAGTAAATAAAGTAATTTTACTTAAAAAATTAATGTACTTTCATTTTGCAGAATTTATAATAAGTGTCCAGATTATTAGTTGAATACAAAAATAGTTTTTATTTGTATTTTTGTTAATGTTTAACTTTTTAAATACTATTTTTTTATGGTCACCTTACCAGCTCACAAAATGTAAACAACTTCAAAAATTATAACAGCTGTATTTTTTCGCCATTATTGGGCTTCATACGACGAACTTAGACAACGAATTTTTGACGACGTATTCGTCTTGTTGAACGAAATTCATTGTTCGTCCCATTTGTGTTCCTAGCATTGATTTAAAAAATTCCATTTCAAATTTTTATGCGTCTATAAAAACGCTATAAAAAATAAGAAAGAAAATGTACGCATATAACAGCTGAGAATCCTGTCTTTCTAATCCGAATAATAATCAAATAATACCCTAACAGATAAGCCAAAGTTGGCGCATATAGACCAATCTATCGGTCAAAAATTGTAATGTACACATAAAATGTATGAAACAAACCATAATAGCGCGGCATCAAAGTTTAGCTATTAGAAAATCTGATTATGACAGTGCGTTAGGAAGTGAAGTTGGCTGCTTGTTTATTTTGTTATTGTTGAAAAGTAATGCTAATTTAGTTATTTTCAGGGCAATCTGGCTGTTTTATCTATTCTTTGTTTTTATACAGTGGATTTTCGAAACTAAAATGAATGACATTACTGTTCAAGACACAAAGTTGACACTTTTACTTCAGTATGACATTCCAGCGCAAAAGATAAGCATGATATTGCTTTGCGCTTTCCGCGGTAATTTAGGTTTGTCTGACGATTCATATGTAAAGTATTTTAGTAACATCGTGAGAGGTGCTTAACTTAGAAGAACAAGTCAGAAGCGAAGCTAACGACGATAAAATTAAAAGCAGTACACATAAATTGGCTCATGGCCTTAGTCTATTTAATAATAGGATTCCAAAATCTAAAGCCTCGGCTTCAGACTTAGCTGAAAGTTAAGGACAACAAAAAAAATTCTAGAAATGATCACTGCAGTTACTCGGGATTGTAATCTGAATTGATGTCAGGGAACGATAATTTTATATTGTTGCATATTCCCCCTTCAATTTACAAAAATTCTCAGTTAACACAAAATATGAAATTATTAGGATGCCTTTAAGCTGCAAGTAATACATATTAATGTCCTCAAAATATATCCCTTATATTCGAATGTAAAACAAAGGAGTTAAGTTTTCCAACACTACTGTTGCGTAACATAAAATTGACGCAAGCAACAACAAGTGTTGCCAGATTATTATACACCAAATCGTAGAATTTTAAGAAATATTGACTAAAGTAAAAGTCTAAACGAATTAATTACAAGTATTTTACAAAATTCCTCTATAAAAAATTTTGCATTTTAAAATACTGGCTAAAATAGTAATATACATAAATATGGCATACAATAATTTATTTCTGAAGGAAGTATTACTCCCATCTTACTAAATAACTAACAAAGTATCATAATTGATCCACTGGTTAAAGTGTTATATTATTTGAAACAATATTCAGTGCTTAAGTACACTTAATAGTCAAAAGTTTCGTAAAGAACTTTTGATTTTGGTGTTTAAACTCTACTTTCTTTTAACATCTTTAAATATTCATGGCAATGCAACGACAAATTTACATCAGATTTTTACACTCATATACACACCAACTCGTAGAATAACATTGAGGGTCGTATGCTAATTTTCTAATACACCAAGAATTATTTAGGTCAGTGTAGATGTTCTGACTCTTGTAATGTAAAAGCATTTAAATGTTCGTTTTACCTCTAAATAAAAAAAAAATAAAAATACTGCAAGAAACTTTGGGTATTTTAAATGATTTCTCAGTTTTATGCGGTTGCTTAGAAATGACAAAAAATAAAACGTTCACGATTACATTATTATTTTATAATACATTTTGCTACAACTGTGGTACGAACATCTTTTTATTTAAATAATTGGGTTGATCTTTTACAATTTGTATGCATTTGTTTGAGTTTAATAAGGGAGTAAATTTAAACTAATACAATATTGCTGAAATTGCTAAAGCAGCAGAAGAAGTAAGTAAAGTTTTCAAAGCAAACCTAAGTAAAATGAAGAAGCTTATAATTGCAGTAAAACAGGCTTTAAATTGATTGCTTAAAAATAGCAACAGCACTAAAATCATTGCTTTGCTTACATGTGTTTCAATAAATAAAAAAACTAAATGTCGCAGCATTTACAAAAAAAAATATTTTAAATGAAGTAACAACAAAAAGCCAATGCAAAAAAGAAAAGAAATGCTTAAGCTGACTATGTGTTTTTTTTCTGCAGCAAAGCAATCAGCAAAGCATTTGCTTTGAAAATTTTTGCTGTTGCTTAAGCAATAAGTTGATGTTTGTTTCATTTTTTGCTATTGCTTTTTAAGAAAAAAAACACCTTTTAATGGTGTAATAATAACAACGTTTTTAAAATCTATTTTTTCTTCTCTCGTGTTGTAAGTAATAAATACGTTTCCAATGTTTAAAGGGATGAAAAGCAGAGAGTTACAGCAAGAAACAAAAACACATAAGCAATAGCAAAAATAAAAATAAACCACAACTGATTGCTTAAGCAATAGCAAACGTTTTTAAAGTACTTGGCTTGCTGATTGCTTTGCTGCTTACGCAAATGTGTTTCCTTGCTTTGCTGCATATTTTTCCACAGCAACAGGCTAGCAACTTCATATGCGTTGAAAATAGTAACGTATTTTTAATCACTGGTGTATATGATATTTCATTTAAAGACTGAATTATTATTTTTATTATGTTTTTAAGACTTTTTATGTTTAATAAATAATATATTGTTTTAGGAAGTTTGGTTTTTTTTTCAATAGAAATAAATATTTGCCTTAGCATAAATGATAAAATTATGAACTCTCCAAGAAAATATTTGCTTAAAACTAAGACAAGAACACCTGGCCGTAAAAAAGATTTGTTCTCGTTGGATCCCGCACAATTTGAAAGTCGCTCAAAAAAATGCTCGTGTCGATTGGTGCAAAGAAATGTTGCAAAAATACGATTGCGGTGCTTCAAAAGACGTTTATAAGATCGTCACAGGTGACGAATCATGGATCTATGCTTATGAACCCGAAACGAAACAACTATCGACCGTGTGGGTCTTCAAAGACGAGCAAAATCCAACGAAAGTTGTTCGTGGAAGAAGCACTTCGAAGCAAATGGTCGCCTTCTTCTGCAAAACTGGTCACGTGGCGACTGTTCCGCTTGAGTAACGTAGGACGGTCACTTCTGAGTGGTACACTACAATTTGTTTGCCTGAAGTCATCGGATAAATTCGAAAAACCAACAAGAGAAGACGAATCATTGTTCACCATGACAATGCGAGCTCTCATACATCGGCTCAAACCAGAGCGTTTTTGACCGACCAAAGCGTCGAATTAATGGGTCATCCGCCGTACAGCCCTGACTTGGCACCTAATGACTTCTTCTTGTTTCCGCACATCAAGAAAAATATGCGTGGTCAACGATTTTCGTCGTCAGAAGAAGCTGTTGAAGTGTTTAAAAACCATGTTTTAGAGGTGTCTCAATCGTAGTGGAAAAAGTGCTTCGACAACTGTTTTGAGCGCATGCAAAAGTGTATAAATCATGCTGGAGAATACTTTGAAAAACAATAAAACGATTTTTGATTATAAATATTCGCATTTTCACTATTAGGCCAAAAATATATAGAGCAGCCCTCGTATTTTGGATAAATATTTTTTTAATTTTTTTTATTTTAAGATTTATTTGTATTAATCTTGTTTTTGCGTTTTGTTAAATGTTTAATATTTGCATATATTGAAATTTTTGCAATTATTTTAATGAATTCATTTTGCTTTAAACTGAGAATTTGTGATGGGTAAAATTCTATTTTTAGAAAACTTCAATATGTATATTGCTAAAACGTATATATTTTAGTAAGCTGTCATATTTTCAATTTGGCTTCTAATAGAATTCTCACTCGGTTTACAGAAATGGGTAATTTAATGATATAATTTTGAATATATTAGGTTTTCAGATAAGCACTTGTGGTAAACAGAAAACTACGATAGTAACCTCCAATATTTGGAGTTCTGTTTTATTATTAAGGGGCTTTGGTAAAATATTTATTGAAAATATAATAATACCCAAGAAATTTAACAACTAATATATTATATTCTTTAACATTTACAGCCTGTGGAGCTTGGAGTTTATTAAAAGTAGAATTACCACTTTTAATATGTTTAAATACAGGTTTATAACTAATCTAATGACCTCTTTGATAGATATCTTTACGAGATCATATCGAGTCACCAAGCATTGGTCTCTTTCCAAATTTATTTCTGAAGATTGTTGAGAACAGCTTTGCGATTGAACATTGAGCCAATTCTGATATTTAGTAACTTTAAGCTAGATGAGCTATATTAGGGAATAAATATTTGAAAGATTTTATATCTACTTTTTCACCAATTGAAAAGGTGGTGTAGACAATGGACAAGAAATAGCAACACTTTTGTCAACTGTCAAGTGATTTATGTTTAGTTTAGTTTGCAATAGACTGACGCCTAATTAACGCTTCCAAACTGTGTAAATTTATTTTTAAAATCAGTACGTTCATTTTACGGTCAACGTAAGATCTCGTACAGCGTGTACAGAAGAAGTCATTGGTGCAGTAGAGCGTAGCCATCGTGCACAGGAATTGGATATGAGTCCATCCACTTTATTGAAGATTTTGCGGAAAGATCTTGATTTGCGAGCTTAAAATTCCTACTTGGACAACAATTGACTCCACACGATCCCATAGCAAGGTGTATATTCAATCAATGGGCCCAAAACAAGATTACGGTTGACCCTGATTCTCCTAAGCGAATTTTTTTTAATGATCACGTTTGATTGAATGAATACGTCAGTAAACTAAACTGCCATTTTTGGAGTAATGATAATCTTCAAGTGGACGTTAAGAGACCTTTATATTTAAAAGAAACTGACTGTTAGGTATGTTTTATGAGCTAGTGAAATCATTGGTTCATACTGCTTTAAAAACGATGCTAGTCAGAACGCTGCAGACTATGAGTGAGTGCTATAGAGCCATGACATTTTCCATCATCAATTTAACAAGCATGATGTGCAGGAGATCGTACGATTTAACGCCGCTAGACTATTCTCTGTGGGGATTTAAGAAGCCGCTAGTCTACGCCTAAAAACCCGAAACGATTCACCATTTGAAGGATACCCTTATCCAAGGAACACAACTGGGACGAACGACAAATTTTTGGTCGCGATTATTCGACGTCAAAAATAAAACACATTTATTCAAATAGATATGCACACAATCATGACTTCGGACGAAACTCGTCACACGCGACGAAATAGATTTATTTATATTTCTTACGTCGGCGAACAACGAGTAAATCAGTAAATGTGACCATGTTTGATTTTAGTTTCAAAATTCTTTTAGTAAATAAAGTAATTTTACTTAAAAAATTAATGTACTTTCATTTTGCAGAATTTATAATAAGTGTCCAGATTATTAGTTGAATACAAAAATAGTTTTTATTTGTATTTTTGTTAATGTTTAACTTTTTAAATACTATTTTTTTATGGTCACCTTACCAGCTCACAAAATGTAAACAACTTCAAAAATTATAACAGCTGTATTTTTTCGCCATTATTGGGCTTCATACGACGAACTTAGACAACGAATTTTTGACGACGTATTCGTCTTGTTGAACGAAATTCATTGTTCGTCCCATTTGTGTTCCTAGCATTGATTTAAAAAATTCCATTTCAAATTTTTATGCGTCTATAAAAACGCTATAAAAAATAAGAAAGAAAATGTACGCATATAACAGCTGAGAATCCTGTCTTTCTAATCCGAATAATAATCAAATAATACCCTAACAGATAAGCCAAAGTTGGCGCATATAGACCAATCTATCGGTCAAAAATTGTAATGTACACATAAAATGTATGAAACAAACCATAATAGCGCGGCATCAAAGTTTAGCTATTAGAAAATCTGATTATGACAGTGCGTTAGGAAGTGAAGTTGGCTGCTTGTTTATTTTGTTATTGTTGAAAAGTAATGCTAATTTAGTTATTTTCAGGGCAATCTGGCTGTTTTATCTATTCTTTGTTTTTATACAGTGGATTTTCGAAACTAAAATGAATGACATTACTGTTCAAGACACAAAGTTGACACTTTTACTTCAGTATGACATTCCAGCGCAAAAGATAAGCATGATATTGCTTTGCGCTTTCCGCGGTAATTTAGGTTTGTCTGACGATTCATATGTAAAGTATTTTAGTAACATCGTGAGAGGTGCTTAACTTAGAAGAACAAGTCAGAAGCGAAGCTAACGACGATAAAATTAAAAGCAGTACACATAAATTGGCTCATGGCCTTAGTCTATTTAATAATAGGATTCCAAAATCTAAAGCCTCGGCTTCAGACTTAGCTGAAAGTTAAGGACAACAAAAAAAATTCTAGAAATGATCACTGCAGTTACTCGGGATTGTAATCTGAATTGATGTCAGGGAACGATAATTTTATATTGTTGCATATTCCCCCTTCAATTTACAAAAATTCTCAGTTAACACAAAATATGAAATTATTAGGATGCCTTTAAGCTGCAAGTAATACATATTAATGTCCTCAAAATATATCCCTTATATTCGAATGTAAAACAAAGGAGTTAAGTTTTCCAACACTACTGTTGCGTAACATAAAATTGACGCAAGCAACAACAAGTGTTGCCAGATTATTATACACCAAATCGTAGAATTTTAAGAAATATTGACTAAAGTAAAAGTCTAAACGAATTAATTACAAGTATTTTACAAAATTCCTCTATAAAAAATTTTGCATTTTAAAATACTGGCTAAAATAGTAATATACATAAATATGGCATACAATAATTTATTTCTGAAGGAAGTATTACTCCCATCTTACTAAATAACTAACAAAGTATCATAATTGATCCACTGGTTAAAGTGTTATATTATTTGAAACAATATTCAGTGCTTAAGTACACTTAATAGTCAAAAGTTTCGTAAAGAACTTTTGATTTTGGTGTTTAAACTCTACTTTCTTTTAACATCTTTAAATATTCATGGCAATGCAACGACAAATTTACATCAGATTTTTACACTCATATACACACCAACTCGTAGAATAACATTGAGGGTCGTATGCTAATTTTCTAATACACCAAGAATTATTTAGGTCAGTGTAGATGTTCTGACTCTTGTAATGTAAAAGCATTTAAATGTTCGTTTTACCTCTAAATAAAAAAAAAATAAAAATACTGCAAGAAACTTTGGGTATTTTAAATGATTTCTCAGTTTTATGCGGTTGCTTAGAAATGACAAAAAATAAAACGTTCACGATTACATTATTATTTTATAATACATTTTGCTACAACTGTGGTACGAACATCTTTTTATTTAAATAATTGGGTTGATCTTTTACAATTTGTATGCATTTGTTTGAGTTTAATAAGGGAGTAAATTTAAACTAATACAATATTGCTGAAATTGCTAAAGCAGCAGAAGAAGTAAGTAAAGTTTTCAAAGCAAACCTAAGTAAAATGAAGAAGCTTATAATTGCAGTAAAACAGGCTTTAAATTGATTGCTTAAAAATAGCAACAGCACTAAAATCTTTGCTTTGATAACATGTGTTTCAATAAATAAAAAAACTAAATGTCGCAGCATTTACAAAAAAAATATTATAAATGAAGTAACAACAAAAAGCCAATGCAAAAAAGAAAAGAAATGCTTAAGCTGACTATGTGTTTTTTTTTTCTGCAGCGAAGCATTTGCTTTGAAAATTTTTGCTGTTGCTTGAGCAGTAAGTTGATGTTTGTTTCATTTTTTGCTATTGCTTTTTAAGAAAAAAAACACCTTTTAATGGTGTAATAATAACAACGTTTTTAAAATCTATTTTTTCTTCTCTCGTGTTGTAAGTAATAAATACGTTTCCAATGTTTAAAGGGATGAAAAGCAGAGAGTTACAGCAAGAAACAAAAATACATAAGCCATAGCAAAAATAAAAATAAAGGACAACTGATTGCTTAAGCAATAGCAAACGTTTTTAAAGCACTTGGCTTGCTGATTGCTTTGCTGCAGAAAACAAAATATAGCCAGCTTACGCAAATGTGTTTCATTGCTTTGCTGCATATTTTTTTTCACAGCAACAGGTTAGCAACTTCATATGCGTTGAAAATAGCCACGTATTTTTAATCACTGGTGTATATGATATTTCATTTAAAGACTGAATTATTATTTTTATTATGTTTTTAAGACTTTTTATGTTTAATAAATGATATACTGTTTTAAGAAGGTTGGTTTTTTTTTTTAAATAGAAATAAATATTTGCCTTAGCATAAATGATAAATTTTTTTTTTTTTTTTTTTTTTTTAAGAGAAGTAGCACTTCAGGCATTAATACCTACTTAGTTTTTGTAACCGTGCTACATTCTTTAGGAAAGGGATAGATGAGAGAGAGGACAGGTAGTGAAAGGAGATAGATATAGCCATTTTATTAATTATTTTACTTCGCCGGCGAATATGCTATGAAGAAGTACCGACGAAGGAGGCTGCATGTTTTTATGTTAATTCTGATTATGTATTTATACCATTAAACAGAAAAAAACATTTTTTTATTTTTTGACTGCCGCAAGGTTTGAACCCAGGGCAGCCAGATTTGTAGTCAATGTGCTTACCACCTAGACTACAGCAGCCTTAATTTTATGAACTCTCCAAGAAAATATTTGCTTAAAACTTAGACATTTAAATTTTGGCACTATATTTTAGCACTTAAAACTTTTTTTAGCACTTTTAGCAATTTTTGTTGTCAATTTAGCTCCAAAATTTTTCGGGTTTGTTCACACTGGTCAACTGTATATGGTTATGGTAAAAATCCAAATTTAAGTAATATCTATGGTTAAGGTTATGGCTATGGCATTATAGCATGTCACCAAAAATCAAATACAGTGTTTCTCATAAGGTTGGGTTAAACAGCTGTTTTATATGGTTATGGCACTACTAATTGAAACTTAAGTTTCACACCTGGGCTTATAATGACAAGTACTATATAGAACTTTATAATAGTTTTTGTTCTTTAAACTATTTTTTTCTTTTTTTTTTTTTTGTAGTGATAAATAATAACAAATATAGTCTACCTATTTCAAAACATTTAGAATATTCCTTTAACATTTGTATCTTAAGCCCCTGTTTTATTTTAAATTCAAATTATCAGAGCAAACGAAGAAAATGAACATTTTTAATTACATTTCACAACTTTTTGTGGTTTTGTGGTAGGAATATAAAACATATGCTTCATACGATGGTTAATGCAGGAACATTACAAAAAAAAAAAGCATTAGACAACAAGTACAAGCAATTTGGAAATTAGACATTCAGTATTTTATTAATCTGTTGTTGAACATTATTATTTCTCTTCTCAAATATTTTTTTGAGGTTTCTGCGGACTATTTAGCCTGACATATTAATTGTCATTTCATAAAGTACGTGTAAAATTGTTGGAGAATAAATAATTTAATAAAAAATAAAAAATCATCAAAAAGAAGTTTTCAGGAATTTGGCGACTGTATGAAATTTATTTTGAAATTGCTAAACGTTTAGTAAAATTATTTAAAGAAATGACTGGCGTAGAAAAGTTAATAATTTTCAAATAAACTACCAACCATCTCTTTATTTTCAATTTCCAACCTTTTCAGCTCTAAATTGCTGCACGTGTTGCGGTTTGGAAAAGTTCTAATGAGATTCTTGAACACACAGCACAAAAAAGTTCAAGAGCCGTGACACATGCAAGAGGAAGCAGAACACACAAAACCGCTTTTAAATATTTCACCCTTTTTTCCTGTCGATTACACAAACAACGATAACGATCTTAATAATAAAAAAAAACAATTCATATTAACAAAATTATTTTATTTATTTATTTGCTTAATTGATGTTTTTTAACACACAGATCACTTAAGAAAAATACGAAACAATAAAAATATGATGAGTTCTTAAACATCTAATACTTTAATTCCACATGAAAACTATTTTAAATTACAAAAATAAAAAAAATATTTATTTAAAAATAAAACAAACTATTTAATACTTGAAGCGAACTGAAAAGTAACTAAACTAATGAATGAGTGCACGAATGAACAAAAATAAGTACTTGAACTCATAAAAGTCATAAAATTTGATGTAACAAATGGAAGTGAAAACAAAAACAACTGCTTCCTAATAGAAGGAAGTGAAAACAAATTTTTAAGTACCCGCTTTTAAGACTGCAATATGGAGGTAAATAATTTATGAATTTAAAAACATAATTTAAATACAAAGTGTAAATATGAATTTAGATTTTAATGGCGTGACGCTGAAAAAAATAAAATAATTTGAGCGAAAATAAAACAAGAGAACCACAAACAACAATTTGCATGTTTTACTCTCCGTTAAAGCACGTTCGCCTAATAAAAAAATTAAATCAAAATTTATAAACTTAATAGAAAAGGGTTTAACAATAAATCATATACATTTGATTTAAAATTAATAAACAAAAATATAGCAAGAATATAAAAAAACATAGCAGTTTTTAAGGTAAATAAGAGTGTTGCCAGGGAAGGACAGGAAAAAGTAACGCTATTCCTTCAAAAAGTTACATTTTTTCATTAAAAGTTACATTTTGAAACTGTTCTTAAATAAATAATAATTTAATGTAATTTATATAAAATAAAGTAAAAAGTTTTATTCCATATTTCAGGAAAAATAACAAGGCAACAAATTCATTTACTGAACAAAAACAAAACAAAACGAAAATAAAATAAGAAAAAGAAAAACGTATGAAAAAATGCATACCGATAATACTTATGAGCACTAATATAATAATATATGGCATTTTCTCGCCATTCAATAATTTTAGTTAAAGTGGGATTTTTTATAATTCCGTTTACCTTTTTCTTTAAAAGATTGAGTTTCGTTAGAATCTGCTACACTAATTTTTTTTAAATACCAATACACCAATACCCCGGTTTGCGTCGCTAATTGGGACTAAAAAAATGAGACGCAAACCGAAACGACGCAAACTGAAGCAGAATTTTTAATTGTTTACGTATGTATTTGATTTTCGTTTAGTCAATATAGGTTTTAAACATTTTAGCTTAGAAAAAGGGTTTTTTCATCAAAATATATTTTTATTGTTTTTTTTTTTAGTTTTTTAACTTCTTGCTGTTTAGACCTGAATTTTTTTGTTATAAAAAAATGCCTTTTTTACAATTTTTTCCGACGTTTCGTAAATCTTTTGTCTACTTTTGTAGAAAGGTGTAGTCCAAGGTCTGTCCAGATATCAACAGCCTTTTTCCCTAATTTAAAACGTTGTAAGATATCCAGCTTTTGTTCTAAAGTTATTTGCTTTCTTTTTTTGCTCATTTTTTTAACTTTTAGACTGAACTTCACACTACGACATATATGTAATTCGAAACTAATAACTACGCTTAACATGTAAGCAACGCACACCTGCAAATTTGCTTTCTACTAAACGGGAAATGCGCTTTTTCTGCTTTAGCTTTGTAAAAATATTTTCATATCAACGACGCAAATCGAAGCATTTACGATGCAACTTCGAAGCCATGAGACGCAAACTGAAACAAAAGCGAAGCAACATTGATATTCCAGAAACTTAAAAGAAGACGCAACTTCGAAGCGACGCAAACTGAAGCGACGCAAATCGGGGTATTGGTGTATTAAAGACAAATTTGAGCCTTATTTGCTTAAAACTTCAACATAAAATTACTGAAAATTTTTCTGTTATATAATCCGTCACTTTCTGAACGAAATTAAAAGACAAATTGTTTATAAATTGAGGCATTGGTACGGTTGTAAATTTTTTCAAGCGGAATTACTTAAGTTGCTAACAATTTTCGGATGTTTAAACAGAATGTTTAGTTTTCCTCACGAAATGTAGCTTATATTATTTCCCAGTTGGAAGGAATTGTTGGCAGAAACATTTTTCTGTTTCTAAACATGAAGATTCTTACTTTATATAATGAAACAAGTACTCCTTTAATGATATTACTTTATTTCGTGTCTACCAAAAGTTTCGAAAGTTTGGTCAAATATAAATGTTAGAAATTTAACCAAATGGCAACACTGGTAAACAAGCAATGTTAATTAATGAATACAGAGTAAAAAAAAATTTAAATATTTTTTTATGTTTTTTTGGTTTCAACAATAACAGACTCTGGCGTGCCCATCATGACCAAAAGTATAGAAGTCGTCTACTAATCTATCAAATTAAAAAACATATTTCTTACAAAGGTCTATTAGCATTACTAGAGAATATTTATGGAGGGGCTAATGTATTTGAAAATACATGCTACATTATATTTTGCTAGTGTCTAATATTTCCTGATAAATTTAGTTTAATCGTCATTGATTCCTTTAAATATAAATGAGAATATCATGAAATATTTATTATTAAAAATACAAAATGAAATGTATTACTGCGGGGAAAGCATATCCATATGGCCATTTCGGTACTGCTCATATAGCTCATCAGTGGATTTTACCAAAATTTTGTATAAGAAACCTAAGAGTGTCACATTAAAAGCCAAATTGATTAAATGAGAACTTCAAGAATTTCATTAAATCAACAAAGCAAAAAGACAGTAAAAACTCGAAAGCGTTTTACACAAAAACACAGTAAACACTCAATATAATTATTTTTATTTATTTAATTTTTTTTTTGTTAATTTAATGAAAAAAAAAACAAAAATCGTAAACATTAACTATTTGGACACCCTTATACTCCACCTCCAAACTTTGTACTTGTTCAACTGTTCAATAGTTTGGCAATATACATAAATTTACTGCAACTAAAGGGTCACCCTTTAATTTCCAAATTATATACTTGCTGTTGTAGTAGCTTTAGCAATCAGGTTCAGTGTATATTTCAACTGTCTGTCTATAACTGTTCAACAGTTTGCCCATATACATCAGATTATATCAACTATTGTAAAACCCTTTTATCTATAATTAAAAATTTTTATACTTCTTTTAATACCAAACAAAGTAGTGGACATTCTGCCTAAAATTTACACTTTAGTTTCTAAATTCAAATTATAAGCTTCTTGCTATGGCGGACTTAGCAAAACAGGTCCCTTGCAAATTTAGCGTTCCGTCTATAACAGTTCAAAAGTTCGGCCATATACATCAAATTACATCAACTATTGGGACACCCGTGTATTTAAAAATAAAATTTAATACTTGTTGTTATATCGGAGTTAGTAATACAGGTTCTTTGTAAATTTCAATCGTCTGTCTACAACTGTTTAAAGGTATGGCCATATACCAAATTAAATGAACTATTGGGGCACTCTTTTATTTTATTATACTTTTTACTATAATGGCCATGGGAATCGACATTCAGTCCAATTTTTAAGCGTTTGTCTATAACGGTTCAAAAGATAGGCCAATATAGGTAAATTAACATCAGTTATGGGAACACCCTTTAATTTTTAGATTTATTTTTGAATAGCTTTTCGTTATTGGGAGCTATAGTAATACGCAGTTATTTAAAATTTTACAGAAGTGCCCTTTACAGTTCATAATACACGTAAAAAATATGTATGTTGTATGGGGACACCCTTTAAATTTAAAGATTATGAAATGTTTTTAAAACGGGACCAATCTAATCTATAAGCATAATCTATCATATTTCAGAATCGCAAAATAAGTGTGATAGTATTATTAAATATCAGAGTTGGTTTTATTGCATTGAATTTTATTTGCCATTAGTGCATTATCATCCCTAATATTTAATGGTAGTGGAAATTTAGTGCACTAAATAAAACGATTTTAGTAGTAGTGGGCTAGAAATCCATTGGCGCGATAGTGGAATATAAATTCAGATTTTTCCCCCGTGGACTGTTAATAATGCCACCAAATGAAAAGAGCCGTCCTACAGGAGGTGAAGAGGGGATCGCCGTATTTTATTTTAAGAAAATTTTACTAATTCTAAGCTGGAACGTATAGAATAACTTAAATCAATATATGTATGAGTATTTAGTAATTTTGTTCAAGTGATAGCTTAAATTGACTTTCGCCAAAATCTTCAAAGTTACTGTCTTTTTGCATTGGTACAACTTCGTTAATTGCGTCTTGCTCTGCAAGTTGTATGCCTGAGTTTTCATAGTTTAAAAATATTTTCTTAACAGATTCAGTAGTGTATTTTTGTGCAGTTTCGAATAAAACATTACAGAAGTTTAGTTTTATATTCGACATGTGATGGCTGCCACCATTGCATCAGGGTAGAAATATAAAATAATTATTCAATATTCATAAAAGATACAATATTTAAAGTAGAAATGCAACTTAACTATTAAATATACACCATTAGAAAGCCTTTTTTCATTTGCTTGCATTGTTAACAGTCCACGCCGAAAAAATCTGATCCATTCCAATTTTGAAAATTTAATACTTTTAAGAGCCAATAACAATTATGTTTAAATTTATAAACATAAAAATGTGTGTACTTCTCTAATTGTTACTAATTCATAAAAATTTATGTTATTGGAACAACAAACTTTTTAAGGTTACCTACGTATTTTTTCGATAGTGAATTGTATAATTTATTACGTTTGCAAGTACAAAAATTGTGATTAAAACAACAACAAAAATTGTTTTCTTTATTCAGAAGGACTCTGCAAATTAAAGAAATAAAATTGATTACTAATATGTATAAAAGTTTATGATAGTTCATCCCTTTATGAAATCGATAGTGAAGCTGAAGCAGTAGAACTGAATTTGTATTCCACTAAAGTGCTAATGGATTTCTAGTCCACTACCAATTAATCGTTTTATTTAGTGCTTTAAATTTCCACTTCCACTAAAATCGTTATATTTAATGCACTTAATTTTCTCTACCACTAAAATTGTTTGAATTCGTGGTTAACTATTCCCATCTGCCCAGTAGTGGTGGCTGGAATTTTGCTGCATTAATGCTACGTCGTTTAATGGTAATGGAAACGATAATGCATTATAAATTTAATGCAATAAACCCAACTATACTAAATATAGTGTGTTGCTGCTAACACAATTAGAACGAACGACGAAATTCATTAAACACATCAAATTCTTCGGCAAAAACTCGTTGTGTAAATCCAAGTTGTTTTCTGTTTGTAAGCTGATGGGGTGATCACAAATAAGAAATGATATTAAAAAATGAAATATTAACAAATACAGCATTTATACTATGCAATTTTTCATGAAACTAGCACGGGGTAAGCAATATAGCTTAGCTTCAGTTTTGAGGCAATGATGTTGTTGGTGATGTTTTGTTTAAAATAGCGAATATCGCTGCAACTTTTAAAGAGAATTGAAAAAAAGTTGCATCACAAATTGGCATAGTGTAAACGTGGACAAAAACAAAACAAGAAATTATATTTATATATAACTACAATTTTTTCAGCTTATTTTAAATGCAATAAAATAACAATAAATCAATCATTTAAGTAAATAACTTTGCATTCAAATACTTAAGCTAAACATGGTCGCGTTGTACCGATTTGTTGGCCGAGTATGGCGAATTCGACCAACGTGATTATTGTGTGCATTTTTATGCACACAAATATGTTTTATTCTTGGCGAAAAAAATTCACGACCAAAAATTCGTCGTTCGTAGCAGTTGAATCCCTTGCATGTATATGAAAAATAATTGTCATTTGATCAACAAACTTATATAAATTAAATTAATTAAATTAAATTAATTAAACTAAATTAATTAAATTAAATTAGCATTAGGAAAACCTAAAAGTTAATTCTGAAAATTATAAATTATGGAATGTATCTTCCAATATCATAATGAAATTAAGATTTCAACCACAATCACTTATATCCCTCGTACGCCGTTACGAGAGATTAAACTTTAAACTTCATCAATATTAAGTACTTAATTCTTTTCTAAAAAACTCAGCTAAGTGTTACGACATTTATAAAAATGGAATCCCTTAAAAAAAGAAAAAATATACAAAAACCAAATAGTGGCGCATCGACTCCAGATGAAATAAATCACTTTTATGCCACATTAAATATAAAACATTTAGGGGTGATTTCCTTTGTAAAATAGAAATCGAATTGTTTTAAACTTTTTATCCAACAGATGAGTTCATAAGTCATTTAAATGCGTTATAATTATCATGAATTAACGGCAAAAATAACATAAAGTGATTTATGTGGATCGCCTTGTGCTTAGAGTTCAAATAATTTTTTTAATTGTTTTGCCTTTTAACAAACCATTATTCAAAGGAATCTCTTGTGGGTAAATCCCTAAAATATTTATATACTTAATAAATACCTTTGAGGGTTGCACCTTTGAAAATACTTTAACATTATTATTATTAAAAATAAACTCGGAATGTGTTTTGTTATTTCTTTCTACTTTTTATTTCTCTAGTTTGTATTTTAGAAAATAACATACTTTAACCTGCAATATTTCAAGAAAAACATTAAATAATTTTAAAACACTTTTCTATACAAAAAAGCAAAAAAAAATAATAATTTGGCAAAATTATATAAAACAACGGGAAATTTTTTATTATATTAATTTATTTTCAAAAACTCTTTTTTTCGTGCTATTTTCCCCGATTTATTATTTAAATCACCGATATTGATTATTGAGGGTCAAAGACCGTCTCGTTGGCCATTTCGCGATAACGAACTTAACTCTTCAGGAAACTTCTGACAAATATTTAAATGAGTTTTGTCCAAACAATAAAGCAAAGACAAAAATCAACGTTTAAGCAAAAACAACAATAACCAATAGTAATTCTATTTTTCTTTCTCCGCTGTATACGGCTGAGTAAGAAGTGCCGGTAAGAAGTGTTTTGTGCGGAATTGTATAATTCCCCAATTAATTTCTTGCATACAGCTCAAGTTAAAAATTGTTGGAAGGAACAACACCACAGAAGCATTACTTCTACCGGTGTTGGCTCGACCCTGCGATTGATTCTGGTGAGAAATTGTAAATTCCCTAGAATCACGTCACGTGATCAAGAGCTCCCAGCAACCACTGTGCATAATAAGTATATTTCTCTCGCTACCTAATCGCTGTCTGAGCGCTACCTGCGTCATCGCTGTCTGCGCTGCCTGTTTGCGCGCTACCTGCGCCAGCGCTCTGTCATGTCTATTTGACTGCTGCCCTTGCCAATGCCGCCAGGTTGCGTCGCTGCCTGTTAAAGCGCTATCTGCGCCATCGCTGTTTGCGCTGCCTATTTATCCGCTACCCTTGCCATTGCTGCCCGGCAGCCTCACTTTTTATCGAGTCACCAACTACGCCATGCTGCCCGTTAGCGGAACTGTCAGTTTCGCTTTCTGCACCATTTACCGCCGGCCCTATAGCCTGTTAGTTTTGGTTAATCGGCTGAGTCTTGTCGCTTTCGCTGACTGTTTTACCGCAGCCCGCCCTCTCCAACCGCTACTGTCATTGGTGGCTTCGCTCCCGATCGTTAATTAGCCTTCTCTGTAGCCTTAAGAATAAGAAGAATAAAATGTGATCTGAAGTGTTATAACGTTTTCAAAACAAGAACTTTTTCATTTCCTTTTGGTCTTAGGACGACAAATAAAACTGCAGCGACCCTGAACTCCGCTGCCGCTATCCCAGCAACCAGCGTAGAACTTGTCGTTACATTGGTTTCTTATTTTTAAGTATTTGTGTATAACGGTTTAAAAGATAGGGCCTGTAGGGCAAGTAACAACAATAATGGGAATACCCTTTAGTTTCTAATTTAATATTGTTTACTTGTTCTAATAGCGGACAAGTATTGCTACTTGTAACTCGTCAACTGTTTAAAAGTATAGCTACATACTCTAAATTAAATGAGTTATTGGGGTTCCCTTTAATTTATAATTTTGAATATTTTTACCTGTTACTATAACAGTCATTGATATAGACATTCTGGTCAATTTTCAAGCGTTTGTCTATAACAGTTCAAAAGATAGGACCATATGGATCAACTTACGTCACTTATGAGACACCCTTTAATTTTTAGATTTATTTTTGTATTACTTTCTTCTCTTGCGAACTATAATTATACGTAGTTTTTTTTAATTTTCAAGTGGTGCCCTTTACATTTAAAAATAAACATAAAAAACCTGTAAGTTGTGTGGGGACACCTTTTAAGTTTTAAAATTATGAACTGTTTTAAAAATAGCATCTTAGCATAACTTTTCAATCAAGAAATATTTTTAAAATCCATTCAGAAATGAATGAGTTCTGCAGGCACAAGCATAAAAAGCAACTTTCAGACGAGGTGGCATTTTGCTTTAAGTTATACAAAAGCATCGTTAGAATCTTAATAAACAGAATGAGAATTCTATTAGAATATATTGTTTTATTTTGTTCAATTAAAGCAAGCGTCACCAAACAAGCCCGTGCGGGCTCACGTACACAATGCATCCACAAAATATACCTCAACAAATAGGATTTGTTTAAAGAAAATTACACTTCAAACCCCATAAAATTTATTACTGTTTTTTAACACTAAGAATCGTGTTAATGTTTAAAAGTTCATTGTTTTTGTTTTCGCTGAAAAAAATAGATATTGGAGACCCTTTAGCTTAATTAAGTTATGATAATGCGGTTTGATGAAAAAACTCTGTTGTTTTTTTATTTATTTATATTTTTTCCAGAATTTCGAAAGACCTCTTCTCAGTGCAAGTCTCAATATGTTTTCACTTAAAACATATTTTCTAGTTGGCGAAATCAGATTAAAGACGCAGAGTTAGCTAGAGGTCATGATATAGTCATAATGCTAGATAAACAAGAAATTCTTGCATCCTTTCATGTTGCCTGAAATATAAAACACATTTTGATACTTCATGTTTCCTAACATAATGTTCCCTCTTCTATCTGGATTTTTAAAGGTTTTTTGCTTCGCTTGATTGAACGCAATCGCGGTGTAATTTTTTTACAGTAGTATTTCGTCAATAATAATAATTGCAGGTATAATTCGTTGTGAGTCGCTAACTTTAACTTTCTTTCTTCTGGGCATGTGCATTACGCATAAAATACACAGAACTGATGTTTCTTGTGTTTTCCATTTGATGTTGCCTCATGTGCATTTAGCGTGGAGACAAATTTAATGTGTTTTTAAAAATTTATAGTGTTACGAGTAGTAGATATTTTATCTCTTACAATGCATCACACTGAAAGATCTCTCAACTTCTGCTTTTAAAAATGCAAAGCTTAATAAACATTTTTTTTATTGACAGAATTTTTATAACCGGGAACCTAAACCAAAAAGGATTATATTTTCTCACAATTAAAACTTTAAATTATTAACACAACTTCCTTTTTCTCAATTTTCTGTTTTACAACTAAGAAATTTTTTAACAATGATATTTATTTTACTAAAAATACGCTAATAGAAAGCGTTTTGTATAAAGCTCGCTAATAAAAAGAAGCACGTTTGGCATAATTACAACGATGGGAAACTAGACCCACACGCGCTAAATTGGAAACTCTGAATTCGTGTGGGAGCGGTGAAGCGTAAAAATATTTTGAAAAATTGCAGATTAATTAATTTAAGATTCCTGAACAGCTGAGAAATTCTACAAAAAGTTGATTCATGTGAAATCGAGATTTCATGTGCTCTCAAAACATTGCGCAAGCCATTTCACATTTGATTGTGTTTAACACGTGCTTTTAAAAATTTGATGATGTGTTTTCATATCGCCCACTATACTCAATAAACAGTTAGTAACGATGGCGTTTGCCGGAAAATGTGACAACAGTACTTCAATTTCTGGCAGAAAAAATACCGTTAACTTAATACCATAGTACATATGTATAAAGAACATGCAAGTTTACAACAAGTACAATATTAAATAAGAAGAACTATATTGTTTTTGTTGACAGTGCATTCACACGGTCAAGTTTTTGTTCAATTCTCTTTCAAGAAATTTACACATACTGCTTGTCAAAATTCACAAAAATTGAAAGTTGTGAAGTAGGCTGCAAGCAATTTTAAACCAAGTTTTTAAGCAAGATGTCGTCAAAAAAAACAAATAAAATTTATTTGAATGTGATTTGAAACACTTCATTGAACGAAAACTTGAAAACAAATTTTCAGAAAATTTTTAAAGTGTGAGTATATTAGTAAAAAAAAAATAAGAGAAATTTTAAAACTTGAATGAAAACTTGATCGTCTGACACCCTAGTAAACCATTCTTATTGTCAAATTGAGGTATGGAAAAGTAGATATAATTGTAATTACAAGAAAACACTTTAAATGAATTTTCTTAATTAAAATAGAGTGTGATTAATTGATGTGCCTTTATTTAAAGTTTTTTTCATATAATTCAGATAGAGCACAAAAATTAAATTAAGTACTTTTTTTTGCCATCCCTGACGTAACAAAAAAAAATATTTGCTGTCGGTTTCTCTAAATACAGACCACGGCGAAATAATACAGGTGAATGCGCGGGCGAAAAAGCTCATCAGCTGTATACGTTGTAGTTGTCAAGGTGAATTGAGCTTGCTTGGGAGAATTATCAAAAATAAATTAATATTTAAAGATTTTCAAAAAAAATTATTTGTGTTGATTTAAAAAAAAACGAAATAAAAAATCTCCAATAATAAAAAAATATTAATAGAACAACATACAGTCGTTCCTGGTGTGTATAGTCGAAGTATTCTTAAATTGGTAGTGACTTTATTTTCAGTACATTTATAATGTTGTATTTTTTTCCTGTCGGATCATAATGCCTCTCACGGCCACTCTTTCACAGTGAACTGCTGAGTATAACAGGAAAACGGTACCGTAAACAGAGTTAAAACCGCTAAAAACGATTGGTTATTGGGTCTTGCGTCATTAAGCCAAACGTCCCACTTTTAAGACGTATGAATGCAATCGAAATACTATATTAGTTTCGCATAGAAAAGAGGTCTGAATATGGAGCAAACTGGTGGTACAATCTTGTTTTTGTTCACAATTTGCTAAGATTTTCAATATATATCTATTTTATTTTTTTTTTAATAATGATATTATTTCATTACTATTATAATTTAATTCTTGTGTAATTTTTCTGTTTTTGATTTTACAACCACTTTTTCTATTTTTTATTTTTCTTTATTTTAAAAACAATATTTTTTGACAACACACCTAGATTTTGTAGCAACAAATTACTTGTTGTTTTTTGTGTTGTTGCATTGTTGTAGCCGTGCGATCACCTATATTATTTCGCCTTGATCCAGACCAAGGCAAATTAATAAAGGTGAGTGCACGGCTACAACAGTGAAACAACAGAAAAACAATAAGAAATTTGTTGTTATAAAATCTAGACATGTTGTCAAAACAATTTAAAAAAAAAACATCAGCAAAACTTTTAAGTTTTGTAAAAAACAACATTATTTTTACTTTTTATTTTTCATATCACAGTCAGAATCAAACTAAATTTCCAAAAACTTTGCAACAATTTTTTCTTTATTGCAAACAATTATTTACTACAAAAAATATGGCCAATTGCAATTGTCCTAGTTTCGGATTTGTGGTTGTTACAGTCTACCAGATCTTTTGCATGTGTGACAACATGACATTAAAAACCTGCATTATACTCTCGCTAAGTTCTTAAAGTATTCTATTTGTATTGGCAGTCAACCAAAATTTAACTTTTTTAATTTTTTAACAATTAATTTATTGTTGATAACTTTGGTAAACAAGCTAAATTCGCCTTTTTAATTACAATTTTAACAGCTGATGAGGTTTTTCGTCCGTTCATTCAGCTGTGTAATTTTGCCACGATGCGAACGCACATCTTTTTCGCATATTTATGTATATTGAAAACAAAAAAAGTTATTTAAAAAAAATAAGTTTTGCTTTCAATAAAAATATTAAAATAATAAGAAAGAAAATAAACAAAATTGTAGAAAAAACATTAACAATTTAAACAAAGTTGACACCATTAATGATAAAAACATAAAGCAAAACCAGGAGCTTAGCTAATAGCGAGCTTTCGCATAACCCTTATATTGTAGAATCTACAATGTGTCTACAGCGTATCTTAAGTTTGTTTAAAATCAAGTTTTAGTCATGGTTTTTAAGTTTTTTTAATTTAATATTATTTAATAATTATATAATTATAATTATAGTTGTTCTTAAATAATTAAATTTTCCTTGCACTTGCATTAACGTGAAGTTGTTACCTGCCAGCTCTACAACTGTTTTCAATTAAGCAATATTCAAATTCCAGTAGGTGAAATTGATCACCTTTAAATTGTAATCGTCTTAACTTTAAGCATTTATTGAAATGTATTCAACATTGCAGTATTTACCGTTATAATTTCCATAAAGTAGATAGATGATTGCATTTACATTAAGGGTGGCCGGCTTTATGGTGCCAAGATTAACCATTCGTTTTCATATCGCTGCTGTTTTGTTGTAAAGTTGTCATTTTCTTAACACACATTTATGTCATATGTGTCACGGTAAGGGAGTGAGATACAAAGGGAGACTAACTTTGTTCGCAACATGACATTAAGCCATCAATCGTCTTGGCACTCAATGAATTGTATGGATGAATGAATGAATGTGCTGTAATATAATGTCTGATTGCATGCAAGTGTATTTTGCATTCAACTTTCTATGCTTTACAGCAACCATTTTACCCTTTTTTGATTTAGTAGGGTCTTTTGCAGGCGTATGTGGTATATTGCATTCTAGTTGCTGTTTTTGTATGGAAATTACTAGGAATTCATTTTCCTATGTTCTGTTAAATGCATTTTCTTGTCTGCCTTCTAAGTGCTTAACAAATGAAGTATTATGGCACATGTTGGCATAAATATTTATTGATTTTTTTAAAAGAAAATATTAAACTTCTAAAGTTAATTAAATTTATATTCATAAGTAAATTGGCCACAAAATGATGGTTTAAAAAATGTTGTAATTTAGTTAAAAGTTTAAGAAAAAATGTAGAGACTTAGCGCTATGTTTCCCAAAAACGAATTTTAATTAACACAAAAAAAATCAGAAAATATAAGAGCAACATCAGGTTAAAAAATAAATCTTTTAAAAATATTATTGGAGACATCCAGAAGTTAGAAAAAAAAGCAAGTAATAGTGCTATATTCGGCTATGCTGAATCTTATATATCCTTTTTTCAAAAAGCAAATGCTACCGGTTCTTAATGGATTAAGCATTTTTAAAATTTAAGGATTTCCTTAAAGATCTCTTCAAAACCTTTAATATGACATCTATATTGATATTAAAAAAATATTGAAAATTTCAGAGTCCCGTAACTCGGACAATATGGGTGAGCGGCAATTTTTTCACTTTATGCTTTTTTCGTATTTTTTAATTCTCTATCACCCCATATATTTATTTTTTTTATTGGAGTTATTTAATTGTTCCAAATGACATGATAAAATTAGAGAGAGGTAGGCCTGCTGCCTCGAAGCACATGGACCGATCATGCTGATTTCCAATAGCATTTCCTTCGACACTATATCTGACATATATATATATATTTTTTTTTTTTTTGAAATGCCTTGGCAAACTTAATTTAACACTAATACGGACGGACAGACGGACATCGCTCAATCGACTTCGCTATACATAAGAAGTCAGAATATATATATACTGTATGGGGTCGGAAATGACTAACTTAGATATATGTATCCTTTTTCCACTATTTGTGGTGAAGGGTATAAAAAACTGAGTATCACTAAAGCTCCAAATAGCAAAAAGTAATACGAAAATAAATCTAAAATTTAAAGGGTTTTCCTATAGGTGACGTATATTGATCTATATAAACCTATCTTTAGAACCGTTATAGACAAACGCTTGTACATTGGATAGAATGTCCACTACTTTGTTTGGTAGAAGAAGAAGTATAAATATTTTAAAACATAAAAAGGTATTACAATAGGTGTTGTAATTTGATTTATATTTCCAAACAGTTGTAGACGGTTAAAATTAATAGGGAGCTGTAGTACTAAGTCTGTTATAACAAGTAGTAAGTTTGTAAATGAAATATAAGGGGGTTCCTTATGTATATGGCCATACTTTTGAACCGTTATAGACAGAAAGATGAAATCTGTTTTGAATTTGATTTTCTTTAATATAATTATTTTAGTTTTATTTCTGGGTTTTACCAATATGATTAATAAATTATAATAGGACACACATTACAATGATATCGTTGAATGTAAGTCATATCGGTAATTTAGCGCTCTTAAGTTTAACAAAGTTACTTAAATATCCCTGTGATTTAAAATGAATTAAAAATTTGCAAAGTTCGCCTGAATTAAACGAAAGAGATTTTCTTAATGTCTTGTGAGTTTCATAATACACGTAAAATACCTGTATGTTGTTTGGGGACACCCCTTAATTATTAAATTGAAATGACTCAGTTCTGATAACTTCCTTCTTTTTTAACCGACTTCAATTCGGCTGAATGTTGCTTTTTTTATATTTGTGCCTCCAGAACCAGAACTCAGTCATTTCTGATTCGATTTTGAAAATTTTTGGTAATATGATAGATTATACTTACAGATTGGTCCCGTTTTAAAAACAGTTCATAATCTTAAAAACGAAAGGGTGTCCCCATACAACATACATATTTTTTACGTGTATTATGAATTGTAAAGGTCAATTCTGTAAAATTTAAAATGACTGGGTATTACTGTGGCTCCCAATAACAAAAATTTATACAAAAATAAATCTAAAAATTAAAGGGTACTCCTATAATTGATGTAAATTTACTTATATTGGGCTACCTTTTGAACCGTTATAGACAAACGCTTGCAAATTGGACGGAATTTCGAACACTATGGCCGTTAAAGTAACAAGTATTAATATTACAAATTATAAATTAAAGGGTGTGCCAATAGTTCATTGAATTTGATATATATGGCCATACTTTTGAACAGTTGTAGACAGGCGCTTGAAATTTACAACGAACCTGTATAAAATTTGGATTTGGAAGTTAAAGGGTGTTCCAATAGTTCATGTAATTTTGTGTATGTGACCAAACTTTTGAACCGTTATAGACAGAACGCTGAAACTTAAAAGAACCTGATTGCTAAATCTACTACCCTATAGTTGCTGCAATTTGATGTATATTGCCAAACTATTAAACAGTTTAAAAAGTATAAAGTTTGGAGATATAAGTGTGTCCCAATAGTTAATGTAACCTAATTTATGTGGCCATACACCTGAGCTGTTATAGGCAGACAGATGAAATCTGTTTTGAAGTCGGTTTTTTTCGCAAGAATTATTTTAAGTCGGTTAAAAATTGAAATGTGTTCTTAAAAATTCACAATGCGTTACGTTTCATAAGTGAGTCTCTGGTAATGGCACCACCTATAAAACCTTAAATACAATATTTTAGAGTGATTATGCTGATATAATAATATAAAAAACAAGAATTTTTATTACTTTAATCATTTAATCGTTACGAAAATATCAGAATTAAAAAATGTAAGTTTTTTTGCATAAAATTTCACCAACTTCAAAAAAAAAACAAAAACAAATAATTGTAGTTGTAAATTTTTTCTTTTTTTTCCACTTTCCATGGGCTTAAGTAAATGCATGAATAATTTATTGCTATTGGATTAAAGCACTTTGAAAATTGCATGTTTGGGTTGGCGTGCTAAAATTTTTTAGCCGAATAATGAAAAAGAAATCATTGAGGGTTTTTGTAGGTGTTTTTGCAATTTGACATGATGGTAAAAGTTTTACGTTTTGAACTGATTAAATGACTGGCTGAGTATTTTTTGTTTTTTATTAATGTGTTGTTCGTATTTTTAGGGTGGAAAAAAATATTACTCCAATATATAACTTTAGCTGAAAGAAAAACAATTTTCGAACACAACTTTACTTTCTTTTGCCGCTGTTAAATTTAAAGGAAGTTAAATAGTTTTTGCCAGACTGAAGGAAAAAAAATCACTTACAGAAAAATCAAATAAACACGAATGATGAATTGCAACTTCTACTTTTAGGAGTGTTTTATTAACATGACTTTAATATTCAGTTTAAATGCGGAAAAGTTTGTCGTATACAAACTATGTTGAGCCTTCCTCAGCAACGTTTAATCCTGTTCATGATTGAAAGAAAAGAAAAGAAATTTTTTATTGTCAATAACAGTTGAACGAACACTTAGAGAAGGAAGTTGTTTCTGTCGGTTTATTCTGATTAATAGTTTTAAGAATTTTTTTTATAAAACAAGTAAACAAGGACATTCGAACGAGGTCTAACAATATTTTACTTTACGCTAGTTTTAATTTGAATAAAATATTACAGTTTATTATCAAAAACAAAGAAATTTGTGGAATTTATCCAAATCAGATAAAAAAAACAAAGTCGGCCAGCAATAAGAAACATATTAAGGATTCTGAGACAATAATACTGTTGAAAAGTATCACAGATGTGGGATATCGACCTACATTTTTAGTGCAGGCAGAACTTGAAGCTCATAGCAGGTGAAGTGGTCTCAACTGGATACGTAACGAATAAAGAGGTTCTATGAGGAACAACTTTGGAAAATCTATCCAACAAAGAAACACACCAAAATTTAAAAGCGAATGATGCAAAATTAAATAAATAATATAAAAACAATAAGAATTTGATTCTTTTAGAAATAATCTAATATCTACAATTTTTGATAGCGGTGCTCTATAGACTTACGTTGCTTGTAAAATGAAAAGTTGTCGGTTATTGGATGCAAATTATTTTTCTTCTTTTCTATTTTGCAGAAAATTTAACTCTTTACAGTATTGAGAGGTTTGCATTATATTTTTTATGGCTAAATTAAAAAATAATTTTTTGCTTAATTTTTTGTAAAAACGTGGCTTGTCATAACATCCAAGGACATAATGTCCATCATCGTCGAGTCATAACGTCCATGGATATTATAAGTATATTTTATAGTATTCTATGTATGCAAGATACAAAGTTTTTATAAAGTGGTTTGAAGAAAATCTTTGGTAAGCGAAGCCGGTGCTGGTTATACCATAGAGGAGAAGATCCTTGTGATCGGCCGAAGGCCGCCTATACTGCAATTCTTTAGCAAACAAAGCCGTTCTTTTTTTAAGTATTTAAAAATGATACAATGCCAAAACGACATAAAGTCCCTGGACATTAAATATTTTTGGCTTAGCTTAGGAATCAAATTACCAAAAACAAAGAGGAAAATATAATTCAAAGGGCATTTTTTTCTCCTTGGTCCGATTTTTTTTTATATTCCAGGCTTAATAGCAATGACTATAAGATATATTTTAGCCAAGTCTCATTGACTTAGGTGCGTACAATAATTTTTCAGAGCCAATATTATTAAAAAAACAAAAGTAATGTCCGGCTAGATTGCGACAATACCCCTTCTATGCGACAACAATAACTAAACACATTTTGTTAAAAATTACTAAGATGAAAAATATATATAAAAAAATAAGGTATCCAAATAGATATCCATTTGGTTTTACATATGTACTGTAGAGTCAAACAGGTTTCTTTGCGGAACAAGACAGTTAAGAAATAATACTCGATCTAAATGGTTAGGAAAACTTCTTTCACTTTTTTTTAAAATCAAGTTCCTCTGCACTGGCCCATTTTTATTTTCTTTGTTTTTAAGTTTAATAACAGACTTGGTGCAGTTTTCATTTAAAAATTATCTTCAAGATAAGAAAACTGAAATCCAACTGCACTCATCAATTCAAGTTGTTAATCGTTAAAACATCCTTTATCTATTAAATTGAAAAAGGAGAATATTAAAACAACAAAAACACAAAGCGTACAATCAACAAAGAGAGGAAACAAATCTTATTGAAACCAACTTCTGTGCCACAAACATACACTTTTCGTTGTACATGTGATCTTAAAAAATACAAAGTGCACGCGTGCGGTTTCTTTAAACATCTGCGTCGGTGTCTGATGTTTTCAAAAATATATATATAAATTTAAAGGTACAAAAACGAAATGTCTATAAAACCCCTGCCAAGGTTTACTAACTTTTTGTATATTTAGAAGGCACGAAATCATCTTTAGCAATTCAAAAACAAATACAAACACAGAATTTTTTTTTCAGATCAATAAATGTTTAGCATGTGTATTAATGCTGTGTGTATCTCTTGGTTGTAAAAAGAAAATATACACATTGCACAGTGGGTCGTAGGAGAAGCATTTGGTCTTACTGCAAATATCAATTTTTTTTTTAAATAAAATCTTATAGTTATTTACATTAAAAAAAAAACTTTTTAAATGCTGCATCCCACCAAAAGCTTAACGAGAAATCCCAAAAAGGCACTGCTACAAATTTGTCAAGTGATGTTTCAAATTTTCGAATATTTTTTTCAGGTTGACCCCCATCTAAAAATTGTAGCCTTTAAGATTTAGTTAGATGCATCACCCAAATTTCAAAATATCCCTCCCATTAAGAAGAATACTTGAACGCCTGCCTTAAAAAGCATAAATTTTATGATTTTAATAACAAAGTTCCAAGATACAAAAAAACACACATTTCGTACAAAAAATAAGAATTATTTAATTTTTTTTTTCAAATTTCATACTTAAAAATTGTTTACTCGTATCGCCCTACTAAAAACAAATATTACATTTAATTTCCTATGAAAACGACATTTAAATGAAATTGAAGAAATCTATCTTTAATATTAAAAAAAGATGTTATGTCATACCAGAATATTCGTGGACATTATAACACACCACTTTGCGACATATTGTCCATCAACGTAGAGTCATAACGTCCATGGATATTATAGGTATATTTCATGTCAGAAAGATGTAACTTTTTTATAAACAGGATGGCAGAAACCTTTGGTAAGCGAAGCCGTTGTTGTCTTATGACACTTTCTTAAGTGACACAATGTCCATACTACAACGGACATTAGGTCACTTTTGAGTACAAAATAAAGTCCATAAACACTGTGTCCGTGGAATCTATGACATGCAACCAAAAATATTAAAGGAAAGTAATGAAAATTTAAAAGTGAAATTTGCATAAAAATTGTCAGCTTTAAAGTCCTGTAGGAATACTCTGAGTCATTCAAAAGAGGGAACTCATACAAGGAATGATGAATTAGACGGATAGGATGATTAAATGGCGTGGGAGTAAAAAGCTGTCTGCGAAATACATGCGTTATCGTCTATAAGCACAACCTTGTGAATACTATAAAAGAATTTTTCTTGATCAAAGACGAATTTCATTCGCAGCAGAGGAACATATTTTAAATTGGGTTGAAACTAAAACAATCTTTAGTAGATCAAGGTTCTTTTCCATCTTTTGCAAATATTTCTTATTTCTAAAAACAAAAGCCAGTCTCGGCGATAAGCAATGTAAATTTAATGAAAATAAAATTTAACAAAGAAGAACCTCAGTTTTGAGGTTTTTGAAAAAATTAAAAAAAATAAGAAAATTTAGCTTTATTTTAACCGTGCATATTATAAGAATACAAATATCTCTATGTTCTCAAAAAGTTAGAACAACATTTATGATTCAGCACTACGAATTAGAATATAGCACTCTTACTGGCTAAAAATATTAAATGAAAATCGATTTAAAATTTTTTGCATTTAAAAATATTTGGAACAATTCATTAACATTAAAATATTAAATAGTGTGTTGTAAAATATAAAATATCTGAGATGATCTATTACAAAATAAACAATAAATTCAGGTTCCCCTGTGCAATTTATATCATTAATTTTATGCCAGTAACACTAGCCGATGGTTGATTTATTATCAATACATTATATTTCTACCCCACTGTGCCTTGCATCCAAACTAACTATAAAAATTTCTATCAAGAAGAACGAAGAACATGTGCATCATAATTATTATTGAAATGAAACAATATGAACTGTAGTTGGTTTGGAAGTTTACTGTTGATATTTACAAATAAGAATGAAGGACATTGAGGATTTTTTTTCGAAATAACAATGCAAAAATTTGTATACATTTTTTCACAATGAATATCATCCATATGGTGTACATCAATTATAAAATTGGGGTTAAATTTTACAAAATGCAAACATACTTGTGCACTCGTTTATTAATGAAATTCAAAATACCAAGCGACAAATAATGTTCAGCTTTTGTCTTGTGTATCTTTTAATGGTAGTGAAAAGATTTTTCTAACAAAAAAATTAAAGAGTGACAAGGGTCAAACGTGTGCCAGGTTTTTATCAATTGTTTTGTATCTACTGATGAAAATTTAATTTGATTAGAAATACACAAATTTTCATTCATTAAATTAAAATGGTTAAGTGATGTGTCTTTCGGTGTGTGTGTGTGTTTTTTTTTTTTAATAAATTAAAAAGATAACAACCATTAGACCAAATATTTAGCAAACAGCTTTTTTTCCTTTCTTTACATTTTACTCCATGTGATTTTCTAAAGTTGCAAAAAGCAAATTTATATGGGTATTTGGTATTTACATTTAGTTCGGTTAAATGAAATATTAGTCGAGCAAGAGTCTTATATTCTTATGTATCCTTTACTATATACGTATAACCACATGTACATGTAATCGGTATGAGAAATTCATTTTTACCATCAAGTTTTTCTATTAAAAAAAGCGTCGAAAATTGTAAGTTTTGCGTCGAAAATTTAGAGCCAGGGGCACGCTGGGCGAAACCATAAATTTAGCTCGGATTAATTAAAATCTTCCTGAAAAATGATTCGATTTTCGTAAAATAAATTTTGTTTTACAGATTAAATATATACAAATAAGAATTAACGTAGATATAATTCTTAAAACAGTTTAAAATTTTTATTTTATTTTTCAATGTTAATAACTATTCACTGTCCGACACACTATCATCCGACATATAATTTTCTATACTATTAATCAACAGAAGATTGATGACATCTTTATCTGAAGGCTCATTGTTTTTCGGAGACTTAGCTGCGCCTTTCGACAGCTTGGTTATGCAAGGATTTGAAGAAATAAAAAGCAAATGCGCCAAATCCTCCATGGTGTTTTTACGGGAACTTTTCCGACAATTGCTTGATCGGAATTTCCTGTAATGTTTATTTCGCGCTTCGAGAGCTTCTTCTGAAAACATGACTGTTGAAAGGGAAATATGAATTGGATGCTAGTTTTTTTGTGCAATTAAGAAATCGTCATAAAACTTACCTATTGCAAGAGCAACGTGTCTTATTATATCAGCACCATGCATCAAAATTTTATGCACAGATGCAGGCATATAAAACCATAGATACATGACCACAAATACGGTTGCTGTTGCACACGTATACAGGTGGAATGCATTTGTGTTTATCTCAAAACCAGAAGCCTGGGTACCGAAGATGACTCCAAAATGATGAATTAATTAAAAACTCACACCAGTTATATGTGCAGCTAGTTCTGGCCTATTGAAAAACTTTCTTGCTGTGTTTCCATTATTAGTCGTACCTAATCCAGGCAAAGGTATATCAACTAGTATAGACATTTTTTGCCTGAGTTTCTCTTGAATTTCTTTTTTTTCCATCCACAATCTCCTTGTCCGTATTGGATAAACCGTACTCATATAGATTGTGTTTACACGGTAAATTTTTTATCGTCTCCAAATCCTTCATGCTTTTCGGTAATGTTTCACAAATTCTACATTTTTGGGATGACGAGTTTGCGAAAACACTAAACACCTTCCCATCAATCATGGTCATATGAAATTGATGTCGTACTATGAAATTCTCAAGGCCAGTTGGCTGTATTTGAGTAATTTGGCTCTCGACATTCCGCACCTCGCTTATAACCAATTCAGTTGTTTCCTTTTGGCAAAGTTGTTTCAATGGCCTGCAATAACGAGTTGTTGGCGGTTTCGTATTTCGCCAAACAACAGTAGATCCAAAAACTATTTGTAGAGATAACAAGCAAACCGCAAATAGGTATTGATCGATCAATTAAGCATCAATATTATCAAAACTCAACCACCATCAATATAAAGGGCTAAGGCTTCCTCTGCTGTATATTTAACAGGCTTATTGTCGTCAAATTAAATGAAAGTTTTGATTCTTTTAGGCATCTCTTCATCGGAAGCCATCGATGATATCACCATTGATGCATTTCCTTTACCGGGCCTGTACAAGCTTGTGCTGTCTGCAGACATGAGCTCCTCGCACGGTATTTCTTTGACAGTGCTCTTTTTCCTTGCACTTTCTTGACAATCACTAAAATTCATTATAGGCCGCTCAGAATTTGAGATCAAATCCACAAGTTCACCATCCAACCACATTTTGTTCTTTTTCTTAAATCGATCATTATTATAATGGCTTTTTCTCCACCTTGCTGCCAATTTGGAGCAAAAGGTTTTAATTTACGTGGAAATTTTAATGCATTTATCATTGTTGTAGTTAGCTCTATCAATAACATTGGCAAATACATAAGCAACCACAGCTAAATTTCTTTTTGATGGATCAGCTTCCGCATGCCAAACCAAAACCAGCTCTCTCCAGGGCACCGACATTTTTACTAAAAGAATAATCCAGTTATTAGGTGGACGTAGGTGGACATTTTGATTTTTCACATCACAATACATTATACAATTTTTAGAAAACAAAATTAAAACGGCACAGGACGATACGAAAGTTTAATATTTTAGTCAAAACACTGAATTTTAATTGTACTTTTAACAACCACAGGTAGACGCCATAAAACACAATGGCAGGTTACGAAAACAACACTTTTAGAAAATGCATACCCTTTATTTTAATTATAAACCCTCACTTTATTAATTTTTTAGTTTAAATATTTTTTGCACAAATTTGCAGCAGGCACCCAAAAACGGCGGGAAACTTTTGACTTCAGTTGATGCAAACACTTGTTACTTTGACACCGTCCAGCTGTGCAAATATCAAGAGCAAAACAAAACGAAAAGTGTTTTTGTCCTATAGGATATATTAGTAATCGAATGCAAAGCAATATCGACGCATATATTCAAAATTAAATTAATCCGAGCTAAATTGATAGTTTCGCCCAGTGTGAGGCGTGGTGTTTTGCCCGTTGCCTCATAGAACATAGACCGCTCTTGCTGATTTTCAAGAGCAATATTTTTGAAATTATATCTAAGTGCCTTGGCAAAATTTTTTTCAACATAAAAACGGACGGACAAACGGACATCACTCAATCGATTTTGTTATGCATAAGAACTCAGAAATTATATACTTTATGGGGTCGGAAATGAAAATTGTAGAAATTACAAACGGAATTTGAAACTTAGATATACAATTTTCCACCTGTGGTGAAGGGTATAAAAAGAAATAACTTCCCACACTTTAGTTTTTTAATTAAACTTGATTCCTTCAAAAATAAATATTTCAACATATTGTCATAAAAAACTCATTACTTAAAAGTACAAAATATAATGTGTACTACAGTAGCGAGAGCATATCCAAATAACCAATCCCAGATTTTTGAAAAGGTAATCGAGTGTGGAATTAAGAATTTTTGGCTGAAGTACTTCCCAACTAGATTGCCAACCTAATGATTTTAATAAGGCATGAGACTTTTATAATCAATTGCTGGGAATCGATTGCATTTTTTACTGTAGGAAGTAATGATTATCATTAGTATGTATTTTAAGATATTAGTTCCATTAGTACTTCCTTTTTTGGGAACTAATGTAATTTGTTTATTGCTTGAAAATGATGTTATCACATCGAAAGCGCTCGCCGAACGTACGAAGTACACAGCCAGTGACGACGGTTTTTACCGGATATTATAACAACAATAAAAAATTTCGTTTGAAATTAAAAAAGGATTATTTTTTAAAAACAAAAAAGTAAGAGTGATTCCCAACGCGGTCGTGAAAATGTTATATATGTATCACTATAAAATTTACGATCTTTTCTTTTATACTGCAGAAAAAAAACGTTGCGTTTTTTGAGCCTAACCCACTATTTACTAGTATAAGACCCATTCCAAAAAAATTTATTAACTTTCTTTTATGCTTTTATCTGTACTTAACGCTGAAGAGGATTCAGATTCGAAAGTGGTCTTTGAAGAATTAGACGAAAAAGGACGATGGCACTCATTATCATCTTAGTAGAAAGAAGAAGTTCTTTAAAATAAATTAATTGTAACAATTTTAAATAAAATTTATCGTTAGATTCATAAATAAGTTGTTTTATGAATAAATTAATTATTTTCAGATAAATAAAATACTTTAACGTAACAAATTATAAAAATATCGTTTTAATAATATTCATGGAAGGTGGGAATTAGCAAGAAATTGGCAGAAAAAAAAATTGAAAAATAAATTTCACGGACGTTTTTGGGGCTGGGATTGGAGGGAAGACTCCCTCTGCCCATTTAAATTAATTTCTATGGTTTAAGGCGTAAATAACCCATTTCGTTTAGTAATTACATTCTCTTTTAAATAATATTTTATTTCACCGCCCACAAAAAAAAAGGGGGGGGGGGGGCATTTTAAAATCTCTAGAGTCCAAATTTAAGTTTTTAAACATTCCTTGACATTAATAAAAGTTGTAATTGCTAAAAAAAATGGTTTGAAAATTAAAAGCAAACTTGCATTTTTCAGAGGTAGGGATAGTTCTCCTAAGGCGAACTTTTTTCTCCTTGGTCCGATTTTTCTTGTTTTCTTACTTTAACAGTCTATGAACATAACAGAGTTTCATTAATTTAGGTGCACATACTAAATTTATAGAGCCAATATAAGCTAAAAACAAGTAATGGCCGGCTAGATTGGTGAAATACCCCTAAGTGCGGTAATCTTCAGTGTTATGTCCACACATGAAACTCCTGCTTCAAATATGGCGCATGCAATTAAAAGGAAGCAAAAATATAAAACAAGCGTAAAGCGTCTTTGAATGAAGAAATGATTCAAAAATGGCACTAACACATGCAAAACTACTAAATGAGTTAAAGTTTAAGTTTCCAAGTGCTTTTACAATTTTGGACAAAATCTATTGTGTCAAAATAGTATTACCGCGTTTCTAAATCATCGTCACCTACAGCACTTTCTTTTTTTAACCTTTAAACTGTTTTTAACTCTTTTCTAAAAACAGTTCGAAGAGAATTCATTTCTTATGCAACATCTTTTTTTGTTGTATTTGGATATTTTGTTCCATCGAAAAAATCATATTGTTACGTCTTATATAAAAATTTGAAGAACTTACGCGCATACTAGAGTTATATAAATTTTCATCTTCCTTTATCATAAAAGTGATTTAAAAAGCTTGGAAAAACACACACAGGCAAGCAGATGAAAATTAATCATGATATACTTTCAAACTGGAGCTGCTTCTTGATATGAAAATTAACAAAGAAATAAAAATTTTATGAAATATAAAGAAGACGCACTTAAATGCTGTAATCAGGATATATTAATAATGTAATATGAATAAAGCAGCAAGTAAATACAAAAACAACAACAACAACAAAACATCTTAAATATAGCACAAGGTGGATTTTTTGTTTTTTTTAAACTTCACTTTATTAAAGACTTAGCTCGTGATAAAACGTGAGTGGATGCATGCACAAACAACCTTATCAAACGAAATTGAAAAATAAATCTTATTGTAGAGCAGCATGTGCTATCATCCTCATCATCGACATCTTTAACATCGTTATCCTCTTACACTTAGCGCATGCATGCTCGTCCGTAACTATAGTGGAAGTAGAGTAATTTTGCACATGCCGGATATGTGTAAATGAATGAAAGACTGAATGTATGCATGTATGGTTCATTCACCACCATCACCATTATCAATTCAACACTTAAATACCTTCTTATACTTAACAGAATGTCTGAGTAGAAATCGTAAATGACATCTTTATAAATATCAGATTCCAGCAGTTGTATTTTACTCTATTTATTCATCATCGAAATTTACTTTCATACTTTCATCTGATTTAATTTTAAGACATTTTTATTTTGTTTTAAAGGATATTTTTATCCTATTTCCGGATGTTTTGTTTTCTTAACAATCCTGATTTCATATTATTTGTTTTTATTGTTTTTTTTTCATGTTCATAAGTTTCTGTTTGTGTTTGCGTTTGTATTTATTTATTTTCGCTTGTAGCAGTGCCGCATGAGGCACGCGCACTCAGCTATTAATATTCAAACAAAAAAAATTTCACCTTGTCTTATTTGTATTCAACAGAAATTCCAATGTCAATTTGAAGAGACCCAGCTAATGTTAAATTTTATAAACCTGGGGTTTGTAAGGTCATTAAAAATTTAACTAAAAGAGTCTTAAATTACTTTAAGTTTTAATTATCGTCAATTTACTAAGAAACATTTAAATGTGTATGAGTTCAACTATTACATGTTTAAGTACATATTTTATAAATAAATAATTACATAAATTAAATGAAAATAATTTTAATTGTTTTAGCCTAAAGTCAAACGTTCGTATTATGTAACGATGTGGTTATTTAAAAAAAGGGAAAGAGACTGAGGGATGACTTAATGAATAATTAATAACAATAATGAAGATGTCTCTTATGTCTTTTTTCTTAAATTTTTATAATGAGATCAGCGAATAAAACTTGAAATATCCGCATACCTACCGCACACATTAACAGGAAGGATAAAACAAACAAAAAAGCACACATACTTTATTTAAGTACATATTGTAGACATGAGTTCATAATAAATAGGGCAATAAATTTCATTCATTGACGTTACCAGCTATCGTGAAATTAAATATATTCAGTGTTGAAATAGAGACAAACTAGAAAGTATTTAAAGTTTCAGCTGAAACATCATCTTTTCTATTCTTTTTTCTGTAATTTTTCTAATATGTAGAATTTTTTTAGATGATTCGGGTAATTTTGAATCATCTGCTGAAGGAAGCTCCTTATCTACCTTTGATTACGACGTTTTACGGCAAATGCCGATGGTTTCAGGGTCTATTTAAAAATATTATACAATTAATTGGAGTCTTTGTGTTACCTGCTGTTAGAAGAGAGAGAGAATCATAGTGTTCGGTTGTGGGCTTGTAAACCACCCACTGCACCTTAAGAAGGAACTAATCCTACCTGGACTCATTGACTATATATCAGATAGGCCCTCATAGTACCGCTGACCAAGATATCTCAGCCGTATACACCCCAGCGCAGGGCATTGACAAGGGACGTGTTCCACCGTCTCCTCTTCCTCTTCGTCCTAACAACTTCTGCAGAAGTCGTTGAAAGGGATACCTATTCTCCTGGGGTCCCGAATAGACAGTGCCCAGTGGCCGCAGGCACCAAGTCACATAATCGAACCCTCGGTAGCTGCAATAGTGCAGCTGCCCTGCCCCGATCCAAATAGGGCCAGATTGTTATAGCGGTCAAACATGTCGACTCATTAGACCGTCTGGTCTGGGCCAGTTCGTAGATAGCAGCGTGGATGCGCTGTCCGCAAGCGGAGAGGGGTATGCTACAGAAGATGTCAATGGCACCCTCGTCAAGCGTCGTTCCCCTCATCGCCAGTTTATCGGCGACGAGGTTACCCAATACGGTCCAAGGTCCCCTCACCCACTTTAGGGTGACTGTCGAATACTCCGCTAACCCTCAACCAACAAACCGCATTTCTGATAACAAATTATTTCCGCCTGTAAGACACTACAATCATTTGGGAATCTGAAGATCATCCTTATCTAAAATTCCTTAATGTATACCCCACCCCCAACTCTCATCCCTCTCTTGGAGCCATCCGTGTATACACAGAGTGCTCTAGATGGAAGAAAGTGGCCCTCCGTCGAGTCAAAGAGAAATCTCCTTGCGAGGGAGGGTACTGGGGTCCAATAATCTACAAGATCAGGAATAACATCCGTGATCCATAGTATGAAAGTATGTCCCTATGATTTATGGTTCCATGCGCCTATAACGTTCAGTCTGACTGCCGTCTTCAGCGCCACCCTCTTAGCCTGAAGATCCACAGGCAGCCAGTTGAGCATTGCGAAAAGCGCCTTTGTGGGTGTTGATCTAATAGCCCCAGTCATCAAGATCGCCACACTGCGCAGCACCTTTTCCAAGATAGAGACATTCGCTGCAGAGTCCAGTGCCTTCCACCAGACAAGAGCTCCGTAGAGCAAAATCGGCCTAATCACAGCTTCAAGAAGCCAATTTACACCCCCTGGGTTGATGCCCGAGATTTTGCCAATTGTCCTCCTACACACGTATATTGCCGTAATGGCCTTTGACGCCCTGGCTTGGATATTGATTTTCCAAGACAGCTTACTATCCAAGACGACTACCAAAAACTTTGCGCTGTTGAATAGATTAAGTGGAACCTCATTCAGCCTAGGTAAACCAAAAGAAGGAAGTTTATATTTCCTAGAAAAGAGAACAATTGAGATATGTAAGGGTTTGCGTTTAAAGAAATTTAAAAATATTGACCGACTTTAATGAATTACAGTGATGTTTTTTACACTTTACACCTTTTAAATTTTATTAAGTACGAGGGCTGATATATATATTTCTGGCCTGGCAACACTGAGTGCTGTCAAGTGCAATCTGACATTTCCATTGGAAAGTTTGTCGTTTTTAAGCATAATCGTACTCACAACGTTTTGACGTACGACCATTATTTGTGTTGTTTACAGTGACTTGAAAAAATTAATATAGAAAAAAATGGAATTAACTCGTGAATATTTTCGTGCCATCATTTTTCACAATTTTCGAGGTGGATTATCACGACAAGAGTGCATTGATGAACTTAAATCTTTGTATGGCGATGAAGCACCATCCTATAGCACTGTGAAAAATTGGTATAATGAATTTAATCGTGGCCGAAGCTCGCTCAAAGACGAATTCCGTAAAGGTCGTCCAAAAACGGCTGTTGTGCCAGAGAACATTGATGCCGTGCGTGAACCCATAATGCAAGATTAAGATGCGTCATACCCAGAGATAGAGAAATCCTTGGACATTTCTTCCACCAGCATACATTCGATACTGCATGAACACCTGGCCTTAAAAAAGGTTTGTTCTCGTTGGATCCCGCACAACTTGAAAGTCGCTCAAAAAAAGGCTCGTGTCGATTGGTGCAAAGAAATGTTGCACAAATACGATTGCGGTGCTTCAAAAGACGTTTATAAGATCGTCACAGGTGACGAATCATGGATCTATGCGTATGAGCCCGAAACGAAACAACAATCGACCGTGTGGGTCTTCAAAGACGAGCAAAATCCAACGAAAGTTGTTCGTGGAAGAAGCACTTCGAAGCAAATGGCCGCCTGTTTCTTCGGCAAAACTGGTCATGTGGCGACTGTTCCGCTTGTGCAATGTAGGACGGTCACTTCTGAGTGGTACACTACAATCTGTTTGCCTGAAGTCATCGGAGAAATTCGAAAACCAACAAGAAAAATGAATCATTGTTCACCATGACAATGCGAGCTCTCACACATCGGCTCAAACCAGAGCGTTTTTGACCGCCCAAAACGTCGAATTAATGGGTCATCCGCCGTACAGCCCTGACTTGGCACCTAATGACTCTTTCTTGTTTCCACACATCAAGAAAAAAATGCGTGGTCAACGATTTTCGTCGCCAGAAGAAGCTGTTGAAGGGTTCAAAAACCATGTTTTAGAGGTGTCTCAATCGGAGTGGAAAAAGTGCTTCGGCAATTGGTTTGAGCGCATGCAAAAGTGTACAAATCATGCTGGAGAATACTTTGAAAAACAATAAAACCATTTTTTATTATAAATATTCGCATTTTCACTATTAGGCCAGAAATATATAGAGCAGCCCTCGTAATAATAATTACTAAAATTATTTGAAAAACAAACCGATTTTTTTTTTTGGTTGTACATGGAATTATACCACTTTCAAAAATAATATTTTACAAAAAATAATAACAGGAGCAAATTAATTTTATAAGCAATTTTGAAAAGTTCATCTTATAAAACCTCATCCAACTTATTTTAAGGCAGTTAAATTTTCTCTGTCCTTATTTTTTTCTGTTCAATTTCCTTCTCTAGTCATTCATTCTAGTCATTCTAGTCTATAGCTCATTTAAATTACCGGTAACTTAGTTTTTGGAAAACAGCTTACTTTATACAGACACAGCCAAAACTTATTTATTTTAATGACATCATTTATTTCTCCTTTTGAAAGACATTTCAGAATCACTGTATGTCCTGTGCGATCTTGCTGAAAGTTTTGTGTTGTTTCAAGCGAACAGGGTTGAAAAATATACACTTAATAAAAAAAAATTGCTTTAACTATAACAATGAATGATGTTGATATTAAGGAACCAGAAGTTCTCAATAAATTCTGTTCATGAAAACTCAATGTAATGATAATTTAATCACCTACATTTTATTCCAGTGCATTGGTTTTTTAAGCGTTATTATAAACTCTGACGTCTGAACTCTCATGTACGGGCCATTCTGAAAAGTCTCTTATTTAGCTAATTTACTTCACCGCATACAGAAGGTGGCAAAGAAGCTCGTCAGTGGCAGAAATCTATCCAGATCTAATAAATCATTGAAATATCGTTGCACTGAGAAGAATATTTAATTATTTTATCAATGCTTTTACTAAAGTTTTTCAAACAAATTAGGGATCGAGAAATTATGCCTGCTCGTCTTTGAACATAATACGCTTTTCGGAACAATTACATTCGCAAGCAGCCAGTTGGTTACTGAATGGCTTAATACATTTAATTTTTTGGCTCTAAAGTTTGTACGTGGAATGATGTTTTGTACAGGTCAATCAATATCCGTTTAGACTTCTTCTCTATTTTAGTTTTTAGGTTTCCATATACAAGTGTAAAAACGTTTTCGCCACAATGTCTGTCCGTCTATCACAGTTCTCTGTCTCTAGAACTGTAATGGAATTTTAAAAGAAGATATAGAACTAGAGCTGTTCTAACAAGAAGCACTAAAAGTTAACGGGTATTCCGAAACTGCCAGACATTCATAAATATATTGTTATTTTTGGAAATGTGAAAGGTACACATGTCAAATTTTATTTAGTTCTAACTAAAGTTTGTTAAAATCGGAGTACATTTCTTCGTTCTGTATAAAGTTCTGTATAATGCCCCTTAGATATCATATCAAAAGCAAACTGTCAGTTATTACAAACTAAATTTACACAAATAGTCGGTCACATTTAGGCATTTTTAGTAACTAACCATTATTTCCATAACTTTATTATAACAATTGCTGTAATTGAAGTTTAAAAAGTAAATTAAAAACGTATTAGCCCCCCAACCTTATGTAGGTTATTTAATATGTCAACTTCTCTCATAAGAATCACTTAACAAAGAAATAAAAAAATTATACAACAAAACCTTATAGTCTTTATTAACTCTCATGTAATAGGAAGGGGAAATTTTCGTGAATAACAGTATTAAGAAAATCGACTAAATAAATTTATGCAGGTGTTAAAAAAAAATTATTTGTCATTAAATTTGAGCAGAACTTTTTTGCTTGCAAAAAAAACTTGTAAAGTGGATTTTTGGACGGTAAATATTTTGAGCTGGTAACACTGTTTTATTTTTATTTGAAACAATCGTCGTTTCTTATTTATCTTTAATTTTACAACTGAGCTAAAACGTAACAAAAACAGATAAATAATTACTATAAGTTAATTATGATCTTTTTTATTAATTTTAATGACTTATGACGAGGTTGCAGCAAATTAGAAATATGTAGAAGCTTAACGTATTCTTGCGTCAAAGCTTTGTAGGTTTTAGACACGAGTAGCAGCTGTAGTGTCAGCTTTTATAAGTAAGAGTGTTATAATAGGCTATGCCGAAACTTATAATCGGCTTAAGAAATTCTTTCCTACCATTAAGTTTTCCTGTTTAAAAATAGCGTCGAAAATTTTAAGTTTTGATTAAGGTTTTTGTCCCAACTGGTATAATTGTGTTGAATAAACATTTAGAGGTGAATAAGTGAAAAACACAACTACCTGCAGAAATACAAACCGAAGTTTAAAAAAAGATATTGAAAAATTAGAGCAAGGCTTGGTGTTTTTCGCGCTAGCTCGAAGGAAATGACCGATCTTGCTGACTTCAATAAGAACTCTTTCGAAGCCATTTCTGATCGACAGACGTATTTAAATTTTCTCTAACTGTTGTATTACCTTGGCAAATTTGATTTCAATACTAACACGAACGGACAGACGAACATCGCTCAATCGACTTCGCTATACATAAGAACTCAGAATATACATTCTTCATGGGGTCGTTAATGGATATTAAAGAAATTAGAAACGGAACGACACTTTTTTCACTTTTTTCGGTGAAGAGTATAAAAATATAAAGAGATATCTGTAAAGAAAAAAGTAGCAGCAAAACGAAGAAATGCCGGAACTCCTGTCCGAGTACCCCAACTTAATAATATACCTATTGGCAATTTGCTGACCAGCAAAAATTCTAGTACTCAAACTGAGGAAGATATAAAATGTTTTTCCGAAACACATTTTAACAGGTCAGTGAGTCGCTTTAACTTCGCACATGTCTTCTGATCAACTTTTGTATGGTTTTTAAGTTCCACAAATTTTTAACACTTAACATACAATTAATCTCTAGATATAATTCGCATTGAAGTTATAACAATTATATTTCTTGTACTGGTAGTTTATACATTGTATTATTCACCATAATAATTAGCTTTACTCCACAAAGTTTAAAGGTAACAGACGTAAAAGCATTTTTAGATAAACATCAACCTCTGTGCAGGAATGTAAAATCCAATCAATTGTATTCTTCAACTATAAACTTCTTATATTCGAATAATTTTTTAACATCAAAATAGTAAAAGATTTTTGTGTATAGTTATTTGTAGCACACTACTATCCTATGCGGTTGTCAATTGTCCGACTCTGCATTACGTTGCACCTAACTTAAAGTTAACTCTAAAAGTTAGCTTTTAGTTAACTTTCTATAGCTAGCTGTAACCTAACTACCTTTGTGTTAACTATAAGTATTTTTTTTTTAACTATAAATTTGTAAAATATATTGTTGTATTGAATTAATGTAATGGTGTCAAATCTAAACTTTTAATTTGAGAATTAAGTAGATTAAAATAAAATTTGTACATGTATGTTTTTAGGCTTACTATTGTAACTTGTTCATAGCTAAAGGCAGAGATAAATAGTTTTTCTTATTATAAGTATGCAAAAATAACCTTTAATTATCACGTACTTTAAGAAAAGTTTTAGTAACAGCCCTTGCTCTGTTTATTCCAACGAAAAGCTATTTTTCTTTCTGACGAAATATTAATTTTAGTTATAGCCAAGTTATATTAATGGATTTTAAGTTCACAAAATTATTTCAGATACATACTGTTACGGATAATAAAATCTGGCAACCCCTGTTGTTTTTTCCTTATGAGCGTGGTGAATAAGTTACTTCCACTAATGGTGAGTGTGCAGAATAACACCACAATTAGCTAACAAAAGTTGAGCAACCTCAATGGCTGCATTGGTAGAGGTACGTGCTGTAAAACAGAAGATCGGACATGCGTACAAGGGAAAATAATGATTGTTATAATGCAATTAAAAATGAAGAAGCAGCAGTACAAACCTCTCGGAAAGAAAAAGACCATTATTGTGTGAAGCCATGGCAGATAATTTAGTAGTAGTAGACGTCTAATTTAATATAAGACTAACAGATAATTGTCAAGGCGTGCTTTATAATAAAAAGTAAGAACGTCAGCGGTTAGCGCATCGAAGTGTAACAGCATAACAACGGTGTATGGCAGACGTATGTTGTGGCTATTAGAGAAAGGGAATGGATGACTGGCTTAGATAACAGGCGCAGTGGAGTTGTCTGTGGATGGTTAAGGTTACTAAAAAAGGCATCGAGTAGTTCATGTCTCGTCGGAGTAACACAGTAGTGTAGCGTGGATAGCTGCGTTTGTAATAATAACGCATGTTTAGTAAATACGAGACCATAGGATTTATAAGACCATAGATTCAAGGAAATGAGTATATAAAGCCACTAAGTAAAGAATACAGAATTTATAATGAGCCACAGTGGTATTTGTAATCAAAAGAATCCGTACGTTTTTCTTAGAAGAAAAAGCGTTACAATACTTATTATAATATAAAATTTTTAACACTACTATTACTTTAACGTAAATAATTGGGGATTAATTAATTATTATTTAGTTATTATTGTTATATAATCCTTTATTTTTAATATAAAAATCAAACAAAATATCAACATACGTACGTGTACTTTATTCTGACGGCCTAGCCGACGTTACTTACTAAATAAAGAATTTCAAAAGAAAAATAAGAATAAAAGCGGGGAAAAATAAACGCGAACAGAGACTAGCCAAACACAAAAAACATACATGTAGTTAGCGAAAATTTTGCATTGTGTGATAGTTGGCTTAAAATTAGTACATATAAGTTAACTTGAAGTTAGCTATTTCTCCGACAGGGTATTTTTAATGTTTTAATTATTATTATTAATACTATTATTATTAATTTTATCGATATCGATATCGATTTTATCGATAAATAAGCTCAGACACTTCTGTCCTACGATCAAGTCATTTCAAACAATGGTACCAGGCCTTAAGGACATGGGGAATTATTTTCAATTATTATTTTATTATGTCTCCACATTGCATAAGTTAAGCTCTAAATTCGAAACTGAGCCCAACTAAATTAACACATTTAATTAGTTAAGACTTTAGTTAGATTTATGTCAATGTAAAATGTGAGAAAAAATTAAATTCGATATTCAACTTAAAGCAATTAAACGAAATTAAAATATTCCTAAAATTTTTGTTGTTGCACTTCTTTACAATTATTTGCGTTTCTTTTTTCCTTGAAAAAAAAAACTACAACAGAGAGTCTCTTAATCGGTCTTTAACAAGTAAATATAATTTACTTTCTCTTTAGCAATAAATAAAGAAGAATTTAGATTTCCTTTTCATTTGAAAATACAGCAACGTTAAATTAAGTATTATTGAGTGAATGTCTCTAAAGGAAATGAGTGAATTCGTATTAACAAACAAATTACATATTTGTTGTATATCATGTATATTTTAGCTGTGGGGAGTCAGCTTTTGTTAAGACCCTTTTAGGGTCAGATATTAAAAGTAATTTTTGAAATGGGTTTTAAAAATCAACCACATTGAAATGATTACATTAAACGCAATCATATTAATACGTGTGTGTGTGTGTGTGTGTGTTCATATATTTATGGTTGTATGTGTATTCAATATAAATGTATGTTAACAGATGTATGAACATTTACAATTTAAGAGGATTTAATAGCGCTATAATCCCCTCAAATCCTTATGTCAAAGTCAAAGGACAATAAGTAAACAGCAGCATGCCTAGAAACTGTAAATAGAGCTATTACGATGACAACAACAATAAAGTCAACTGCGATGAAGACTATAACAAAATACATTATTTGAAAATTATAATAAAAACACAAAAAGAAATAAGAAAATAAAAAATTACGAAATCAAATAAATAGAAATTTCAAACGTGATGTTAGACATTTTTAATGGCTAAATTTTAATATGGGTGAGTGAATGAGTAATTGAAGTGAAATTGTAAAACCACTAAACAAATTAATATGACTTTGTATGCTTGACTACAGGGTGGCAGTAACCAAACAATTGCACAAAATTGCGTACAAGAAAAGCTTTTTACACTGAATTGTTTAACTGCAGATCAAGGCGTTGTGGGGGAAATATCACAACCTCTAGATTTTTGTTTTAACTATTTTGTATTGTGTTGCTTTTTTGAAATTCCGACGACAGTTTCTGTGTATTTTCGGGACTAGAAATATTTGACCTTAACAATATATTTAAAATACCGCCATGTGTTACTGAAATATCCTTACGACAGCCCCTGAAAACCCACTTTGCAATAAAGAATAAGGCTGCATTGGATAAATGTTCATAACTTAATTTTTTTCTTCTTAAAAAATTTAATTTCTACAATATCCATAATTGCAAAGCGAAGTCGATTAAGAAATTTCCGTCATCTGTCTGTCCGTGCTTTCAAGTTGTAAAGACACTGTAGCAGCTAAAGAAAATTTCAATAACTCAATCGATCAGACATAGTGTCAAAAGAGGTGCTATTAGAAATCAGCAGGATCAGTCCATGTCCTTCGAGGCAGCGGGCAAAACACTAAGCCAACCTGTAATTTTTCCACATTATTTGGAACAATAAGTAACTCCACTCAAAAAACAAATGTATGGGCTGATAGAGAATTAAAAGATAAGAAAAAAATATTAAGTAAAAAATTTCGACCATATTTTCCGAGTTACGGGCCTATGAAATTTTCAAAATTTTTAAAATACCAATTGCATCATTGAAAAGCTTTTGAAGAGATCTTTAAGGAAATACTAACATTTTTTAAAAATGCTTAACCCATTAAGATCCGATTACATTTATATGTAATATTATTTATAGCACTTCATTTTATTTTTTAATTTTATGTCATCCCAATATTTGCTTTTTTTATTGGAGTTACTTCACTAAACTAGACTTACATAGATGTTCAAAAGTAAATAAGATTCGGCATAGCCGAATATAGCACTCTTACTTGTTTCAGTGAGTTTTATTGGGTCCCTGTACTATGAAATTTTTAAAGGCATCGAAATTTTACTGTAGTTGTTTGCAAAACACGTGTAAGGAAATCCCCATTTTGGCCAAAAAAAATTTCATGACACTAATTTCATGCAAAATGCCGCCGTGTAAAAGGTCTACTAAATGAAGACAAATAAAAGATATTTGTTTTTATTATTGATTACTTTTTCCTCTTGTTTCCTTTCAAAGATGTCGAATATTATTCTGAGAAAAACGCTGTAGTATTTCAAGCTTAAAATGTCAGTTTTAAGCTAAAAATTTTTGTACTTGTTTTTGATATTATACACTTTTTATCAATAACGTGTGCGGAAATTTTGACGTTTGGAAATATGTATGTAATTAAACCGACTCTTCGCTCCTGTTAATACAATACAATGCATTATCCGTACTCTCCAAAACCAAAAAAATAGATTTTAAATACTAAATATACTTACGGCTAATATATTTTAAAAATTTGTTACTGTTGTTGCCCAGAGCCCCAAAATCAAGGCCAAAAACCCTTCATAATATTCAAGTTTATTGTCGCTTTTATAGTACATGGTTTCGTTTCAATAGCAGAATCCAGAGCTTACATGGAATATAATATTTTTCTGCTATTTACTCAACTTTGACCATCTATAAAGTCATGTTTGCTGCAAATAAACATTGAAAATCTAAGACTTTTTTCTTCCTCTATAAATGTTCCAACATTCTGGCAAGTCGTTCATTTTATGTTGTTACGCTTTTCACCTTTAGAACAAACCTACGGATTCTTTTGATTGCAAATACCACTGTGGCTAAATTCTGTATTCTTACTTTGTGGTTTTTTTGGTTATACTTCTTAATCCTACGGTCTTGTGAATCATGGTCCAGTATTAACTAAACATGTTTGGTAACCTTAACAATTCACAGACAACTCCACTACTCCTTTCATCCAAGCCAGTTATCCTCTTTAATCCAATAGCCATAACTCACGTCTGCCATACACTGTTGTTATGCTGTTACACTTCCCTGCACTAACCGCTACCGTTCTTACTTTTTATTCTTGACAATTCTCTTCTTGACAATTATCTGTTACTCCTATATTAAATTGGACGTCTCCATTAAGTTATCTGCCATGGCTTTACACAATAATTGTCTTGTGCGTCTCGGGAGGTTTGTACTGCTGCTTTTTAATTTTTTAATTGCTTTATAACATTTATTATTTTTTTTTTTCATTTATACTCGTGTCCGAAGATGGGCTGGAACTCATGATCGTCTGTTTTTTAGCACGCACCTCTACTAACGCAAATATTGAGGTTTCTCAGCTTTTGTTAGCTAATTGTGGTATTATTCTATACACACACCATTAGTGGAAGTAACTTTATTTACCATTCCCATACTTTTAACAACAACAGGGGTTGCCAGATCTTATTTTTCGTTATACACGAAGGATACTTTGCAAATTATTACATTAAATTAAACAACGGGAATTTTATATTAAATTAAATAATTTAAAAAAATCTTCTTTTAGTGCCGAAAAAAAGTTAAGCCGTATACAGTGGAGAAAGAAAAATAAATTATTGCTGTTTATTTTTGTTTTTGATTTAACTTTGATTTTTGTCTTTACTTTGTTGTTTGGACAAAAATCTTTAGTTTATTAAAAATTTTTTGTGAGTTTCCTGAAGAGCTAAGTAAGCGATAGCGAAATGGCCGTCGAGACGTGCCCTCACCCCCAATAATCAGTATCGGTGATTAATTTATTTAATCGGGGTAATAAATTAAAAATAGCATGAAAACAGATTTTTTTTAAATTAATGTGCTGTTTCTATATTACAGGCGATCAACTCGTCTGAAAAATTTATATGGAAATAACTCAAAAAACTGAGTGCTTTTCATATAAATTTTTCAGACGAGTTGATCGCCTGTAATACAGAAACAGCACTTAAATAATGAAAATATGTAACTTTTTTAAGTTTTAAGTTTTACTTTTTGGCTACGAACAAGTTTACCAGTATCGTTTCAAAAAACATTGTTAAAACTGTGACCGGTAATTTCTCTTCATTTCTAAAAATGAATTAGACTTTATTCGCGATGAACTCAATGAAAACCAAAATAAAAAATAAAATACAACACGAGCTGCTGAAATCTTTATTGAGAATTCACCAACTTTTTTAATATATTACTATTTGTTTTGACGCGTTCGTTCCATCTTCAGAAATGCTTCAAAATTTTAACTCCAAAAATATGTACTAAAAAATTGCTTTAGACAACGAGATAGAATATTTTGGTTTAGAACTTTTCGAGGCATGTAAATATAGTATACATATAATTATACTTTAACAGGATATTTTCTGTACATGAAATATTGTTTTTTAAATATTTTGTTGATGTTCATCGTAATGTATATTAAATACTTTAATAGGTTTTTCCCTAGCTTTTTCTTAAAATAGATACTAATATAAATACTGTATATAAAATATCAATAAATGATATATTTGCTGCAATACTTAAAGTGAATTCTCAATCTATCTATATATATTAACATTTTGTGTGCAGGGATGATAGTATAAATAAAAAAATCGATATGGAATACGTCTCTCCGTCTGATTATCTGCGTTCGCACCACGTAAAAACTGCTGGATGGATTTGAATAAAATTTTGTAACGAGATTCCTTAGAACCTTGGTTCAAATAAAGAATATTTTTTTTCGTAAAAATACTTAATTTCGTTTAGAAAATAGAGATACACATGTGAAAGAACCCAATTTTACCGGTATAAGGCTACTAAAACAGTTGTCAGCACAGTTGAAAATGTTTTTTGGGGAATTGTGAGGATTAAATTTATCAAATTGGGATTACGACTCGAAAATATTAAAGAAAAAGTCTGACCTGTTTCCCGCCGAAAGAAGAAGAATTTTATTCTCTCAAAAGCTCTCTCTTCTACCAAAAGTTGTAGTACGGAAAAGTTTTTAGTAAAATTGATTGAGTACTGGAACATAATGAATGACATACTACGTTTATATGTATCATATTTTCAAATAAAATTACACTCAGTGTTTGGCCCGGCGGAACTTGACGCTATTTTTACCTGTTTTGTATATGTTGGTGTATAATTTTACTAATTAATCGTCGAGAGCTTTTTTTACAACAATGGTGTCTTTGATGACCCCCACTGAAATTTTCCGGCAAACATTTTCGTACAATATTTTAATCCTTAAATGTCCTTTTTTAAAGGATATTTTTTGATTTTCTCGAAAAAAGGGTCAAATTGACTTATAAAGGGACCAGTTAGAGGGTTAAGATCTTCCACAAAAATAATCCTCATACAATTCCACAATATAACTCAGACCATAAGAGTTCTCCCTTCGACCAAAAAATGAAAACTTTGACCCACTGTAAAAAAAACTCAGACGTGCTGGACCATAAGTTTGTTCTACAAAAATGATCTTCTCAACACAACCTTTCAGAATTATGGGGTTGCTATTCTGTTCCATTCAAAAAGTCTTAATTTGTTGGACAGTGTTATTTAAGTCGCATATTATATGTATATTTTCGACATTTGAGTAGTACCAGATATATAGTAGTACCAGATCATTATTTTCCACAACGAAAACTTTCTGTACAAACACATTCAATATTTATTAAACTATCTTTACACCAATAATCTGAATTACAACATGAAAACATTGTTTCAATAACTTTTAGATGCGTTTTGGCCATCTTTTTACAAAAAGATTTGTAATTTAAAATTCTGCGGTTCATTTATCAGAACTTATTAAAAGTTTAAAGAACTTTAGATTTTTATTTAATGTATTTTATAAATTAATTGAAATTGAATTTTGGCTTTAGTTCATTTTTTTTTTAATTTTTAAGGTAGATAGAAAAGGCTTTTAGAAATTAAAAAGGAAATGAACTTAAGTCAAAAATTAATTTTAATTCAGTTTTAAATAACATTATTAATATTTTAAACTTTCAACATAATGGTTTCTTCATATATTAATAGAAACATAATAGTTTTATTCTACGTGTTTCCCGCCAAGTTTAGCAGAAAGGTTGTTGTTCAATAGGCTGCGTTAAAATTTTTTGCTATTATCTTACAATCAGATTTAAAAAATATATATTTATGTATGTATGTATGAAAGTGCATACATTATTTTCCTTAATTTAAACACATTTACAAATTAATTAATAACGCATCAGAGACTACAATCGAAATTTGATCCAATCAAGCTGTAAAGTTATGCAGTCATCATCAGCAGCAACCATATCTGTGTGTTTTGTATAAATCTTTGAAATTCCATGATAAAAAATCATCTGCCACATCAACTGTTACGCCTTTCTTACGCCTTCCTCTAAATTTTGAATAAGCCTAACCATACGCCTCTTGCAGAAACCAAGAGACGAATATCAAGAATGAGGCATATTTTCGCTTAAACTCATTTGGCAACAAATAATTAAATAATGCGTGTAGGAAAAGAAAAATAGAAATTACAAGCTGACTCACTAACATAGTAGAGCAGCAATAACAATAACTTTAACCATAGAAAAGGCAATCATCCTTTAAGCAACGTTCTCTTAAGTCGATGACAAATGCAACAAACAATTTTTACTTATTGAATTTATGTAGATGCAATATTCAAGCTGAAAAAAGGAAGGATAATGATTGTGTAACAACAACATATGTTTGATCAATATAAAAGCAAAAACAACCATTACGAGGTCTGTTCAAAATTTCCGTAATTTATTTTCTTTTTTTTTAATAATTTATTTTTTCTATTTTTGGAAAGGAGTAGAACGGAGAGCTATATTATTCACAATTTGGAAGTTGCACTTTGTATATATTTTCACAACGTCGCTGCATCACTTTTGGGGTTAAAAAAGGCCACTTAAATATTTTTTTTTATATGAATTCTAAAATAATAAATTACATAGTGTAGACACTCGCAAAATAAATGGTAATAAATTTGGATCTTCTAAATAAATCTGGGACGTATGAACTGCTGATTGGATTCATCTAAAACTTAGAAGGTCTTAGAAATTAGAATTTATACAACGTAGTTAGAACTGTAGCCTACGTGCGGTCAAAGTAAGAGCACACTGAAGTTAACCCCCTCGGGTTACAAAAATTTTAAAACTTTTTGACTTTCTTAACTGTTATCCGATTTCAACAATTTCAAGTGCTTTTTGAAAAAAAAAATACATCAGGATATGCTGTTGTCACATTTGAGAAGAAATGTCAGTTGAGAAGAAATGTGACTTAAGGAAAAAATATAATTTTTTCTTAACTTTGTTTAGGATCTGCTTAACTTTTAGATTTTCCGACATTATTTTTAAGAAACCATTTCATTTTTTTAACCGAAATGCATTAGTGTCAAAAATTAATAGAAAAATTCAATATTTACTACGAAATTGCTGTTAGAAAAATAACATGTAAAAGCGACCGTGAGGTACTTTTATATACTTATGATTATATATGACACATACGAAAGTAAATAAATCGTGCATTTTTCGAAAAGGAAAACAGTCGATTCTTTATCGATATATTCTTTTAACAAGCCAAAGAAATTGTACACTTAAAAGACATAAAGATGCATAAAAAAGTACCTCGAAATTCCGGAAGTTTTTGAGATTTTGTATCGAATTTGAAAATTTTAAAAAATCTATCCTGTTTAGCATCTCTATTGGTTTTGTTGAATGTCAGTGGCTGGAGATAAAACGTAATGACAAGTCATCACGTAGTCAGTAATTTGAACGTTATTAAACTTAAAATAATTTCTTATATTTGTTTACAAGATCAAATGTCGAGTTCCCTTTCAATAGCTACCAAGGTAAGAGGTATTTTAATACACTTTGCTTTATTTTTGACATCAGCACAACTCATTAATTTACTTAAAAAACGATTGGAAGAAAGTACGTATAAAAATCTATTACTTTGATTAGCCAACATGTTACAAAATTGTTATTAATGAAAAATTAAGTAAGTACTATCAGTTACCTCTGCTTTGAATCTTTAAATCGGAATTGATTATACAATCCTTAAACATTAAGCAAGATCGTCATGGTATGTATTTACTTGAACAGTCACAATATTCTTATGATCAACCCACTCTCAACTTGAGAGTCTCCAAAAGGTGCAAAATACGATCTTTAACATGCAGCGAGATAATTTTGGAAACTTAAAAAGGCCCCTTACGTGAAAACCCTCTGCATAATAGTCTAAAGGCCCTTTTAAAACTAGTCCCCACAGAGCACAAGTGCTAAGAATAGATTATTTGAAAAAAATAGTAAATATTCCTAAAATGTATACGCAGTTCCGCAGAATCTTGGCATATCCAAGGCCAATCTCATAGACTAAAATGGTCCTCTTATTGAAATTGATTCGAGCCGCAGGACCTTCTCTAAGTACCTACGTTCAGAAACCCCCTCTAGTGCATTCCACTAGATTTCTATACCGTAAACTATTGCACGATTAGACTGCAACTTCTGTCTAGCATGGCTAATAAAGTCGCAGAACAGTTTACAATTATACACCGATATTTCTCCAACTTGTAATTTCTGGATTAACACCAAGTCTACACGAACTTCTCCATTCACTCAGAGGAGTCATCGAATTTACATATTTTAAGCAAAATTGATATTTCCGTAATTTTCAAACACTCCTAGTACATGTGATGGTTTGCAAATTGTGTTATAGTGTGAGTTATACGTGCATTCACGTGATTATACAAGAGATTGATTCATTTCCATTTACATGCAACCCCCAGTTTCTTTCTCTTTTAAATCATAAACATAATAAAAATGGCACGTTCTTTCTTCATTTTTAAACAATTTGGCAGATAGGAACTAAACATATGTGCACAACATTGAAACAGGAATAAATATTTTCATATGCCTCGATTTATCAATCACATATGTAATTTGAGACATTCTATAATATTTACATTATTATCAATCTATTTTAAAGAACAGACATATGATTTTTTTATTGAAATTTAAAGATATTTGAGATACACTAAAATGTTTTAAATTTTTATTTTTGATTTTCTACTGTACATACTTTTAATCTTAAAAAGGTGAAATACTTTGGTAGAGATTACTACATAAGGTTTTTGCACAAGGACATTTTAATTTTCTGAATATACAATCGGCATCGGAAGTGTGATTACGCTCGTATCCACAAAAGCCAGTTCTGAAATTTTTACTCAGAAATTGAAACAGATTTCAAGAAACTCATGAGAATTTATCTCATGTTTATCAGTTGATGTTTTCTTAAGGGTATGATCCATACTTTTTTCCTTTTTCTAGCGGTAACATATGGGTTCAGCATCTTAAAAAAAAAATAATTTAAAAAATCTACTGACGATTAAAGCAAATATTATTCGGAATAAGCAATATCTGGCGAATACGGCTTTTGGGTAAGACTCTTCATTTTCAGTGTTTTCTAAAAATTATAAGGTAGTTGGCAACCATGAGGCGAAGCTTTAAGCTGAAGTATAATATTCTGGTGGGTTTCTCTCGGCCTACTCATTTTATTAAAAAACCCATTTATTAAGTTATTTATTAATTGCTAATTTTAGAACATCCCGATTTGAATTATAAATCAATGATATTGATTATTGGAGGTGAAAGCATGTCTCCATGGTAAGTTTGCTACCGCTTACTTAGCTCGTCAGGAAACTTCTCAGAACATTTTAAATAAACTAAAGACTTCTATCCAAACAATAAATTAAAGACAAAAACTAAAGTATAAGTAAAGACAACAATAACCAATAATGATTCTATTTTTCTTTCTCCACTGTATACGGCTGACTTTTTTCGGCTCTTTAATACAGTTGAAAAAGGATGAACATTAAAACATCATAAAACACCACGATAATTTATTTCTATACACAGGCACTTTGCAATTAAATTATTAAATTAAAAAACACGGAAAAAATTTATTAAATAAATTAATTTGAGTTTTTGTTGTCTTTTTGCTTTGTTGATTCAATGTAATTCTCATTTAATAACTTGGCTTCTGATATGAGACTCTTAGATTTTCTCGATGAGCTATATAAGCAGTAGCGAAATGGCCATATGAATATGCTTTTCCCGCAATAACACATTTCATTTTGTAGCTTTAAATAATAAAAAACAGTAACATAATACAACTTTCCAGGATCACTTTTTTATTTGATTTATTTTATTAAAAGTCTATCTGCCATAATTAAAAATATTCATAGAGATTTTCCACACCAATTTGTCCTAAAACACATTTCAGACTTATTTTATTTTTTATAAACATGACAGTATAAATTACACTGTCCAACAGCATTTTTGGAACAGATAATTTTTGTAGAACAAACTTATGGTCCAGCACGTTTGAGTTTTTTTTACAGTGGGTCAAAGTTTTCATTTTTTGGTCGAAGGGAGCAATATACTGTATGAAAAAAATGCTGTAAGTTAATGTCTGAGAGAATTCTTATGGTCTGAGTTATATTGTGGAATTGTATGAGGATTATTTTTGTGGAAGATCTTAACCCTCTAACTGGTCCCTTTATGGGTCAATTTGACCCTTTTTTCGAGAAAATCAAAAAATATCCTTTATAAAAGGACATATAAGGATTAAAATATTGTACGAAAATGTTTGCAGGAAAATGTCAGTGGGGGTCACCAAAGACACCATTGTTGTAAAAAAAGCTTTTGACGCTTAATTACTAAAATTATACACCATCATATACAAAACAGGTAAAAACAGAGTCAAGTTCAGCCAGGCGGGCCAAACACTGAGTTCTCGCGTCTAGTCAGCTGTGACTTACAAATCGGGTGTGATATTAATTAAAATTAATAATAAAAAATAAAAAACAATCAAGCATAATTGAGCTACTCGGCAGTACGTATCGGGTGTGACTTTTACTAAAATTAATATAAAAAAGGAAAAATTAAAGCTTAAATAAGCATGGCGGATTCTGTTTGTAAATTAAGAGATTGGTTTTGTTTTATTTGTGGACATTTTACGCACCATCAAAACAGAAGAAAGATATTCCCTATCATTGAAGAACCATACTTTCTTTTCTTTGGAATACGATTTTTATCTGAAGCTTGGATACCTAAAACTGTATGTACTACTTGCGAAAGTGGTCTTTTAACCTGGTACAAAGGCGGTACTAAGGCGCTGCCATTTTCTGCGTCTATGACATGGATTGAACCTGTAGATCACAAATCAGATACATGCTATTTCTGCGTAAATTACAAATTTGGTAGAAGCCAAAGGCACTACGCGGTAATGACATACGAAGCAACAAATAATGTCATTTTATCAGAAGTGCGCTGTAAAGGTGTTCCGGTACCTCAACCGCCTACACATATATTTTCGGCCAATATGACATATGCCAATACAGAAATAACAGCGGAGACAGATATAAGTTACTTGCCTCTTGATTGTTTAAACATATGTCCTAATTTGATAGACCAAGCTTATTTTAAAGATCATGTAAAAGATTTAAGACTAACAAAAGAGAAAGCTGAAATATTATGTTCCAGATTGAAAAACAGGAATTTGATAAAAGCTGATGTAAAAGTTACATTTCCAAGAAAAAGACACGCAGATCTGTTGCAGTATTGAAGAGGTTCTAAAATATCTAAAGCTTCCACAAAAATGATCTACTCAACATACCCTTTCAGAATTGTGGGGTTGCTATTCTGTTCCATTCAAAAAGTCTTAATTTGTTAGACAGTGTTATGAAAATAATAATTTATTAATTAAAAATTATAAATTAATAAAATAAATGTTTTACAACATTGACATTTGCGGAACAGTCAATTCAAGAGTAAATCGTTTATTGAACTGTTTGCACATTCTTCTAATCGGATCAGCATAAGCGTTATTTATATAGAAAACTTGAAGATGTAACGGTGTCCAGAAGCAGGTATATCGAATATTAAAATTTATACTGCTTAGAAGAAGCTGTGATACCACATCACTATTTATTAATTGGACTCAAAACACGACATTAAGCATTGTCCTTCAATGTTCTTTCTGTATACGACGGAAGATTAAAATCGTGATCAAGGAAAAAAGATTTCAAACAGAGCAGAAAATTTGTTTTTGAACTGATGCTATAGGTCTAACAAGAGACGTATAAAATTGATTTGTGATATTTATTTCAGTGATCTCTTTTGCCTACCTCTCAACAAATGCAAGTATACCGCGATCTTTGTTTACCATCATAGTAATATGCTTAGGAAAAAAACATAAAAAAGCATTATCTTATTCAATTTTCAATGATTTTTCTTTGTTAGACAGTATTTTAAAATTCACAACTTCAAGAGCGTGTAAAAAAATCGTACTGAACTTATCAAGGTTTTGTTATAGATAACGTCAACCGGTTCCCGTGGTGCCTTCGACAGTATGCTTTACTGTCTATTCAGATTTTGTGCCTGCTTACCGGGGGTTTGGTTCCCAATATACCCCCGAGGACCCTCATCTGCACCTAGGTTAGGTCAGCACAGATTCTTTGTGCCCCCGGAGGGTCCCAATCGGAAAGTTTGATTTTGTATCACTGTGTAATCCTTCAATCTATCTATGTAAATATGTATAAAGCAAAAAGGTGTTTGTTTGTTTCTCGCAGAGCTATAGCCGCCTCAACCAGTGGATCGATCTTCCTGGAATTTTCTCAGCTTGTTGTCAGATATACGGTTGATAAGATAGAGTACCTATTTAACTTTTTTGATAATAATTGATGGGCGTAGTACTTCCCATGCAAAGTAAATATTTATCATCGTATTACTTGGTAACTGTAGCACCTTGAAAGGCTTCAAATAAATCTCTTATTAATACGCATAATGTAACGCAACAGTGGATGGATTGGAATAATGGACTTTAATATGCAAACTCTCGTGTACCTAAAATATACAGTATTGCAATTGTTATTATGGTGCATAATTAATTTAAAAACTGGTTTTTCAGAGTATATGTGGCACGATTATTCCCATTGTGGAAGTCCGATCTTAAGTAAGAAATTTTTTGTGAAATATTTGTTTGCGAGTTAACATTTAAGTTCAACAAACTGGACCAATGTTTTCCATTTAATGATCTTATATATTAAAAGTTTTCCATTACAACAACAACGTTACAAACATTATGGGAAACATATAATGATTTTATAAAACCAAGAAACAAATAAGTCTCTCATTCAAAAGATCAAGGCTTCCTATTTAAAATCTAGTAACAGATAAAATTACATTCCGATAAAACCCGCACGTGAAATAAAACTTTATGCAAATAAATTTACTCGGTAGAGACAAAATTCAAGGGTTTCAATTAAATAGATTTTGCGTAATGAAACCTTAAACCTAAAAGATATTTTTTTTTATTTCTATTAAATGATCATTAATTTTAAAACACAATCTCCCGTATTAAAAATCATGAGTACTTGCACTTTTAGTTGAATGAAAAATTGAAGAAGTAAAATTTTCATTTAATTAAAATGAAATGGGTGCTAATGCCAGCAACATTGACATGGAATTAAAAAAAAATTAATGAATGAATGAATCAAAATTGCTGCTGCTACTTTTGTTATTCGAACACTAAAAATAATTATTTTGTTACGAGTGAGTAGAAAAAGTGCAAGTTGTAATTGAAAACCATCAAAAATCAAAAGCCATAAATGGGGAAATAGCTGAATGAATTTGTTTGCGAAGATGTAAAAGGAGTTGAAACAATCATTTGTATTAGCAGTTTAAATGAAGGGCCCACCCATGGCCGTATGAAAAACAATCAGAAGCCACCAACAAATAGCCAACTGCTGGGTACAAACAAAGGAAAACAATTGCACTGTTTATCAGGGCATGAGTTTGACTATGAGCATGAACAAAGGAAAGGGTATTGGCATTGGGAGTTTGTGTACGAAAACAATGTCAAAAGTTGTTGTGATTCTGCTCAACGGGTTACACAAAGATTTAATTTCTTAAAATTATGAAAAATATTTTCTTTTCGTTATATTCTTAAGTATTTCACAATAACAAGAGTGTTTAATTAATTTTACTTTATTTCGTTTTATTTAAAAAAAATGTGAATTTTGTATATGAGTTCATTATAGGGATAAGGGTTTGGAATTATTAATAGTTTCGCAAGCATATAAAATTCTATAAAGGAAAAAAATTAAAACATTTTAAAAAACATTAATTAGACTGTTGTCCACAAAAATGCTCTTTTAAAGCAGAACAAAATAAATATGAAGCTTTTATGTAATAAAAAATGTATGTAATAAAAAAATTACTTTCAGTATTTTATATGGCAGGACATAGAGAATTTTTTAGGGGGCATGGTAATTTATAAATCGAATAAAAAATAAATAAAACATCAGAAGGTATACCAGAGAGAAATAAATATAATTCGTATTATATCTACCATTAACAAGCATTACCAGTAGTGAAAATACCATTATTTATCATTTAATGCTAATGAAATTGACAAGTAATTAATCCATCTAATAAATTAGTTCCATTTATGCAATAACCAACAAAAACAAGTAAGAGAGCTATATTAGGCTATGCCATATATGTCGATCTATTTTAGTGAAGTAACTCAATCAAAAAAGCTAATATTGGGGTGAGACACATATAATTTTATATAAAAATGTCATCGGGTCTTAATAGGTTAAGCATTTTAAAAAATTTTAGTATTTCCTTAATGATCTTTTCAAAAGCTTTTAAATAATGGGTATCATTGATATTCTAAAAAATTTGAAAACTTCAGAGGCCCGTGACTCAGAAAATATGGACGAGCACCTATTTTTTCACTTGATTTTTTTTTTTCTTATTTTTAATTCTTTATCGCCCCATATATTTGTTTTTTTGATTGTAGTTACTTTATTGTTTCAAATAATATGAAACAATTAGAAGTAGACGTGGTGTTTTGCCAGCTGCCTCGGAGGACATGCTGATTTCCGATAGCACCTCTTTGAAAACTTTGTCTGATTGATTGGCGTATTTAAATTTTCTTAGTTGAACTAGTTCCTCGGCAAAATTATTTTAACACGAACTCGGACGGACAGACGGACATCGCTCAATCGACTTCGCTATGCATAAGAACTTAGATATACTCTTTTACCACCTGTGCACAGAGCAGTATTTTGCCAATCTAGCCAGACATTAGGCCAAAAATTTATTTTGAGAAATGTAAAAATTTAGGTACGCAGCTTAAAGTTCATTTCCAAGGCTTTCGCTTGAGATTTATCATTTTGGGACACTGTTAAAGTCAGGAAAGTTGAATAAATCGCACACGTTTTTAATTATAGACTTAAAGATTTTTTATCGATTTTTTTCCTGTGAAAAGCTACATTTACTGCTACTTGTATTAATTTTTTTAAAAATATTGGCCCATATTCATAGTTATAGAAAAAAGTCGACTCTTGCTAAAGTATACTCTAAAATAAAAAGCTCTTATTATCTTTTTTGCTTTCATAGTCAAGAATAAAGTATACTTTAAGTTTAGACGCCTTCCACTGGGTGCCAACTGTAATTTGATAAATGTTTTCATACAATTTCTAAACAAACATTTGAAAAAAGTAACTTTGTTTTTATTTTGTTCACTTTGGTAAAGAAATCGGATAAAGAGTACTGTGTTCTTAAACCAAATAAAATAATTTTGGAAAAATGAGTTAAAAACACCTTTTGGTAGTTTTAAAATTTAGAGTTGACTTTCTCGCCAAAAGTATATTTTAAATTGTCTATGAATGAGTTAGAGTCGACTCTAAAGTAAAACCGACTTTAGTTCCCTTAAAGTATACTTTATTTAAACTATGAATATGGGCCATTGTTTCACATTTTTAAGATACGAAATTTCGTTTGTAATAAAAAAAAATGATTTTTTTGTCAAACAAAAGTGAATAGGTTCTTGAGAGTAATCTCCAACGCGGTCGTCAAATTGTTATATATCACTATAAAATTAACGTACGTTGCGTGTTTTTGCGTTTATTACCTTTCTTTCATTCTTCCACCTGTGCTTAACGCTGAAGAGGATTCAGATTTGGAAGAGGTCTTTGAAAAATTAGACGAACAAGGACTATGACACTCGTTATCACTTTAGTGCATAGGAGAAGTTGTTTTACATAAATTAATTGCAACAATTTTAAATAAAATTTACCGTAACAACATTAAATTAGTTATATTCTGAAAAAACTATTTTCAGATAAATAAAATACTATAAAGTAACAAATTACAAAAATATCGTTTTAATAATATTCTTCCGAGGCGGGGATTGGTAAGGCATTGGAAGCATTAATAATAAATATTTTTCGAGAAAACTGGCCGTTTTTGGGGCTGGTATTATAGGGATACCTATATAAATTATTTTTTAAGGTTTAAAGGTGTTTATAATCCATTTCATTTATTAATAACATTAATTTATAAAATAATATTTTATTTCACCGCCGACAAAAAAAGGGGCGCGGCAAAAATGGCATTTTAGAATCCCTTGAGTCCAACTTTAAGTTTTCAAATATTCATTGACAATAAAAGTTGTAACTGCTAAGCAAAATTACTTGGAAATTTAAAAAAGTTTTTTAGAGGTAGAATTAGTTCTTGTGAGGGGAAATTTTTTCTCTTTGGTCCAATTTTTGTTATTTTGAGCTTTAACATGCTATGGCCATACCAGATTTTTCTGCCAAGTTTTATTAATCTGGGTGAACTCAGTAAGTCTTTAAAGCCAATGTAATTTAATCTGTGTTGTGATGAAGGGTATAATAAATGCATATGATAAACACACAACACAGAATGTGATTCAAACTATTGATTCTTAGACACCCGATTAAGGAGTGATCTATATACTGCCACTTAAAAACGAAAATAAAATTTCTTTCTGCTTTTTAAAGAATACCTCCTACAAGTCATAGTACGTCCCACTTTCCTGGTAACAGATCTAAACTTTCTATTTTCAATTTCATAATTTCATTTATGGATCATTTCAAGAATATTTTATTGACTATGGCTGCAATTTATTAAAACAAAAAACAATTATGATCAGTATTTATATCTTAATAATATTTAATTTTTTCCCAAGCAGGATTTGAACCATCGATCTTATAAATGAATGAAAATTTACTATTTTCGGCTTTTGGTTAATTTTTAATTAAATTTCTTAATATTTTTAGAAAACGTCCGCATACGTTTGTAAATAATTTTTCTTTCTAAAAATATTTAGAAATTAAATTAAAAGTGAACCAAAAGCCGAAAATGAGTCAATTATCTTAATAATAATTAAATAAAATAATTTGCTGTATAAAAAATATTGTTCATGTTGACTGCCACTTTATTATTTTTTGTTTGTGTACGACCAAGAAAAATATCATCTGAACGTGTCAATCCAATGATCATGTGTAGAATTTTATTATTTTATTATTTTTTTATTTATTTATTTTCTTTATTTTTTTTTTTTTTTTTTTTGTTAAATGTAAATTGCTCTCTGAATTCCATAACATCATATTGGTTTTTAGTACCGCTTTATAATCGGGTTTGCAATTAAAGCTGGGAATGGGTTTTCTAAAAATGAGGCAATTAATTTACACAATTAGAATCGAATAGGAACGTCTTTAAAGAGGGTAAGTAGAAGAAATCTTCACCTCAATAAATGTATTGAAACGATTCGATTTTATTTTCTCTCTTAAAAAGCAGATGCCTTCCATTATTTATGTTTATTTTAAAATTGTTAAGTGTGGTCATGAGTTAATATTTTCATGTCTGTTTAGAATTAAATAAATTCTTAAATTTTTTTCATACAATCAGGTGAAAAAGCTTTATGATATTTTTTGAAAAAAAAAACTTTGTTGAATTTGCCAGCACAAAGAAATTATTCAATAACACAAACTATATCAGCAGAAAAATAATGCATTTCAAAGAAATTTTTTAGTTCAATAATTTTGCATTTGTTATAAGTCTTTCAGTAAAAAAATTTTTATTGTAACTTTTTATTAGCTCTTTCGCTTAGAGCTATAAAAATATTGACCTTCTACAAAGAAACCACGATTTAATATTTACACAAATGTGCAGAATGTTAAAATTAGTTCATTGTGCATTTAGTACGATAATGGGTATGCACAGATTTTTTTATATTATCTATTTTTTGGTAAATTAATTTGTACGCTTTATAAATAACACTTTGGTTTATCTTCTTATGAATCTCTACATATAAAAAAACTGTAACGGTATCATTTCTATTCATGAAATATTTTTTGAAAATTTTGATGGTGATTGAGATAGTGATCGATATAGAATACAGAACACATATTTTTGAAATTGTTAGGAGGTCCCCTTGCACCTTGGCTTAAATATGGAGTAAAGTAAAGAAACTAAAACAGTTATCATTACATTTTATTTTTTTAAATGAAAACTTTTTAAAAACCGTCTACAGAAGTCTCAAATAAATATTTAAAATCGCATTTTTCTAAATTGGATTTCTAAGAAAATTACTCCAACTTTTATAATTTTCAAATGTAAAAGTTTTAGACGATTTTGCAATTTTCCCGTCAAAGTTTCCACAGAGATTCATCTGTAGTAAATATTTAAAAAAATCTATTCATTCTTTAAATGTGATTGAGAATTACAATCTATGTAATTTGTAATGTTAATTTAAAATTATTTTTTTTTTGTTTCGTTTAAATTGCTCAAAACCAGGGACCCTTATAATTAAGGAAGGCTGGTATTGATATACTGTGGAGGAGCAAAACCCAGCCGAAGGTTATTAATACGGAGAGCTTAAGTAAACGAAGCCAGAGTTGAGGCCGGGGAACAGAGAATCCGTCATGCGTTGTACTTTGACGTATTCAGCTGAAGTCAAAGTAACGACGGATGAGGTTGGCACAATGAGTTCTTTGCTGACGGATATTAAATCAGCTGTTTATAATTTCATCAGTGTTGCCAAGGAAAGACAGGGAAAAAAGTAACATTTTTTCATTTAAATTTACATTTTGAAAATTTTCTTAAATAAGTTGTAATTTAATATAATTCATATAAAATATAGTAGAAAGTTTAATTTATATATATTTAGTTTATATATATATATATATATATATATATATATATATCAGGGAAAATAACAAGGCAGAAAATTCTTTTACTGAACAAAAACAAAACGAAAATAAAAAGAATAAAAAGGAATGAAAAAAAAATCATACCGATGATACTCATGAGGATTAAAATTAGGACTCAATACTAATATTTCGGTAGAAAAAGTGCATGCTGTCGCCATTAAATCCGTTTTACATTTTTCTTTGAAAGATTGAGCTTCGATAGAATTTGCTATACTAATTATTTTAAAAATACCATTATTAAAATAAATGTGAGACTTATTTGCTTAAAACTTTAACATAAAATTACTGAAAATTTTTCTGTAATATAATCCGGCACTTCCTGAAGGAAATTAAAAGACAACTTTCTTTTAAATCGAGGTACGGTTGTCAAATTTTGCAAGCGGAATAACTGACGTATCTTACAATTTTCGCAAGCTTGACAGGATGCTTAGTTTTTCGCACGAAATGCAACTCATATTATTTCACAGTTGGAAAGAATTATTGCCAGAAACATTTTGCTGTGTCTACGCATGTAGCAAGAAACATTTCATGATTTCTCACGAATTGAACAGAGTAAAACTTCAGGAGCTTTATTGTTTGTTCATTTAAAACTAATTTTTTATATGGGATTTTGATTGGTATGTTAAGACGGATTCTCATCTCAAATAATGAAACTAGTACTCTTTCAGTGTTATTATTTAATTTCGTGTTTGTACAATCAGGCATGTTCTGAAATCCACACGAAATTTTCACTTCAATTTTTTCTAAGCATTGTTGCTATAAAATTATTTTTTACAAAAACAATGCTTTGAAAAATTTTAAGTAAAAATTTCGTATGGATTTCAGAACAGGCCTGTATATAACAAAATTTTCAAAAGGTACAAAAAATATAAAAAATGTAACCAAACGCCAAAAAAGAAGAGTACAATTGAAACAGAGCAAGAGTTAAAAGACAATAAAAAATAATAAGAAGTAGTAATTGATAGCTCTCATAGTATTTAACGTACGTCAAAAGTTAAAAGTTGACCAACTTTCGTACTTTCGCTTTTTTGAATACGTTGAATACGTTGAAGTTTAACGTATGACGGATTCTTTGTGCCCGGCCTTTACACATGCATATATATATATATATATATATATATATATATATATATATATACATAAAGTAAAAAATATTGGGTATTTGTTTGGATAAATCATTAACAATAATTTTTAGTTTAAAGTTATTTCATTTGGAAGTGAATTTTTTTCTGATTGGAAAGCTTTTGAAACAAGTCTTAGTAGTAATTTTTCTAAACACAGCAGATTTCGGCTAAAATTCATTATGATCAAAGAGAACATTTTTGAAAAAAAAATATTAAGAACCGGAGTTCCGAGATTTTCTTTGCGTGCCTTTCAACAGTTATTACATTCAAGCAACCAAAGAATATATTGTATTTGGCTATTACTTTTCTCTTTCCAATAATTTAATATAAGAGCAACAGATAATTGTCAAGAAGCCCTTTATAATAAAAGTAAGAACAGTAGCGGTTAGCGCGAGGAAGTGTAACAGCATAACAACAGTGTATGGCAGACGTGTGTTGTGGCTACTGGATTAAAGGAGATGACTGGCTTGGATAAAAGGAGAAGTGGAGATGTTTGTGAATGGCTAAGGTTACTAAAACAAGGCATCGAGTAGTTCATGTCTCGCCGGAGTAACACAGTAGTGTAGCTGGATGGCTGCGTTTGCAGTAATAACGCATGTTTAGTAAATACGAGACCAAGGGTTCACAAGACCGGTATGCTCAAGAAGTATAGCCAGAGAAAGCCATAAAGTAAGAATACAGAATTTACAATGAGCCACAGTGGTATTTGCAATCAAAAGAATCCGTACGTTTGTTCTGCTAAAAAGGGAAAAACGTAACAATATGTTTCTGTTGTTCAAAAACTGTGAAATGCAAAGAAGTAAAATTAAAACACGTTCTTAAAACTTTTTTTAATTAATTGAATGAGAAAATATATTTATGTCACTAAAAACCAAAAAACAATTAAAAAATTATATATTACATTGCTTTATATACCAATAAACTTCTTGGAGAAAAAGGTCCCCTGTTAATTAAGTATTGCAAAAAATAATAACTTAAATTTATTTTATTTTAATCAACAAATTCATTCAATTCATAAGTTTCATTATAAAACTAAATTTAAATGCGAATTTTAATAAAAATGGTATGAATTTAATGCGCGTATAAATGACAATTTTATTGTAGACGATATTGATAGTAACATTGATTTAAAGTAAAGTATTCCAGTTACAATTTACGGTTGATTTTTTACTTTTATCTGTTACTTTTTAATAAAATGTGCTGACTTTTATTTGTATTGAAAAATCTGTTGAACAATTGAAGAAATAATAACGAACAATCAAATGACCACTTCTATGGATTCTTTGGACATTTAAATACTTTAAGTATTTTTTACACCTGTCATTTAGTGCACCATAGTCTTTGAATGTAGAAAAAGTCTAATATTTAAGTTTGAAAGTGCTGTTGTTTTCTAATATCAGTCAAATTCGATTAGTATATTGTAATCGCCAAATAATAGATGACTTTATAAATACAGCAGTACAGGGGTCTAAAGTATTTGAGGAATTTTTACCTATATCTTTTTTTTATAATAATTAAAAGAAAGTTGCTTGTGACAATATTTAACTTAATGATTTGCTTGTTTTTAACAACGTAAAATTTTTTAGCTTTTCCTATAAACTTAAATGACTATCTTTTTTTATCACTTCTATAAATAAATAGTTTTAATTGCCTAAAAGAATGTTGTTGATTTAAAAGTGCACACAAAACGATTTAATATCGCTTGTCAACATGACAATATTTGTACCCTTCAACAAATTAAAATATTTATACACTGATAGAAAAAATCATCGTTGGTTTGATGACGCTATAACATCAAAATTTAAACATCAATGTTATGAAAGATGTCATCAATAAGGTATAAAATGGCATCAATGCAATGACAGACATCATCATAGAATTTTGTCATATTTTAGATGTCATCTAAGTTGTGACTACAATGTCATCAACTTGATCCAATATTTCGTATACGATTATTTCGTAAAATATATATTTAAGAAAAAAGTAAATAGAGTTTTTATAATTCCAGTTACCATTTTAATTGCAACTTGATTATTTTTTTTTTTTTCATAATGTTTATTTTTAAAAGCGTTTTTATGAATTTAAAAAATAAAATCGCATTTATGTAAGTTCATCATCATTATTATGACCAAACAAATATATAACTAAATATGCACGGCCTTTTGAAAACAATGCTTAAAAACCAAAAGCATATATACAACGAAGATGATGACACCCCGTCGTTATATTGATGATACATAATTATGATTATAATCATCAAATTTGGCGCTAACGTAAAAAGTAATGAGAGCAAACTGCTAAACACAGAGAATTTTCTCATATTCATAGGGAGTGATGTTAATATATCATCAGATTGATGAACTTTTAGCATCATATTGTTGACACAATTTTTTATGTATATTTTATAACTTTTTATTTTAATTATAATATAACATAAAAATTACCGAAAATTATACCAACAGTATAAAAATTGAAGTTCTTAAGTTTTCTGTTTTGTGAAATATATACATACATATTGTAAATAAAAATTATATGTATCTTTATTGTTAGAAAAACACATGGATTTGAAACTTTTATTGCTTCCGTATTACATCAATGATTGCTGCTTCGATGATATTCTGCCGTTAAGTTTATATTATATATATTGTATTGATGATATTTTTCATTAAATCAAGAAGTTTCGTCATTACATTGATGACATGCTTTAATTGAATACATAAGTTTCGTCGTTGCATTAATGACATTTTTTCATTAAATCGAAATATTTCATCATTGCGCTAATGACATTTTTTAATCATTCGAAATATTTAGTCTTCGCATTGATGACATTCTTTCATTAAACCAAAAAGTTTCGTCATCATTTTGATGTCATTTTGTCATTTAATTGATATCGGTTTTTCATTCCGTTTACGTCAGCGTGTCATTGAATTGATGACAAAATTGTGATCCTTAGCATTGATGACAAAATTAGCAAATAATGACATGGTTGACATCACAACAATGACAAGTGTCACGGGGTCAAAAATGAAGACATTTGTCATTGAATTGATGTTAAATTACTTTAGCGTTATGATGATTTTTCTATCAGTGTAGTTTGTTAAAATGCATTTTTCTTTATTTTAATTGCATACTTCATGTTAGATAGATATGTTAAGTTAAAACTGATTATTATTAACCAAAGTCAAGAAGTGTTTGAAATGTCAAAATTACATCATGATTGATACTTCAGGAAATTTTCAAATATCCCTGCCAAGTTTTTTTATGTTCTGAAATCATATTATTGATTAAAAAAAATTAGCAAATAAAATATTTTATTGTGTCTTACTGGGTTAACACTGTAGTGTAGCGTGGATTGCTGCTATTTTTAATAGCGCATGTTTAGGACGCAAAAGATCATAGGATCAAGTATAGCCAGAGAGCTCATAGATTACGAAAGAGAGTATTTATAATGTGACACTGTGGTATTTGCAATCAAAAGTACCCCTAACGTACGTTAACCGAAAGGGAAAAACGTAACAAACAATATTTTTAATTGTCATTGTTGCGGTCAGATTATTCAAATATTTGACAAAAAACTGCATTACCACTCTTTTTACAAATGGTTATTCAATCTTTCCTAACACGTATCATGGCGACGGATGATTTAAAATTAAATAAATGTGATATCGAGTAGCGTTGCATATTTCTTAATAAGTATTTAACAAAGATGTAACTTTTACATTAATTTAGTGGCTACGTCTTGTTGGTCAAATATTTTACTAATCTGACCGTACCATTAATTTATCAGTTAAACTGTTTGATCAAAGAAATCTTCAAATCATATTTCTGTAACAATAAATCGGTTTCCTATTTTTCTATCATAGGAATAGCACATAGGAGTAATTATAATTATAAAATTATTAAATATATTCTATTATACGGCACTTACACCATGCAATTTTTCGTGAAACATGCATAACATTTTTGTTTGTTTGTCAAGCAGGAGAGTAAGAAATATGGCATTGTTGAGGTTTTAAGGGGATGTTACTGTTGCTAATAGTTACTTTTAGATAATGCATAAAGCTCTAACTTAAATAGAATATTAAAAAAAAAACCTCAAAAATTGCTTAGTGTAAAGCTGGACTTAGTTAAGCTTAACGTAACTATTACGAACCTTAAAGTCCGATTATAAAGAAGAAACAGAAAAAAATTATATATAAAATAAACTGCTCGCAAAGATAAAACAGCTAAAGAACCCTATTTGCTTGACCTATAGCAGACATGTGTCTTCATTTGATAGTTTTCTCCTTCTGCATGTTTGAACATGGCGTATGGAAAAATAAGTAATCCTCTTAGTTTAAAACCAAATATGCTTTATTTGTTAAGAATGTAAAAAATTCCAATGCGGAAAGAATAAAAAAAGATTTAAACGTAATTTTCTATTGTCTAGTTAACATTTGAATGAACTCTAAGTAAGTAAACTAGAAAATAGAAATTGAAAACTAATGATAAATAACAATAACAAAAAAATGTGTTCTAAATTTACTAGACGAAATGATTTTGTTGTGCCCACAAATAAAAAATCTGCAAGTAAATTATTAAACATTTTGTTTACTCAAGCAAATTTTATAGCAAATGAAAGGTTAAATTTGTTTCATTTAAAGGGAAAATTCTTATATTTGCAGGCGAACGATTTAGGCCATAAGTGAGCTTTATGTTTGTTTGCTATGAGCCGAACTATTAAGTGACCCATTAAATTTTCTGCTTTTTTTAAACAAGTTTTTATTTGGTTTAAGTTTATTTTTATTTTTGTTATTCTTTTACGTTTTCAAAGTTTACTGTGAGATGCAGTAACAAAAAATATTTAAATATGGGTTTTATTCAATGTTTGTATTTTTAGTAAATTTTATCAAAGTTTGATTTTTTTATTCGTCTTAAAAAAAGTCTTATTTTGTCGTCAAATTTTCCTTAGTTAATGAAAATTATTTTTGGATTTTTTCAAAAAAATTGATAAAAGTTTCCTAATAATCATTTTGCTTTAACACAATTCTTGCAAAAGAGCCGACATTAAAGCAGACTTTAGCACTCTATCTATAATGGCTTAAAAAGTTGGCCACATACATCATATTACATTAACTATTGGGACACTCTTTAATTTAAAAATTCAAATTTTATACTTGTTGTTATATCGGACTTGGCAGTACAGGATCCTTGTACCGTGTGTCTAAAACTCTTTAAAAGTATGGCCATATAACTCAAATTAAATAAGTTGTTGGAGCACTTTTTAATTTATAATTTTGAAAAAATTTACACTTGTTACTATAGCGGTCATAGTAATCGACATTTTGTCAAATTCTCAAGCGTTTGTTTATAACGGTTCAAAAGATAGGAACATATAGATCAAACAACGTCATGAAAAGAGATACCCTTTAGTTTTTAGGTTTATTTTCGTATTATTTTTTGCTGTTGCGAGATATAGTGATATTCAGTTTTTTTTTAATTTAAAGCGGTCCCCTTTACGGCTCTTAATATACGTAAAAATATGTTTGTTGTATGGGGACACCCTTTAGTTTTTAAAATTATAATCAGTTATTAAAACGGGACCATTCTGTAAGGAAATTCTAAAAGATGAAGAAAACAATTTTTAAATCGGTGCTAAATTGAGTATGTTCTGCGGACACAAACATTGAAAAAGCAACATTCAGACGAACTAACATCCTTCTCATTTCTTTAAAGTCGAGTAAAAAATTAAAAACGGCCCAATTTGAAGGAAATACAAACATTAAATATGCAAGAAAAACTTTTTTTAAGCAAAACAAATAAAATTTTCTGCACATAATTGGTTAAATAAAAAAAAGGAGAAGAAATCGGCAACATTAAGATAAAGAAAATCCGATAATTTTCAAAGTAAGGGCGAAAATACCAAAATTGTAATTTTTTACTCTTTGGCCCATAAAGTACACGTATGGACTAGGGCTCATGAAATACTTTCGCCGAAATTTCGGAGTACATATTCTTTTTTCGATCCCAGAAATAGTGAAATAGGTCAATTTGAAAGACCTCCATCTTCTACAAGGATGATAAACTTAATACAAAATTAAATTTAAATGTGCACACATATGTGCTCTTTTATTCATTCTGTGCATAGAAATAAATTATCGTAGAGCCGAAAAAGTCAGCCGTACGAGGCCTGGCAACACTGAGTGCTGCCAAGTGCAATCTGACATTTCCATTGGAAAGTTTGTCATTTTTAAGTATAATCGTACTCAAAACGTTTTGACGTACGGCCATTATTTGTGTTAGAGGTAGGCATGGTGTTTTGGCTGCAGCCTTGAAGGACATGGACCGATCATGCTAATTTCCAATAGCACCTCTTTAGACACTATATCTGATCGATTGACATATTTTTTTTGTTTTTTTTTTTTTTGTAAAATCAAGTTTGCCTTTTCACTCAACACTAACATGGACGGGCATCCCTAAGTCGACTTTCGGAAATGGAAACTGTAGAAATTACAAACGGAATGACAAACTTCGATAAACCATTTTTTCACTTTTTGTGGTGAAGGGTATAAAAATTTCCGAAAATTGTACCCAATATTTTGAAAAAAAAAACGGGACCACGGTATTGAAAAATCAAAAATTTTAATTTTAAAATTCTTATAAAGTGATCATTATTTGTAGATAAAAGCGCCATTTTGTAGTTATTAACTATACCTTTTAGACCATAAAAACCAGACAAAAATTAGAGGTTCTCATTATCTCTAATTAATTATCTTTAAATTTTAAATTCACACATAAATTATTATTGTTATAATTACTTTTAAAAATCAATTTCTTGGGCAAAAAATTCATGCCACACAAGACAATATTGAAAAAAAAATCAAACAAATTATCGGAAAATGATACAAATTAATAGAAACATTAAAAAAATTAAAGATGTTTTTAAACGAACGTGTTTATAAACTCAAATAAATAAACAAAATGTTGCACATTTTTTTAATCTACAAAGATTAGTAATCAAAACGTCACAGATTTTAAAATAGAAAATTTCTCAATGAATTTAAACGTTTACGTTTCATTCTCAAAACAAAACAAATGAAAATGAAAATTTCCGATTTTAATACACGTTCTATAAATTAAATAAACCAACACAAATTAAAAAGTGAATGAGAAAACAAATATAAAATAAACATTATGAGAATTACCTTAATTGTATTTAGTTCATTAATTAATTATCTATTTTATTATTTAAATATGTCTGAAACAAAAACAAAATCATGTATTTTTCTATATTGTACTTAATGTGGGACGTGTTGACTTGATTTTTAAAGAACTTGAGATGATTTCGTTCATTAAAATTGAATTTATTTATTTTCAAGGAAAAAACATTTCATTCATAAAGTGCGTCAGAAAATATACTCAGGATATACAAATGTTGATATAAACAGTTGTGCAATCAAAATGGAAGTTTTGATACTTTGTGTCCATTTGAGAACTTTTAATACTTAAATTGGCAAGCACTAGGCACTTTCCTTCGTATCTTCTAGCCCTTTTTATACCCTTTTATACCTTTAACCATAGGTGACAAGAGTAAGTATATATACATAAGTTCATCATTCTGTTTGTTCAATGTTTATTTCCCACTTTATAAAAGTACATCAGCCCAATCAGCCCAATAAAAAAAATTTTCTCGTGAAATATTCCTTCAAATAAATAAATAAAAATGTGACATCACCTTATTTTGAAGATATCCATAGGTTTAGCGCTGTAGGTTTTAGCGATGTTGGGGAGTAGGTTTAATTTTACCACTTCGCACAGTGGCGTGAAATACAAAAAAATGAATAAAAGTCTGGAAATTCTAAACTATTTACCGGATTTTCATGAAACAAACTGCGATTTATTTAGGAGGTTATAAGCTTTTCGCCTATAGAATTTGGATACAAACTTTTTCAGTAGAGGGTAGTACCCCAGGGCGTCGAAGTAGGTAACCTCAAATTTTATCAAAAGTAAACCGATTTCAAAAAAATTTAAAATTTTTAGCAATCTATATGGATAGATAAAGAAAAAACGCATTTGGACACTGCAAGATAGAACGATTTTAAAAACAGATTTAGACTGCCAATACTATAAAAAATTACGTGTAAAAGATTTTTTTTCTTTGACTTAATTATGTTAGTTGTAATAATTGTTTTAGTTTGAAATTTCATAAAAAGCTTAAAAAATGTGAAAGTTTCGTAAAAAAGTGCTTTCAGTTTTTAAGTAGATTTTTAAAGTTTTTTTTAGTAAATTTGTAAAATTTTATGAAATTCTTGTGATACACCCTACAGTCAGCAATTTTTATTCGAAAATCTAAATGTTCGGGACTGAAAAAAAATTGGACGCTGTAAATAATGCACGCAATTATGTCTATTTTTTTTATTGTGTTCTTCTAATAAGTGCTATTATTTTTATTACATTTTTCTTTTAATTCAGTATTTTTTAAATGAATATACAAATATGACTACCTGTATTTTAAGGTGCGGCAAACCCATGTGTGTACAACCACCTCTTCCTGACGGTTTCTTTATTAATTATGCCCTACTTATCCTAAATGTTATTAAAATTTAACTATTATTTTGATTATAAAATGCAATATAAGACCAGCATCTGCAACTTTTCCGTCTACCATTGTTAAACTCGATTCAAAGGATACTGTAATCAACTTACCAGATATCATAACATCAATTGGCTCCATATTGTAAATTTCTCGCTTTAAACTTCGAACTAGATATTTAGTTGTTTTTCTGTAGAGTGAGTTTAACACTAAAAAGAAACGAATCATTTTTAATTCTTTGATTTTAACAACTTAAAAAGAACAATGCAATATTGCTATTTATTAATTTCTATACTATTGCGTTTTGGGTAAAAACTTATTGTTATTTACATTAAAACATGTTTTTAAAGCTTTTTAAAGATCTAGAGCTTTAATTTTGCATTAGAAAAATCTAGTTTTTAATTTTTATTTATGTATAGGTACACACATACCCTAAAATAGAAAAGGTCTACTGACTCGCTTTTGACTTAGTCACCAGTACTACTAATTATACCCCATATAATGTTCTGCACTGTAGACACTTAACATGTGCTTACCCCGGGGGTAATTACAACCTAGGCGATGCGAAGTGCTTCCAGGGTATAAGGGAAACCATTCCCCCGGTGTGCAGGCGCCAAAATGTGGATAGACAATGAAATACCTATCACAGGCCCGACTTTTTATTGATTTGTTTTTATTTAGAATGGGAACAGAGAGCTACCCATCCCCTTTGGGGCACACGTGATGGCTGTCTTTAAGGTCGGCATCTGTACGGAAGGTCCGGTGCCAACCGAACTGTGCACTCTCAACAGACGGGATTGGATGGTCTCTAATCGCTCAAGCAAGGGGTATTTCATGGTCCTGACAGCCATGTTCTTGACTTGCAACGGCTACGCCAGTGAAGCGCGCTAGTCGACGCATTGTATTTTACTCGACGGTAAGACCACTGTCAGATAAAACCATCATGGCGGGTGTTGGCGATAATCTTGTTCACAAACTTTACGAGTTGTAATAGATGGGATTTCATTAAATGAGTTCAAGATAAATTCAAGGGTACCACAAGGATCGGTTCTTCTTCCTACCCTATTTCTTATTTTGCTAAATAACCTTCTTTGTCAAACTTTCAACACAACCTATTCTTTTGCAGATAACAGCTGCATTTGCCATTCATATTCATTCGACAAAATTCTAAATCTTTTAGAGATTCCGACCATTCTCTCTCCTACACATAACCGAAATTTTCTAGTTCCGGCACAAAGCATAGGTTGAGTAGGGGTCATTCCCTGAGTGCTAGTTGGAGATAAACATTTTTCCCTTGTTTTTAACCTTGCTTAATTGCAAGAAAATAAAATCATATTGAAGCTTCAAAAATATGCAAAATAAAAACTATAAAATTATGTAACGATTTTAAAAATGTCATTTTGACGTTTCTGTTTTGATTTTATGCTGATTTTATTTGACACTTATAACACTGGATGAGAAGGATATATTTTTGAGCAGTTCCTTAAAGCCTTTTAAATGTTACTTAAGCATAAATTTGAAGACAAAAGATGTTTTTACAAATGTACAAAGAGAACAGTTAAGAAATAATTTGGTTTAGTTGTGGACTCCTTGTTTTCTTATTAACGAAGTTAGTTGGTTAAATATATGATGTTTACAATGCACGCAACGTAAGGCAGATAGATACGAAGGATGCTGATGAAGGATGTAGCGGTCTAGAAAATTCAGCATTACAATCTGCTGGTGTCTATATTTTTTTTTCTCTTTTTGTTAATAAGCAATTCTACGAAAGTATAAAAATATTAAGTTAATACGTACGTAGTGATTTTCATCATAAATTTAAATTTTAAGCAACTTTGTTCATTTTCTATAAACAAAAATTGTTTATAGATTTGATTCAAACACATGACTGCGTAGCACTAACGTCACTGATTGATAAAATACAATAATACTATCACTAGAACATTTAGAGGATTTTTTCTTTTTTAAACAACTTACCCCATATTTACTCTTGGTTATTGATCGCTCTTAACCCATTTCTCCCTACAAATGCGTTTTCACTTAAGCAAGTATTCGTGTAATACCACTTATTTAAAACGAGGCTAAAACAGACCTTATGGAAAATTAAACCAATAAGAGTGCTACATTCGGCTATGCCGAATCTTATATACCATTCACCAAATACGTAAATCTAGTTTAGCAAATATTGGGGTGACACAAAATTTAAAATTAAGAAAAAATTAAGTACTATCTCTAGTTTTACATAAAAATGTCATCGGATCCTAATGAGTTGAGTATTTTTTGAAGAACTTTACTTTAAAGAACTTTTCTATAAAAATTTAAGAGGCCCATATCTCCAAAAATTGAGAGCGAGTGCTAATTTTTCAATTGATGTTTTTCTATTTTTTAATTCTCTATCGCCCCATATATTTGGTTTTTTGATAAGAGTTACTTCACTTCCAATTGATATGAAACACTTAGAGGCAGGCGTAGTGTTTCCCGCTGCCTCAAAGGACGTGGAACAATCTTGCTGATTTTCAATTGCCGACACTATACCTGATCGATTGGCGTTTTTAAATTTTCTCTAGCTCTTGTACTGTCTTGGCAAAGCTGATTCATCGCGAATACGGACGGACAGACGGACTTCGCTTAATCGACTTTGCTGTGCATAAGAACTCAGAATATATCTCTGTATATTTTATGGGGTCAGAAATGGATATTGCAGAAATAACACATACAAAATAACAAACTTAGCTAAACCATTTTTCCACTTGTAGTAGAGGGTATAAAAAGAATAGCAGAACTCACGCTTCGTACACGCAGAAAAAAAACATGGTTGTGATATGGTCACAATAACCATATTAAGTTCTTTGTAACAATGTATGGTTGCGGAGAACCAATTATAGTTGTTTTCACCATAACTTTAGTCACGATAAACATTTTTTGTTAACTTTTAACGATTATATGGTTACTGTGCACAAAAAATGCAACATAGTTGGTTTTAACTTAAAAACATTTCAACCGCAACCAAAGTTTTGTAACTTATTAAAAATAATATAAAATATTTAACCATAATATATTATTATTAATCAAAATATGGTTAAAAGCAACATAATAATGTTTGCGCTAAAAAATATTTTGTTCTAGTATTTGACAGTTTAGTAATTTTTCTTGTAGCTAAAATTAGAAATTGTTTTTTATTGTTAAATAAAGTGAAAAGACTAAAAACGTATTTACAAATTAAATAATTTAAAATAATGTGTAAAATATGAAAACAAATAAAAAGGGAACCAAAACATTAAAAAAAAGTTGAAGTAAATTTGTATGTATTGTGAGCATATAAATCTTTATTTTTGTGTTTGAAGCACAATAGTGAAATCATTTATTCGGGCTTATAAACTATATTTTTATATAACTGATTTTTGTAGCCTATGATCTAAGCGTTATTTTAAGCAAAAAATTGATTTCTTTATGAATATATGTTTTAAATAAATCGTAACTTAATAAAACAATACTGAGGTTTTTATATTGGAAAATTTTGTACTTACGAGACTATTTTATAATTCAATTACATGACATTTTCAGGCATATTATTATATTTTAATTTAACCATTTAATGTTTATATCTGAACATAATAATGGTTATACTTTAGACAACAATATGGTTGCGCGTAGTATGTTGCTCTTAGATTATGGTTACCTCAACCATATATTTTCTTTGCGTGTAGCAAACTGTTATTGCAAACCTTGCATGGCTTACAAACGTGCCGTGTATGCTATGTTTTGTAACACATTTACAATGCTAAAAACTATTGCATATTTTTAAGAGCAAAATTTTGTTTTTTTTTTTCAATCAAAAAGTTCATGATTTTGTTTTGTTCTTTTTTCTTACTGCCACAACTAAATTACCGCGTAAAGCGCAAGATATCTGTCAAAATTTCTCATGTACATACAAAATGCGTTAGGAAGTGAAGTTGGCTGCTTGTTAGTTTTTTTTTTTTTGTTATGGTTGAAAAGCAATGACATTTTACTTATTTTCAATGCAATCCATCGATTTTATCTCTTTTTTATTCTTATATAGCTGGTTTTATAAAATCAAATTAGTTAACATTACTGTTAAAGATACAAAGTTGACGCTCTTATTTAGGGATGACATTCCAGTGCAAAAGCTATGAATTAGCGTCTTACGCGCTAATTTAGAGATGGCAGTTAGACATTGTATTTAAGTTGTATTTTAAAAAACTTCTACGATTTGTAAATCTAACTTTTAAATAATATACATATTATTATTTCTGAAAATCAGCAGTTACAATGAATTTGCTTAACGTTAAAAAAATGCACTTTAGATTCCTCGCAAAAATCGTTTTCAATAATGCTGGACTTGCAGTTTTGCTACGAAGAGTGAGTTCCGCTAATATATTTAATAACCGGGACAAAAGCTTGTATTTTCCGCCTTGGTCAACTTATCTTTAAAACCATGGCTAAATAAAACAGGTGGTCTCGATAACCAATTTATTAATTACGCCGTTAACGCTAAGTGTCTAACCGCATATATTTAAAATACATGGCGAAATAATGCAAGGTGGTGGCGTATTCATTAATTTTGCCGTAAACGATATATTTCAAACTCCATATAAAAAATATACGTTGTCGACATTTAGCGTTTACCGCGAAAATTAACGAATTCACCATCGAGACCACCTGTATTATTTCATAAAATTTAAATCGAAAATATGAAAAAAAGCAAGCAATTTCAATCATCAAGTGTGTACTAGAAATGAAGATTAAAAAAAACATATTTACATCCAATATTAAATTATAAACAAAACATTCATATTAAAAGCAGATTTGAGCTAATGTCCGTCAGTTCGATTAAATCTTTAGTTTAATTAAACTAGATCGCTCAACTTTAATGGAATATGTAAAATAAGGACATATAAGTCGCGTGCAATATATTATTAACACATTTTAAAATTTTAAATCTATGATGCGTCAAAGCAATTACCAGCCGGCGATATGCTTCATAAGTTATTGTTTGACAATTAAGAACTTTAATTACATATGTATACACATATGTACATATGTACGTACTAAAAAATGTAACCACGTCATTCACACCTAAAGTTACAAAAAAAAAAAAAAACATTCTTCTAAATCAATTTCAAATTTCAAAAAATATATCAACACCATTTTCCTTTGGGCTCGTGTAAAATGTTTGGATGAGTAAAAAAATAAATAAAAAACAAGTAAGAGTGCTATTTTCGGCTATGCCGAATCTTATATACACTTCAACATGTACATATGTAAATTTAGTTTAGTGAAGCAACTCCAATCAAAAAAGCAAATATTGGAGGGACAGAGAATTAAAAAATAAGAAAAAAATATTAACTACTACATACGAGTATATATAATTTTACATAAAACTGATTTTCAATAGCACCTCATTCGACATTATGTCTGATCGATTGGTGTATTTAAATTTTTGTTGAAACCAAGTTTGCCTATGTAAACACTAACACGGGCGGACAGACGGACATCGCTCAATCGACTTCGCTGTGCATAAGAACTCAAAATATATATACTTTATGGGGTCGGAAGTATACATATATTGTAGAAATTACAAATGGAATGATAAATAGTTATACCAGTTTTCTACTTTTTGTGGTGAAGGGTATAAAAAACAAAAGAACGATTTATTTATTTACTTTTGCTTAACTAGTCAGACAATCAGAAATAGTAAACAAGAAGTTTTTACACAGTAAAAGTAGAGTATACTTTAAGGCTCGTACAGGTATATTGGTAAAAATGTAATGATTTGTACAGATACAACAGTTTTAATACAATTACGGTAATAGCGTGAAACTACAAAACTTGTCTACGCTTTTACTGTATCCAAGACAACCACCACCAAAAAGGCAAATCTAATTTATAGTTTCTTTGAAATAAGTCTTTATAACACGGATGATTCATTAAATTTTCAAACAGTTAATATTTCCAAAAATCTCTAAAGCCCACAGAATAAGCAATGCCAGACATTATGTTCGATTTAATTTACAGAGCCAGTTACTTAACTGTAACTTTGTTTTATTTTTCGGATATTGCTCTGTATGTTTAAAAAAAATGCCATTAATACACATTTGATTAATTCACAAAACCTCTTGTATCCGTGTACTGTGTATTATTCAATTAAAACACAATAGTGTATGCTAGTGTTGGAAATTTTCATATAAAATTTCTATACACCCAACACTTTTATTTTGTATTGGTAATCGTGTTATCATGAATGTGAATTCCATATGTATATTAAAAGAAATCTTGTACAACTTACTTGAATCAACCATTAGTATATCAAAAGTATACTTTTCGCATAAAAAAATTAAAATTTAGCTTTTTTAAGTCCTTTTGTCCATTTTAATTCCTGAAAACCTTCTTCTGAATACTTATTTTCTTCTTCATATTTGCTTTTTGGAGTTTAATATACAAAAAAAATGTATACAATAATACAGTGCGTGTTCACAAGCATATAAACAGAAAGTGTATTCAATACAAAATATATGATTTTGTGAATTAAGCAATTGTTACCAAGGCGAATTAATGACACCTAGTTCTGACAGCTCAGGTGAATATATTTTGCGCTTGTGATTTTTTCTTCTTCGAATGTCAAGTGTAACAATCTCCTATTGTACTTCTTTGTTTTTGACAGCCAAAGACAATTTATACAAAAATAGTTTATACATAAATTTCGCAGTGATGTTGTTTTTCTGTTATGAATTCTCCTTGACTGTTACGTTTTCCCCTTTGGGCAAACGTGCGGGATCTTTGATAGCAAATATCAAACACAACCATCTGCAGGAATACAAACAAGAGTTGAAAAAAATTAACCGAAAAATAAGAGGCAGGAGTGGTACTTTGCCCGCTGCCTCAAAAGACATGGACTGATTTTCAATAGCAACATTTTGGAAACTATGTCTGATCTATTGCCGCATTTTAATTTTCATTAATTCATCTTGGGCCTTGGTAAAGCTAATTTTAACACGAACACAGACTGAAAGACGGACATCGCTTAATAGACTTGGCTATGCATACGACTTTATGGTGTCGGGAATGGATATTTCAATAATTACAAACGAAATGGCAAAATTAGATATACCCTTTCCACCTGGTGTATTGTGTAACGTATTATTTGTAGAAATACTAAAAACATCCAAATAATTTTTATCGTGTGAAATTTTGAAGTGTATAGATAACTTTCTCCAGCACTGTCCAATCACACAAAGTACAGCATGTTTATTTACATTTATCGCCATTGCTATCTTTATTTGTTATTTATTTCCAGAAGTACAGCCAAACAGGGTTCCAAAATTTTTTTCAGTAGTATCCCCAATTAGATAAATTTTTTCCCCAAGCCACGAAAGCCACAACAAGTGTACAAGACGAGTTACAAAGAGAACGACATAGAAATGCTTTAAGTTGTGTGTGGACTTCGTCTCAAAAAATTAACATAAAATTAGTTGGTTAAACAGATGATGTTTATGATGTGCTTACGAGGGCTGCTTTATATATTTCTGGCCTAATAGCGAAAAGCGAATATTTATAATCAAAAATGGTTTTATTGTTTTTCAAAGTATTCTCCAGCATGATTTATACACTTTTGCATGCGCTCAAACCAGTTGTCGAAGCACTTTTTCCACTCCGATTGAGACACCTCTAAAACATGGTTTTTGATCACTTCAACAGCTTCTTCTGGCGACGAAAATCGTTGACCACGCATTTTTTTCTTGATGTGCGGAAACAAGAAGAAGTCATTAGGTGCCAAGTCAGGGCTGTACGGCGGATGACCCATTAATTCGACGTTTTGGCCGGTAAAAAACGCTCTGGTTTGAGCCGATGTGTGAGAGCTCGCATTGTCATGGTGAACAATGATTCGTCTTCTCTTGTTGGTTTTTCGAATTTCACCGATGACTTCAGGCAAACAAATTGTAGTGTAACACTAAGATGTGACCGTCCTACGTTGCTCAAGCGGAACAGTCCCCACATGACCAGTTTTGCCGAAGAAACAGGCGACCATTTGCTTCGAAGTGCTTCATCCACGAACAACTTTCGTTGGATTTTGCTCGCCTTTGAAGACCCACACGGTCGATTGTTGTTTCGTTTAGGGCTCATACGCATAGATCCATGATTTGTCACCTGTGACGATCTCATAAACGTCTTTTGAAGCACCGCAATCATATTTTTGCAACATTTCTTTGCACCAATCGACACGAGCCTTTTTTTGAGCGACTTTTATATTGTGCGGGATCTAACGAGAACTAACCTTTTTTACGGCCAGGTGTTCATGTAGTATCGAATGTATGCTGGAGGACGAAATGTCCAAGGATGTCTCTATTCACGCACGGCATCAATGTTCTCTGGAACAACAGCCGTTTTTGGACGACCTTCACGGAATTCGTCTTTGAGCGAGCTTCGGCCACGATTAAATTCATTATACCAATTTTTCACAGTGCTACAGGATGGTGCTTCATCGCCATACAAAGATTTAAGTTCATCAATGCACTCTTGTCGTGATAATCCACGTAGAAAGTTGTGAAAAATGATGACACGAAAATGTTCACGAGTTAATTCCATTTTTTTTATATTAATTTTTTCAAGTCACTGTAAACAACACAAATAATGGTTGCACGTCAAAACGTTTTGAGTACGATTATGCTTAAAAATGACAAACTTTCTAATGGAAATGTCAGATTGCACTTGGCAGCATTCAGTGTTGCAAGGCCAGATATATGAATAGCAGCCCTCGTAACATAAGGTAGATAGATGCGAAGAATGCTGATGAAGGATGTGGCGGTGCAGAAAATGCTGCATTTTATTTTGCTAGCGTTTAACTTTTCTTGTTTTCTTTGGAAAACGTCCGCATACTGTTGTAAATAATATTTCATTCTAAAAATATTTAGAAATTAAATTAAAAATTAACCAAAAATCCGAAAATAAATCAATTTTCATTCATTCATAAAATCGATGGTTTAGAGCCTGATTAAGAAAAATTTAAAAATTTCTTATTTTGGTTTTCATTGAGTTCATTATTGAAAAAGGTAACTTTATTTTTCAAATTTCCGGAGAGACTTACATGTCATAATTTTTAATAATTTTTTGTTCAAGGCGAAAGAATTACCAGATGGCGGCTTAGTCGATTTCATTATTTTTTATTGGTAACTATTACTGCCAAACTCCATACTTAAAAATTAATATATATTTTTTATGTTGGAGTTAGACAGCAATGGTTTCGGCACAAATGAATTGATTCGCCTTGATTTTTTTTACCATACTTTTACGTATGAAAAAACTAAAATTTAATTGAGAATAGTTAACTTACAAAACCAAAAACCAAATTAAAAAAAAATCCGCAAAAAGGCACTATAAGCAAATAATTCCTCAATCCTCAAACTGAAATTTTTATCCCCATTTTGAAAATAAAATCCCCAAATTGGGGATAAATCCCCTAATCTGGCAACCCTACAGCCAAATCGTATATTTTCTATGAAGTTAACAAATCTATAGAATGCTTATCGACTGATCAATCTTATTATAATAATTATTTAGAAAGTGAAGTGGCCTCTAAAGTTTATAATTATAAATTACCTCGAAATGAAAAAAAAAAGAAAGTTTGCATTATAAAAGCAAAATATCTCAAACACTTGAAATCTTTTGTGAATTGACTTAAATAATTTTATGAAATTATGAAAAATTGAAATGTGTTCAGTGCATGCTTCATGAGTTACTAAAACTAATAATTTTTAATTTTCCACATTTGCGCATCTTGTCAATCAGCGACGCCAGAATCAAGATTATACCTTGTTTTTAAAGATTTTTTTCTTGTTAAAATTTACTAAACATTATTTAGTTATGTGAAACAATTTTATTATAAACTAGCAGTGCCCACGACTTCGTCTGCGTATCATTTTTTAATTTTTAAATATTTATGTAAAGTTCTGTAAACAGAGTCAAAAATATTCCATTTTCAAAAACAAAATGTGTAGACAACTGTTTTAGTACCATTACACTGGTAAAATTGGGTGCTTTCTATCTTATATTTCCTTTTTTTCTACGAAATGACTTATTTTACGAAAAAAGTACTCTATATTGGAATCAATGTTCTAAGGGATCGTCTCACAAAATTTTGTTCAAATTTATTCAAAAAAATATTTCATGTACAGAAATGATCCGGTAAAGTTTTACTAAATGTATAGATTAATACACATTCTAAAACAAAAAAATTTAGTACCGCCGCTAGTGGATAAAAATAAAAAAGTGATGACGTTTAACTTGGAATATTTGTAAAAACTAAAATATCCGATGCAAACCTTAATTCTACTCAATTAAATGAATTCTTTGATAATTGTGTCGCCTTTTACATTAAGTTCTGTAAACAAATTACAAAGCAATTTGAATCGGCGCAACTTTAAAAAATCTTTATTATATTAACCCGCAAATTATCATTAAAAGAAAAGTTTCTTCGCTAACACGTTTTAAAAATTTAATTAAAGATAGCGAAATGCGACGTTTAGATGACGAATTTATGGAACTCCGCCACATAAACTTTAAAAAATATTTTAAATATTTAGAAAATGTTACAGCGGAAGAGTTTTGACACAAAATCTCAAATATTTCTACAGCTGACAGTGAGTTAGTGTTTTCAACTTGGAAATTGTAAAACCTTCCTTCCGTATTATGGTTAGAAATATGTGAAACATTTTAATTATTAATAGAATTTTAATAACTTTTATAAAATAAGAATTTTTTTTAATTACTCGTTGGTTTAAAACCAGTTACATACATGTGGATTTGATCTAAAAGGTACAATGTATAGTTACAACTATGTTTAATTATATTATAAAAAAATTGTTTGGATAATAGTTTTGATTATTGTATATTTTTGCTTTACGTATTTTTGGTAACCTTATTGAAAGTAACAACACGTAATAAAGAACAAAAAAAAATGTGGAAGATTTTATTTGGACCAATGAAGGTGTTTCTATGAAAATTTCTGGCACCACTGTTGTTAATTACAAAACAAACACACTAATTGAACTTATGATACTAATTTCATTTCATAATATGTTTTTTTTTAAGCAGTTTTATAACCTTCACCACACAAAGTTGAAAAAGGGTATATCTAAGTTTGTCATTCCGATCGATCGATTGAACGATGTCTGTCTGCCCATCAGTGTTTGGGTTGAAATGAACTCTGCCAAGACACTAGATGAGCTAGAAATATTTATTATGCCAATCAATCAGAAACATATAACAGAAAAATTTATTATGCCAATCGATCAGAAACATATAACAGAACAGGATCGGTCCATGTCCTTTGTGGCGGCGAGCAAAACACTACACCTTCCTCTATTTTTTCTATATTATTTTATTATGCGATTAGTGTCATCTCCCATACAAAGTAAATATTTACTATCGTTTACTTGGTGTCTGTAATAAGTAGAACTTTAAAATTTTGTTTAAATAAATCCATGATATAAAAGTAGAAGGTAGTTCCACTCTCTCTTTTCGTCGCCATATTAACGTTCTGACGTTTGCGGGAATTATGAAAATTTGTGCTACCATATAAATTTGTAAGATCCCGGTTTTCTGTTTTGTTTTTTTTTCACTTATATGAAATTTTAAAAGAAAGAAATACATAATATAAAAATCATAAACAAATCTTATTAAATAAATAAAACAAAATTTAGCAAAAATGTTGCCTTTTTTCGGACTGCATTAGTAAAAGACGTTTCTGCAAGAATTCTGTAAGATTTTTCCAACTTCGAACAATTTGATTTGCCAAATGCATCTTTAATGTGGTCGGTGCATTTTGGGAAAAATGACATTGTTTTGGACAAGAAAAATGTACTATTGGAAAAAGTGTTTTGCCAGACTACAAAAGGTAAAATATGGAACAATATTTTTAATTTAAGTTTTGGCTTAAACAAGTACAGGTTTCGGTTTTATTTGTAAAGGTAAAATAATACTTTTTTTCAAAGTAACGTCTGAATTAATTAGGTAATGAAACAAAAGTGATAGATTTTCAAGATAACTAATCGAGTTTTCACATATAGACGAAACATTAAGCCTCGAAATATATAATATAATTAGTAAAATACCGGTTGGTGAAAAAAAAAACAAATGGAGGTAAATTATTTTATTTTGTTTTTCGGCAAAATTTACATTTTATCACTAGGAACAACGAGAAAACGAGCATATAAATCTTTTAAATAAATAGCATAGGTGGACTTGAAAACTTTTTGAGATATATTATTTTAAAATGCGGTTTAAGGAATTGGATTCTCAAACCTTTGAGGAAAGCGAACAAAATTATATAAACGTGAACGTTTTATCTAAGGGTGGCCTTTATATCTATATTTAACTTTTCTTAAAATTAATGGCACTGACTAATTTACTGGCCCCCATATGCAAAAATTTAATGTTAGATACTAATATTACAAAAATATTTTGTTTTGGGAAGATAATTTTTTCGTATTCGCCTTTCGAACAGAAAAATGTAAAATTGTGTAAAAAGATAAAAAACTGCTTGTTAATAAAACTTATTCTGTTGTCGTTTTTTATTAATTTAAAAAAAAACTTGTACTTAGCTAATGCTAAGGACTTAAAAGCTTATAGTAACAATACTGATATCATTATAAAACGCTCTGAAACACAGTTTGCTTAATGAACTTATCAGGCATGTCACAAAACTCAATTCCGATCGGAAGTGGTTTCAATTCCCCAAATTAGTTCTATAGAAAACGAAAAACGAAAGATTTTGTTCGGAATGAAACCACTGTTAAATTTCAAAGTGGACTTTACTTTCTTTGAAATTCTGTTATTTGCGAATTTCAAATTTACTTTTATAACGTGTCCTTATTTAGATTAGCCTTGTTGTTTACTTTAGTGTGCGCATATTGCTACATTTAAATAAAAAGGTGGAGATTAAGCATTTTTTAAAAATAATCAAAATCGAATGAAATCTGAAGAAGGTAAAACAAAATCGATCGGAATTGGTAATACGGAATTAAAACCATTCCGATCGGAATTTGTGACATGCCTGTATATTTAATTATTAATTACGTGAAAATAAATATCAATCTTTGAAACTTTTATTAATTAAATTGGTTAATTCGGTAAAAATCTTACTCTACAATTGTATTTTTAATAAATTATGATAATAAGCAAATTTGTATAAATTGTCTTTTAGAGTCAAAGGATTTGTTTCTGTGTAATTTATATTTATAGTAAATATTTATAGTAAAAAAAATAAAAAATAAAATAAAAAATATCTGTGGCAACGCAAATTGTGCAAAAAATATATTTTAAATAATTCCCGCAAACGTCACAAATTTTTGAAGTGGAACTACCTTCTATTTTCATATCATGAATAAATCTCTTATTAATGTGCATAATGTTGCGAAAAACTGTGTGGATTGGGATCATAGGAGTGGTACCTCCTAAACAAAGTGAAAAATTATGAACCTGTGGCAAAAGAACTAACTTACTTATTAATTGTAAAAAAAAACATTTGAAAAATTCTATTCTGATTTAATTTTTAAATTTATTAAAAATTTATTTTATTAAAAACTTTAAAACTTGGTAAACTACGAGTCCTAGAGCTTAAATAAAGAAAATTTGTGAACCCCTGTAAAATATATAAATATATATATATATATATATATATATATATATATATGTTGCACTAATTAGAGTACAGCGTTTTTCACTTATAGCAAGCTTGTTGGAGGGGTATTATATGATTATATTTCTATTAAAAATATCAAAGGAAATACTGCTTTTTATTTAAATAATTATGCCAAAAACAAATACTCCCAGCTTAATGGTCAAACTAACTTTCAATATACTTCAGCAAATCAAAATAAAGCGAGATTTGACCCCTCTTGCACCACGTGATATCACTGCTTTAGGCTGATTAACCAGCAACAACAATGCCTTGGAAGAAACATTGTTATTCGCTTCAACAAATTTTTTATATAAAAATCACTTCAAAATCCCAAAACATTTAAAAAACTGCTAGTTTTTTATTCAAAAGATGTATTTTTAATAAAACTATAAATTCAATACACGTATTTGAAACATTTAAATTATTAAAATACATACATAAATATTTATTTATATTTTCGAACTAACAAACGCGTAACTTGCCTAAAAACTCATCTAGAATCAGACCTAGGGGACGTCAATTATATTTTGTAATTAATTACACATGCAATTACTTAATTACATGTAATTGTAATAGAATTTTTCAATTACAATAACATGTAATTGTAATTGAAAAGTCAATTACATAATTGAAATAAAATTGTGTAATAAATACTTTTTTAATTATTTTTAGTCAAAAAATATTTAATTACAAAAATGTTCAATTACATACACATAATAAACATGCAAAATATAATAACAACCTTATTTAAAAAAAATAAATTAGGCGTTATATTTAAAAACGAAAAAAAAACAGTGAAGGAAATAATACAAAGGAAGATATAATACATACATATGTATATACATAACATACTAAAAAAGTGCAAATTTTAACAAAATTTTTATTTGATTTAAATAAAACCATTTTTTTTTTAATTTTCATCTGTTAAGCTTTGTCGCCTAATTATACTAGCGAATGAAAACAACCTTTCAACTGGCGCTGAAGATGTTATGGGAGTATTTGATCGTAGAAAAGCCTTTAGTATTGTAGAATAATTCTTGAGGCACTTAAGAGATGAATTCAGATCACGCAAATAAAGGTTAAGTTTACATTTTAAACAACTTTCTTCTTCACAATCGGGCTTATAAATATAAAATGAAAAAATATATAAACAAACTCAAAGTTTTAATTTTTCGTAAGCGATTATTACCTTCATTAATGTCCTCACTGTAATCGAAAATGCAAGCAGTTTTTAAATTGCTTGTTAGAACAATACTGTTAGGTGTAACTAATTTAAACTTTTTGTAGTACTCAATAAAAAAGCTTCCCATATCTTCTTTAATATTATTCGATATAAAACTTATCGCTTTAAACCATTTCAATTTTATGTTTGGGTAACACATTAAAGCAACAATTGCATCGTGACCTTCTTCAGTTAAATTGAAAAATTGCTAAAATCGTTTAAAAAGACTTCCTTGGAGCAAATTTGTAGCTTGTTGTAAAAATGTTAGGTGTCCATTTATTAATTTATCGGTTTTGACTTTAAGAGTAACCAATGAAGGGATTAACATTCCATAAAATACGTTGTTTTCCGCCTTGCAAAAAAACTAAAACTAATTTGTAATTGAAAATGTTCAATTACAAATTACGTGTAATTGTAATTAAAATGCAACTGAATCCCCCAGGTTTGTCTAGAATAACTGGTTGTATTATACAATTTGCTTATAGTACAGAAGTTATCATGGCCTGAAAAATATTAATATTAGCTATATACAACAAGGTATGCCTTCACATGCCCGTTTTTTCATAAATTAGATTTATCAAATAATTTAAATAGTTAAGAAAATAATTACACTTTGAAAAATAAGGTTCAATAGTAATTGTAATGGAAGCTATTTCCAATTAATGTCTCGTATTGAAAAATAAAATATTATTAGATCAAACTTCGACTATAATGAATTCAATTTTCATAAAATTGTTAAATTATAATAAAATTGATAAGAAAAGAACGCTGCACACACAATCTAAGAACTTTTAGTTTACCTTCTCAACTTGTGTTCTCGTTATCTTAACTTTGGATAAACGAATGCAACAACTGTCATAAATATTCTTTAACAATATATAAGCTGGTTACCTTTTTCTTGTTTTTTCTAATTGGCAGATACAAAATCAAACTTGGCAGCACTCTTATGTGTTATTTTTTCACAAGTTACATTTAATTTACTAGCTAGTAGCGGCTCTACAACAATACAACATTGCAAACCAACATTGCTTTTTATTTTTCTTTGACTGTGTTCATACAAGCAAATTTTACTTTGACAAAGTTTTGTTAATGTTCTTTCAAACTTTGTTTGTTGTTCAGACACAAAAAGTTTTCTTTTACGAATTTTTGTTTTCTTCTCTTTGATCGTTCCTTATTTTTGGACGTTTTGTATGTGGTGCTTGTATGTATATGTAAATATATACAACGGTGTATAAGCAGCGAAAGAAAACCAAAGCAACTTTGCGAGTACATCAAAATCTGTACTGCTCCTCATGCTTTCTCCCTCTCTCTCACATAAAATCAAAACTTTGCAAAGTAAAATTTGCCTGTGTGAATGGAGTACAAATGCTTGCTCTAAATACAAATGCTTGCTCTGTTTTACAAATGCTCGTTGTTATTGTGTTTCGTTAACAAACGTATTAAAATAAAAACAACTTTTGAAATTTTCAACTACAATCCAGCTTGTCGGACGACACTACCTAGTAGTATAAATGTACCTTGGTTTTTACATTTACTTTGGAGGCAATAAAACAAAAATCAGCTGTTGCGTCAAACCGCTCAATAGAACCCAATGGAGCACAGCTGCAATTAAAACACTGCGTCATATGTACCAATAACAACATCGTTGATACATCCGTACTTTTTTTGGTACCTTTAAGACTAAAAAGTACAATATTACACCAGCGGCTCATATGGTAACATTTAAATTTACTGAACAGTGTTGTGTGTAGACGATAAGTGATTTTATACAGTTACTATCCTTACGAATATTTATAGAAATTTTCTTACGATTTACAAAATTTAAATTCTAATACAAAATTTGTAGTTTACAGTTAAAGACGTTGTAAGGAATTAAAGTAAAGGTTAACTGCCTATAAAGAAAGGAGAAAGAAATCTAGGAAGAGTTGAAAAATTAAAAATATGAAGTCAAAAAGGAAGCAGGTCATAGAATTGTTTCATATAAATCATTTTAGTTCAATGTTCAAAAACAAACTTGTTAATTTTAAGTTCAAAATATCTATTTATTTTAAAGCTCTTTTAGTTTAAATGAACTTTTAGTTCAAATGTTCTTTCGGAGTTCAAGGGTTCAAGTATAAACAAAAACCATTTACTACTGTAGCTCTAGGTCTATTGACATTCTATTTGCTAATAGTAAAGTTTAATCTATTTACAAGCACCACATTAGGTAAGTAGTAATCATCATAAAATTGAAATTCATTAGTTTTTACCATTTTTAAATAACGATATAAAAATTTTAAAAAGAAGTTTTGCAAGGGAGAAAAAATTTTTGCTCGAAAACGGCAAATTTTGAATAAAAAAATTTGCATATTAAGAATTGAGTGAAAAATGCTTAAGTGTTTTCTATAGAAATTTTAAATTAAAATTGCTATCCGCTGCCACCGAATGTAGTAAATATCCTTTTGCGCAACTTGATTTGTAAACAGAAACATTATTAATTACTATTTAAAAATTAAAAACACGGGAATAATTAATAATATTATTTAACTTTAAATTTATCGTGCTATTTTCCCGGTATTGATTATTGAAGGTGAAAGCACGTCTCGATGGCCATTTCGCTATCGCTTACTTAGCTCGTCAGGAAACTTCTCACAAATATTTTAAATGAACTAAAGATTTTTGTCCAAACTATAAAGAAAAGACAAAAATCAAAGTTCAAGCAAAAACAACAATAATCAACTTTGATTTTATTTTTCTTTATACACTGCATACGGCAGACTTTTTTTCTGCTCTATTATACAGTTTAAAGATGTTGAAAAATAAAAACAACAAAACACTACGTTATTTAATTCTTTCTTTTATGCACAGGCACTTGCAATTTTAATATTTAAAAATTAAAAACACGGGAATAATTAATAATATAATTTATATTAATTTTAATTTAAATTAATTTTAATTAAATTCGCAGTACTTGATATGGATATATTTTGTTATATTCAAACAAACACAGCTATTATTTACAAAAAAGAGAAAGAACATAAAAAGCAGTGCAAAAAAGTTTATGAATTAAAGAGTGATATAAAAAATGATTTATCTTTTAAACTCTTTCTTAAAAATGATTTTTCTATTAAATCTTATTGTTTTTCTCTGGAGGTTGTCTTTTATTTGTAGTATTCTAATAAAATTTCTTATTAATCTTCTGTTAAGTGACGGTCACTATACTGTGCTTTTGTTGCGTTCGAAATTGCATGCGATTTTTGGCAACCCCACAACTTGGTCCAGATTTTACTAAGTAATTTTTTCAATTCTCTTTTTATGGCATCAGAATTTGTACACAAAACAAAAACAACATGCAACTAGTTTCATGGATAATGGCAATGGAAAACGCAATCACACATCAAGGGTGACAAGTAGGATGGCAAAAATCAAAATGTTTTGATTCATCTAACATCGTCAGCGTAACGTATATATATACGTTTTCACAAATACCACCATAATGCTGGATGATTATTTTAATCGTGCTTAATTTATTTTTTCAACTGAAATAAAACTTCAGTGTTATTTGTTATTTGAGAAATAAAAAGTACTATTTTATTTTGGTACAAATTATAAAACTACTTACCATCCCTGATGCGAACCTGCAACAAAAATGTTTGTTATCAGCGTTGCCACACAAGAAATTGACTTCCTACCAACAATTTTCAAAAATCCTACCAAAATCGTTTACAGCCTACCAAAAATTTAAAAATGCATTTCTTCAATAAAATAAAAATTTTTATTTTGGCTTATATAGTAATAATAATAACAAATTCCAGTTTTTATAAAAAAATAAAAATATACATAAAATAACAACATAAAAGCAATATTTCATTTAAAATAACGGATGTATGTATGTGTATACAAAATGTATACAGATAAAAAAAAAACAAAAGGAATTTAAAATATAAAAATATCGCATATAATTCATTGGTTTTTAAGTATAATTATAAAATATCGTAAAGGACAAACATAAAATCACAATTTTATTAAAAAACAAACATTCCGCAATAACAGCCGGTAAGTAATCCATTAATAAGAAAGGAAGTTTATGCGTAATGCAGAACATTGCTAAAGTTAATTCAGCATGTCACACACACTTGCTTTTGGATTGTATAACTCTTTTTGCACATAAACTTTAAAATAGTTTTAGAGCATAATAATTGATAATAAACCTTCATTCAAAAATATTGTTAATTTCAATTTCATAATATTGTTCGCGTTTTTTAAATCAGAGATGGTTATAGCTTTAATCATCTCTATGAAGATGATTAAAGCAGAGATGTTTTTTATTAAACCTAAAACAGTTTTTGAAAACAGTGGTAACACTATTCAATTCAAAGTTATTTTTTTTTATTTTATGTTCTGAATTTTTAAGATGAAAAATTTACTATTGATAAAAAATTGCTAGAGGAGAAAATCCTACCAAAAATTTAAAAAAATGCAACAAACCAACCAAACTACCAAACTGTTTTTTAAAAACGAAAAACTACCAAGTTTGGTCCGATTGGACCAAAGCGGCAACGCTGTTTGTTATAAACATTGGAGAGCAAGCAAGTACGAGCAGTTGTTAAGAAAACGGGCAAGTTGGAATGTAATATCGATTCGTGCTCGTAGTGGAGTTTTAAATAGTTCTTATAAAATAGTGTGAGTTACGTGATTAAAATAAAACAAAGTAAAATTCTTTATACTTTTCATACTAATCTGAAATTTGTTTTTTGAGACGAAATAATACAAATAGTAATTTTTGTCTTATCTTCTGTTGTTGACAACAAAAACAAAACTAAAAACAGAAAAAGGGGTGACTGAATTAGTTCTGACAAAATCCCAATAAAAAAATTCAAAACTTTTGCAAAAATTTATCTATAGCACTCAATTGCATTAAAAGTTTGTCATCTTAGTTAACAAAATCTAAATTTTGTTGTTGTTTTGATGTTTACGTGAATGAGTTTAAGATATGTACATACTTATGTATGTATGTACATATGAAAACATAAAATATGATTTTTTTTTTCTAAATAGTGTTAAACATCTTATTTTTAACAGTGCTCTTAACTGTTTAATGGCCTTCATTTTTTTCTTTATGTTATTTTAGAAATTTCCAAAACATTAGTGCAGCCAAAAAATAAAGTGAAAGTGAACTGATTAACATAAATAATAGTTTTGTATAGATATCAAATAAAAAAAGAAATAAAAACGCAAACAAAAAAATGTCAAATCTACCAGAACTCACTGAGAATCAGAAACAAGTTCTTGCAACGGTAAGAAATTTATTACAACAAATACATACATATCTTTATTATAAGTAAGTTTTTGTTCGGAATATAATATGTATACAGTAGTGGTCATGTAATTAAAGCATGATTGGAAATTTATTAAATTTTGTACAAGTGTTTTGTACAATTAACTGTACTTTTTTAGAATTTACTATTTTATGTCTTGTGCACGTAATTTTTAATTTATTGCTCTTCATCATTAATTTTTCCTAAAAAGTTAAAATTGTTTTCCAAGTGTATTGTCGCTCAGTATTAAAAAGAGTTTTAGTGAATATTACGCTTTTACAGTCTTTAATTGTTAGACATAAAGGGTGTCCGCCGGGACAATAGATTTCATATTGAGAAATGTTTTATTTAATGTCGGCAATTATGTATGGAAGAGCACGTCGTCGAATTGAGATTGGTGGATTGTTTTGAACCCTTTCTTGTGCAGCAGTAATGTTTTTATGTTTGTGGTCCATGCTTGAGCATATTAACTACATACCATCTTTCTTCGAAATTATTCACTACACGATAAATAGTGTGTTTTGTTGGCATCGCTGATTGATTTTATATGAACTGTCAAGACTAATGTTTACGAAAGCGGTGGCAAAGCGAAGTAGTATATCTTCGCGGCAGACACCCTGTAGATAAAGCATCACGAATTTCTGACTTGACACAGTATCATCGCCCACGGCTTATAGAAAGAAATATTAACAAAAAACTGTATTTAAGTTGCACCTTCCATACGAAAAAACTGCTTATAATTGTTCTTCTAGAAAAATATGAGAATATCGGCTTTAGTTTTGCCTTCGTACTTTTTGTTCACATTAGTTTGAAATAAGTGAGGGTAGAAATAAATGGCGTGTTTTTTTTTCACGTAAAAAATCTCATGCAACAGACATGCTTAAGATATTTTAAATAGATGTAATACAAAAGAAATGTACCTTATTAAGAATACAAAAATAATAGTTACTGTAAAACTAGTGAGTATCAGAATTTTGATTCATAACTGATATATCTGTGGTTTTCATGAATAAGAGCGCATGTCTTAAAATCAAACTTTTCAGTAGACCAAAAACTAGTTATTTTTGAATCTGCGGTCTTGGTATCAAAACTTTTTAACTTTTTTTTTATACAGTAATGAAGTGTAGGTTTAAGCAATATTCCAACTAATTTTTAGGAAACATTTCCTTATGGATTAGATCCCAGAGCAATTTGAAAATAACAAACCATTTTAAACATAGAAATTGTGTTCTGACAAAACAGAATGCTACCACACAAGTAAGTAACGAAATTAAGGGAGTAGGTACCTCATATGATAAAATAACATGCGTACAAATATTAAAAAACTTTTCATAAAATTAAAAAAAAAAAGTTAGAATAGGAATGTTATAAAATGCGAAACTTCTACATTTTTTTCAACAGCACAGCTAAGATTACATGGAAAAATAAAAAACACCGTATAAAGCACAGTTATGACTATAAAAGACCAAAAACAAACACTAACGTGATTATGATTTGTTTTTAACTAAACAAACATCACAACATAATTTTAAAATGTGTTCAGATAAAACAGCGTATCTGGCGCTGTGTTTTTTTATAAGAAAGAAATTAAAAAAGCCAGTGTTTGTCAATTGTTATTGTTATAATTAATTTGAAGTTGTATTAAGTGATGTTTGAAGTTTGGCCAATTTTCTTGGTTTTTGTAAAAAAAGATGCTTTGTGCTTAAGCATATTGGGCCTACAAATCAAAGGTATTTCAAACAGTTTTAATTACAAATTTCACCCGACGTTTCGCCGATTGCTTGTCGACTTTTTCAAGGGTTTTTGTAATTTTAAAAACGTTATTAATTTAAATTACATTTTTCATTGAAAAATTACAAAAAAATTAACCTTTATTAAAGTATTTTGATCTCGTATACATTGACCTTAGTTTTTTCTTTCAACTAGTTATTTATTTTAATTATATTTTAATGTTGTTTTAAGTGTTATATAAAACCAACAGACCTGTTCCAAATGAGCTCCATTTTTAATAAGAACTCCTTTTGTACCCTTCACCACGAAAAGTGTATTATTACAATTTTGCCATCTTTTGCTGTTTCTATAAAAATGGGCTCATCCCTTAGAGAAACTCAAATTTTAAAAGTATAAGTGCCCAAACCCGTTCCAACACGGGTTTTAAATATTTTAAGTACGGAGAACTATAGAAGGACACCTCGCAAGCAAATCCCATTCATTTTGGTTTTTATATATTTCGGTTTTTCCATAAAATTTACTGTTTGGATGCATAAACCGAATTTTTATTCCTTTAACAGGGCTATGTTATCTTTGGAACAGAGCTCTGTTAAATTAAAAGGTTTGTGGCAAAGCTAAAAGTTTTAAAATTTATCTTCACACACATTAAAAATGTCATCCTGTGATCACAATTTTCTGAAGTTTTAATATTTTTAGTTTTGAAATTGGTTACTTAATATCCGAACTATTTAAGACTGGTGGATTGCCATCTAGGGTCCAACAACATAATGTCCATGGACCTTATGTCGCACTTGAAAGTGACATGTAACCTAATTATAAAGAAAAATTCCGTGCGAGTTTTTTCACTTTTCTCTTTTTTCCAATTATTAGCTTTTACCCCTTTTGATTGACTGCGGAAAGAGAAAAATAAACAAAATAACTCCCTTCAAATTACGATGATGCCACTTTTTTTATTATTTTGTTCCCACGGAGTTCATAATTGGACGAACTTTTTCTCAAGAAAAATTTTTTCCGTGGGAAAGAAATTCCGTGAGAGTATTTATGATTGGGCTGATAATGGCCGGGCGCAAGGTCTTTTTCCGCTACTGTATAATAACACCGTCTTTGCTAACCAAAGATTTTCTTCAAGCCAGTTTATTGCATCTTACATAGAATACCATAAGATGTACCTATAATATCCATGGACGTAATGACTCTACGTTAATAGACATTATGTCCGTAGACGTTATAGCATGTCACCTTTTAGCTTTAAAAACAAAGCATATTTTCATTTCTAAATTAATTAAAAAAATAGTGTAAAAACTATTTAAGCAAGCAGGAAAAATTGTACCCTTACATAATTTAATGCAGCGTTTGCTGAATCAGCATTTTTCGGCTTCATTTGCTATGTGTATGTTACAAACATGATCTGTTTAACCAACCAATTTAATATTAGATAGAACACAAGGAACAAATAATATTCCATTGGTTAGTTAAAGTCTACTTACAACACAGAAATTTAGTGCCTATTTTTAAATATGTATTATAAGCGCAGGGAAAAATTATAAAGTGTTTTTTGATGTTTGTGTCTATTTGTATTAAAAAAAAAACTTTTTTTATGAAGTATAGAAATGTGAAATATAAAACAAAAAATTAAATAATAAAACTAATTTTGACTGGAATTTCATGTTTAACTAAAGACTCGTTCTGCATTTTTTTTAATTTTACCATTTTGTTGACATTTAAAACACAAAAACGTGGAAAAAAAGAGAATTGGAAATTTAAAGTTTTAGTCTTTTAGATCGCGATGCTAAAAAATCATTTTTATGTCATACATTTAAATGTTGAAAGCAAGAAATGCAATAATTTTAAACACTCTATAAATTTTAAATCTAAACTTGGCAATAAAAATAAGTTAAACTGTTTTATGATATAACCAAGTGAACAATTTTAAGTCATGTTATGTCTGTTTTAATTTCATTAATACATTAAACGAAGTACAAACTTTTAAGGTTAATGATGTAAAAGCAAAGCAGAGAAAAAACTTAAGGTGTATGAACTTTGTTTTAACAAAGTTCATCCATGTTGTTTTTTTTTTGGAAATTTTCCTACAGAGTGTGAGATCTATTGCTACAATAAATTTACATGACCTATATCGAGTTATCTCACAAATCCCAAATGTATAATTTTATATACACTTTTATAAATATGTGCAATATCCATTTCCGACCCCATAAAGTCGATTGAGCGATGTCCGTCCGTGTAAGTGTTAAACAAAACTTTAAATACGCCAATCGATCAGACATAGCATCGAAAGAAGTGCTACTGGAAATCAGCATGATCGGTCCATGTTCTTCGAAGAAGCAGGCAAAACACCACGCCTGCCTATACTTTTTTCATATCATTTGGAACAATAAAGTAACTCGCATCAAAAAAACAATTACATGGGGCGACAGAGAATTGAAAAATAAAAAAAGAAATATTAAGTAAAGAAATCAGCGCTGGCCTGTGACTTTTTTATGTAAAATTATATATACGTAGAACTACATTTTTTTTCTTATTTGTTAATTCTCTGTCACCCCAACACTTGCTTTTTTGAATGGAGTTACTTCACTAAAGTAGATTTACATAGATGGTGAAGGGTATATAAGAATAAAGCACTCTTACTTGTTGATATCATACTTTTCCCCCAATTCACCTTATGACGCATTTGTTTTCTTATTATAAAAAAAAAATAAAACTATTCTTTTACGTATTAAGCTATCGAAAAGTAATTGTAGATTTTCATTATTTTTAGTGGCATCTCTTAAACCCTGTATTAAATTTATTCTTTCGATTTCTCAACACAACAATTTTTTAAAGTTACTTGTCGCTAAGTTTAGCCGTCTAAGCGTATTTCATAACATTATTTTTATTTTTGTACACCTTCTCATATCCGCTGCAAGAGTTTATTGGTCAATAGTCAATGCAATAGTAAAGTTGTATTATTCAATTAAAGTATAGTTAAAGAAATGCATTGTGTTAATGAAATTAAATTGCAAAAAGCTAAGCTTGATAAGAATAATACGCTTTTAAAAAATACCATTTCTGTCACGTTGCGGAAAAAGGTACATAAAAATTAATCACTTAGTTTTTAGTACATTTAATAAAAAAGAAAATTGCTTCAAATAAAACTCGTGCTTTGTTTGCACTGACTTTAAAAAACTAGTTTTGCACAAAATGTTGCTTTGCTGCAGAAAGAAACACATAGTCAGCTTAAGCATATGCGTTTCTTTTTAATTTTTGCTGTTGCTTCGTTTATATTAAAATGTTTTTGTAAATGCTTAGACATTTAGCTTTCTTATTTGCTGAAAAACATGTAAGGAAAGCAAAGATTTTAGTGCTGTTGCTATTTTTAAGCAAGTACTTAAACCATTAAAAGTCGATGTCATTTTTATGTAAAATTATTTATAGTACTTATTTTTTTTTAATTCTCTATTTGCTTTTTTGATTGGAGTTACTGCACTAAACTAGATCTACATGTATGATGAAGGCTATATAAGATTCGGCATAGCCGAATAAAGCACTCTTACTTTTTTTTTTTGTTATATTTGTACAAGTGAAGTTGAAAATTAAATATCTGACATCTTCAGAATATTCATTTTAGAGAAAGCTTGGCTTGCTTTACACACTTTTATTTCAATAGATGCCTTAACGTGCAGAACAGACTCCAGGGCTTCAAAATGGCATTTCATGTTCACCCAAAATAGCAATTCTTAAATTTATTTTAAGAAAATAAATACATTAGGGCTTTTCATAGACAAAAGACTTTGGTTCTGCATGTTTTTCAGTTTTAATTAAATCATCTAAGAAAAAACAAAGTCATTTAGCATCAGAGAACTGCAAGAGTGTCTGTTTTTAATACTCTAAGTATACTCATCTTAAATGCGGTTGCGGTGTGATCGCCACTGCATTTCTTAAGTGCGAGTATTTACTATACCCATTCCATTTGAGTATAAGTGTCTAGCATACTCAAGTAAAATGTTTGCGATGCTGGCTTTACTTTATTCGTACTCATACTCACAATAAACACCAAGAGAGAGATTTTAACGTGTGTAGTGAGAGGAAAACAGAGTTATCAGATCAGAATTATTAAATCAAACACAATATCAAAAGTCGCCAATGTCTAAATTAGCTAACATACATACTTCTTTGAAATTATGAAAGTTTATTAATATATAACAGAAAATAAATTTAATAGAATCCGTAAAATTCGCCATATTTTCATTTATTAAAAACACAACAAAAGTTTACTAATAGCTCAAGAATAGTTCATTGTTTATTATATTACGTTTTTGTTAGGGTTTTTTTAAGTCACACAGGAGAGAAATTTAAAAATTCTATTCGTTAAGCAAATAGATTTTTAAAATTAATAAATAGGTATAAAAGCAATAATTATATTTAACAAAATAAAATATGTAAACTAAAAACTTTATTTTATTTATTATTATTTATGAGGTCTATGTCTATTCAGACAATGCAATATTACATTTGCGTATATACAGTTTTGTTAAAACTAAAAAAATTAAGTAATTTTCCTTTTATTCACGGATTCATTTTATCATTTTGTTTTCGTAAATAGCGTTAGTAGCACGTTTATGACAACAAGGCGCATAAACTGAAAATAATTGTTCATAAAAAATAGCAACAAAATAAGTATACCTGCTTTAAATAGTGTACAAAAGCTGTGCCTTTAAGCGGTTCTTATTGCATTTTATTCATTAAATATGTGTTGTATTTCATACCTATGAAAACGGTTGTTGTCTGTTTTTCTGCTTATAATGTTTAAGCAATAGATTTTATCAAATTTAGTTTTTTTTTATATTGTTTATAAATAGATCTGCATACAATGCAGTATTTCATAAAACGGCAGTAAAAAACTTTAATAGGGTAAAAATGTGGCAACGTTGCTTAAAAATAAAGAGAATTAAAAAATTCTCGCGTACGAGTATAAAAAATACTTAAAATTCTGATTGCGATATTTTTGATACTCGTTTTTACAGGAATGGGTAAAATAAACACCGCAACTTTTTATTGCGGTGTTTAAAATACTCGAGTATGAAAAGTATAGAGTATGTATAGAGTAAGTATGCGGTGTACTCATGGGTTGCGGTGTACTCGTGCAGTTCTCTGTTTACCATACCCCGTGAGAGCCTTCGTGGTACTCTTCAAGATGAGCGATGTGTTAAAGACACTGTACGTTGAAGATAATTTCTACAAAATTTTGTTGGGCGAATATCACTCATGAATTATTCAGTAAAAAAGTAAATTAGTCTTAAAGAATGTAAGCATGCCCAACTATAATGTACATAAGATAACTTAAGCAAACTTAAACAACTGTCCAAATACATTAAATTATATGTGGCAAACTATAATGTACTCAAGGAAACTTTTCGTTAACTTTCGTTAAATGTCATTGCTTTAAGAAAACAACGAAACTGATAGCACTTTCTGTACGAAAACTGCTATTTTGCTGTTCGTCATAAAGAAAAATTACAATTTGAACCACACAGTGTTAAATTTTTACTGCAGTATTCAAAAAAAAATAAAATAAGTTTGAAATGTGTTTTATGACAAAAATTTCATACCAATTTGTTCTAAAATTCATTTCAAATCTATTCTTATATTTTATAATTACAAACGTTAGATTTTTATTAAATAGCAAGGCGAATTAATAACAAGTGGTCTTATCAGCCCAGGTGACTATTGTGAATTTTTCTTCTTCGAGTGTCAAAAGTTATATAATCTGATTTGTTTTTGACAGCCGATGACGATTTGTACAATAAGAAAATGTACAAATTTCTTTTACAGTGTTGTATTCGTTTTCGCAGTGAGTATACCTGTTGTTAATTTGCCTTGATTAAATAGGAAATTTCGAAAAGGAATTAATTCTGGTCCATTTTTAACAAGCACAATAAATTAAAATTAAACTTGTAGTTGTATATGATTTAATTTATGTACACCGCTACATTTTTTGGTATGGTTGACCACAACGACAAAAACAGTAAAAGAATGTAATATTATCGTTGTATTGAATTTATATTAAAATATTAACAAAAGATGCAAATATGTGTTATAAAATATATTTAATATGTTCTTTCAATGCCTTTTTGTTCTATAATTTTGTTTATTTATAAAGAAAAATTATTTTTGGCAAATTACTAAGTTTATGTATGTAAGTACATTCTAGTCATCTAAAATTTTTAAATAGGTTTCCTAAGCATTTGACAGGCTTTTCGTTTGGTTTCGATATAAGCTCAGGCTAGCTTATGTACATTATAGTTGGAACTTAACGATCCATATCTCGTTGAAGTGCATTTTATATTTATTTAATTTAAAGATGAATTGACCATTTGTAAAAACTGCAGAATCTTATGATGTGGTCATGGCTTTTGCGCCATCTTGTATTTGTTAAAAGATAAATATTACAGAAATCTATGTACATATTTACATACATTCATAAATATAAACATACATATGTATTTCTAGATTGTAAAAAACACAATGATTATTAATAAAAGTTTTGTGTTGCAAAAGACACAATGACATTGTGTTATTCTTCGTTTTCCAAGCATTTAAATATTCAAAAGACATGTTTTTTACTGTTTTCTTTTCGTTTGCTTTCATATTTTTATTTCTTTGGCAAAAATTAATTTAAATGCTAGATGTGTTTTTGTTTTGCTCTTAATTAAATAGTATTATTGAAAACTTTCAAGACTTTTAGTTTTTTTATTTTGTCAATATCGAGGTCTTTTTCAAAGTTTATTAAAGTCATCACATAAACAGACAGGCGACCGAACACTTTAGTTACCAACACAAGCCGTTTCTTTGTTTCTATACAAACAGTTGTGGCCGAAATAATAATTAATGGTATTAACAAGCTTTTGTGATAAATATTTAAGTTTTTAGTTTAAAATTTAAAAGTTAAGAGGTGTTTAAGTTTTTTTAATACTAAATACCGGCTTTTCCTTTTTTTTAAATAGTAATACCCTGTTCAGACATACGTTTTAATTGCGCAATAAAGGAATTTAAGCAATAAAGGCCCTAATTGAATTTAGTTTACCATATAAGAAATTAATTAATAAATTTTTCAATTAGTACTTAATTGAGTCATTAATTGATTAAGTTTCCTCATACAACATAAAAAAATTAAAATATTTTCAAATTAGATGAAATGAAAATTTTTTGAAAATTTAATGGAGATTCAAGCTAGCGTGCAGTCAAAAATTGATCGTACTGACTGGAAGAGTTCTATATTTCAATTAAAAACAAGCAAACTTTCTTTTACAGCCGAACTTCTCTTCACTCTTCCAAATTTACAAACACAAATTTCTAATATAAAAATTAGGTCTGTTCAAAAAATTTCCGGCAAAAACTAGCGACGATAGAATAAAATAAAAATTTACAGCGTTACCCAGTAAAAAAAGTGAGGAAAAAGATGTAATGAAAACTCCACATCTATATGAACGAAGTGGTGCCAATTCGGGTGAAAAACCTATGAATTTTACATTGGCATGTCATTGAAGGCAAGTTGTTCGTTTTTAACAAAATTGTACTACTTTTAAATAGGTTTCTAAATGCTAAAAAGTTTCTGTGATGAGAATTAATTTTTAAGTAATTAAATTTCGTTACATTATATGTAGTTTTTAAAATATATATTTCTTTGCTAACTTTAGAGCATCTCTTATATTAGACTTAAGCTGTTTGTTATGACTAACTTTAAAATTGTATTATGGTCTACCAAAACTTTTAGACATACTCTTACAAAGGCCGCGACTTCCTACAAAAGTTCTTATATAACTCTAAATAATATTGTAAAACAAAACAAGTCCTAAAATTCGTCCTTTAATTCGTTTATAGATTTAATAGGGAACTTTTTTTTGTGCTTCGTTTTTTTGCCTTTCAAAACAATTTTTGATTCTTATTTCTTGTTTGATAAAGTAGTTGGTTAAATAGATGATGTTTACAGTGTGTACAACCTAAGGGTTGTTCTGCTGGCGTCTAATTTTTCTTATTTTCTTTGGAAAACGTCCGCATTCATTTGTAAAATAATTTTTCTTTCTAAAAAAAAGGATTTTAGAAATTAAAATAAATGAACTTAAGCCAAAATCACTTTCGATTCATTGATAATAATAACGTTTTGTCACTTTAAAGCGAGAACGCCAACTTTATGTTGAACTTTTGTTAATTTTGTTTTGCTATAAAAGATATGAAATTAAATTTTATTTAAAGTTCTTATAGTCATGCAAGGAAAAATGTAAATCTAGGAAGTAGTTCAACATGTTATTTGAAAAAATATTTGAAAAAAAAACTTACAAAATCTAGAAAAGGTGTATTAGCTTTTTTGGATGTGAATAAGATGCCGTTTGCTAAGAATGACATACATTATTTTTTACTGGGTACTATTCCAAATGAAAAAAAGAAATAAACGCATTTTTTAACAAAGTAAAGGCGAACTGAAGATAATAACAACCATAAAAATAAATATCTAAAACAGTAAAAAAGCAGTGTTCAATGCTAAAGCATTTTGTATCGCAACAGTTAGATTTTGCAAGAGCTTTGTCATCGATTGTGAGCACCTTTTTTCGAATACTTTGCAAAATTGCAAAAAATTTTCTGTCTTTTTTGTAAAACTTTTAGTTTATTCTTTTCTATTTCTTTTATTTATTGTTTAATATCCTGGCGTTTACTTGTATATAGTTTTCTCAGATTTCTTCTAATTATTAAACAAACGTTAGCTTCAATTCAAAATATTTTGTATTTAAAAACGAAAACTATAAATGTTGTATATTTTCTGCTGTGTGGTTGTAAAAAATTTTGGCTGTAGATATTCGGGTTTGAAATCGCCATACAAATTATGGCAAAAAAGCCACACACACCATTTTAGTCTAGCAACGATGTGATGTAAATGTTTGCGTGGGAAGTGCTAATAAACACTTCTATTCAAAGTATTTAATATTTATTAACTTATTTTGTAAAACAAAACAAGAATCAGCTGTTCTGTTCTTGCCAGTCACAAAAGTAGTAACAAATTTATTAACATTCACATCTTATACTATTTTTTACTCCTTCGCTGCTTCTTTTTAAGTACTGAAGTAAACACTTTCCAATAACAATTAGTAACAACTTCTTGTTATTGAACAGAACTATATTCTACTGTCAAATTTTAATTGAGTAAATTAAATTGGATATGTGTGAACATCAAAATTAATTAGCCAATTTAAATTTTAATTGTCTAAATTAAAACGAATGTCTGAACAGGGTATAACTCAGTACCACTTAGTATTTAAACTGTTTTGATGAATAAAAACATTAGAATCAAAGATATGGAATTCTATTTTTATACCCTTGACCACAAAAAGTGGAAAAAGGGTATACTATCTCAGTTTGTCATTCCGTGTGTAATTTCTACAATATCCGTTTCCGATTTCATAAAGTATATATGTATATTTTCACTTCTTATGCATAGCGGGTGTTATTGTTGAAAAAAATAAATATGTCAATTGATCAGATATAGTCTCGAAACAGGTGCAATATAAAAGCATGATCAGTCCATGTCCTTCGATTCAGCAGGCAAACCATGCCTACCTCTAATTTTTTCATGTCATTTGAACAAATAAAGTAACTCCAATCAAAAAAATAAATATGTGGGGCGATAGAGAATTAAAAAATACGAAAAAACATCAAGTTAAAAAATTGGCGCTCGCCCATATTTTCCGAGTAACAGGGCTCTGAAATTTTCTAATTTTTAAAGATATCAATATGGGAATTATTTTAAAGCTTTTGAAGAGATCTTTAAGGAAATACTAAATTTTTTTTAAAAATGCTTAACCCATTTAGAGCTGATGTCATTTTTGTGAAAAATTATATATATGCAGTACCAAATTTTTATTTTATTTTTTAATTTCTTGGTTAAAGTTAGTTTACTAAACTAGATTTAGATAGATGGTGAAGTGTATATAAGATTCGGCATAGCCGATATAGCACTCTTACTTGTTAAACCTAAAATTATTATTCTTTGCATCTTTAAATCTATTTATATATGTATTTATGTATCACGGAGTTGTTCAAATTAACTTAAAATATAGTTGCAAATGTATGATGAAAATAGTTTAAAAAAAATACAAGAACCGATTTGTCTGTAAATGGCACTGGTTGCTATTATTTCGGCTTAGTTTGGAATTTATTAATTTCAAAATTTCAAGTCATTGAATTAGAAGTTCAGTTATATTTACATAAATATATTTTTATGTAATAAATATTTACTTACCACTGCGGTCTTAACTATTTTGCTTGCAAATTTAATAATAACCGTCTACTTGTTTATGCATATGTATGTGTCACAAAAGACCTGTTGCCTTCAATCGGTCTTGATATAAAGACAAAATTTTACTTAAATCATTCATTTAAGGTTAAGTGAAAATCAAACGTGCAGAAGAAGTCCTTATTACACGTAATGTGTAACTGAATATTTTCAATTACAAATACAAGTAATTGCAAGTGAAACCAATTACAATTATATGTAATTTTAATTGAAAAATTTTCAATTCCAATTACTTGTAATAAGGCAATAATCGTTACTTGTAATTAAACAAAATTCAATTATATTCCTGAATAATAATAAGAATAACCAAAAATTCTAAAAATGAACTTCTTAAACGCTTTGGATAATTTCAACAATTTTATTAATATTTTTATTGAAGCTCAGAAGAATATTAAACATACTCTTTATGGTGTAACTTTCAAAGATTATATTTCAGAGCTATTCCTTGCATATACAATGTACCTATATAATATATATTATACATAGATACATATGTGTTCGTAAAATACTTTTATTTATAAAATCAAGCCCGCATTGATTTAATTTATTTAGAGGAATATTACAAAGTCATGAAGCCTTTTGCAAAAATTTTAGATTTTTTGCAAGGCGGAAAGCAACGTATTTTATGGAATGTTAATCCCTTCATTGGTTACTCTTAAAGTCAAAACCGATAAATTAATAAATGGACACCTAACATTTTTACAACAAGCTACAAATTTGCTTCAAGAAGGTCTTTTTAAACGATTTCAATTTAACTGAAAAAGGTCACGATGCAGTTGTTGGTTCAATTCCTCATCCAAACATAAAATTGAAAAGGTTTAAAGCGATTAGTTTTATATCCAAAAAGATTAAAGCAGATATGGGAAGCATTGTTATTGAGTACAGCAAAAAGTTTAAATTAGTTACACCTAACAGTATTGTTCTAACAAGCAATTCTAAAACTGCTTCCATTTTCGATTACGGTGAGGACGTTAATGAAGGTAATAATCACTTACGAAAAATTGAAAATTTTTGAGTTTGTTTATATATTTTTTCATTTTATATTTATAAGCCCGATTGTGAAGAAGAAATTTGTTTAAAATGTGAAGTTAACCTTTATTTGCGTAATTTGAATTCATCTCTTAAGTGCCTCAAGAATTATCCTACAATACTAATGGCTTTTCTACGATCAAATACTCCCATAACATCTTCAGCGCCAGTTGAAAGGTTGTTTTCATTCGCTAGTATAATTTTTTTTAATAAGGTTGTTATTATTTTTTGCATGTTTATTATGTGTATGTAATTGATGATTTTAGTAATTAAATATTTTTTGATTAAAAATAATTAAAAATGTATTCATTACATAATTTTATTTTAATTATGTAATTATGTAATTGAATTTTTCAATTACAAATTACATGTAATGTGTAATTGAAAAAAATAAATTTCAATTACAAATATGAAATATAATTGTAATTGAAAAATTCAATTACAATTACATGTAATTAAGTAATTGCATGTGTAATTAATTACAAAATGTAATTGACATCCCCCAGGTCTGATACATACATACAAATATTGATCTTATCGTTTTAAACCTAAAATTATTATTCTTTGCATCTTTAAATCTATTTATATATGTATTTATGTATCACGGAGTTGTTCAAATTAACTTAAAATATAGTTGCAAATGTATGATGAAAATAGTTTAAAAAAAATACAAGAACCGATTTGTCTGTAAATGGCACTGGTTGCTATTATTTCGGCTTAGTTTGGAATTTATTAATTTCAAAATTTCAAGTCATTGAATTAGAAGTTCAGTTATATTTACATAAATATATTTTTATGTAATAAATATTTACTTACCACTGCGGTCTTAACTATTTTGCTTGCAAATTTAATAATAACCGTCTACTTGTTTATGCATATGTATGTGTCACAAAAGACCTGTTGCCTTCAATCGGTCTTGATATAAAGACAAAATTTTACTTAAATCATTCATTTAAGGTTAAGTGAAAATCAAACGTGCAGAAGAAGTCCTTATTACACGTAATGTGTAACTGAATATTTTCAATTACAAATACAAGTAATTGCAAGTGAAACCAATTACAATTATATGTAATTTTAATTGAAAAATTTTCAATTCCAATTACTTGTAATAAGGCAATAATCGTTACTTGTAATTAAACAAAATTCAATTATATTCCTGAATAATAATAAGAATAACCAAAAATTCTAAAAATGAACTTCTTAAACGCTTTGGATAATTTCAACAATTTTATTAATATTTTTATTGAAGCTCAGAAGAATATTAAACATACTCTTTATGGTGTAACTTTCAAAGATTATATTTCAGAGCTATTCCTTGCATATACAATGTACCTATATAATATATATTATACATAGATACATATGTGTTCGTAAAATACTTTTATTTATAAAATCAAGCCCGCATTGATTTAATTTATTTAGAGGAATATTACAAAGTCATGAAGCCTTTTGCAAAAATTTTAGATTTTTTGCAAGGCGGAAAGCAACGTATTTTATGGAATGTTAATCCCTTCATTGGTTACTCTTAAAGTCAAAACCGATAAATTAATAAATGGACACCTAACATTTTTACAACAAGCTACAAATTTGCTTCAAGAAGGTCTTTTTAAACGATTTCAATTTAACTGAAAAAGGTCACGATGCAGTTGTTGGTTCAATTCCTCATCCAAACATAAAATTGAAAAGGTTTAAAGCGATTAGTTTTATATCCAAAAAGATTAAAGCAGATATGGGAAGCATTGTTATTGAGTACAGCAAAAAGTTTAAATTAGTTACACCTAACAGTATTGTTCTAACAAGCAATTCTAAAACTGCTTCCATTTTCGATTACGGTGAGGACGTTAGTGAAGGTAATAATCACTTACGAAAAATTGAAAATTTTTGAGTTTGTTTATATATTTTTTCATTTTATATTTATAAGCCCGATTGTGAAGAAGAAATTTGTTTAAAATGTGAAGTTAACCTTTATTTGCGTAATTTGAATTCATCTCTTAAGTGCCTCAAGAATTATCCTACAATACTAATGGCTTTTCTACGATCAAATACTCCCATAACATCTTCAGCGCCAGTTGAAAGGTTGTTTTCATTCGCTAGTATAATTTTTTTTAATAAGGTTGTTATTATTTTTTGCATGTTTATTATGTGTATGTAATTGATGATTTTAGTAATTAAATATTTTTTGATTAAAAATAATTAAAAATGTATTCATTACATAATTTTATTTTAATTATGTAATTATGTAATTGAATTTTTCAATTACAAATTACATGTAATGTGTAATTGAAAAAAATAAATTTCAATTACAAATATGAAATATAATTGTAATTGAAAAATTCAATTACAATTACATGTAATTAAGTAATTGCATGTGTAATTAATTACAAAATGTAATTGACATCCCCCAGGTCTGATACATACATACAAATATTGATCTTATCGTTTTAAAAAGTATGTGTTTGTGTTTTTATAAATTTCATAAACATCAGAAGTTATTAATACGGATTGTTTTGCTCGCAAAACACTATGAAATGAAAAACCTTTCATGTATATTGACTTTTCGAAAAACGACTCAATTTTCTTATAACGGTGTTAGCCGTCTGTCTAAAACTTTTCAACATCACCTATAGAATCACCCTTTAATTTATAATTTTAAATCCTTATACCAAACAAGGTAGTGGACGTTCTGTCTAATTTTCAAGTGTTTGGATATAACGGTTCAAAATATACGGCCAAAAATGGAACATCCTTTAATTTCTAAATATAAATTGTATGCTCCTTATCACCGCAGACTTAGCAATACAAAACCCTAGTAAGTTTCAGCTATCTATCTATAACAATTAGAAAAAAAATAAAACAACTGTTGGGACACCTTTAAATTCAAATCCAAATTTAATACTTGTTTTAATAGCAGAGTTAGCAATACAGTTCCTTATTAATTTTAACCGTCTGTATGCAACCGTAATTTATAGTATGTATACTTGCTATTATAAAGGTCAAAGAAGTCGACATTCTGTCCAATTTTCAAGTGTTTTTTATAACGGATCAAAACGGTACAGATACAAAAAATCGATAGTACTACCGATAATATAGATAGTTTTATTTTTGGCTGACTATCGATAAGTTTTTTCCGATAGCGATAGTATCGGATAGCGATAGTTTCCAGAATTAGCACTAAAAAAAGTTGATAGTATCGATAGTTTTCATGCAAACTACCCAAACTATAGTATCGATTGTTTTTAAGCAAACTATCGAATGTGCCGACTATCGAAAGTTTTGCAGCTCTACTTTACGATTCATAATACACGTAAAAAATCACCCCTATCATGAATATATTTTCACTCGAAATTTTTTTCCTTTTCCCCAAATTGCAATCGTGAATAATTCACGTGAACAATTTTTCACTTAAACAAAAATTCCCCTTATCGGGATTGATTTTTTCCCTCGACATTTTTTCCCTTTTCCCTTAGATTTGTCAAACTCCACATAAAAAAAAGCTAGCGTCAATTTTTTTTATATGAAGTTTGACATTTCCTGCAATGGCGAAAATAAATGAATTTGCCACGGCCACCACCTGGTACATAATTTCGCCATGGTATGTATATTACTATGTGTGCGAAGTCAAATTTGATTTGACGAATAAATTAATATCGATTTTTAAATAAATTTTGCATTTATAAGTTTTTCCACTAGAGATAATTGTTATTTGAATTAATCTGTTTTACACAAATCCACGTTATCAAAAAGCAGAAGATAACTTAGAACAATACATTTTAGAGACTATTATGGTGGACATATGTATAAAAATTTGTAGCGCAGTGTAATGTACACTGATTTTTTAAAAAAATTAAACTGCACGTGTTCCCAACCTGAATGTTGTAATGAAACATGATCAGAGCAACAAAGTTAAAAAGGAGGATTTAAAAATTTTTAAACTGAAATTGTTAGGAAAGACCTCTACAGCAAGTTAATTCTACAAGCGAATTTTTCTCTGTCCACGAAAACTTATTAGAAAATATTCACCCCTATCATGAATATTTTTTCACTCGAAATTTTTTCCCTTTTCCCCAAATTGCAATCGTGAATAATTCACGTGAACAATTTTTCACTTAAACAAAAATTCCCCTTATCGGGATTGATTTTTTCCCTCGACATTTTTTCCCTTTTCCCTTAGATTTGTTCACTTAAATTTTGCCAGGGAACTTCTTACATTATGCTAGTTTTTATATGTTTTAATTAGAATATTTACATCAATACCATATTTTTTTAATTCAACATCAGTTAGTGCAGTGCAGACTGGCATTATGCTCGTCAAGATGCAAAACAAAGAGATTTATCTATTGGTTATAAATTTATGAAGAATGAATGAATTTCTAAATTTTTCATAACTATACAAAAATTTGAATATTTTTTCCCTATAAATATTTTCTTCTTTCTAATTTGTATTCAGTACGAATTGATAGCGGGAACAAACGTTCGCATGAAATTCACGATAGCAATTTTCCCTTCATGGGGAATGAAAATTTCATGGGAACAAAAATTTCACATTTTGTTCACGATAGGGGTGATTATGTATGCTGTATGGGGATACGCTTTCATTTTTAAGATTACGAACTATTTTTAAAACGGGGCCAATCTGTAAGCACCACCTTTCAAATAAAGAAATGATTTTCAAAATAGTTTTAAAAATATCTGCGAGCAGAAACATAAATAAGCAACATTCAGTCGAACTGATAACCTCCTTCTTGTTTTAAAGTCGGTTAAAAAGACATGCAAAAAAAGACATCATTTAAAGTGGGCCCTTAGTCAGCTTTTTATAACAGTCCAGTAAAACGCAATGTAGTTTTAAGTGATTAGCTTTTACGCTACTGAATTCAGGTAAATCTCCTTTCCTCACTTCTGGAGGCTGAAATAAACTGTCAAACTGTAAACTGTTATTAGTAACACTAGGTACTTTTTCGAAACCGATTTGTCTTTGACTCCTCTTTAAAGAGAAAAAAGAAGGATCTTAAGTATCGAGGTTATTTTTTCAGCTTAATAAATATGAAGCAAATTTAAACAAGAATATTTCACAGATGCATACATTTACTTTAAGGAAACGGAACTGACGCTTCAGCAAAGCTCTTTTTCAGCTTTTTAAAGCAGATATCTGCAAAACTTTTATGAACTTCAAATCACCTTTTTAATTGAAATACAAAAACTTGAACTACTTTGTTGTCTGCAACTGTTTCCTATATTAAGAAAAATTAGCACGCTTTTTTGAAGCATTCATTAAACTTGAAAAATAATAGACAAAACAAAATTTCCGTAAATTTGGAATATGTTTTTATTTTAAACGCCTTAAACGTAATAATAGTTTTGCACTTTTCATATAAAGTTTTTCACATGAGTGATTTTGTTCAAAAAGAAAAAAAAATTCAAGCGTGCAATGACTTCTAATTTTAAATAACTTATCAGTCTTATAAACAGAAACTAACAAATTATGTATTTAAAAAATATTTATAATAGAAATATAATATTCAGCACAGAAATGTTTTATATAAACTGAACTTAAGTAGTTTTTTACCATTAGTGCTTTTTTTAAATACATATTTTCTTGGTTATTAGAAATATATTGCAACTAAAACCTTAAACCTTGAACGTTAAACGTTAAACGTAACCTTGAACTCAAAAAAATAAAGTGAATCAATCACAAACTTTATTTAAGCTTGATTTTATTGACTATTTAACCGGTTTAAAAGCTCATATCAAGTAAATAATAAATTTTTACTGTTAAGATGCAAACATTATAAGAAAATATTAACTATTTTATTATACCCTTCACCACAAAAAGTGGAAAAAGGGTATAACTAAGATTGTCGTTCCGTGTGTAATTTCTACAATATCCATTTCTGGTCCCATAAAGTATATATACTCTGACTTCTTAAGCGTAGCGAAGTCGATTGAGCGATGTCCGTTTGCCCGTCCGTGTTAGTGTTGAAATCAAGTTTGTCTCACAAAAAAAAAAAAAAAAAAATTTGTCAATCGATCAGATCATAGTGTCGAAAGAGGTGCTATTGAAAATCAGTATGAACGGTCCATGTCCTTCGAGGCATCAGGGAAAACACCACGCCTACCCCTAATTTCTTTATGTCATTTGGAACAATAAAGTAACTCCATACAAAAAAAATTTAATAAATATATGAGGCGAAAGGGGATTAAAAAAATAGGAAAAAAACATCAAGTAAAAAAATTGGCGGTCGCCCATATTTTCAGAGTTACAGGGCCTTGAAATTTAAAAAATTTTTAAAATATCAATATGGGTATCATTTAAAAGCTTTTGAAGAGATTTTTAAAGAAATACTTAAATTTTTTAAAAATGCTTAACCCAATAAGAGCCGATGTCATTTTTATGTAAAATTATATACATATGCAGTACCAAATTTTTTTTTGTTTTTTTAAGTCTCTGTCACCCCAATATTTACTTTTTTGATATGAGTTACTTCACTAAACTAGAAGGGTGTATAAGATTCGACATAGCCGAATATAACACTCTTACTTGTTTGTTGTTATATTTGCTATGAGCTGCGTGATGTAAAATTCTTGCTATAAACAGGTTCCTGTTTGAAAATACACTTGCAATATTATAATTGAAAATACATTCATATATTTTTGTAATAGAAGAAAAGAACATTTTTCAAATATTTAAATTTGAGGCATTTTGCATACATGTACATGCTGAATGACATTAAAAAAAATAAATTTGCATGTCATAATTAAACAGGGCACAAATGCCAGATTTTACAACAGTCGGACACTTCATTTCTTGTCGGATAGTAAAATATTTAAAATTATTAAATTCGCCGTCACGAAGGCGGAAGGGAATTTAACATTCAATAGCACAACATCATTTTTAAAATTTTTTCTAACCGTGGTTAAGAAAAATATCAATGTATCGAAGTATTAATGACGACCTCTATTAAATACGTAACTATACTTTTTTATGTTTGTGAAAACGAATGAATTCAATCACAGTCGTAGTAGTCATAAATCTACATAAAAATTTTATATTAACCCACCCAGATTTTATTGTAAACATGTGTATGCTACAAAGCAAAATGTTATTTGTTAAGAAAACTATAAACGAGGAGTCAGCTTACTCTAAATTTCTTTTAGCAAATTCTTCAAAACTTTCGACAATAAACGCAATTTGGCTATGCATTTAAAAATAACCATAATTTTGCTAAGCACAAGGTTCCGTACTTTTGTTATACATACATATGTATATATGTACATCAAATGAACAAAACAGTATCTAGATCCAGTTTTATATGCGATTTTTGACATATTGCAAGCATTTCACGACGGTTCTTTCTAAAGTCTCTCTTAATTATTAAATTTAGTATTTCCTTAAAGATCTCTTCAAAAGCTTTTAAATGATACCCATATTGATGTCCAAAAAAATTTGAAAATTTAGAGCCCCGTAACTCGGATAATATGGGCGAGCGCCATATTTTTCACTTGATGTTTTTTCTCATTTTTTATTTCTCTATCGGCCCATACATTTTATTTTTTGAATGGAGTAATTTTATTGTTCCAAATGACATGAAAATAATAGATGCAGGCGTGGTGTTTTGTCTGCTGCCTCGAAGGACGTGCTGATTTCCAATAGAACCTCTTTCGATACTACATCTAATCCATCAAAATATTTATTGTTTTGTGAGGCAAACTTGATTTCAACACTAACACGGACGGACAGACGGACATCGCTCAATCGACTTCGCTATGCATAGGAAGTCAGAATATATATATACACTTTGTGGAGTAAGAAATGGATATTGTAGAAATTACACACGGAATGACAATCTTAGTTATACCCTTTTTCCACTTTTTGTGGTGAAGGGTATAATAAAATAGTTAATATTTTCTTATAATGTTTGCATCTTAACAGTAAAAATTTATTATTTACTTGATATGAGCTTTTAAACCGGTTAAATAGTCAATAAAATCAAGCTTAAATAAAGTTTGTGATTGATTCACTTTATTTTTTTGAGTTCAAGATTACGTTTAGCATTCAGAGTTTAAGGTTTTAGTTGCAATACATTTCTAATAACCAAAAAAAAAAAAATATGTATGTCATCATATGTTTTTTCAAACATAAAAATTAAATTGAAAAATTATTAATAATTTTATTTCTTGTTTCCTGAAGATGCCACCAAAGGTGTGGCGAAATATAGAAAATAAAAGAATTAACAATATATTTTTATTAAAAAAAACTGACCTAGTGCTTGACTAATTAGAAATTAAAATTAATGTTAAGAGAATTTTTATAAATTGCGAGATTCAATTAAATAGTTTATTTTTTTACAAAAACAAGCAGAAAATTAGCTGCGCAATGTAAATGTAAGACAAATCAACTCCTACCATGTATCAGTATATGTATGTACCTATGTCAATCATGCAAGCGAGTAGCAGTATTATAATAAAAATTCTATACTATTTTTATTTAGGGCTTATTTCAACTTCTAATATTTTTGTTATTGTCAGTCGTAGGGTATAATTTTTTTTTGTTAGCGGTGTATTAGGGGATCATTTATTGAAATATGTAAAAAAATTAAAATAAAAAAAAAAACGAGTTAAGGCCCTTCTTTTTAAAGTAACGATATGTGGCATTTTCTGATTAAACTTAAGTTGTAGTGTAGATACCATGTGTAGCATTATATATTTATGGATAAGCTCAGCTTCATGATCAGATTTAAATGTCGAAACTAAAACAAGTAACACATACTTACAATATGTTTAGCACACTATGAACAATATAATAAATATTTTGTATCAATTGCTTTTTTCCCAACTTATTATTTTTTTTTTCAATATAATAATAAATATATTTTTATTTGAGAGCTTTATTTTTTGTTATATAGTTATGATTATTTTGATTTTTATTATACTTAAGCCCGAGTTTTTGATTTATAATAGTGTTACGAATAATAAAATCTGGCAACCCCTGTAGTTGTATTCGTATGAGCGTGGTGAATACGCTAATTCAACTAATGGTGTGTGTATAGAATAAAAACCACAATTTAGCTAACAAAAGCTGAGCAGCCTCAAATTTAATATAAGAGCAATCTCGGTGGTTGCGTTGGTAGAGGTGCGTACTGCAAAACAGGGGATCCTGAGTTCGATACCGCATTCGGACATGCGTGCAACGAAAAGATAATAATTGTTATAATGCAATTAAAATTAATAAACAGCAGTATAAACCTCCCGAGAGGCAAAAGACAATTATTGTGTGAAGCCATGGTAGATAATTTAGTGGAGACGTCCAATTTAATACAAGAGTAACAGATAATTGTCAAAAAGCCCTTTATAATAAAATAAAAATTAAGAACAGTAGCGGTTAGCGCGGGGAAGTGTAACAGCATAACAACAGTGTATGGCAGACGTGTGTTGTGGCTACTGGATTAAAGGAGATGACTGGCTTGGATAAAAGGAGTAGTGGAGATGTCTGTGGATGGTTAAGGTTACTAAACAAGGCATCATCGAGTAGTTCATGTCTCGCCGGAGTAACACAGTAGTGTAGCGTGGATGGCTGCGTTTGTGGTAATAACGCATGTTTAGTAAATACGAGACCAAGGGTTCACAAGACCGGTAGGATCAAAAAGTATAGCCAGAGAAAGCCATAAAGTTTGAAAACAGAACAATGAGTCACAGTGGTATTGTTCTAAACAATAGGTTTATTAAACGAATTTCTATACAAAATTTGTTTAACAAACCTCTTATATTAATATATAAAAATATATTTTTTAGTAAAACGAACGTTTATTTTGTAAATTGTTTAATAACTATTACTCGTATTTTAAATTATTTTTCTATGACTTCTCAATTTCATTTTGTTAATAATTCCAAATAAATAGAACTATGGAATCACATTTAACTAAAATGTAATTGAGCCACACATGTCTAAGTAATAGAGATGGCGGAAGTTACATTACATATATAGAATTATTACAAATTGTGATTCAAAACCCATAAAAAAGTAAAAACTTTAAATCGTTATGCTGTAAGCAAAAATTTAATACATTACAATTGTTATTATTATCAAAATTAATAGTTATTTTGTTATCAAATAATAAAACTCAAAAATAATAATTATTTTATAACCTAAAAAACTCAAATATATCTTTAATATAGATTAACAGTAAAATGTTTTTAAATATGTAAAAAAACAACATTACGTGGTGGATAACACCATAAACTTAATACTATTGGATCATAGTACTTTTTTGGTTCTTTTTCTTTTTTTAGTTTCAAGCATAATTCTATATTTAAAAATTTTTAAAACAGTTTGCGTTAAAATCTATGTTTTGCTTGTTAATTAAAACTTATAAATTCAACTCACTATGAGTGATAAGAAGGCCAGAAATGCTATTATAATTAACAAATAAGAGTGCTATATTCAGCTATGCCGAATCTTATATACCCTTCAACATATACTCGTACATATGTATGTTAATCAAGAGAATTAAAAAATTTAAAAAAAAATTAAAAAAAAATTTTATTGTTTCCTTAGCGTCAGAAGCGATACCCATATTGATATTTTAAAAAATATGGTGCACAATCGTACTTTTCTGTGAAAAGTTTAGAGGCCCGTGATGTTTTGCCCGCTGACTCAAAGGACATGGACGGATCTTACTGATTTTCAATAGCAAATTTTTTTAAACTATATCTGATCGATTGGCGTAATTAAATTTTCTCTAGCCTTGGAAAACTTGATTTAAACACGAACACGGACGGACAGAAATCGCTCAATCGACTTCGCTATGCTTAAGAACTCAGAATATTTATACTTTATGGGGTCGAAAATTAATGTTGTAGAAATTACAAACGAAATCACCTTCTTCCTCATTTTATGAAGAAGGATATAAAAACAGAAAATATTTTTAAAATACCCAACACTAAAGAGGTCAGGATAATGAAAACGCGTTTAGTGTATACTTCTATCATGCAGAAATACGATTTTTTTTAATATGTTATCATATAACGTAGAAGTAATAAAAACCGATAATATCTTAAAACTAGTGTTTTAAAAGTAATTGTTATCCAGCAAAAAATTTTAGAAAAGGTAATCGAGTATGGAATTAATAATTTTTGGCGGAAGGGCTTCTCAACTAGATTATAATCTATTATTAAGAACTGATTGCATTGATCATTCTCTTTTAGTTTAAAGAACTAGTTCTATTGCTGCTTCTTTTTCTGCGAACAAATCAACTATTAAAGTAACGTCTAATTTTTTGATGGGTGGTTTCAAGATAAACTACTTGTTTTTTGCATTACACTGAAATTAATTATATTATCATAAATAAACAAATTAATTTTTAGATTTATGTTTATAAATGCATCTAAATTTGAATAAGACGTTATAAAATACTAGCAAATCCCAGTGTGCTTTGCTACGCATGAATATTTACATTGAATACCGTGTATATGAAGTCAGCACACAGTATACATAACGCATACGTAAAGTTGGTAAAAGGGTAAATACCCAGTTGGTAAATACCCTGTAAAAAGGGTAAATTGGATAAAAATGGGTAATTACCCAGGTATTTACCGAAAAGGTGGGTATAAATTATGTTGTAGAAAAATTGATGATCATTCACATTGTACAGCAAAATTTATTACATTTGATAATAAATTTGAAAAATAAGAACTTACTCGTAAGACAATAACTATACCATATATGTACAAATATTAATTTTTGCAATATTAAATTAAATTAAACGAAATCACTGCCACTCTCATTGTCAGTTTCACTCCGAAAATAATTAAAAGAAGATTGAGATGTAGAGTGGGTGATACCTGTGAAACTGAAAGGTACTTTCTCAAATAAATTAGCAGAATTGATGATTTCATCCTCAGGTAGTGGAATTATTTTGCAAGTATGCTTTTGTGGCATGCCTTTATTTGAGAGATTCCAATTATGTGATATAAAACATACTTTTCTGGAATTATCTGCATTTAATCTATTTCATTTTTTTAGTGGATGAAACTTCAAGTGCTGAATGAACGTTCAGTGGCAGCTAAGGTACATAGAGCAGTCAATGTACGAACCGGTATACTGCTCAATTCTGTGGATATACTTTTTCACCATGAAGAAGGAGATATTTCTTCTATATAGCTCCATACAAAATTTTTAGCCCACAAATCCTCTCTAGCCTTATAGTTTTCTAGGTCCAACATTACATTTATATGAAAATTGGTACCCATGTCAATAAACTGCATCGCAATTAGATAATCGTATGAAGTTTAAATCGTTCCCTTAACTATTGGGGTCAAGGAATCTAGCAGCCAAATGTATTGACTCATTTTAATGACGTTTCAGCTGATTGAAAACCAGAGATTGCTAGATGCCTTATTTCAAATGCTTTTTATAAATACCCAAATAAATTCCCAAAAAAGCCATAGATCCGATATTTACCCATATATCGGGTAAATGCTGGGTAGAATTTCATCACTACGCATACGCTCATATCGCCTACCTTTTTGTTGTTGTTTTTCATATGAACAAAATAACAAGTTATCATGAAAAGTCATAACTTACGATTTCGTGCAAAATAATAAATCATCTACACGACCAAACAAACAAACACTACAAATTTAATAGAATTCGGTTTGACCGATCGTGAGTTATAAAGTCACAACACACTTGCAACAATTTTATATATATAAGATAGATATAGATGTGAGAAGATACATTTATTTTGATGTGACTTAATGTCTTACGTTAAATATAAATTCCCGTTCTTGAACTTGGATCTTAACATTATTAACTCTTTTTAGTCTTGAAGCTGTGCTCTTCAATACCAGCCGCTCCTTAACTAACCTTTTCAGTATCGTGTACCATGTCACAGCAAACCATAAAAAGGAAAATGCCAACAACCCAGAATATTACCGCCCAATTGCAATTTTACAGCTTACTCGTAATTAAAGTCTTGTCAAAATTTTAGATGGGGTCATGTGAACAGTATCTAATTCCAGATTTACACTATGCAACTTTTTGAGGCATTTTTTTTTCTCAATTTTCGATTTAAGTTACATCTAAAAGTAAACATTAGCAACAGTAACATGCCCTCAAAACTCAAGCAGTGCCATATTGCTTACTCCGCCTGCTTCGCAAGCAAACAAAAATTTCATGCTACTTTAATGAAAAATTGCATAGTGTAAATGAGGTATTACTTGAGTTGGTTCATTGCTTAATACAATATACAGTCGAACATGGTTATAACAAACCTAAAGGAGCCGTCTTTTTGAGTTCGTAATAACCTTAGATTGTTATATAACGTCATAACTCAAAGTTTCAAATTTTTTAGTTAATCATACAGAATTGTTCTACATTATTCATTTCATGCTTTATATTGCGTATATGTTTCATCTTTATGTCTTTTGTACTTTCCACGTTTTAAGAGAATAAGTCGTTATTTCACTTCATGTTTGGAAGCCTTGTTTGTCAATAAGAACGACACATTTGGAGTTGTGAAGTAAACTTCATGACGTAAAAATCATATCGCTTTCTAAAACATCGTCACATTTCGTTTTGTGATTGTATACTCGTATATGAAAAAACCATATTTTTAAAATGGATCGACTTTTTACATATAATCCCCTTATTGTGTTTGGCGTAGGCGTATTTCGACTACGACAATTTTGTAATAGATTAATGACAACTGTTACGAGCTATCTTTAGTCTATTACAAAACTTAGGTATTATTGCCTGCGTGTCGATAAGCAAAGTACACTTAAGAGTTGCATTGTTGTATCTTTGTAATTAAATAATCAACTGTAAAAGCCTCCCTTAATTTAGTTGCACGTTTTAAAGAAAATGTTGATTTATTGCATTCAGAAAGAGGGTGTATTGAGTTTATAAATGCTCCAATTATGTTAAGTTTTTGCATATTATCTCTCACTCTCATACAAGTTGCGTCATTATTAGCAACTTTTATTGTTGTGGAAATTAATGTATTTGCATGTTGTCATTTATTTCATATCAGTTGCTAATTGAGGGAAGGCTGCGTTAGCTGACTTAATAAAAATGACCTAACAATAGCAAAACAAAGAAAATAACAATGTTTATTAACTTAATTATTTTTTTTTATACCCTTTACCACAAAAAAATGGAAAAATGGTAAATTTTAGTTTGACGTTCCGTTTGTAATTTATACAATATCGATTTCCAACTTCATAAATTATATGTATTATGAGTTCTTATGTATAGCGAAGTCGATTGAGCGATGTCTGTCTGTCCGTCCGTGTTAGTGTTAAAATCAAGTTTGCTAAGGCACTATATCAGCCAGAAAAAATTTAAATACTCAATCGATCAGACAGAGTGTCGAAAAAGGTGCTATTGAAAATCAGAAAGATCGGTCCATGTCCTTCCATATCGTTTGGAATAATGCAGTAACTTTAATCAAAAAAATAATTATACATCAAGTGAAAAAATTGGCACTCGTCCATATTTCCGAGTTATTGGCTTCTGAACTTTTCAAACTTTTTAAATTATCAATATGGGTATCATTTAAAAGCTTTTGATGAGCTCTTTAAAGAAATATTAAAATTTTTTAAGAATGCTTAGCCCATTAAGATCCGACGACATTTTTATGTAAAATTATGTTTATGTAGTATTTTTTTCTTTCGTATTTTTTAATTCTCTGTCACCCCCAATTTTGCTTTTTTGATTGGAGTTACTACTTTAAACTAGATTTAGATAGATGATGAAGGGTATATAAGATAGCCGAACTCACTTGTTTTTTTTTTCTTTCTTTTTGTATTGCTAAAGGTAGGCTACTAAAGGAATGTACATTTTTCATTCTCTTGTTATAAAACTGTCTCTACAAAACTTTCTTTTACGAGTACTGAGGAAAAATATAGAAGAAATTCAATTAAACAAGTAATTTTATGTCAATGAAAAGTTTCAATTAACTTTAGCAAAATAAGTGCTTACACATCTACTTACATATGTATGTATGTCAAATAATATACCTAATGTGACCGTGCACAATAGTTTGAAAACGACTTATTTTGGCCAAAATCTCATGAACTACTGAAGAAATTTAACAGGCGCAAAGCAGATGTGTTTTTGTGCGGAGCTGCGAGCGGTTAGCCCTTGGGGTAATAGGGGGCTTCGGTGCAGGCATCAAAATTCTTAAGTAATATTAAAAAAAAATTATTTTAAATTCAAATGTTAATATTTTCTAATCTCTGCTCTGCATTCCGAGGATTTTACAATAATTTATAAATTTTGTTTAAAATTTGCCTCAGTTTAGATGGGGTTGAAAGAAAAACCGTTATAATTTTTGCCTGACTTTTCTTTTATTTACATTTACTAAAGGTTGTTTTTGAAGTGGTTTAAAAGAAATTTGCAAGTACCGAAAGTTTTTATAATATACACAGATTAAGTGAAAGTGATTAAGAATATTTGCATACCTTTCGATTACAAAATATTGTTTCTCACGTAATCGGAGTGCAGCCCTATAGTTAGGCAATTATAGTAAACAAGTCTTACTATAAATGTCTGAAAACGGTCCTAAAATTAGACCAGGCTACTCCAGGTACAATTAGCTATTATATAATGGTAAAGCAGTTTAATCTAAGACGGACAATTTAAACTCCTTAAAATATGATAATGATGATAATTTGTTCATATCTTTAAATAGAACCTGCCATTGCAGTCCACGAGGTTTCGTTTTGACAAAAATTTTCATCTAACTGTCTTGGCGTGTGATACTATTTCACAAGCTGATTTTCGTTCCACACTCTTACTCGATTTCTTCTTACTGCTTAGCTTCAACAGTACAATTTTTAGCTATTTCGAAAAGCAATAATTGCCTTTTTATTTATACCCTTTACCCACAGGTGCAAAGGGTATACATACGTTTGTTATTCCGTTTGTAATTTCTACAATATGTATTTAAATCCAACTAAATAAAGTATGTGTTCTTAATTCATATAGACAGGGGAGTCGTTTTAACAAAGTCCATCCGCCTGATCGTAATCGGGTTATAATTAGTTTTGACAAAAATGTAAATTAACCGATATTGGTGGATAAATGATCGAGATAAAATAAAAATAGGTGAGCGCTCCATTTCCGTCCTAATAAAGTATATATATTCTGACTTCTTATGCATAGCCAAGTCGATTAAGCGATGTCCGTCAGTTCGTCCGAGGCAAACTTGATTTCACAAAAAAAAAAAAACTCGAAAAAAGTGCTATTGGAAATCAGCATGATCGCTCCATGTCCTTAGAGGCAACAGGCAAAACACCATGCCTACCTCTAATTTTTTCATGCCACTTGGAACAATAAAGTAACTCCATTTAAAAAAAATTATGGGGCGATATAGAATTAAAAAAATAAGAAAAAACATCAGGTGAAAAAATTGGCGCTCGCCCATATTTTCCGAGTTACAGGGCTCTGAAATTTTCAAAATTTTAAGAAAACAATAAGGGTATCATTTTAAAGCATGTGAAGAGATCTTTAAGGAAATACTAAATTTTTTTAAAAATGCTTAACCCATTAAGAGCCGATGTCAATTTTATGTGAAATTATGTTTATGCAGTAACAAAATATTTTTTATTCTCTGTCACCCCAATATTTGCTTTTTGACTATATTTACTTCACTAAACTAGATTTACATAGATAGTGAAGGGTATATAAGATTCGGCATAGCAGATTATAGCAATCTTATTTGTTAAATTTCAGAAAAAAAACTATAAATTATCAGGGAGCAATTTACGGCATTCGCATTTAAATTCTATAGAAATTTCGATCGATATCCAATGCCGTAATTTGCCCCCAGGTAATTGGAATATTATAAACCCTCTAAATTTCACCAAAATATTTCATTTTTAACAACAATTCCCTTAAAATAATAATCTTTTTGCAATAAAAATTTTTAATTTTATTCAAAACCGAAAATGCACAAAAATAATTAAAGACTATTAAAAATTTTAAAGTGTTTTAAAAAACCTTTTTTTCTTTTTTGTTATAAATAAAAAAATAATGAAAATAAACTGAAAAACGTAACAATGTATTGTAACGAGTTCATCTCGCTCATGTCATGTATTTTTTTGCAATGAGCAAAGTCATTGTTTTCCCACTTTGGCAAAAAAAAGGGCCAACATTATTTTACCACGAATAAATATTTTTTCACATTTAAATGCATTTTGTAACATATTTCACAAAAAAAAATTCCCAATAATCGCAATAACGGTGACACAAAAACAAAACAACACATACTCTCTGCAATCTGCTGTCAAAAAGTGTATTTATAAATGTATTTATTGCAAACAGCTTTTTTTCTTCAATTACTTTAAAGTTTTCTGTGTCGATATGACAATTACAATAAACACAAATGACAAGCGATTGGCTTTCGCTGTAATGGATGATAGTAAGTCAACTATGATAAGACTTAAATTATATAAAGTACAACTAGCAACATATACTCGGTACGCTTCGCTACTTTTAAAAAATTTCACGACAATAGGTGCTATGGTTCTCTAACTACACGAATAAAATATTGTACGTTTTATGGGCGGTACCATGTCTACTGTTCCAATCCAGTCAGCATTTCGCTGGACCATGGACAAGGCTTTAAGGCTCTACGTGCTTAGATATCTAGATACACGAATATAATACATTGTGCGGCCGCTGCCATGCCTACTCTTCCTATTCAGCCAGATTTTTATTTAAATAATAAAATTATTAAGGGTCTTAGTAGTAAAACATTTCAAGACTCTACCCATTACGAGAGTATCTTCTTTATTTCGTTTAGTATGTAACACGCCCACTTTTCGATCCAAGCAGTTACTTGCTAAACTATTCGCATTGGTAAGAGAGAGTTACTTGTACTAAACTCCAAGAGTCTGTACTATAATTTCCAAGTTAATTAATAATTAATATTAAATATTTTCTTTTAAGGAAAGTTCCACGCCTATTTTGAACACTAGAAAAAATTTGGCAATTTCTTAATTGACTGCTAAAATTTCAGCAAGATTGGTCTTCTGGTATGGGCAGATAAAGCTTTTCGGCCTACAGCAAACAAGCACATTTAGCCGAAAGTGGCAAAAACCATTAGAAAATTTTGAAGAGAAAAAAAAACTAGTAAAGAGGAATTCGAATTGTAATGAACTGAAAATTGCAATTTTCTATAATTAAATCTATAAAGTGGATGCCATTACAATATTTTACACTATAACTTAAGAAGTTGAATGTTGATTTGGGGTACTTTTTGTTAATCACTACTTTTAACTGTTTAACTTGGCAAATAAAAAACTGAAAATTTGTGGAGACCATTTAAATCATGAGTAGAATCTTCGATACTAAAAATCTATAAATAAGTATATTTAAGAGGGTAATTTGGACATAAATTCTTTTAGTATAAAGGTCGGCTTAACTGAGCGTTAAATAAATCTTTTTTTTTTTTGGAAAAACCTGTCTATTTGTTGATCGAAACCCAAACAAATAAAAGTGATATACTCGGTAAGTCTAGTTTAGTGAAGAAAATCAAATCAAAAAAACAAATATTAGGGTGACAGAAATATGTATAATTTTACATAAAAATGTCATCGGCTCTTAATGGGTTAAGCATTTTTTTAAATGTTTAATATTTCCTAAAAAACCTCTGCAAAAGCTTTAAAATGATACCCATATTGATATCTTAAAAAATGTGGTGCGAACTATTCTACTTTCCAGAGTCCCATAAAAATACGGGCCTGCGCAAATTTTTTCATTTGATGTTTTTTTTTTTGGTATTTTTTAATTTTTTTGATTCGACTTCTTCACTAAACTACTTTTCTTCCAAATGATATGGAAAAAATAGAGGCAGGCGTGGTGTTTAGCCCGCTGCGTCGAAGAATATGGACCGATCTTGCTGATTTTCAATAGCAACATTTTGAAAACTATGTCTGATCAATTAGCGTGTTTAAATTTTCTATAGCTCATTTAGTGCCTTGGTAAAGTTGATTTCAATTCGAACACGGACAAACAGACTGACATCGCTTAATCGACTTCGCTAAGCATAAGAACTCGGAATTTGTATATACTTTATGGGGTCGGAAATGGATATTGTAAAAATTAGAGACGGAATGACAAAATTACATATATCCTTTATTCAGTTTTTGTGTTGAAGGGTATAAAAATACGAAGTGTTGTACACATACAGCCCATTATAAACAAAAATTCGGTGGGAGTTTTTTCACTTTTCTCTTTTCTCCCATAATAAATCTTTTTCCCTTTTGATTGAGTGCGGAAAGAGAAAAAAAATCGGGAAAAAGTAGGTATTATAAATTATAAAATAAAAATTATATGAAAATAAACAAAAAAAAAACTCCATTTAAATGATGCCCACGAAATTCATAATTGGAGGATTCTTTTCTCGAGAAAATTTTTTTCTATGAGAAAGATTTTCCGTGAGAATATTCATAATTGGGCTGATAGTAAAGTTATATGTAAATTATTTTATGCCATTTACGAAATACTATAGTTGTACTGCAAAAACTTGAAATCGTGTCGTGTGTTAAATAATAATAATAATTAAAAATAATAAGAGTCATCGACTATTACTCGTTGCGATCGGACGTTTTTACTTAAAAATTGAAAATAGAAAAAAACGTTCTTACATACGGTTGATTTTTCTGTCCTATTGAAAATTTCTAAAAATATAATTTCTCAAAAAATTTAATTTTTGATAGAAATATTTTCTGAAAAGTTATTGTTCTGCCTTTTCGTTTACCAGAAATCGTTTTTAAGTCCGCGTGTGTTGTTTTGATTTTTTTTAAATAATTTACATAGCAGATCTACATATAAAAAAGTGACTATATGAAACTCTTTAAACTATGGCTCCTGGGCCACCAGACAAATTCTCCAACAACAGATTCGCTGTTTTGGGAGACTATGTAGATAGTCCAAGCAAAAAACTAAGACTTAATGATTACCCAGAGCTTACAATACCAACCAACAACAATCATTAAAATAATCTAAAATATGTGTTACGAGGGCTGCTATATATATTTCTGGCCTGGCAACACTGAGTGCTGCCAAGTGCAATCTGACATTTCCATTGGAAAGTTTGTCATTTTTAAGCATAATCGTACTCAAAACGTTTTGACGTACGACCATTATTTGTGTTGTTTACAGTGACTTGAAAAAATTAATATAGAAAAAAATGGAATTAACTCGTGAACATTTTCGTGCCATAATTTTTTACAACTTTCGACGTGGATTATCACGACAAGAGTGCATTGATGAACTTAAATCTTTGTATGGCACTGAAGCACCATCCTATAGCACTGTGAAAAATTGGTATAATGAATTTAATCGTGGCCGAAGCTTGCTCAAAGACGAATTCCGTGAAGGTCGTCCAAAAACGGCTGTTGTGCCAGAAAACATTGATGCCGTGCGTGAACTCATAATGCAAGATCGACATGCGACATACCGAGAGATAGAGACATCCTTGGACATTTCTTCCACCAGCATACATTCGATACTGCATGAACACCTGGCCGTAAAAAAGGTTTGTTCTCGTTGGATCCCGCACAATTTGAAAGTCGCTCAAAAAAGGCTCGTGTCGATTGGTGCAAAGAAATGTTGCAAAAATACGATTGCAGTGCTTCAGAAGACGTTTATAAGATCGTCACAGGTGACGAATCATGGATCTATGCGTATGAGCCCGAAACGAAACAACAATCGACCGGGTGGGTCTTCAAAGACGAGCAAAATCCAACGAAAGTTGTTCGTGGAAGAAGCACTTCGAAGCAAATGGTCGCCTGTTTCTTCGGCTAAACTGGTCATGTAGCGACTGTTCCGCTTGAGCAACGTAGGACGGTAACTTCTGAGTGGTACACTACAATTTGTTTGCCTGAAGTCATCGGAGAAATTCGAAAAACCAACAAGAAAAGACGAATCATTGTTCACCATGACAATGCGAGCTCTCACACATCGGCTCAAACCAGAGCGTTTTTGACCGCCCAAAACGTCGAGTTAATGGGTCATCATCCGTACAGCCCTGACTTGGCACCTAATGACTTCTTCTTGTTTCCGCACATCAAGAAAAAAATGCGTGGTCAACGATTTTCGTCGCCAGAAGAAGCTGTTGAAGTGTTCAAAAACCATGTTTTAGAGGTGTCTCAATCGGAATGGAAAAAGTGCTTCGACAACTGGTTTGAGCGCATGAAAAAGTGTATAAATCATGCTGGAGAATACTTTGAAAAACAATAAAACCATTTTTGATTATAAATATTCGCATTTTCACTATTAGGCCAGAAATATATAGAGCAGCCCTCGTAATATGTTCAAATGATCCAAAAAAGCCTTTGGCAAACTTTAGCCCTTTCGTTATAAAAAAAGGCATAGAAAGTATAAGTTCTGAATTAACTTCTATCACTGCATTACGGGATGGTAACATCTTAATACTTACACGAAACTCACGTTGTTCAGGACAACACTCCTGGGCAGACAATAAATGCCCACGCTATATCCATATGAAAGAAATTCTTAAAGTAAAAACTAAAAGTTATTGCAGCATTGCTGAAGCTCGGCGGAAATACAGGGAATTAAATCCTATACAAACTTTTCCATTAGTAAATACACACGCATCCACGATCTCCAGCAAAACTACAAACTCATACAAAAATTTACCAAATAGCAATGAACCATCATCATCAATTAACACCTTAAGTTAACAATTACAATAACAGTAAACAAATTTACCATTGATAACAAAATAACAGGATTACCAAAAGCATCCGGAAGATCAAATGCCAAAGAAACAACACAAAGCAAGGCCAATACAACTTAAGCAACAGACAATAATAAAGTACATAAAACAATTACTTCAATCGATAAAAGCACAAGAGAAAATAAAGAAAATCAATTGACAAATTCTGTTACAAACTGTTTTATGTCACCGATCTCACATTTAACTCAATCATTAATCAACGACAAAAGTTATTTCATCCCATCTATCGACAAAGAAATCCTTGAAGAGAGTACGATGGAATTCTCTTCAACATAGGTACTATTCAACCCATACCACCACTTTATTTTTCAACATCTATTTCCAGTACTGTACATACTTGGTTGCCTGTATATAATTCTGCAAGCATAATGGATTTTGTAATTTTACAGTGGAACATCAACGGCTTTTGTAACAATTACCACAACCTTCAATTAATTTTAAAAGAAATGGATCCTAGTAAAAAACAGGAAACCCACTGTCCTTACAACTTCACTCCCATACCATCTAAAAACTTCACTAGCTATTTTGTAAACTCATCACACAACACTACTTCAAAGCAAGAGCCTGGGGTGCTCATTAAATCAAACATTCCCCACAGATTGGTGCCAGTAAACTCTGAATACCAGGTTAGAGCAGTTGAAATAAATCGTAATATAAAATTCACTATTTTGTCGTTTTACATACCCCCCAATCAAGATATATCTCCCAGTGAAATAGCTAATATAATATCCCCATTCAGCACACCATTACTAGTTGTAGGCGACTTCAATGGTTGGAACACTATGTAGGGCTCTACAACCAACAACCAAACTGGATTATGCATATTGAATGATGGGAGCCCAACTCATTTCTCGTCCCATAACACCTTGACATATCACTCTGCTCGATTAATATTCTTCCGCTGATGATAACTATTAAACTGACTCAAGATAAGAGTTTTCCAATTGAAACGAGTAAGTTCTTACTACACCTAGTTGACTCGGCAAAATATGCTAAGAAAGCGGATAATGAAGTACTAAAACATCAAGTATCCTCATCAAGCAACTGTGTCGCAGCCGCTATCAATAAATCCATTCCAGCTGGCAGCACTTTAGGTCCAGTCCAACACAAGAAAACTTAATATTATACAAAAAAAAAAAAAAAACAATGCTAAATTCCGTAGGGAAGTAAAAATTGCCAAATACTCAAGTTTTGAAAAATTTACAAAATCCATTAACAGAAATACTTCAATTTCCACAATATGGTCAAAAATAAACAGAATTACTCGTAGAGGTCCTTCTGCAACTATAACAGCAATAGATACGCCAGGTGGGACATTAACTGATCCAACAAAAATTGATAATCACTTTGGTATAGTTTGGGCTGAGTATGCATCCGACTCTAACTTTTCACCATTATTTAATGCATCAAAACACTCTATCGACATGGTCATAAACAGCACAGAAGATAAAATACCGCAGTTATTGGAAGTACCAATAACTTTTCAAGAACTCACCAACTGCTTAAGTAAAGTTAAGGGAACAACACCTGGACATGACCGCATATCTTATCAAATGCTCAAAGCTCTTTCACGAAGCAGCAAGATAACTTTACTTAAATTACACAACGCAATATTTGAAAGTGGCGTTATCCCTCACTCCTGGAAATTATCAACCGTAGTCCCAATTGCTAAATCCAGTAATCCATCTTCAGTAAACGCCTCTCGTCTCATTTCGCTGCTGCCATGTCTTTCTAAGATCATTGAACGAATTGTAGGTACACGGCTGTCATGGTTCTTTGAAAATAAAAATCTTATAGCTAAAGAACAAGTAGCTTTTAAGAGAAATAAGGGATGTGATGATGCACTTCTGCATATAGACTACCACATCACAAAAGCTCTATCTGCCAGGAATCACGTGACTATCCATGTGATTCTTGATGCTCTAAAATCATGACGTATTGAACCAAGAATTTTTAATTTCGTCAAATCATTTCTAACTAATAGACGTTTTAAGGTGAAAATCAAAAGCCTTTCCTTTGATGAACGGTATTCCTCAAGGATCGCCCCTCTCAGTGGTTCTTTTTCAAATTGCGTTTAACGAAATTAGCAAGGTAATAAAGAAAAACAGTTACATAGACCACCGCCTCTACGCTGATGACCTGTATGTCCTTTGTGGTAAAAATGATAATGCTAAAACCAACAGCATCTTACAAAAAATTCTTCAAGGTATCAACAATAGGACTAATTACTATGGCGCGAAAATTTCTCTACAGAAAACCGAGAAATTTCACGTTTGCAGAAAACACAATTGTACTTCTGACTCCAACTTTGTTAAAATTGATGGAGTAGCAATTCAAAACGTAGATAAACTATGGATTTTGGGAATCTTATTCTTTAGAAACTACTATTGGAAAGATCAATTATTACAATTGAAAAACTTAATTATATCTCGTTCAAATATTATACAATAGGCCGACTTCCTAAACGCAAGTTGCAATGCATATTTACAATGCATACACTTCGTAAATGCATATGTAAACTTTCTGACAACGTACAATGTTCCTAATCGTTTGGCAACTCACTTTAATGAGTATCAGAAGTCAAAATCACGCATCATTTTTATTTTGTATGCAAACATTTAAGCTGCAATGGCTAAGTATTTTCTTGTTTATTTTTAATATGAAATGTGAATAAAAAATGTCATTAACCAATAATTCAGTGCATTCTTAAAAAAATATTTATTTTTGATCACTTGTTCCCGGGATTTTTATTGTCCTTAACAAAGTTGTCTCTTCTTTTTTTCTTTTTAATAGGTTTTTATAGCAAATCAATATTTTTTTGAAGTTTTGGCCTGAGATAATTCCTCAGCACTTGCCAACAAAATGGATAAATAATTTTGTGTACCCTCTATTTTTCTAAAAAAATTTATTCAATTTTATACCATGTTTTTGACATTTGTTTTATGTATGAGTAGCGACGTTCCTAAATGCCGATAAAATGCTAAAAATGTCTCTGGAACGCAAGTTTGCACTTAAGACATGTTAAGCATTGCATACGCATTTTTTTTAAATTATGCATTGCAAAAGGCGTTTAGGAAGTCGGCCATACTTATCAACAAAAAGTTTTGTCCATACAAATACCTCAAGTTACCTCACTAAAGTTTTAATATTAACCAAAATTGACTACGATCTCTTGTTATACGGTAATAGTTGCAAAACTAATATCAATGTTATAAAACCTCCTTACCATCGAGCCGCCAGAGCCTGTGTTAATGCATTTAGAACAACCCCAATTGAGAACATTCTGTGCGAGGCTAATCTTTCTTCAATAACTGACAGAATATATGTAGTTAAATCCAAAATCTTGCCCAAACTCCTCAATAGCACAAACTCGGTCCTTTATAAGACATCTACTCCATCTTTACGGCAGTTAGACCTAAACACATCAAATATGCAATATCTCAATCTCTGTCTCTATGCAAAGAGTTTTCTATTCCACTCACTATAACTAAAAGATACATAAAAGAACCACCTTGGATACTAAAATATATCTCCTTCAACCTATCACTAGCTATTTATAACAAAAACCACACCCCTCAGAGTGTATTTCTTAATTTGCTTTCGGAACATAAAAATAAGTTAAAAAGCAATAACTGGCGATTCATCTACACGGATGGCACCAAATCGCAGAGCAATATACCAGCCTATGCCATAGTAGACGAAGAAGGTAAAAATCTCGCCCTGGGTATTCTTCCCGAGTATTCATCAGACTTTACAGCAGAATCATGCGCTGTTTATCAAGCTATATACCTCATATTAACAGATAAAAAGAAAACTGTAATTTTTACAGCAGCTGGAATATAATTGTAAAAATAAGGGACGGCATAATTGCTAATTAATATATTATAAAACTATTTTGGGTTCCAAGTCACGTTGGCATTGCAGGTAATGAAAAGGCTGACATTGCGGCCAAGTACGCATCTTATGCTCCTATCATCACGAATCCTACAGTAGAAAAAATGATATGCGTCTTTATATTCACAACCAAGTCAGTACTAAACTTAATCGGAAAACACTCTCTAATTATCACTATTCTATGATAAACCAACATCTCCATCATCCAATTTATCCCACATATGCTGGGAAAGAAGAAATAAGAATATTTTCCCCATTACGATTAGGTCATACCACCATTTCTCATGAATGGCTTCTTAGAAAACAATCTCAAGCACCATCGTGTGTTCGTTGCAACGGCAACCTCAGCGTCAAACACATCTTACTAGAGTGCCCAATACTTGCCGAACAAAGACGAAACATTTTTGGGAACATCTCAGCTCTGGAACTTCTCATGGATCCATCTCCCGACAACATAAATAAAATATGTAAATACGTTAAACTTTCAAAGTTAAAAGATTAATATCCCTTCTTAATACTTTAACTGTTGTCTATAAAATATATTCATAGAATTAACTTATCTATGTTTTTTGTTCATGCTATTTTTATATGTATTCCCAATCAGAGCTAATGGCCATTGTAGCTAATGCTCTTAAATTATATTTAATCTTGGAATTTATTTCTTTTAGATTAAATAAACTAATAATAATAATAGTAATAACTTCTTTTACTGGGAAAGTGAAATTTGTTAATGAATTACTTTTTCTTGTATTTCATTTTCAGTTTCGTTCGAATGTCCAGGATGTTTTAAATGAAACCCACGATGATTACTTCTTGTTGCGTTGGCTAAGAGCTAGAAAATGGAATCCAGAAAATGCCGAAAAAATGTTACGTGCTGTAAGTAATTTTATAATTTAAAAATTGTTCAATATAATTTTTATGTGATATTTTTACAGAGTCTTAAAACTCGTGCCATGTGGAATGTAGACAATTTGGAAAAATGGGATGCTCCCAAAGTTTTAAAAGAATATTTACCTTACGGAATGGTGGGTTTCGATAATGAAGGCTCACCAGGTAAGTTCTCTGTCAAGGCGATTTCTGACAATACAAGATGGTGCAAAAGTAATGTCATTATGAGAACATCCTTTTTTGAAAACTGTGTTTTTACGAAGAGTGTATTTGAAGATTTGCAGTCAAGGACTTAAGTCTTCATACATACCAAAAATTTCATATATTCGCCAAACAAAAAGTACAAAAAAAATTTTTTGTGTACCAGACACACATATTTAATTCCATTTTAATTATAAAACAAAAACAAAAATTTTCATTCAATTTAAAAAATAACGATAAATACAGAAAAAACAAATTATAAGGATGGGCAATGTAGTCTCTTCTGTTTTAATCATAATTTGCAACCTGTAATTAATCAAATACGGTTAGTTTTTTGCAATCGAAGTAGGCCCCCGTATCTGATGAACTATTTTTTTTTTTTGTTTTTTTGTATTCAAATAGTTTTCAATTGTCAAGATGAGTAAGCGTAAAGAAATTAGTATCGATGTAAATGATCTTATTGTTCAAGAGCGTAAAGCAGGAAAATCTTATCGCGAAATAAGCAAAAATTTAAAAATACCTTTTGCCACTGTACAATACACAATCAAAAAGTATGAAAATAATGGTTCCGTAGAGAATAAGCCAATATCTAGACGACCAAAGAAGCTCTCTAGGCGAGTTGTCAGTTTTGTTTTAAGAGAAGTGGCAACAAATCCGAGAATATCAGGGCCTAAACTAGCAGAAGAGATCTAAAATATTACGGATAAGAAAGTTCATTCAAAAATTGTTCAAAGAGCGTTACGAGCTAAAGGGTACGCAAACAGAGTTGATATCTGAAAAGAATCGAAGACTTCGCCTTGAATTTGCAAAAATACACAGATGAAAAGTTTGGCGTAAAAAAAAATACAGCGCTTGAAGGAGAGAATATTGTGCCCACAGTGAAACATAATGGTGGCAACGTATGGTTTGGGGCGCCATTGCTGCATCTGGAGTTGGTCGGTTGGTGTTTATTGATGGTATTATAGACCGATACTATTATAAACGGCTTTTAGAATGCAATTTGCAGCCATCAGTTGGGTCTTGGCCAGGGTTGGATCTTCTAACAAGACAATGATTTAAATCGTCTCCACAATCACCGGACCTTAACCCGATTGAGCACATTGGGATATTTTAAAGCGGAAAATCGGTTATGTTAGTGTTACCAACAGAGAAACGTTAAAAGAAGCATAACAAAAGTGCTAGTCCGAAATTACTCCTGACATGATCGAAAATCTTGTCGCTTCAATGCCGAGACGTCTGCAGGCAGTGATTGATGCTAATGGTAGAGCAACAAAATATTAACGCTTTAAATTAATCCAAAATTAAAATGGTTTTTCTGTTATGTATGAACACTTTTGTCTATCTTTATAATTTGTTTTTTCTGTATTTATCGTTATTTTTTGAGTTGAATGAAAATATTGGTTTTTGTTTCATAATTAAAATGGAATTAAATATGTCTGGTACACAGAATTTTTTTTGCACTTTTTGTTTGGCGAATATATGAAATTTTTTATATGTATGAAGACTTAAGTCCTTGACTGTATATTTGACGAGATCAAGTTGAAGTGCTATATTGGGCCATACGACCGAGTTGATATGCATCTGTGCCCGTTTAACGTCAGTTTAAATTTTTCCTCGCAAGACATACGATCCGATTTATCAATTTCTTCCTTAGTGTTAGCCTTGAAGATTTGCAGGATTTGTGGCTTATTGTGATTAACGTGGGATTTTAAGAAGCCCAAATAAAAAAAGCCAGGTGCCTTTAGATCTGACGATCTAGAAGGAAGTGGAGATCACTCAACCCGGTGTCACAAACTTCCATCGTTGTCCCAGCTGTGTAAGCAGTTACTCAATTGAGCAAATTATAGTACAAAAAACTCTAAATATCTGCCTGTAACGCTTAACGAGTGCGGTGTGGTTGTTCGATCGCTGTATAAAAAAAGGCCAAATTACTTTTTCATTGTAAGTGAAGTGATGCAAGGCTCTTCTTGCGTTTCGTATGTTTTCTCAGTGCTTCAGAAATTTATTTCGTCTGTTGACTTAGTTTTTACAATTTTTGATACAAAATTGTCATCTGCTTGCATCAAGTTTTGCAATGTTTATTAGTAAGAGTTAGCTTTGTTTCACGGTCAGTAGGCAGCGATTCATAAATGTTTTGCACTTTACACAGGAAATTCTAAAGTCACCTTTTTAAAATTCGTTGTAGAAAACTTCTGCAGATACCTAATTGGCGGTCTCCATCTCCACAAGGATTATAAATTCTCTCCATGTCTACAGTCACATTTTCTAAAGTACATGACATTTGAGACTATTTTTTTGAAAAACTAAGTAAAATTCTGTTAAATACATTACTTTTGTGCCATCTAGCAGGTTTATAATTATTATGAATAATAAATCTTTCTTAACTCGACAAAATTATATTAAAAAAACTGTTTTTTTATAAGTTCTTGTGTGCCCTTTTTATAATATGGACATTTTCGGAGTGCTGCATTGTGTCACTCGCTTTGATTTCCAGCGGTATGTGGTCATGTTACTAGAAAGATTTATGAAGGCCGGCTATGAACAAAGTAAAATTCATGGTCCAAGGGCTAGACAATTGGTCGTGTACTTTGACATGGCCGATTTTAATATAAAACAATACGCCTGGCGCCCGGCCACCGAGTTGGTCATAACTATGATTAAGCAGTATGAACAAAATTATCCAGAAATATTAAAAATGTGCTACATCGTAAATGGTAAGTGGTACAGCTTAAATTACAAAAAAATGTAATAATATTTGAGTATAATATTTTCTTTTTAGCACCTAAACTGTTTTCTGTTGGTTTTAATTTCGTTAAGAAATTTTTAGATGAATACACTATGAGCAAAATTAATATTTATAAATCAGGAAGCGATAAATGGAAGGATGATTTGTTCAGTCACGTCGATCCAAATATTTTTCCTAAATGCTTTGGTGGCAACTATGTGGAAAACGGTGATGAAAGATGCTGTGGCAAAGTAAACAAATTAATGTCTATTATCTTGTAGTGAAATTTATTATTTAATTTGAATTGTTTTTTGTTTAATTTGTGTAGATTATTTGGGGTGGAAAAGTTCCCAAGGATTTGTATGTGGAGCAGAAAGAAGAATACGATAGCAGTAAAAACTTTATAGAGACAGTGGTTAACAAGGGCAACAAACTTAAACTTGAATTCGATGTGGGTGAAAAGAAGCCCGGCGAAGAAGATCAAATTTTATCTTGGGAATTTCGCACCTTTGACTATGACATCAAATTCGGCATCTATAGCGTAGATAAGAAAACTGGCGAAAAACAGAGTGAAGTACATTTGGGTACTGTTTCCTCCAATGAAATGGATGAAGTAGGATTCTTCTTCACGCGTCCTAACACAAAATGTAAAAAGCTGCAATGAATGTTCAAATGTTTTAGCAAAAATAATACTCGTTTCATAATTCTTTTTAGATACTGTTGTCTTTGACAATTCAGGAAGTTATTTGCGCAGTAAAAAATTACGCTACTGGGTTTCTTTGATCTCAGAAAATGATGACATTACCGAGCTTCCTTCTCAACAAGGGCACACTGAAGTTGTTGCTGTTGATGATTAAATCATAATCGTTTATTATACCTCTTAGTATTTAAAAAACTTAAAGCTTTAAAGCCAAAAGCTAGTTACATTTCTAAATCACACATTTTCTCAAGAAACAAAAAATAAACGCATTCCAAACGGGTTAATATGTTTAAGCTAAAAATATAAAATAGAAAATTGTATATAAAACAATTCGTGTATATAAATTGTAAAAATAAAGAAAACTGCTACAATGTGGCTATTTTCTAAATTTTTTTTTTTTGCTTTATGGGATTTATTGTAATTTTTAAATGTGATACTAATTGTTGTTTTTTTTTCTTTTTTTGAGTTTCAATAATTAAGTATGTTTTTATTAGTTTTGTTCTTAAATATTTTTTCATTGTAAATACAATACTTATAAATTAATTTGATTATATTGAAGTAAATAATAATTTGTTTAATAAAATATGAGTTTTTGGTTTATCCAAAATTTTGAATATTTTTTTTTAACTGTTTGTAATCAACCAAAACAACAACGATTTTTTTTGTTCGAATTTTGATGAAAGATCATTTTTTGAAGTTTACGGAAATAAAATCTTATAACAAATTATTTGTGAAATAATTTGTTTTGTTTTCAGCCGCCTGTACTGCATCATCATATGTTAAGATTTGATGCCGAGCGGCGTTTTCGCCTTCATCACTGAGGGCCAGGATTTTGTGGCATTTGAGCATAACCTGGACCAACTTGTGCTGGTCCCACCGGTCCACCCATTTGTTGCATGGGCGAATGCATAATTGGATTTGGACTCGCGCCAACCATCGGTCCAACTGGTGGTCCAATAGCCTAGAAAAGAAATACAATTTTATTTTATATGCTGAATGAATAATTTTTATATGCACATATCTGATCAAAATGATAGATACACTCGCATGCTTGTTATATTGAGATAGAAAAACAGTTATTTATTCTACAAATTAAACAAATAGACCAATTTATTTATTTATTGTACTGTAAATAAATCGAAAGAGCAAAAAACAAAAAACAACACAGCACCGAATATGCCAGCTGTTTCACATTTTTTTTCTTTTTCAAAAAAGTGAGATTATAATCGAAGACGCAACGTGCACGTCTTTTTTTTTTTTAATTGGCTTCTTTAAAAATGCCATCGTGTTAAATAAAAGTATAAATAACAAAGAAAGATAATCATTTATACTTTAATATCCTGTTCAGGATTTATCGCTTCCTATACGAAGGTATAGGTCGATGTGCAGTTCCTGGAGAGACTATTTACATATATCTGAAAATTTGTGGGATACTCTGGCGCTGTGGTTATGTACCCCTGCCATTTTTAAAATTCAAATTAAAAAAATAGAACATATACTACAGTTTTAAATATTGTAGATTGTGCAAAAATAGCAAATTGAAAATGTATATACAGTGCCGAAAAAAATAATAGCACTGTTTATAGTTATACGATTTTTTTTAGTAAGTGGACAATATGGTAAAAACGATTGAGATTAAAACGTTTTATACTGTGCATAAAGTTCTCGTTTATGTATTAGAGTCTTCGAATGCAGAATATGATGATCCAAGAGTTTTACATTTAAGACCATAAAGCATAGAGGTTCAAGCATAATGTTGGCAATATACTTTTTATATTGCGCAGTGGAACTAATTCATTATACATTCACATCTTCAAAAAAGTGGTGCTACTTTATATAGAAGAAGAAAATCTTTTGTTTTGATTAGACAACGACCCAAAATAATGCGAGAAGAAAAAGTGCTCGTCAGCGGTGTATGGACTGTAATATTGATATCATGGAATGATCTTCACAGTCAACTAAAAGCAACTTTGTGCTGTAGATAAGGAGTCGTGAAATTAATTCCCAAATGAGATATGAAGACTTGGTTGGCTCCACGTCAACGCGTTTCTCCTACGTTATTGTTAACAGAAGCCATCCAACATAATAATTTAAATATTAATTTAGTTTTCTTATGTGTGTATTTTTAATATTGTTACTTTTTGTGTAGTTCAATCTGAATTTGAAGTGCTTTTATTTTTACGGACAAAATTTTTACTGTTGAGCATAATATAATAAAAGTTAATAACTGTAATGAGATATTTCTGTAGTGCGATTCACTACTCTTTTTTAACGATTTTCGGCTTGTTAAATTAACTTAACAACAAAATGTCGATTTTGCTATTCAGTAACACTTTTAACAATTTTCTATATTGTTAAGAAAGCGACCATAATTTTTGCGTTGTTAAATTTGTCTACAAAATAAACAACGTACAACTTGTGTTTATGAACATTCATACATACATATAAGCCTATACACAGAACATATACATTTATTTGAACGATAAATAAAAACACAGTTTGTTTTCAGTTTAAGTAAATTAAACATTTTTTTTAAACTTAGCACATTTACGAATATGTAAAAATTATTTAAAACATCAATTTCTTATTAAAAAAGATTGCACATAAACATATGTTTCGACCGTATTTAAGAAGTGGTAACCGCAACTCTACAACCAAAACTATTATTATGCTTTTCCTATTGTCAAACTCCATACACGCATATAACAAAATACGTATTTATGTGTATAAATTGACATCTAAGAAATAAACACATGCATGTGCCTCGCTTGAATTCACATGTTTTTATTATTCTCTTTTGTGTTTTTCGTTTAGTTGTTGACGGAGATGCCACTCAAATGCAACTTGTGTCTATTATAGTTTAGCGGAAGATAGTGAATCGCTTCATCGTTATTGCAAACAACATTAAATGTTGTCATAAATAACTATTGTCGTGTTGTTTAAAGTTAGTGAATTGCACTACTGATGTGGCTTTAATGTTTCTCTTATTCCAATTATGTGTTTTTGGAATAATTATATTACTAAAAAGAGCTAAAATTAATACATAAAGACTAGCGTTGGTTGCCTTTAGTGCTATTTTTTTTAGCGCAGTTGTGTGAATGCATTTTGTTATTGTCGTATTTTAAATTTATCAAGATTAACGATTAGCAATTACTTTTATGAATAATATCGCATTTTCATCTAAACAACATCACCTATTCTGTTTAACCTTAACCATGTGTAGGGTCCAGTGATCGGTTATGAGTAGTGGAGAAACAAGTGGAGTTGAATCATGACTCTTATTTTTTTGTACTTTTACGCATTCATACATTTTTCTGACTCACTAAACACCAAACATCTCAAAGGTTTGAACTACTCTGAGTATTCATACTTAACAACATGTATGATGATGATTTCGACTCTCACTAACTCATTATATGCAGTCAATACAAAATAAGTATGATTCACTAACGGAAAATAAAATACTCTGTAGAAGGTTTCACAGTGGCGTGTGGGATGTTTTTTTTTTTATTATTTCAATAGAAGGTTTCACAGTGGTGTGTGGGATGCTTTTTTTTATTATTTTAGTAACTTTAAAGGTTTTTAGAATAATGTTTAGAGGAATGTTTATTACTTTCATAATGCTTCGAAGTAGAACCTTTTTAACTCTTGCATATATAATTCAACCAAAAAGATTTTTACGTTTAAAAAACTGCTTAAAAAACAAAAGCTGCTTTGAAGAAAATTTCTTCTATTTCGAAAACATTTCTATGGGAAAATTAAATTGAAAATTTTTAAGTGGCAACGTTCTTAGTGAAAGTTTTCCTAAGAAAATTTTTTAGTTGAAACTTTTTTATAAGTTTTAGGCAGAGTTTAAAAATACAGTAAAGAGCCCTATTACTAGTGGTTTTTAAGAAAGAAAGGTTTGTATTGCTGATTTTACATATTAGTTTTTATTTATTACATTTTCATTGATTATTACACACTTCTATATTGATAAAAAATATTTTATATTTTTATTTTTGTCCCTATATTTTAATGTAACAATCGCCGTCCTTTTGTAAAGTACTAAAGAATAGAACCGTAAATTTTTCTTGAGTGGCTTGAATGAGTTAAATGAGTTGTAAGTATTCAGAGTATTTTTCTAAAATTATAAATCTAAACGACATACTTCAAGAATCATACATATATGAGTTCGATGTCGACGTAGTACTCATAATCATACATCTTGTCTTTATGAATCACTCTTATAGTTAGTGCGAACAAATCTGAGTAGTAAAATTTAAATGATGTACGAGGGCTGCTATATATATTTCTTCGAACTTCGAAGCAAATGGTCGCCTGTTTCTTCGGCAAAACTGGTCATGTGGCGACTGTTCCGCTTGAGCAACGTAGGACGGTCACTTCTGAGTGGTGCACTACAATTTGTTTGCCTGAAGTCGTCAGAGAAATTCGAAAAACGAACAAGAGAAGACGAATCATTGTTCACCATGACAATGCGAGCTCTCACACATCGGCTCAAACCAGAGCGTTTTTGACCGGCCAAAACGTCGAATTAATGGGTCATCCGCCGAACAGCCCTGACTTTGCACCTAATGACTTCTTCTTGTTGCCGCACATCAAGAAAAAAATGCGTGGTCAACGATTTTCGTTGCCAGAAGAAGATGTTGAAGTGTTCAAAAACCATGTTTTAGAGGTGTCTCAATCGGAGTGGAAAAAGTGCTTCGACAACTGGTTTGAGCGCATGCAAAAGTGTATAAATCATGCTGGATAATACTTTGAAAAACAATAAAACCATTTTTGATTATAAATATTCGCATTTTCACTATTAGGCCAGAAATATATAGAGCAGCCCTCGTATACTCACTTGAATTTAAAATTTTGTAAGTGATTATGAATAGCGAAAAAACGACTTATTGCCGATCACTGGTAGGGTCATTGCTGAATGGCGTATGATATATTGCTTATGAAGGCATGTACGTACTTGTACCCATCCCAATTTCAATCTGATATATTTAAGTGTTCCCTCTATCACGTTTTCCTTGTAAAATTAACATTTCGACGTTTCAAAAAATTCTCTTTCTATATGCTTCGCTAAATTTTAACGATTACTGCTACACAATACTTAATTACTCTTTCGCATATTTAAGCCTTCTCCACAGGTTAAAAAGGGTAGTTATATGTAGGTTTGTCATTCCGTTTGTAATTTGCATAGCGAAAACGATTGAGCGATGTCTGCCTGTCCGTCCGTGTTCGTGTTGAAATCAGCTTTGCCAAGGCAGTAGATAAGTTGGCAAAAATTTATATACGCCAATCGATCAGACATAGTTTCGAAAAATTTTCTATTGAGAGTCAGCAAGAACAGTCTATGTCCTTAAGCGCAGCGGGCAAAACACCTCTAATTCGTCCATATTTTTTTTAACTTTCGGTTGTACTCCTGCAGATGGTTTTTGAAAATCATAATTTTAAAACAAAAACGCTGCCGATATGAACGCTACTATGTTGAAGGCTAAAAAGCCAATGAATGATATTTTTGTTTCAGACACATGTTTTTATTGTAATTATATCAGCCGTTTAGCAAGGATTATAAAAGCAATATCAGTAAATATAGAACGATATATAAATTAAAAGAATGTGTAATAAAGATTAACGATAAAAGTTGGTTTTGATAAATTTCAAGATTTTTTTTTTTTTAGTTTTTTATTCGTCTAGTCTGTGGGCAATCTTGGATGTAATATTCATGAAGAGAATAAAAAATACCCAAACAATTTCGTTACCAGGGTAATATGAATGAGGACTACTGACCTAAAAAAGTACTTGCCTTAAGTCTGACAAGTTCTAAAAATTTTTTCTCAGTTTATTTTTTCAAAATTTTTGACACCAACATTTCAAGTATCTAGACGAGCTCCAAGGAGCTATACGAACCCCTAGCGGCAAGAATATAATCCACTAATTAAATGTGACTTCATGTGTCCACAGAAAAAAAAAAAAATAAAAATTTACCTGATTTTGTGGCGGCACTTCATTTGGAAGTTGCAGATTCGTGAGTAAATCCCTCACGGCTGGGAAGAGCGAACACTGACCATGCTGAACACCATATTCAGAAAAGCGCCTTAACAAAGTACTGGCAGCTACTGCAGCAGGCGACTGTACTTGTTCGCGTTTCTCAGCCAATTGCGTTAAATTCGAGCTAAGATCATATACCATAGGTAGAACTAAACAGGGACTGTCCTTCCATTCTTTGCCGTTGTAGGGTATGCGAGTAATTTGTAACTGTCAATAGAAAGCAACATTTTAAAATGCTATAATTCTTTGTTATTAAAAATAGTTTTATTTAACTCATGCTGAATGTGTTATTTGTTCTATTAATACTTCGTAATTAAACTGAATTCTTTTGTTAAGGTTTACCTGCCCTCTTCGTTTGTTGCTTATAAATACTCATTAGAAACCTCTTCCACATTTTGTAGGAAAGCTGAAAATATTCACTTAAAATGTTGGTTTAACTTTTTCTACTGCCCTTTCAACATATTTTAACTAATGATGTGAGGTAGAAAACTGCAAAATGTGTTAAACCCAAAATTATCCGCCAACTAATAAGTTGCACTTTTATTATTTAGAAAAGAACACAATCAGTATGAATTAAATTAACCCTTGAATGTGTGTGACACAGTTATTTATACTTACAAAGAACAAAATTTTTAAACGAACTATCAATACACCAGGACTACCAATGGGTATAATGGGAGCCGCCGAAGGTGGTACACGCATGCAAAATTGTACTGTGAATTTTAATTGGTCACCTCCAAGATCAGGTTTCATCTCCAAGCGCATAATTTGTATAAAATCTTTAAGTACTTGAGGTGCACAGCTTAACACTTTGCAGAAACCTTGTAATGAATTAGGTCGGTATGGAGGTGCTGCCACTCTTGTATCAAAGAACTGCTCCAGTACTAAAAGATCGTCGGGGCTAAGCTGAAAAGGTTGTTTACCATCGGGTGAAGGTGGTGGTGGCAATTGAGAAATTTTCAAATGTAAAGATTGCATATGGGCCTGATTAAGAATTACTTGACATTGTAAGTTGTCAACCTTAAACGGTACTACTCCTGGTTCATTGGAGTTTAAGACCGTTAGTGTTTCGTCGTTTTGAACATGCCGCTGCAATTGACGTCTGAGGTATACGCAGCCAAGAAAACGTTCAAGTGGACTTATGTCGGGAGTAGCGCCAATATCCTTGTTAGGATGTGAACTGGGACGACAAAGTAAATCCAGTTTTTCATGAGTCAATACAGTAGGTACAGCTCCCGCCCAAGACCTGTTAGCCTGAGGCATTCGATTTATACCTTGTGCATTTACATTGCTATTGGATGTTGCATTAGATGACGTATTGCCTGATTGGCTAGATTTGTGATCAGGACTTTGTCCTGGTCGAGGTGAAGGTCTTGGCATGCTGGGTGATCCTGGCCAATTCGAATTCGCTGGAGACATAGCCGCAAACGGAGAATCTTGATGACCCTGCATATACAAGGTATTGGGTCCTGGACTGTGTACCATATGAGGACTTGGTTGGGGATTTAACGGTGAAGACGGCATCAGACCTCCCGGTGATGGATGAGGCATGTGTGGTCCTGGTGGTGAGGTCAAATTGTAGTTTGGATGATTTTGTGTATTTCCCACATTAGTTGAGGAGCCGCCTCCAGACGACGGATGAGGGCTTGCTGGTGTGTGAGGATTAGAGCTAAGAGGAGGCGTGTGGGGCGCTGGGAATCTCAAACCACTGTCACGTGGAGACTGCGGCCCTCTCATATTAGCGCTTAGAAATGGCGAAGAGCCACCCGTTCCAGAACCTGTTACACTACCAGGACCCCCAAAATTGTCTTCTATACCCAAAGGTGAAGGAGGATTATCATCTTCGCTTTGTGAACGACCTCGGTAAACGGCATTTTCATCCACATATTTTGAAAGAAAGCCCTTAATCATAAAAAAATTATACTTGTTTATTATTTAAGTCAATTTATATTATAATTCATCTTACCTTTAATCCCTGTATGGGTGTGAAGTCTTCAATGAGATTTCTATCAAAACGGCTGTAAGCACCATCACGTATCGACACTAAACGGCCAGCGCGAAAACGTATTTCCAAACAAAACATTGCCTGATAAGCTAATCGTATTAAACATGGAGATTGTGGTAAAATGCAAAATGATAAAACGGGAACTTGTGGACGCTTTACAAAAAGGAAATACAAAATATAAATTAAAATATGCGAATTGTTAATCACTTTTTGATGTTCCTACCGGTATACCCAAATGTGGTATGATGGGTAATTTAGCTATTGAAGATAGTGGGTAATATGTTTCATGCAAAATATAGACCATTTGTGCCAAACTGTGTTGGCTATTTAAGTGTGTAGCCAATTGATCTTTCATCATTGAGTGGGCATTAACAGCTGTTATGCCACCCATAAAGATTAAACGAAAACCCCGTGATTGTGCTGACCAATAAATATTACAAATCACTTCTTTCTTGGGCCCATAACCCAACAGTAGATTGATATAATTATAAGAGTTTATCGTTATAGTATCGGAAGTATTTAATCGTTCTGTAAATATTCAAAGATAATGTAAACTACAAAAAGATATTTAATAAATAAATGATTGAAGAACTTACTATTTTTTATATGCTCCGAAAAGTTATAAACCAACGTATAGAGATAAACAATTTTTGACCAGTCTTTCAAGAGATCTTCCACTGTCTTTGAAAAATCATGATTGATTTGTTCATACGTAAGATAAACTGTTCTTCGATTACCCTGCTCTTTGGGATGTGTGCTCTGCAAAGGTGTACCAAAGAAAACAAACTCAGCAACCCAAACACGAATTTGATTGTTTTTATTCATTTGCGAACGAATGGATATGGAGAGAAGACGTTTCATTAAATCTTTCCAAATATGTTGCTCAATAACAGGCAAATTTAAAATGTGCGATTGTTGCTAATCAAAAAAGGAAATAATTGTAATGGTTATTTATAATAAAATTTTATAATTTACTTTTTGTTCTTCCCCATGGATTTGACCTGGCTTAGGTAAGGTAAGAATTTTCAACACCAAAGATGTAGCATTTGATTCTACTTGCAAACCACTGTGCGGTATATTGTATTTTGTTAAGGCTTGTGCCAAATTCAAAAATGGTATTTTTTCATCACACATGGCAACAACATGTGCAAGTTCTGGTATAAAGTAGGCGGGGTAAATAGTTTTGGCCTGTTTGGCAGATGGTGCTCCATGTTCGTTGGCCAATTTCCTTTTGTGTGGGGGAGTATCTAGGAAAAAAAGTTTTAATAAAATATGTAAAAAATATAAGTAAAATATGTTTAGTCGTTGTGACATATTTGGAGTACACTCAAGAACATAATGAGTGTAAAATTATTTAATGATATTGATTTTTCATAAATTTTTAATTTTAAATTAAATGGCATTAAAATAAAATGAACTTTTTAGCGTAATCCTGATTTTCTGTAAATTCTGGATAGCACAGTTCTAACAGTTTGTCTTTAAAAAGCAGGATGAATAAGTATAGCATCGTGGGTTCATCTGATTTTTACATATTCGATTTTATTAATTTTTTTTTATTATTATTCGAATCTTTTAGAGTAGGAACACATAAGACAACGCATAGTGGCGTGAATTACAGAAAAAAATGGAATAAACTATTTACCCGATTTTTATGAAATGAACTGCGATTTAAAGAGGAGTTCAGAAATATCGTCATGCTACTTAAGAGGCATATTTATTTACCGTCTAAGCCTAATGCAACATCTTTGATGGCTAACGTTGCTTTGACGGATACAAGCTTAAGTTTCTATAACAAAAACCAAATAAAAAGCCTAATTTTTAAGAAAAGTCGTAAAGAAAAAATCAAATCTTTTAGTCCTGAAATGATTATTTATACAGATGGTTCCTTTAATAATGGCGTAAATACATATTCAGTGGTCAAGCAACTTTGAATAGGACGTTTTGAGATGATCTTTAAAGCTCGTTTGCCTGACAATGCTGGAGTTTCTGTTACTGAATTTAGGGGAAGTCAAAGCCGCCATAACTTTTGCAATTGAGAAAAAGGTCAAAACAGCTATAAAAACATTTTATGGATCCCATCACATATTGGTATTGAAGGAAACGCGTATGCGGACAGAGTGGCCACATGTGCTCATGCTCCTCCGGAAATAACTGGCATTCCGTGTGCACCAAAAGTAATTTTTAAAAACTTTTGAAGTATCCAAAATTAACTTTACCCTACACGTTCAAAACCCACGTATATTTTAACTTTAATAGATCTGATTGCAAAATGTTAAGTCGGATTAGAGTTGGCAAGGGTCTCTTCAACATTAAATTAACCATACGGACCCGGCAAGGTGATATAACCCTGATGTTGTTTTGTCGGTAGCTCATCTTTTGACTGAATGTCCAATCTCTAAGATTGGTGATCGACTGGAGGAAATTATGGACTGCACGACTTGCCATATTAGTTCAATTTTCATAATCTAATTACATTTAGTATAAAATTTTTATTAACTACTTTTTAATTTATTTTCCAAGCACAAGGTCTTTTTATTTTTATTTTTTTCAATATTTCGCTACTCCCTTGTGTAGCATCATCAGAAAAAACAAATTTTTATTTGAACATAAAACAACAACAACAAAATATGTTCCTTTATTGTGCGCATATAATCTATTTACCCGGCGCCTTTTAAATATTTTATAAATTTAAAATAAATAAATAAATATAAAAGAAAATTAAGTATAAAAGCAAACAAACAAAATTGATATAAATATAAAATTAAAGGTTCAAATATGAGTCCGTTTACAATGTAAAACCTATCATCATTTATTCTTTGTCCCCCTCTTTATTCTTTGTGCTGGTTTTTAAAAGTCTTATTGAGTCTCTTGAAAGATTAACCGGTCTTACTCACTATTTTCTATTGATTTTTACAATATATTCTATGCCATGTACAGTAGCTCAAGCTTATTTTATGCACTGAATAATTCTATCTTGTGAGTCCTGTAACAATAAAACCAGTAGGAATTAAAACAAGTAAGAGAGCTATATTCAGCTATGCCGAATCTGATATACCCTTCACCATCTATATAAATCTAGTTAAGTGAATCCAAACGAAATAGCAAATATTCGGGTGACAGAGAATTAAAAAATAAGAAAAAATTAAATACTACAAATATATAATTTCACATAAAAATGTCATCGGCTCTTAATGTGTTAAGCATTTTTTAAAATTTTTAGTATTTCTTTAAAGATATCTTCAAAAGCTTTAAAATGATACTCATATTGATATTTAAAAAATTTTGAAAATTTCAGAGCCCCATAACTCGCTAAATATAGGCGAGCGCTAATTTTTTCACTTAGCCCCATATAGTTATTTTTTTGATTCGAGTTACTTAATTGTTCCAAATGACATGAAAAAATTAGAGGTAGGCGTGGTTTTTTGTCTGCTTCCTTGAAGGACATGAAGCGATCATGCTGATTTCCATTTGTGAAATTTACTTGTTTTATTGTTGCAGAGTGCAGAGAATTGGGCATAATATCAAAGATTATATTTTATAAGTCACTAAACCTCAATGATATTGAAAATCTATGACCCATTTTGGAAAAAACACAAGACATCACAAGTTTTTGAACAAAAATAACTTAAAGAAATTAAAGTGGGAATATATTTCACCCAATTTAACGCTAAAACTAGTTGAATCTATACCAAACCGTCTCAAGTCTGTTATAGACAATAAAGTGAACCAGACGGAGAACCGTCATTATTTTGTTTACTAACTCTCATTAACGACCGGTACCGTCGTCTGTTGTGTTCCTACACTTAGTTGGAATTTCATTCCTAGAATTTAATTTTTGTTTGATTTTTTTCTTTGAATATTATCATTATTTTTTTTATGAAGTTCTAATATTAAAGAGTATATTTCTTTTTTGTGGAAACCTTTTTTCATGAAAAATCGAACCCAGAATGCACAATGCATTACAAAAGACTACAATGTGTGTTAATTATTTATTTCGTGCATGTAATGAAAAAAATTCGAATTATTATATAAATAAAACAAACATTTTTTTTTAGTAAATAACGTAAAATATTCACTTAAAGACACGGGAATATTTTAAAAATTTTTAATTTTCACAAATAAAATTTCGTGCTATTGTTTTATTTAATTATCCCTATTATATTAATTTCCGATGTTGATTATTGAGGGTCAAAGCACGTCTCGATGGCCATTTCGTTAACGCTTACTTAACTCTTCAGGAAACTTCTGACAAACATTTTAAATAAACTAAAGATTTCTATCCAAACAATAAAGCAAAGACAAAAATCAAAGTTTAAGCAAAAACAACAATAACCAACAGTAATTCTATTTTTCTTTCTCCCCTGTATACGGCAGAATTTTTCCGGCTCTTATATACAGTTGAAAGAGGATGAAAAATAAAATATCAAAAACACTACGATAATTTATTTCTATGCACAGGCACTTTGCAAATTATTTAATTAAAGACACGGTAATATTTTTCAAATTTTTAATTTTCATAAATAAAATTTCGTGCTATTCTTTTATTTAATTATCCCGATTAATCGGGTTGTAGGGTTGAGTATGGCTACTAATTTTAAAGGAAGGAAGTTCAGCGGGCAAGAGCATCTGTTATCTTGTAATTTTTTCAGAAATGGTCAAATAGGAATTAGTTCAAATTTCTTAAATATCTAATACAGCATTCAATAAGAAACAAAATTGAAACATACCATCAACATCAGTTCCTGGTCCATGTGTTGCCACAAATGTATCAAACTCGATAAGTTTTAAAAGTTTTGTATAAACTTTTGGTACTTCAGCATTTGGTGTACTGCCAGATTGTAAATTTGGAGGAGCCAGTACAGGTACTAATTGCTGAGATGATTCTTCTGGTATGGGATCGTTTTCATTTGTTTGAAAGGCCACAAAACCTAAATGAAATGTATATTCCATTTCGTTAGGGGTGCTAGATTTCTCCTTTAATTGCACAACCTAAAAAAATACTTTTAGAAAAACAAAATTTCAGACATTTCAAATGAAATTAAATTACCAATATCACACTTGGGTGACGATGTAGCTTTACAAATATTTTATGTCTACCCGCTTGTAGTAGAGCATTATCAGGCATAGTTAAGAATGGTAAAGTTTCGGTAGCTGTTGCCGGTAAATGCTGTAAAGTTTTTTCACAACGTCTATGGGTTATCCAGTATCTTAACTCTGACATAATTTGTGGTAGTTTAGTACGATCGTTGTTTAATGCCGCTTGCATTTCTGGAATAATGGGACAATCTAAATGTTTAGGAACATGACAACGCAACATGCCCGTATGAGTATCAATGGTGATGTGAATTTGTTCCGCCCTTAAGCACGGTGTTAAAACTGGTACAGTTAAAATAGCCGGGGTTCCTTCTAGTTTAACTACAAGTTATTTAAAAATATTTATTCTTTTAAGATAACCACCTTTTTAAGATTTTTAGAAATTTACACTCACAATCGACATCTTTCAGAAATGCTTGAAACTCCAATTTAAGATCCGACAATCTAGACACAGATCTAATATAAACTGTATGTACTATCAAACGTTCCATTGAAAGATGATCCGACCGTACTGCACGATCTGCTACTTCCGCAGATTCTTTAGCTCCCAATGAAGGCACATGTATGACAGCTAATGGACGTCCAATTTCATTGGGATCTGATTGGACTGTTAAACGATAACCAAGTTCGGACTTTGTGTCTTTACTGGTTAATTCACGCCAATAAGATACAGTAACCTTTACACCTGGTATATATTCTTCGACCTGTATATTTTCGTCTAAACGCTCATAGCTGAGCCGTAAGGTTTGTGTATATAACACCTCAAGTTGCAAAGATTGGCAAAAGTAGTGCAAGCAGTTGTAAACTTCACTTAATTCATTGGGATTTTCAACTAGACGAGCCTGAATAAGTCTATGAATATAATTTATCTGTAAGGGATGTACTAGAGCTTTGCCATCTAAAAAATATACATGAAATACTTTTAACTATTAATCAATTAAAATATTATTTTTGTAATAGGTACCTCCAGTTTCTTTATCCTCTACCAACACATCTATGTCTAATAAACGCCACGGCACATTTGGACTATCTCCCATAACTGTCAAAGAAACATTGAATTCATGTTTAACTTCAAAAATTACACGTCCATTTCGAATCTGTTGAAATTTATATTTTAATTGTACATTTGCATATTAATGCCTTAACTTTATTATCTCACTTTAAATTCCCTCATTTGCGGCATTAATTTGCCTGTTACCAAACGATGTTGAATGACTTGATTTAGTCTTAAAAGTGTTTGTTTTTTCTCTTGGGGCGTTATTGGATCGGGTGGAACAATGCGTTCCCTGATACAAGTGGGCAGGCGATTGTAAGTTCCAGTTGTTAAAACTTCCACAGCCGCTGGTATGTGAAAGTTAGGCAAACGAGCGCGCACTAATGTTTCGCGAGACATACGTGCCAACATGTCAGCGGTTTCCACAAACAGCATATTTTGTTTGTCCAAAAAGCTCATAATATTCTAGATATAAATTTATATAACTTAAATATTTTATTATTTTTGCAAATTCTTTTTTATTTACCGCAGATTTGTCCACTTTTGATACAGAATTAGCCCATTTGACCAAAGCAATCAAACGTATAAACAATTGACGTGTTCTTGCCGAAAAATTGTAAATTTCTATCTTGCGTTCCATATCTGATTTCCGAGGCAATCTAAAATGATTTGTAACAATTACCACTATTTTTAAGGATCCTTAAAAACTCACAATTCTGCCAGCACTGTTAAATCATGGTAAGTTCTTTGTATAATAAAATCTATAAGCACAGCCAATGATATGGTATTCATACGAGGGCTGCCTTCCTGGCCTTGTGGCAAATACCCGGCCAGACCCTGTTCTAGTGGCTGGGGTGCTGGTGCCATGCTGTATAAGCTTCACAGGTTTATGTATTTAAAGAGCTTCTAATTATATTTAATATGAATAATATTTCTAATTGATACACATTTATATATTTTAGTTAATTGTGCTTAATATTAATAACTAATTAAATTTTTCACAAACTTGCAATTCTCAACAAAACCAAGGATTGAATGAAATAAATTGACATTTCTGCAGTGTTGGAAATAATAGTCTCATGTTTTGAAATAAATAACTAACCTAATTTACAACCCTGCCGATCAAAAAAGTAAATCAAACTAAAACAAGCATTAAAGTACCTAAACAAGCGATTTTTTAGTATTTTAAATATTCAACTGCATGGTGGTGAAAAGCATTACATGGTTTTCAATTGTTTATGTTCTTGCTTTAGTTACCTAGGCAGAGTGGAGTTTGTCTAAGCTAATTCAAAAACCACAAAACTAAATTGGTTTATGCTTACTTTAAGAAAGTTTTCATAACTTTTAACTTTCGTATATAATGACAAATTTTATTTTATTTATTTATTTCGCGCATTTGTAATACAATAAGGCCAAAAGCGTATTACTAGACAATTCAAATTATACATTGTAATTACATTATTACATTACATTGTAGAATTTGCAGGCCTATGCCTAAATTGGACTTGGTTGTTTCTATCAAACTTTTCTATTTTAATTCATTTGATTACGGCTGGGGAACCATAAAGCTGATCTACTTGTATAAATATTTTTCAATTCTAATAAATTAATACGAATTAATAGAATTAATTACTGTTTGCATTAAGCTTCGTTCTGGCTATCTAATAGTTTTAAGATTATCCTGTATTATTCTAATGTAATATTTTTTTTTTGGTCTTATAGGCTTTTTTTATTACAAATTGTTTAAATAAATAAATACATAAATAAATTATTACATGGTATTAGTACATTAATAATATATAAAAACATAGAGATCATAAAAAAGTTATATATAAACTGTTTCAAGTAGTTGTATTAGGCATTTCTTTTTTCTTTGCCCCTTAAATTGTTCAACTAATTTTCCGTTAATATATTCAAAGAAAATGTACACATAAAATTTTTACTTCAAGTGGTTCTTTGGCATGGGCAAAATATGTTTATTGTTTGTTTCATGTTGGGATTCTCTTGTTGTTATTGCTACTTCTGATTGTGTATATGTTAATTTTTGTTTTATTATTTAATTTTTCTATTTGTTTTGTTAACGACGAAGTTCATTGGCCACATATTCAACATTCCATAATATATGAAACGAATTGGTTTGTTTGTGTGCACTTGTAAATGGTTGTGTGTATTTATGAACAACATTTGTTTATTGTTATTAATTTTTGTTTGGAAAATTTCTTGGCAATAGCTTCCGCTTAAAAAAACTGTCTTATTTTGTGGTTGTTATTATTGTAATTTTTTTCTTTAAAACATTCATTTAAAATCTAGAGAAGATTCCTATGTTTTTTTAAAGCAGACCAAAGACTTCCGACATTTTTTTATTTTGTGAGAAGAGAAATTATTTGCTTCCACTAAGAAATTATTAAAAAAAAACTTGAAGTTCATTTCAAAAGCTATAAGAAGGGGAAGTTAATGAATTTAGAGGGTGTTAAATGAAAAAGATAAATAGTAAATACTAAAAAGAAGAAGAAAATTGAACAAGTGCCCTAAAAATAGAAACGGTAAATTCTTGTTAAGTTAAATTGATTATGCCTTTTTTAACAACTAAAGATTACAAAAGCAAAAATTTAACAAAGAACATTTAGTGTTAAGTCTTAAAAAACAAGCTGTGCAAGTAATAAACAGTACTGTTTTTAACATGGTTAAAAGATTTTTTTTTAACCTAAAAACTAGAAACAAAAATTATATTCAATAATAATTACATATATGTTGTAGAATTACATATATATGTTGTAATCGATAATTTCATTTTGTAAACTAAGAAACAACAAGTAAAGGGTGGGTAGTCCAGTTATAACCACTTAGAAATCAATTATATATATTTATAAGAATCGCCTTGTCGTGTAATTGCAATCTGTTAATATAATTTTTAATAATAACAATTGCTTAAACGAGTTACTTTTGATTCTGTATAAATTATAATCGAACAAAATATCAATTTATAAGAGGGTTGGAGATATATAAAACCAAACTAAAAAAACCATATAAAAATACTGATATCAATCATGGTTTTACATCTTTATTATCATATTATACATTTTTTTATTCATTATTTTCTCTAGCACAACCTGCATAAAATTTAACCACGAGAATATTTTACTTAATAAAATTATTAAATCACCGATAATGATTATTGAGGGTGAAAGCAAGTCTTGATGGCCATTTCTCTACCTTCCAAAGAAATAACAAATATTTAAAATGCACTTTATTGTTTATTAGAAAAGATATTAGAAAAGTTAAGCTAAACACATGAAAAAGATTTAAGATCGAAAAATTTCTACATCATGCATTCAAAAGTTTAAAATTTGGCTCTTGAAGATTTTCGCACATAAAATTCACATTTGACTTAGAGCATAAATACTTTTCAGAACAACTATTGATATAGATTTTTTTGTAAACGAGGGCTTTCTTTAAAATTTCTTTCGAAATAGATTGATTTCGGCAAAGTCTAGAGGTTAAAATATTGTGACGTTTTAAATGGTATTTATTCTTTTAATAGTGAATTTTCGATAAAAGAAAAAAAGTTATAAGTTAGTTGATTCGATTGTGCTTGTTTGAACAAAAGCATCTAGTGATATGCGCTATTTACAAAATTCTCATTAAAAATTGCAAGTTTCTCATCTTGTAAAAATATCGGAAAAACTTTTTTTAAGGAATTTTGCCGGAAAAATAATGGGAAATTATTGACAAAGGTGACTAATATTTGAAAAGTTGAGAAGGTTTATTTTTTCAGATGCAGAGTACATTTGAAAGCATTGTATGGCCTTATTAACTCCTGTTAATAATTAGGCGAATTGAGATTAAATCACAGTTTGCATGTAGGGCATTCCACTCTTAACGTCGGGGCACATAGAATCCGTCATACGTTGTACTTTGACGTATTCCACTGAAGTCAAAGTAACGACAGATAAAGTTGGCACAATGACTACTTTGCTAAAGGATATTAAATCAGCTGTTTATCTACTCATCAGTGTTGCTAGTGAAAGACAGCAAAAAAAGTTACATTTTTTTTATTAAAAGTTTAATTTTGAAATTTCCCTTAAATAAATAGAAATTTAATCTAAAGCTTAAAGTTTTATTCCATATGTCTGGCAAAATAACAAAGCAAGAAATTCATTTAGTCCAGATTTACACTATGCAATTTTTTGAGGCATTTTTTTTTCTCAATTTTCCATTTAAGTTACAGCGTCATGCGTTATCTAAAAGTAAATGTTAGCAACAATAAATTCCCCTCAAAACTCAAGCAATACCATATTGCTTACTCCTCCTGTTTCACCAACAAACAAAAATTTCAGCTAGTTTCATGCCGTATTACTGAACAAAAATACAACAAAAAATAAAAACAAGCTTGAGACTTATTTGCTTAAAACTTCAACATAAAATTACTTGCAATTTTTCTTTAACATAATCTGGCACTTCCTGAAGGAAATTAAAAGACAAATTTCTTCTAAATCGAGGTACGGTTGTCAAATTTTTCAAGCGGAATAACTGAAGTTGCTAACAATTTTCGCAAGTTTGAACAGAATGTTCAGTTTTGCGCATTACGAAATGCAGATCATATATTGCACAGTCGGAAAGAATTGTTGCCAGAAACATTTTGCTGTTTCTAAGCATGAAGCAAGAAACACGTATTGAACAGAGTAAAACTTCAGCAACGTTATTTTTTGTTCCTTTCAAACTGACTTTTTATATGGGATTGTTAAGAGATATTCTTGACTCAAAAAATGAAACAAATACTCTTTCAGTGATATTACTTAATTTCGTGTTTGTACCAAAAGTAACGAAAATTTGGCCTGATATAACAAAATTTTACAATATAACAAAATTTTTAAAAGTTACAAAAAATGTAACTAAACGGCAATACTGCTTTTCATGTATCTTCAAAAAAAGTGTAATTGAAACACGGCAAGAGTTAAAAGACAAGAAAGAAGAAGAGCAGCTACAATTACTAGCTGTCAAAGTATTCAACGTACGTCAAAAATAAAAGTTGACCAACTTTAATACTTTGCTTTGACGGAGACTGACTGCTCGTGTCAACACTCATAAAAAAATTTATTTTAACTAACGGATTCTATGCGCCCCGGCCTTTAAATATATTTTCTTTATATTTTTCTATATAGATTTATACTATCTGCCCTTTTTAAGGCCCGTTAAATTTAATTATGATCGCGGAAAATGAAAGTCATTTTTTGGTAAACTTGACACTATAATAAAAGTCTAAAAAACAAAAAAAAAATTTTTACAAGTTGAATTTGTAAATAAAAATACTGTAAAAATACAAAATTTATGTACTTCCACTTGTACAACAACAACAGAATTGCTTTGTGTTTAAGGTGATAACACAGAATTATTTACAACACACAACTCCAGTTAATAAGAATAAATCTTATGTAAATTGAAATAAATTCTTATAATTTTGCTATGATAAATTCTAGGAATCGTTTGAAAGAGCACAAACGCATACTGAAGGGGATCTATTTTTGGATATTAATCTACATGAAAATAACATTTAACATACAACAACCGACGTAAACATCAATCAACTAACTCAACAGAATGCATCCTCAGTCAGTAGCAGCAGCACACACACTCTTAGGTCGTCTATAACCCCACGCTAATAAAAACAAATTCTAAACTCATGTGCATTCATATTTTGTTGACTCTAATACAGATGAACCCTTCTTTTCATTGAATTGTAAATAGAGTTCAAACGTTATATTTGTTTAGAGAAATATCAACAGCAGCATATGACTATAACGATCGGGTGAAACATTTTTATTATACCCTTCACCACAAAAAGTGGAAAAGGGCATAACTAAGTTTGTTATTCCGTGTGTTATTTTTACAATTTCCATTTCCGACCCCATTAAGTATATTTATTCTGGCTGCTTATTTATAGCGAAGTCGATTGAGCGATGTCCGTCTGTCCGTCCGTGTTAGTGTTAAATTCACAAAAAAAAAAATAAATATATCAAAAAACCACGCCTAACTCTAATTTTTTATGTCATTTGAACCAATAAAGTAACTCTTATTAATAAAAAGTAAATACAGTGACTTCCAAAATTGTTTATAAAAACACACTTTTTTATAATATGGTTTATACCTCTCTTTATTATTAATTATTAATTATTTTTTATATTTGTTGTTGCATGCAGTTCTTTTATTTAGTATTATTTACAAAAACAATGTTTTTGTTTTCTTATTATAACTCCCGTTATGTTTGAATTTTTATGAACATTTTTGTAACTCTATTGCATTTAAGTTTTTTCATGACCGCAAGTGTTTCTAAAAAATTAAAAAATCTTAAAAAAAAATCTTAAAAAATAAAATTAACATTATAGAAGTGATTTCAATCAATTTTGATTCCGTTAGTGTAATTAGTGATTCAATTTTTTATAAAAATAATTATGCCAAAAGTTATTTCAACTGTGATTTAAAAAAACGTTGGAAACGATATTATAAATGGCGTACCTCTTCGCGAAACTGCAAAAAAGCATAATGTATCTCTTGGATTTGTGTCAAAGCTCCGAACTTCACTCGATAGAGTGCCTGAATTTAAGAAATGTGGTCGTAAACCGAAGCTAAATCCCCAAACTAAAGGTTGGTTCGACGCCTTATAGTTTCAGGCAGCGTTTAAAAAGCTACTCTAAAAGTAGCCGTAGCGACAAAAAAAAATCCTACTTTTTAAGACACAAATTTGTTAAAAATAGTAGCCAATATCCAGCTACTTCTACTGCTGAAGTCACATTTAAAGAGCAAACCATAACATACAACTACAGCTCCAACTTTTTCAAGTACAAGTAGCGGTAGACGCTGTTTTTTTCCGAAGCATTAAAATTTTTGAGCTACAGCTACTTTTCATAAAAATAAAGCGACAAGTAGGAGTAGCAGTAGACACTGTTTTTTTCCGAAGCATTAAAATTTATGAGCTACAGCTACTTTTCAAAAAAATAAAGCGGTATGTAGAAGTAGCCTCTTTGACACTTCAGTTAAAGTATTGGTAGGAGTACAAAAAGCAAAAATATTCTACTTCATTTTTTGCTGCTATTTGAAAAGTAGCCAAAAACGAAAACATTATTTCTGGCTACTTTGTGTTGATAATGAACATACTTTTTGGCTACTTTATATGAATACTTTATGCTTGGAGCTACGCAATACAAATATTTGCTTCTGGCTACTTACCGACAATAAGAAGAACGAAGAAAGAACGTGTGTTATTTTGTTTGGTTTTTTCTTTTGGAATTTGTTTCACACTCTCGACAATGGGGCAAAATAAAGTAAATTCGTAAACAATTAAAATAACATGTAATACTATAACAGTTTTTTTTTAATTTAAAATAAATAAATTTTTTAATTTAAAACCGAATTCAAAATAGATTTCATCTGTCTGCCTATAACAGTTCAAGTGTATGGCCACATAAATTAGTTTACATTAACTATTGGGACACCCTTATATCTGCAAACTTTATACTAGTTTAACTGTTCAATAGATTGGCAATATACATAAAATTCCAGCAATTTCAAAGTATATACTTGCTGTTGTAGTAGATTTAGCAATCAGGTTCTGTGTAAATTTCAACCGTCCAACTGTAACGGTTCAACACTTTGCCCATATACATCAGATTATATCAACTATTTAATTTATAATATAACGTTTTTATACTTTTTATTATACCAAATAAAGTAGTGGACATTCTATCTTAAATTAAGGTGTTTGTATACAACGATTCAAAAAATACGGCCACACAGAACAATTTACATTAACTTTGGAAACACCCCTTAAATTTCTCAATTCAAATTATAAGCTTCTTGTTATAGCGGACTTCAGCGTTTTGTCTATAACGGTACAAAAGTTTGGTCACATACACAAAATTACATTAACTATTGGAACACCCTTTAATTTCCAAATCCAATTTTTTGTTGTTATAGCAGATTAGCAATACAGGTTCGTTGTAAATTTTAAGCGTCTGTCTTCAACTGTTTAAAAGTATGGCCATACACATCAAATTTAATGAACTATTGACGCACCCTTTAATTTTAAATTTGTAACAGTGATGGAAAAGTTGTTACGATCGTACTTTTTTTATACTATTTGATTTAAAAAAATACTGTGTTACTCCTCTGTAACAGTTGATACTCTCAGTGATACGTCTACAATTTAAAACCATTGATTTTCTTAAATTAATCTGTTTTAGCATTTCCCCTTCATCACTTATAGTTTACGAATATTGCAACTCTAGTTCTTATCGTGTATTATTATTTGGTTTTACATATTCGTTTTGTTTTTTCACAATGTACATAGGGTAGCTACAAAAAAACAACTGTTACGTTTTTTGTATATCTTTTGATAGAATTGTCAATCTTAATACAAACAAGTAAGAGTGCTAATTCGGCTATGTCGAATCTTATACTTACTTCACCATCTATGTTAATTTAGTTTAGTGAAGTAACTCCAATCAAAGAAGCAAACATTAGGGTGACAGGGAATTAAAAAATAATAAAATTTCGTGCTGCATTTCAGTGATGGGAAATGATATTTTCATTTGGTGTAGATTTGGGCTTATTTGACTTTAATGTGATGAAGAAAGTTTTTTATTGGAAATGTTCTTAAAATGTAAGAGAAAATTGCTTTTGAAATAAGCCCAAATCCATTCTATTGGCGCTATTCATCTAGGGGCTATTTCAGTTTAAAGTGATATACCTTAAAAAGTACAAAATAAATTAAAAACATTTGTTGTTTATAGGTAAAAAACTTTTTATATATCGTCAAAAGGGCGTAGCAACGCTTCATGATATTAAAAGAGTGTAAAACAATTTTCAAAAGAAAAATCCAAAAAAAAAATAACACACGTTCTTTCTTCGTTCTTCTTATTGTCGGTAAGTAGCCAGAAGCAAATATTTGTATTGTGTAGCTCCAAGCATAAAGTATTCATATAAAGTAGCCAAAAAGTATGTTCATTATCAACACAAAGTAGCCAGAAATAATGTTTTCGTTTTTGGCTACTTTTCAAATAGCAGCAAAAAATGAAGTAGAATATTTTTGCTTTTTGTACTCCTACCAATACTTTAACTGAAGTAGCAAAGAGGCTACTTCTACATACCGCTTTATTTTTTTGAAAAGTAGCTGTAGCTCAAAAATTTTAATGCTTCGGAAAAAAACAGCGTCTACCGCTACTTCTACTTGAAAAAGTTGGAGCTGTAGCCGTAGCTGTATTTAAAAAAAAGGTAGGTAAAGTAGGAATTCAAACACTGGTTTCAGGAGCTGCTGATAACGCTGTAGAGGCCAACAAAGAGCTTTAGGAGTCTCTTCAAATAAACGTGTCAAATCAGACAGTACGAAGATGTCTTAAAAAGTGAGGTATGAAAGCTAAAACAAAAATTAAAAAGCCACTTTTGTTATCCAAACATCGTGTAGCCCGTTTGAAGTTTGCAAAGGAGCATATAAACTGGACTACCGAGCAGTGGAAATTAGTAGCATGGTCCCACGAAACTAAAATTAACCGTTTGGGGTCTGATGGTCGCATTTGGTCCTGGTATAATCCAAAAGCTGGTATAACAGAACGTAATATTCAGAGCACACTTAAATTTGGTGGAGGTTCGCTGATGATTTGGGGTTGTTCTCAAGAAGAAAAGCTTGGGGTCTTGCGAAAAATCGACGGAATAATGAGAGCAGAAAATTATATAGAGATTTTACGTGATTTCTATCTACCCAGAAATTTTTGGATGTGAACCAGGTGATACGTTGTTGTTTGGTGGCTAGATTGGCCACCAAAGTCACCGGATCTCAATCCAATTGAGAACTTATGGAATGAATTGAAAAAAAGAATTATAACTAAAAGCGAAAGTCCAAAAACCATAAAAGACCTTTGGGCTATAGTAAATGAAGAATGGTCTAAACTTGACCCACTTATTTTGCAAAATTTAATCAATAGCATGAAAAACAGGCTTCAACTTGTTATTAAAGCTAAAGGCGGTCACATTAAATACTGATATACACTTTTAAAAAATCGGATTCTTCAAAATATCCGCAAGGTAACAAAAATGTTCATATAAATTAAGTAATGAAGTGTTAATTTTAGTCAATTTTAAAAACTGAAAGTTTGTTTTGTTATCATTTTTTTATGTATTAGTATATAATAATTGATTTTTTAAAGGAGGATTTAAGATATGTTGTGTTATGATAGAGAATTAAAAAAAAAAAAAAAAACATCAAAAGAAAAAAGTGGCGCTCGCCAATATTTTCCGAGTTACGGGAATCGGAAATTTTCAAATTTTTTAAAATATCAATATAAGTATCTTTTTAAAGCTTTTTTTAATTCTCTGTCACCGCAATATTTGCTTTTTTGAATGGAGTTACTTCAGTAAACTAGATTTACATAGATGGTGAAGGGTATATAAGATTCGGCATAGCTGTATATAGCACTCTTACTTAATTTAGGATTAGATTAGTAAACCAAGACGAGTAGCATACTATCTTAATAGATATATCTTAAACACTATGTGCAAATGAAAAAAAGTGTAAAAAAGTCCAAAAAGTTCAAACACTGGAATAGAGCCCATGCTATCAGATTTTGCTTAAGTTATGGTCATATATTTTACATCTTTATAAAATGGTATATAAATGTTGTATAACTTAAAACAGTTGAATCTTACAATTTTGAATAAAACATTTGTCGCGTTACGATGAAGATTAACTTTAAAAATTTGTAAACTTCATATGAATTTGAATAATCAATACAAAGTAAAAACCAGAACTTTCTTCAGTTTTGTTCACATTCCTTCTTTAGCGGATAATACCCTCATAAGTGAAAATATCAACACTTAATAACGATTTCCACATGCAGCAACAGTCGTTTTATTTGAACTACACTGTTTAAAAAAAAACAGACATTTGTGTATTTTTATACCAGAGTCAAGTGCGACGTACCATATTTTATGAATATATACAACCCATAAATTATTCTTCTTTTTTTTTTCTTGCGTTCTATATAACACTTTTAAATTATATGCTGTAATTACTCGCTGTAGGTGAGCTTGGGCTGTACCTTTGAGATTCTACAAAATATGTTTATTCATTTCCTTTAATGTACCGATTTATTCAGAGCTACGGTTGCTCCTAAATCGATCTTACAATTTTTGATCATATGACTGATATCTGTTTTTAACAACTTTTATGTAAATAAAAGATTACCATAAGTAGCAAATAATATTTCTTGTATAATAATTATTTATTAAATTAAAGTTGTAAATAAACGAGTAAGAGTGCTATATTCGACTACGCCGAATCTAATATACCTTTCACCATCAACATACCATACCCTTCATTTACCATTTACATAAATCTAGTTTAGTAAAGTTAATCCAATAAAAAAAGCAAATATTGGGGTGATAGAGAATAAAAAATAAAATAAAATTTAGGTACTGCATATTTAGAATATTACATAAAAATTACATCGGCTCTTAATAGGTTAAGCATTTAAAAAAAAATTAGTATTTCCTTAAAGTTCTCTTCAAAAGCTTTAAAAGGATACCCACATTGATATTTAAAAAATTTGAAAATTTTAGAGCCCCGTAACGCGGAAAATCTTATGTTTTTTCTTGTTTTTTAATTCTCTATCGCCCCTATATATTTATTTTTTGATTAGAGTTACCTTATTGTTCCAAATGACATGAAAATATTAGAGGCAGGTGTGGTGTTTTGCCTACTTCCACGAAGGACATGGACCGATTATGCTGAATTCCAATAGCACCTCTTTCGACACTATATCTGATTGATTGACATATTTATTTTTTTTCGTGAAATCAAGTTTGTCGAAGCAAACTAACACGGACATCGCTTAATCGACTTCGCTATGCATAAGAAGTCAAAATATACTTTATAGGGTCGGAAATGAGTATTGTAGAAATTACACATGGAATGATAAACTTATATATACCCTTTTTCAACTATTTGTATTGAAAGTATATTCTGGTCAACCCTTTGGAATGCGTGAATACTATAATATTATCATGTGAAAAGTTTCTCACTTTAGTTACTAAAACGAGCTCTTCCAAGCACCCGTTAATGTTAGAAATTTTACGATAAAAATTAATACTAGTTGTGTAAAACATGAATATTTTAAACTGATTTATGTATATCAAATTAATTTTATATTTTAAAATATTTTTTCAATTATTTTTTAATTTTTGTCAAAGGCATTGTTCTATCGGTTATAAAAAATTATAATTGCACAATGTGTGGAGGTTATAATATTAATTTTTTCTTTATACCCTAAGTTTGTCATTCCGTTTGTAACTTCTACAATATACATTTCCGATCTTTTGGAACAGTAAAATAACTCCAATAAAAAAACAAATATATTTTTGAAGATATCAATATGTGTATCAGTTAAAAGCTATAGAAGAGATCTTTCTGGATACATTTTTTTAAAAATTCTTCTTAATTTTTTTCTTACTTTTTAATTCTCTGTCACCTCAGTATTAGTATAGTAGTGGTAGAAGTTATCGATAAAAACGACTTATTTTTAAGTTCAACAACAAACAATTTTACGTTCAGTTTATTCTGCATTGATTTTTTTTAATTTAAGCGGGTTTGAATGGAAGTGGAATTAACCTTTCCGTGTGTTTTTAGACAATTTTAAGTTGAGCAATTTCCAATAGAAATGATTTGAAATAATTATTAATGTTTCATTTTTTTATTTTAAAATATAATAAGAGTCAGTTTGTAACACTGTGTTTTAAGGGTATTTAATTATATTTATTCCTGATATTGCCATCCAACGAAATGGCAAAATATTGGAAATAAAAATAAATTAGACTCAAATGACAACTATTTGTAAAATGTTTATAAAACAATTTTGTGTAAATTACTACTTTATAAATTTCCAACATTAAAGAAAACATGGGAGAGTTCTATAGTCGGCTGCTATTTATATTTCTGGCCTTGCAACACTGAATGCTGCCAAGTGCAATCTGACATTTCCATTGGAAAGTTTGTCATTTTTAAGCATAATCGTACTCAAAACGTTTTGACGTACGACCATTATTTGTGTTGTTTACAGTGACTTGAAAAAATTAATATAGAAAAAATGGAATTAACTCGTGAACATTTTCGTGCCATCATTTTTTACAACTTTCGACGTGGATTATCACGACAAGAGTGCTTTGATGAACTTAAATCTTTGTATAGCGATGAAGCACCATCCTATAGCACTGTGAAAAATTGGTATAATGAATTTAATCGTGGCCGAAGCTCGCTCAAAGACGAATTCCGTGAAGGTCGTCCAAAAACGGCTGTTGTGCCAGAGAACATTGATGCCGTGCGTGAACTCATAATGCAAGATCGTCATGCGACATACCGAAAGATAGAGACATCCTTGGACATTTCTCCAACCAGCATACATTCGATACTGCATGAACACCTGGCCGTAAAAATGGTTTGTTCTCGTTGGATCCCGCACAATTTCAAAGTCGCTCAAAAAAAGGCTCGTGTCGATTGGTGCAAAGAAATGTTGCAAAAATACGATTGCGGTGCTTCAAAAGACGTTTATAAGATCGTCACAGGTGAAGAATCATGGATCTATGCGTATGAGCCCGAAACAAAACAACTATCGACCGCGTGGGTTTTCAAAGACGAGCAAAATCCAACGAAAGTTGTTCGTGAAAGAAGCACTTCGAAGCAAATGGTCGCCTGTTTCTTCGGCAAAACTGGTCATGTGGCGGCTGTTCCGCTTGAGGAACGTAGGACGGTCACTTCTGAGTGGTACACTACAATTTGTTTGCCTGAAGTCATCGGAGAAATTCGAAAAACCAACAAGAGAAGACGAATCATTGTTCACCATGACAATGCGAGCTCTCACACATCGGCTCAAACCAGAGCGTTTTTGACCGGCCAAAACGTCGTACAGCCGTACAGCCCTGACTTGGCACCTAATGACTTCTTCTTGTTTCCGCACATCAAGAAAAAAATGCGTGGTCAACGATTTTCGTTGCCAGAAGAAGATGTTGAAGTGTTCAAAAACCATGTTTTAGACGTGTCTCAATCGGAGTGGAAAAAGTGCTTCAACAACTGGTTTGAGCGCATGCAAAAGTGTATAAATCATGCTGGAGAATACTATGAAAAACAATAAAACCATTTTTGATTATAAATATTCGCATTTTCACTATTAGGCCAGAAATATATAAAGCAGCCCTCGTATACCCAAAATATATAGACCGTCAGGAAAGAATCAAGTTTTTTAAATGTCATCAGAAAATATAGTTTTTGTGAAAAAAAAATTTTTTTTTCATTTCAGTTGTAAAGTTTAATCCTTTTTCTAGAGCAATATTTTTCGTATTTCTTGTAGGCCTTAAAGATCATCCATTTCACCAAATATTTAACCTTTATTAGTTGGTTAAAATAAAAATTTTACATTACTTTTTTAACCCTTTGATGCGTGGCGTACATTATAATGTACGTCGATTTTTATCAACCCGTAACTTGTTGAAATTTTAGCATACATGCAATTAATTTGCGGAAACAGGTTCGTTGTGATGTTGTTTTTTTAAATTTTAAAGAGGCTGTAAAATTTCAAGACAGCTTAAGATTAATTTTTGTCTAGTCATCATCAGCCCCTTACATGTGAAAGTTTATTTTCAAATTAAAAAACAAAAAAAAAAAATGGAATATCTCGTAAAGGTAAACACATAATAGAAACTGTATTTATCACGATGTAATATTAAAAATGCAAATGCTTAGAAAACCGTTATTTTTAATACTATTGCATTCAAATTTTGTGACAAGGTGTATCTGTGGGAAATGTATTGGAATCACGAAAAATTCCAATTTCGTAAAAAATCGAGTTAGGGCCTTTTTACATGAGACCAGCGATATAGAAGTTTTCAACGATCGAAATTATTTCCTGTGTCAAAGGTTTAAGAAATCATTAGCTGACCTGTTTGATTTTATAACAAATGATTTAAATTAATTTCCATTTTTATTTTTTATTCTACAAATTTTAAACAGTAAAAATTATTTACAAAACAGTAAATGCAGCATTTTCTGGATCGCTACACTCGTCATCAGCATTCTTCGCATCGTAAACATCCTCTATTTAACCAACTAATTTCTTAAATAAGAATACGAGGAATATCTATAATCAATCAATATTAATTTGGTTAGAAAAAGTCTACACACAACACAAGACATTTCTTCGTTGTTTTCTGTGTAAATCATCATATAATTTACCTTAAGCTTTTACGCTGCTTTCGTTATTCATCGTTACATGCATTTATTTTTACATATGTTTCTTACATTCTTCTCTGCATCAGTTTGAAAGTAAAATAAGATAAAAGTATTAATAGAAGGCGCAAGTGTTCCCTTAATAGTCTATCATTTCCTGTTTACTATTCGTTTTCTGAGCATAGAGAATTCATATATAATATTAAGAAGATGCACAGATCCATGAAGAAATGTAAATTAAAAGTATTATTATTTTTGTTTTATTAAAAACGACACGCGCCGCTAGAATTGGTGTAAAGCTGAAAGAAAAAAGTAACATGATATAAGTGTCTTTTAAAAACGTTTCCATGCCACTTCATTTTTGCTATGGGATATCTTTTTTTTTAATAAGCAACTTTTAAATTGTATCGTATTGTGTTATATAGTAAAATTTAAAGTATGGCAAAAAAGTTCATCTCAAATGGATAAAGGTGTTGGCGCGCGGCGGATTTTCTTAAGCGATCATTACCTTATTATAACCTTCACTACAGGTAAAACTAAATTTGTCATTTCGTTTGCAATTTCTACATATTCTATTTTCAACCCCTTAAAGTTTATATATTCTGAGTTCTAATGCATAGCGAAGTCGATTGAGCGATGTTCATCCGTGTTCGCTTTGAAATCAACTTTGCCAAGGCGCTAGATGAGCTAGAGAAAATTTAAATATACCAATCGATCAAACATAGTTTTGAAAACAGCCCTGCTTCTAAAATATCCATGTCTATTTTCAAATTTCGCTTGTATTCCTGGATGTGTCTGTCTTTAATATTTAGTACTTAGTAAAGAAGGCCACCTACAGGAATACAACAAGATTTTATGGAACAACAACCCCAGGCAAAACCTACCATCCTGGATGCTTTTTGGAACAGAAAAGCTTAACGGTAGTAAAGAATTTCTTATGTCGACTTGTATGTACATACACAAAAAGTGAAGAAAGGATATATCTAAGTTTGTCTTCCCGTGTGTAATTTCTGCAATATCCATTCCGATCTCATAAATTATGTATATTCTGACTTCTTATGCATAGCGAAGTTAATTAAGCGATGTTTGTCCGTCCGTGTTTGCCGAGGCAAACTTTATTTCACAAAAAATAAATAATAAAGATGTCAATCGCTCAGATATGATGTCGAAACAGGTGCTATTGGAAATCTGTGTGATCGGACCATGACCTTCAAGGCAGCAGGCAAAACACCACCATATCATTTGGAACAATAAAGTAACTCCAATCAAAAAAAAAAAAATAAATACATGGAGCGATAAGGAATTAAAAAATAAGAAAAAGACATCAATTGAAAAAATTGGAGCTCGCCCATATTTTCCGAGTTGCGGGGCTCTGAAATTTTAAAATTTTTTTAATATCAATATGGGTATCAGTTTAAAGCTTTAGAAGAGATCTTTAAGGAAATACTATTTTTTTTTAAATGCTTAATTCTTTAAGAGCTTGTAAAAATATACATGTGCAGTACCAGTTTTTTTTTTAATTCTCTGTCGCCCCAATATTTGCTTTTTTGATTGGAATTACTTCACTAAACTAGATTTACATAGATGATGAAGTGTATATAAGATTCGGCATAGCCAAATATAGCAGCACTCTTACTTGTTTTTGCTTAAATTTAATGTGAAACTTTTTGAGAGGCAATATTCATTTACTTTTATATACAATTCATTACATTTACTTTTTTTGGCTTTTAAAGTTAAATATATTCCAACTTGTGCCAAAGAAACAAAATTTTGCTAAGTTACTATCTATACTATTAATACAGAAAAGAAGCAGAAAAACAGAAAATGTGGACTACTCAACCATGATATAAAGCCACGTATTCCAAAATAATTTAAATTTGTGCTTTTGTTCACCCCTGTCTTTGTCTTTAATTTATTCAGAATTTACCATTCTTAACACAAAAAACGAAAATGCAGAAAGTATTTTACTCTTTCTTATAAATCATTGGTAAGATTTTTATGCTATTTTCTTTGTCGTCTGCCTATTTGCGTTGATCGTAAATAAAAAAATGGAACGATACTCAAGATTAAAAACCACCATTTTGATCTGGAAAAGAAAATATTCTATCAGTAAATTAATTAATATACATGCAGGCAGTACCAAATAAAAAGTATGTTCACATATAAAATAATAATAATAATAAAAAAAAAAAATAATAAAACTCAAAAATATACTATTAACCGTGTTCTCCTTGTAATATTTACTCTGTATCTTTTTGATTTGATCTGCTTTTCTTTGCATGTACTATAAACTCAAGTACTTGTTCTCGCATCTTATGTATGTGTTTTAACTCTAAATATAGGAAAATTTTTGGTCTGTGTAAATTGTTAAAGAGTTTATGAGCACAGTGTTAGTGAATTATTTACGAGAACCTACGCAAAGTTGTTGTTCATGAAATTTTCAGTTTTAAAAATAAATTTAATTTTCGGTGAGAATGCAACAGGCTACTGCAATGCAGCCAACGCACATTTTTATACCTCATGCACATAGTGGCCGTGTTGGTAAGGGTGTGTAAGATACAAAAATATCTCCTAAGATACCTTTGGATTATAAAAATACAAAATTCATGCACTTTAAGAATTAATCAAATAATGATGAAAACCTTGTGCAAGATGTATTTCTTCGTCTTTAGTGTTTAAAAAATATCAAAATTAAAAGTAAAAGATTTCCAAAAAGTTAAAAACTTATTTAGTCTTAAATTTTTTGCAAGATAACCATAATCATATAATAAACGGTAAAACCAATCACATGGAAAACATGCATATCCATATGGCCATTTATAAATTGCTCATCAGTTTGGCCACTTTTGAAAATTTAGCTCTTCATTTTTCGATTTAGCTTCGAATTTTGCAATTAGCATAAAAGGATTTTGTGTTGTCTAATTTTTAATTTCTAAAAATCTTTTGTTTTAGAAAGAAAATTTATTTTACAAATGTATGCGGACGTTTTCCAAAAAAAACAAGAAAAATTAGACGCTAGCAGAATGAAATGCAGCACATTCTGGACCGCTACGACCTTCATCAGCATTCTTCGCATCTATCTACCTTAGTTGTGTATTTTTATAAACATCATCTATTTAACCAATTAACTTTGTAAATAAGAATACGAGAATATTCATATCAACATAATTTGGTTGGACGAAATTTACACAAAAAACAACGTATTTCTTTACTGTTCTCTCTGTATTTCGTCTTGTACATTTTTTTCTTTGTTTCAATCATCGATTGAACGCGAATGCAAATTTTGTTTCAAGTCATTCTTACTTGTTTACTCACAACGTTATAGATGCTGTTTCAGTATCATTTTGATTGTTATGAGGTAAGCAAGGCAAATTGAACAGGTTAATGCATTAGCTCATATGGTCAACATATGGTTGCTGATTTTCTTTGCGTATATATTGTGTGTGAATGTGTATTATACGTATGTGTTCAATTGCTTGCTTCCCAGTAAAAAATAGGATCATACAAAGAGTAATCTTGGAGCGCTCCTTTGCGAGTAATGGATTACTCCATAAAACTCCGAAACACATTGGATTTTTAACATAGCATGTCCGCAGACACGAGTACTCCTTTTAAGCTCCTTATGGAGTACTCTCTTTGATATTGAAAATGATGACAGAGGGAGTAATCGTTTTTGTCTCCTAAAAGAGCATAAAGGGAGTAAACATCCATATAAAATACAATTTTTTTTATTTTTACAAAAACAAGAAAATATTCATTTATTTAAAAAAATTTTTAATGTTGCTATTTTTTTGCATTCGACGAAGTCGTAGTTTTTGTCAAGTAGGTCTGTTGGTAAACAGTTGCTTTACATTTAAGAAATGCCACCTTGAAAAAAAAATAACACGTAATATATTATTTAAGACATGATATCAAAAATTCAGCTGCGAGTATTACCGAAATAAAAAAAGTTAAACAATTTGTATTTGTTTGTTTCGCATATTTCGCCGATCATTTTGCGTATTGCTTTTTCAATTTTGATTTTGTCAAACCGCAGTTTAATGTACGAAATCTGAAATAAATTAAAATAAAAAACAAAGAATTTTGAATACTTGTTTAATTGATTGCATTAAAAACAAACTCAGTCTTACCATTTCTTAATCAGGCTCTGTTTTAATCAGCTGTTCTGCCTAATTTAATTCCTTCAAAGAATCAATTGGGAAAATTTTTATTCTTTAATTTGATGTTTTCTTCCACAAACCGTAATGACTTTGCTGAGCTTTTATAAAGCGGCATTCCATCCACAATTATATCGATCAATAGTTCGGCATTTGCATCAGGTGATATGTATTCGCCGTGCATCATTAGTGCTTTTTCTAAACCACAATGAAAGTATTCACCTGGTGCCATATCTATTATTTCTGGGCTCCCTGTGAAGCAGCGTGGGTTTTCTGCATGCACTGCTTTTAAAAATGTTTCTCTACATAGTAGAACGTCCATACCTTCACTTTTTAAAATGCAGAGTAGTAAACTACAGCATTCGTTCGAAACACGACTTTCAATTACCCAAGAAGCGAGCTTCTTTTAAAATTTTCACTGATATCATAATGAACAACATAGTTTTCCGTTTGGCTATCTTCATTTGTTAATTCATTGATTTTGTGAGGTACTGATGCCTCTTGTTCACTTTAAGTCTCCCGATTACAATTTGAGAATTTTTCAATTTCTATTTTAACTAGTCATCTTAAATGACGATTAGAAACTAAATTTTCACACATTTTTAACAAATTTCTTTTATACCCGTACCCTTTCGCTTTTATTAAAACACGTCTTTCACTTTTTAAAACTAAACTGACTAAATATAAAAACAAAACGAAAACATCAACAATTAAAAGTTATGTCACAAACAAAATGGATCCCCCATTGATCCATTTGGAGTAATAAGCGAGGCATAATCAAAAAAAAAAAACAAAAAATAGTTTCGATAGCTCGCTTATTACTCCAAACGGATGAACAAATCATTACTCCTTTATTGCTCGATTATGGATTAATCCATATATTTTTTACTGGGTTATTTTTCACAAACACATTCACACAATTGCCAGACGTTTTTGACAGCTCAACAATATTTTACAAAAACTAAATGCACGCAAAAGCTGATGCAGTCACCTGTATCAATGTGCCATGGAGGTAAGTATGAATACGCGCTGTGCCGAGCGTGCTTATAATTTAATTTTTATTAAATCATTATTTGAACTGTGAATATTACAAATGAATTGAAATAAAATTTAAGTTATTATTTTTATTAGAATTTTTTTTAAGCTTTTTTATTACCAATAAATTGGCCACGTCAAAGTAATTAGTCGTGCATATTCAATGTGGGAATGTCAGTAACACTGAAGGTTTTTTTTACTTCGGTAGCTACAGCAACAAAAGTCTCGTTCTTTATTGCTCACGAAACTATTATGATGTTATTAGTTTTTAATGCGGGGGAACGGTAGCTGCAATTGACGTTCGAGCGGTCTTTAATATTAACGTGTGCTCTTTAAACTTTAAGATATAAGAAAGTATCAACTGAAATATTTATTGCCAAATTATTACAATTATTCAGTTCGGCGAAGTGCTATTTACAAGGATATAGCTGTTGCTTTTGAGAAGCTACTTATGTTTAAAACTAAATTAATTAAATGGGAATTATGGGCAATCAAGAAGACAAAAATATAAAGTAAAATGGGGTAAAATATCTCAAAATTAAAACATATAAAAAATAAGTTCTTATTACATCAAATTACTCCTTCGCTTATATAACAATAGCGATAACACAAAATTAAACATACAGAAGTGAGTTAGCGTTAAATATTAGGTGTGTTCATTTACTAAAAATTTGTACAAATTTGTAACAATTGTTACTATAAAGCGTTCATTAACCCAAAAAATTTGCAACGAGAGAGCGTCGAAAGAGCGTAAAAAATTGAGAGACAGACAAATTCTTGCAAGTTTTTACAAGTAAAATTTTTACTTGCAATAATTATTCAAACAGCTGTTTTGCGTTTGTGTTTACAAAAAAATATTTCAAAATTAAGTTGAAGATAAAAATATTTTAGAAAATTAAAGAAATTGTAAGTAAATGCAAAGATTTTAAACGATAAAAAGTATTAAAAAGATAAATTTATTTTTGTGTAACTTAGAAACAACAGAAGCAAAATAAGATGTCTAATGAAATTGAACGAAGCAACACAGTATCTAGTACATCAGTGGCAAAGGATGTTCCGGCAGACAATCTTAGTGTTGTAAATATTATGAGTAGGTAGCTACTCGGTAATTTACACTAAGCAGGCAAATACTTCAGTTAGTTCAAATATATATTGGGAAATAAATAAATATAAATTAACACATAATTTATTAAATTACTTTTCTACTGCTTTTGATGTTTTATTTTGGATAAAGCTTTTTATTACAATGAAAATGAAAATTGCTTAAATTTGTTTTCTTTAAAAAATTAATTTAACCCGTTTTTCGCCGGCTGTTTATTATTATTATTATTAATATTATAGTTTAGAAATGATTGCAAAGGCGGAGCATTAACGTTAGAGAATAGCGAACAAAAATTCTCAATAATAATATCTATTAACGCATGCTTATTCTACCACGCATTAAAAACACCATGTTTTGAAAATCGCTTGGAAAATAAATCACAAAGTTGGACATAAAAATTTCTGCGACCTTATTTTGTCCTTATTTCCAATATTTGAAATAAAAATTCTATGTGTAAGCAGGCTGTTATAACGTATAAACTAATTTAAAATAGATATTTTATTCATTAATTTTAGCCAAAAGTAGTTAATCACCTTTATCGGATATAGCGTATTTTGACTTCATCAGGTATCTATTACAATCCGAACTCGAAAAACGTCAGTTACGACAATGCTGAATATAAATGACCATAATCACATCATTTTTATAATAAAATACATATACATAAAATACATAAGTTATTGAGTACTCATATGTTCCTATACATTACAACACTATTTTAACTTGCAAATTTTAGCTAGTAAAGTGTTCATTTACTTTTTTACATTTTTGAGAGTAATTTTGGAAAATTTCTTGTTACTCTCTCATTGATAATTTTTACTAGTAAAGTAAATGAACACACCTATTATTGCGAGCATGCTCTTTCGAAAATCACTTAAAGCAATTTTTTTTAAACCCTTTACACGTGTTAAATTTCGTGTTTAATTCAAAGTAGTTGTGTACGAGGGCGCTTCGTAAACTTCATAGCCTATCAATGAAAGAGAATAATTAGTTTTTAAAAAATATTTTTATTTCTCAATATAATCTCCTGAAACTTCAATACACTTATACCCTGTTCAGACATACGTTTTAATTTAGAAAATTAAAATTTTAATTGAGTAATTAATTTTGGTGCTCACACATATACAATTTAATTTCCTTAATTAAAATTTGACAGTAGAATATAGTTCTGTTCAATAACAAGAAGTTGTTGCTAATTGTTATTAGAAAGTGTTTACTTCAGTACTTAAAAAGAAGCAGCGAAGAGTAAAAAACGAGTATAAGATGTGAATGTTAATAAATTTTTTAAAACTTTTGTTACTGGCAAGAACAGAACAGCTGATTCTTGTTTTGTTTTACAAAATAAGTTAATAAATATTAAATACTTTGAACTGAAAGTGTTTATAAGCACTTTCAACGAAAATATTTACATCACATCGTTGCTAGACTAAAATGGTGTGGCTTTTTTGCCATAATTTGTATGGCGATTTCAAAACTGAATATCTACAGCTAAAATTTTTTACAACCCCACAGCACAAAACATTCATTATATTTATAGTTTTCGGTTTTAAATACAAAATATCTTGAATTGAAACTAACGTTTGTATAATAGAAGAAATCTGAGAAAACTATGTATATAGAAGTTAACGCCAGGATAATAAAACAATAAACAAAAGAAATAGAATAAACTAAACTAAACTAAAAGTTTTACAAAAAAAAAAAACAGAAAAATTTTGGCAATTTTGCAAAATATTCGAAAAAAGTTGCTCACAATCGATGACAAAGCTCTTGCAAATGCTAACTGTTGCAATACAAAATGCTTTACGCATCGAACACCCCTTTTTTCTGTTTTAGATAAATATTTATTTTTATAGTTGTTTGTTATTATGGTCAGTTCGGCTTTTTTTGTATTTGGGATAGTAATGTGGTAAATTTTTATTTTACTCTATCGTTGCTAGTTTCTGCCGAAAATTTATTAAACAGACCTAATTTTTACATTAGAAATTTGTATTTGTAAATTTGGTAGAATGAAGAGAAGTTCGGCTTTAAAAGAAAGTTTGCTTGTTTTTATTTGAAATATGGAGCTCCTCCAGTCAGTACGATCAAGTTCTGACTGCTCGCTAGCTTTGAATCTCCATTAAATTTTCAAAAAATTTTCATTCCATTTAATTTGAAAATATTTTATTTTTCATTTTTATGGCATTTAGTTTTGTCATTTTATAAAATTTTTCTCTCACTGAAAACAATTCACAAGGGTTGTATGAGGAAACTTAATCAATTAACTTCTCAATTAAGTAATAATTGAAAAATTTAATTAATTTCTTATATGGCAAATTAAATTCAATTGGGGACTTAATTGCGTAAATTCCTTTATTACACAATTAAAACGTATGTCTGAACAGGGTATTAGTCCAACGCTTTTGTAGCAATTCTATCCCTTGACTATTAAGTCTTCCTCAAGGTCTTTAAAATAGTGGTTTACAACTGTAATTGCATCTTCATTTGAGGTGAAACGCTTGCCAGCAAGGAATTTTTTTAGATTTGGGAACAGGTAAAATTCACTGGGAGCTAAATCAGAAGAATTAGGTGGGTGGTCAAGCAACTCGTACTTTAATTCGTTGATTTTAGCCATTGTTAAAATGCTCTTGTGCGTTGGTGCTTTGTCTTTATGAAAAAAAATTTTTTTGTGTTGTAAGCCAGGAAGTTTTTTTTTTGAATTTGTACATTAATTTGATCCAAAAGGTTGCAATAGTACTCTGAATTTATTGTTTTACCTGTTTGCAGATAGTCAATCAATAAAATATCTTTGAAGTCCCAAAAAACCATTGCCATAACTATTACCACCCGATTGAATTGTTTTTGCCTTCTTTGGGGCACTTCCTCCAGCTTCAATCCATTGTTTGGATTGTTCTTTTGTCTCTGGAGTATAGTGTTGGATTAATGTCTCATCAACAGTTATGAAACGACGCTTAAAATCCATTTTATTTCGCTTAAAACGATCCAAACAAGCTTGAGAAATGTTCATTCTTATGCGTTTTTGGTCGGCTGTTTACAAATGCGGTACCCAATTTGCAGAAAGCTTTTTCATCTGTAGTTCTTCATGCAAAATTAAATGGACTTGATCATTTGAGATGCCCATGATATTAACAATTTCCCGTACTTTTATTCGTCGATCATTTAATACCATATTATGCACTTTGGTCACAATTTCAGTTGTTGTTGCTCTTTTTGGACGTCCACTACGTGGTTCATTTTCAATGCTTGTAGGACCAAGTTTAAAATTAGCAACCCAATGAAGGAGCACTTTCACCTTACACATACACCATGTTATTATGAATTTCTTGTCCCGATAAACCTTTTTTATGTAAATATTTAATGACAGCACGCATTTCTAATTTTTCCATTGTAAAAAATCGCGGATGCTTCTTTTTTAAACACCTGTTTCTATATGAAGGAGTTGCCAGATCGAAACAAAATTTAATACGTGTTCATAACAGAAATGGAAGTTTCCAAAAGACTTAGTTTTTTTTTGCTTATACCTCGCTTTTTGTGCTAGGCTAAGAAGTTTCCGAACCGCCCTCGTATGTTTAAGAAGGCTAAAATAAATTTATTAATTAAATTATACATTAAATAAATTTGATAATTGTTATTTTTTGTCTATGTCCATATTTGCACTATGCAATTTTTTTAGGCATTTTTTTATATTTCTATTTAAGTTACAGTAAACTTTAGGAACAGTAACATCCCCTCAAAACTCAAGCGTATGGTATATATTGCTTACTCCTCCTGCTTAATCAACAAACAAAAATTTCATGCCAGTTTCATGAAAAATTGCATAGTTTAAATGCCGTATAATTCCCATTTATCTTAAAATTTTGATTTTTCTTATAAAATATAGTCTTTAGAAGTATTTTTGAAAAATTGTAAACGCGATATTCCACTATAAATAAATGTAAAAGTTAAATTATTTTCACTGTGTCTGAAACATTTTTTTCTGTGTATAGAAAAATCCTCCTCAGTTACAAAAACAGCAACATTTATTGGCGCATACATACAGTCATACTTATATATAAATATACTTACATACATATAAACATCCATGTAAATACCAAGTGGTACAAATGTAAATGTTTTTCTCCGATTTATTTATTTGTTTTCGCTGAACCAACAGCAATTTACAGGAACAAGAGCAGCAGCAGTAGCATCATCTAACAGTTCATGGCATTCAACATCATTCATACAAGTGTAACGGCAATGCCAATGATCTTATGAAGGCTGCTGACTGACGACGATCACAATAACAACGGGAACAACGAAAAGTGCAACGATAAAAGATGATGATAAAACGTACAGAAAAATTGCCCCCATAATAAATAAAAGTAGTAAAAAAAAGAAAAAGCAAAGAAAACAAATGTAAAGCAAGTGACTTTAATAGAATCCAGGACGAAAATAAATTTATTACAAAAAGTCTACGGACTGCATACTTAAAACTAAAGTTGGCACCCTAGAGTGCTAAACTCAAAATAATAAGGCGTTTGAAATTGAAAGGCCTGGAAAGATTATATAAAAACCAACGAATGTGCGAATGCGTGATTAAGAAAAAATTAGAGCTCTAAAATCAGAAAGACTGTAATTTATTTTGTAAATGTGTCTAGTGCAAACAATTTGTTTTTATCCACTCACCCAGGTAATAAATTACAGGTAAATTAAAGCTTGAAACAATCTCTAGCATGTTGTTAAGCTTATACGAGGTAAATATCTAGTTTTGGCGCACCAACTCATCCAATTCTACGTTTAAAAAAATTAATGACATTGCAACCGTGTTATTTAAAAAAAGAATTGAGATCCTAGTAAGAAAACGCAACTTTGCCTAGACATACGGGTTTCATATATAATGCTATTACATACTGAGTTAAAAAGCAATGACAGGGTAATGACGAACTAGAATCGATCTAGAAATTGATAAGCAGAGTATTTGAGCTTAAGCTTTAACGTCGAGCGGTCTGCACTCATTAGAGTGTTTCCGATAACTTAAGGTCACTTTTAAGATCTATAAATAACATGCTTGCCTGTGAAACTTATAGATGATATACATATTTCCTGAGCTTAAAAATAAAGAGTTATCAATTAATTATTTCTAAAAACATTCGTCTGTTTCATAAATATTTTCATAAATATTTTATAAGGTTTCTAGATACGTACATATACATATGTAACTATACTTATATTTTTTAAACGTTTAAGTTTTTTATCTATATGTAAATTTATTATTTGGAATCTTTTTGATTTTAATTTACTTTAAACGTGCTTGATTCCTTCAAATATAAATATTTCGTGATATTCTCATAAAATATTTTTTATTTAAAAAAAAAACTACAAACTGAAAATGTATTACTGCGGGGAAAGCATATCCATGTGGCCATTTCACTACTGCTCAAATAGCTCATCAGTGGATTTTACCCAAATTATAAATCTTATAAAATAAGATGTTGTCTTAAGGTAGTAAAAGTAATTTTAAGGGGAATATGAAAAAATGTCGGCAGCCCATATATCCCATATTACGCACTTTTACAGTTTTTATAAATATATTCACTCCTTTCGTGAATAAATTGTGAAATTTTTATTCCACCCGAACTGAAAATTGGTATCGGGAATTTCACGTGAACAATTTTTTTCACAACTTGAATATTGTTATCATTGCATTTGCAAAAATTAAAAATAAAGTTGTTTAGTATAAAATGCAAATTTTAGCAAAAATTGTAAAGTGAAAAATTTTTGACTGACCCTTAGGTTCGCCGTTACGGATCTCCAAAGCTAGTATGTATAATATGGCATACATTGAGGCAATTAACCTGTTACCTTAAATCTTGTTAAGAAAAATGTCACTTTAAGTTTTATTTACCAATTTCACCTTAACATTAATTATTACATCCCTAAAACTTCCTATTAGATGAAAAATACTTACTTATATATGAATTCCACTATCAAAATCAAAGTGAACCAAACAGTGAAAAAATTCTACATTTCACGCAAAAAGAAAACATTCATGATAAGGGGAATTTGATTTTCAGTGAAATGTGAACAAATTTCACGTGGATAATAATTCGCTATAGGCGTGATTGTGATATCTCAAACACTCTGTGGTAGACTTAAGTAGTTCATTGCTTGAACTAAATAAACTAGATCAAATTTATACGTCTGCCTCGTTCAATTTTTCTCTATGCTTCGTGTTTAACTGCTACATGATGGATTAAATTCCACGTATATTTCGTTGTTTACTGTTTCTGACACTATTAATGAAACAAATTTAAATATAATTTGGTAGTTACCTTTTGCCGTTATTCCTAAAATAAAGAAAATAATAAGGGTATTCACTATGGTTATTGTGCAAATTTGTATATTGTAAATTTTCTGTGCATATGAAATAGTTCGTGAGCATACATTTTAGCAAAACGTACATTTTTGTAAAAAATATTTTATTTTTTTAAAAAATCTGACAACTAATCAAAAAGCAAAATTAAATATACAACAGAATTCAAAACATAAAATTAAAATTTTTTATTTGCTATTTAACAATGCCTAGAAGCAGCTACAAAGAAAACATGCGCTTAGTTCTCTTGACCATCTTTTATTTGGTTTATATCTTGGTCTTGTTTTAGCCCTGTAAGGTTTATTAATATATTTTGGAGAACTCATTTTGGCAGTTTTGCTGCATAGTATATGCATATAGTGATCGCAAACAATTTTTTTTATATTTTTTTCTATTCTAAAATTTGTCAAAAATTTTATTTACTTTTTTTCGAAAGTGAGCAAATATGCACAACTTTTGTTGCTCAAAGTTGTTTTTAGTGCAAACGAAGTAAATTGAAGTAAATTTCAAATACGTACATTTTATTGTGGTACTGATAAAAACGATGCATATTTGCTCCAATTTGCACCGTTTGGACTACCCATCGTGAAAACCCTTAATATATTAGAAATTAAATGAATATAAATTTTATTATGCTATCACTTAATCGATGTTTTGATGCTTGTGAAATAGATAGATTACATTTCGCTGCAGCAATTGTAAATCAAATAGAATGTTACCAGAACAGAAGCTACAATAGTAATTAATTTTTGTTTTGATTTGAAAAAAACTGCGAGAGAACATTTGAACTAAAAAGCCTTAAATTATAGACATTTTCAACTAAAACGTGTTCCGAACATAAAAGACATATTGAACTAAAGACTGAACTAGTTCAGTTTTAAACTTCGAAAAAAATGAACGATCACTAAAATAAACTAAATGGCACACGTCTACTCTATGGCAGGAAAGCTAAACAAAATTCGTATTAAGGGCGTTACATATAACAAACAAATTGTTAACTCATTATGAACTAGTAAGCTTCTCGATAAATAAATAAATAAAAAAGTCTTCATTAAATATAGTTTTAGAAAGTTCCCAGAACACGATCGGTCACTCCAAATTCGATTAAATCTTATCGATCGACGTGTTCGTGAGTTATGACTTTTCATGACAACATTGAATTTTGTCCATATAAAAAAAAACAACAACAAATAGGTCGGCGCCTATGAGCGTATGCAACACAAAGCACTTTTTATCGTCCATATAGTGAATGATTTCGAAGGAAGAGGGTCTGTAGGTTAAAAGCCTAAGCATGGACAACCACGTTTTGCAAGATCGGCCGCGCTCTGGTCAGAGGCTCGATCTTTAAAGAACAACTTTGGGCACAATTTTGCACATTTTCATTTGCATGGATATGCGAATAAATAGAATAATCGATTCTGGACAGTAGAAAACTCTCAAATTGTCAGTCACATTTGCATCCATTTAAAGTAATATTCTGGTGTACAATTTAGTCTGGAGGAACCATTGAACCTTACTTTTTTGAAAAAGCGATGTCGTAATATGATTGTTAAATTTTTAACGCCACAACTGTATGCTTTGATAAACGTATGGAATCAACGAACACACTTCAGCACTTAAACAAGGTATTCGTGATCAAATTGATGAAATACCGCGTGCAATTTGTGGAAGTGTAAGAAAAAATGTGCTCAAAAGGGTTCGCATTTGTGCTTCGCTAACAGAAGCGGACATTTATCTGATACTGTATTTCATACATAATTGCTGACATTACATTAAAAATTTATCGATATAAGATCCATTCTCTTTCATTTAAACAAAAATTATAAACAAGCAAAGGCGGTCTCCCTGTAGGAGTTGCTAGGCAATAACGTTAAATTGCTTAGAGTGTAGATCAGCAATAGCTTGTTATTGTGTGTTTTAAATACAAATTTTTAAAAATGATTTACTAAAAAAAAGTGTTTAATAACTATTGTAATTTTTAAACCTAAAGCTTGAAATTTTTATGAATAAGACCGTAAATAAATAAAATAAAATAAAATAAATATATAATAATAAATAAATAAATAATAGCTTTGCTACAAGAACGTGACTCTGGTTAAAATCTAGTCCCTGTTTGCAAGATGCATCTAACCCTATTTTTTTTAAATTTATAATTTATCTATTAGATTTTTCGACAAATTATAAACAAAACATTTCCATGTTCCCATTTAATAACATTTTTAATAAAGTATTTTGTTCTGCAACATTTAGATAAAGAAAATCCCACGATTCCCAAAATAAGGACCAAAAATCCCCAAAAAGTATTTTTTTAGTTTGAAATAACTACAGCAGCAATTTTGAGTATACATAGCTTTATTACATCAGTCTTCTTTTACCCGTTCTAGAACGTGTTGGCTAAAATTAAATTTCGATGTAAAATATGTTAAACTACAGGACCTCTATCTTCTACAAGGATGATCAATTTTATACAAAATTTGTTTTAAATGTGCTGTGTGCTGTGTGACTTATAGTTTGCTTACACAAAAATATGAAATTTTTATTATTTCTTAAATGGAATTGTTTTCGTTAAAAGAAAAACAAGAAAAGATTGGTGGCCCCTTTTTAGGCTAAAACACAAAATTGCAATAATTTTGGATTATTTAAATTGAAAATTGTACAGTTTTTAAATGAGAAAAGAAATAATCCTCAAATTAAAAAAAAAAAAAAAAACAAAAAAGAAAATGATGAAAATTCTATCCAATATTTTGAAAAAAAAAATTTAACCAGGGTATCGAAAAATCAATCAATAGTAATTTCTTCGGTTTTCAAAATCGCTCTTTTTTTTTAACGATTCGGTTTACAGAGCAGAGCCGATAAATTGCAGATTAAAGCGCCATTTTATAGGCATTACCCAGGCCTTTAAGGCCTAATTATTTAAATTCACACAATATTTTAAGAATTGCCAAAAATTAGAAAAATTTTAAGGTGTGAGGTACCCAATATTGAGACCACATATCACTAAAACTGGATCGTATTCAGCTTCAAAACTTGAACTCAAATACGCCTTTGCTATGTTAATGTCATATTTTAGATCAATCGGCCTAACCGTTAACACTCTGCAGCAGAGGAAATGTTCATTTCCTAAGTTTAAAGTTAACTTACGTGATTGACATAAGATCTTATGTGCTTTCTATTTTATATTATTCAATTTATCTTTTTTTTTCATTTGTTAGCTTGATTCTTTCATTCATAGATGTGTTAAGAGGCAAATTTAAGGCCCCAAATAAATTAAGTTCGCCTCTGTTTTTTCTGTGGGTACATAAAGTTCTTAAGAGACCAAGCTAGAATTATTTGAATATGCAAAATGTTTACTTAGCATACACAAATAAGATTTCCTTTCCAAAACAGTTGGTATGAAAAACAAAAAAAAAAAAAAACAAATATTTGCATCTCCCTCTTTGTGAGAGATTTGTCGCATGTACACTATTCCCACTTTGGCCAATGCTAAACTCAACAAAAAGCGGATGCCAAAAATATTATTGGCAAGCCTAGTCGGCGACATTCTATGGAATTAAATATAGACTTGTAAAGATGTACACAATCACACATACGCATTCTTCTTATGCTGCTGCAGTTGTATGTACGTAAGAAAATTTTTAGTGTAATTTCCGAAGCTTGTGCCACTATAAAATTTGTTGCAATAGCTCTTCTATATGATTTTAAACCTCCCTCAATTTGTGTTCTATTATTGGATAATTGTTTTGTTTTATTATTTTACTTTCATTTTGAATTAATTATTGTGATTAAAAATTCGTTAACACAGTGTTAAAAAATTAATTTCTCTTTTCTTGTGTTGTTGTTTTTTTTAGCACATGTCACTTATATCCGGCAGGCGGTGCAACAGTTTCTTTTTTGGTTTTAAAGCCATAAATTTTCGCCAATCTACGGTGTTTTTTTTTTTTTTTTTTTTTTTTTTTTTTTTGTTGTGAATGTTTTTATTTAAAATTTCATTTTATTCACTTTCTTTGTTGCGTTTAGTTTTATTTAACAAAGAAATTGTGGCGTTTCACGCACCACGCACATGCCCCATAATTAGACTACACTACAACAAATGAAAATGCAAAAAGAATAAACAAAATCATTAAGAAGAAGGGCTAATTAAAAAAAAAAATCATTTTTATAATTCAGTGTCAGAGAATAATAAAAAAAAAATTAAAATCTTACTAAAAAAATGTTGAGTATCGGCCTCACTTTTACATCTAAAGCACATAGAATCGGCATCGAACGAACAACTCGGCTTTCAATTTTAATTTGGGAACTTCCAAATCTATGGCAAATTTATTCGGCCCATAATTTTTGGGGGTAATTTGAAGAATACTGGAACAATGATGTACTCTTTTGGAACATGGTACAGAATTTCAATCATTTCATATCATGAACATATTGATCTACCTTTGATATTGTGCAATTAAGCATTTCATGATTTCTACTTTTGAAAGCAGACAAGTAGAGTGGAAATTGAAGGAACGACGTTAGTTAATTGTTGATGTTGGGCCTCATGAGTAATTATGGCCGAAAAAAGTTTTTAATTAGTGATTACGCGTTTTATTTTAATTATGTTTTAATTTATGCTTAAATGTGGAAGTGAGATTGAATAAACATTTAACACCGATTCTGACGGCATTAACTTTTTAAATGAAATTCATAGACCTTTAATTCGCGTGATCTTGTTTTTGAATATTATATTTGTATCGAAATATTGTCAAAACTTTTAAACAACTTTTTTAATATTTGCGAAGGGTTCTGGTATAGAGGAACGAAATCAACCACTGCCCGTGTATAAAATAGTAACAATACTTATGCCAAAGATATTAGAGTATATTAAGTTAAAAAGGTTTTATTAAATATCATGTACTAAATAAAATTCTAGCACACCAAGTGGCAAACCTTGTAAGTATGCTTTGTGACGGAAATTTAATTAAGGGTTGTGTCTTATGATGTTCGATGGAACAAATACACTTCTCAAGTCTGAAAACTATAAATGTCTTTAAACCCACTCTATTTGACTCTTCACAGACGACCAACTGCATACAGGAGATTTCGAAGAAGCTAAAGCACGGTATTTTTTCAATATTAATACAATAGAAAGTGCTCTAATGAAATAAGGAAACTAGTCTTCGAAATGCGTAGAATTTTGTGTAGAAAATCACCCCTATCGTGAACAAAATGTGAAATTTTTGTTCCCATGAAATTTTCATTCCCCATGAAGGGAAAATTGCTCTCGTGATTTTCATGGGAACGTTTGTTCCCGCTATCAATTCGTACTGAATACAAATTAGAAAGAAGAAAATATTTATAGGGAAAAAATATTCAAATTTTTGTATAGTTATGAAAAATTTAGAAATTCATTCATTCTTCATAAATTTATAACCAATAGATAAATCTCTTTGTTTTGCATCTTGACGAGCATAATGCCAGTCTGCACTGCACTAACTGATGTTGAATTAAAAAAATATGGTATTGGTGTAAATATTCTAATTAAAACATATAAAAACTGGCATAATGTATGCAGTTCCCTGGCAAAATTTAAGTGAACAAATCTAAGGGAAAAGGGAAAAAATGTCGAGGGAAAAAATCAATCCCGATAAGGGGAATTTTTGTTTAAGTGAAAAATTGTTCACGTGAATTGTTCACGATTGCAATTTGGGGAAAAGGGAAAAAATTTCGAGTGAAAAAATATTCATGATAGGGGTGAATATTTTCTAATAAGTTTTCGTGGACAGAGAAAAATTCGCTTGTAGAATTAACTTGCTGTAGAGGTCTTTCCTAACAATTTCAGTTTAAAAATTTTTAAATCCTCGTTTTTAACTTTGTTGCTCTGATCATGTTTCATTACAACATTCAGGTTGGGAACACGTGCAGTTTAATTTTTTTTAAAAATCAGTGTACATTACACTGCGCTACAAATTTTTATACATATGTCCACCATAATAGTCTCTAAAATGTATTGTTCTAAGTTATCTTCTGCTTTTTGATAACGTGGATTTGTGTAAAACAGATTAATTCAAATAACAATTATCTCTAGTGGAAAAACTTATAAATGCAAAATTTATTTAAAAATCGATATTAATTTATTCGTCAAATCAAATTTGACTTCGCACACATAGAAATATACATACCATGGCGAAATTATGTACCAGGTGGTGGCAATGGCAAATTCATTTATTTTCGCAATTGCAGGAAATGTCAAACTTCATATAAAAAAATTGACGCTAGCTTTTTTTATGTGGAGTTTGACATGTCTAGCAACGGAAAAAATAAGTGAATTCGCCACTACCACCATAGGGTACATGCTTTAGCCAAGATACGTACATTACAATAGACATACGTATATATGACATATGACATACCAATCAATGATACATTTTTTTTTTACCCAAAGTTCCCTTTCTACCTTTTTTCGCTATAATTGGACTTTTGAACGCGCCTATTAAAGCGAAAATTACCAATTCGCATGTTTTGAAGTAGGTTAAGAGCCAGAACCGTCACACATTTTGGCGGCATTGATTAAAACATAATAAACATAAAATAATTGCTAGTGATTTAAAATCGATAAGAAAATATCAATTAAACAATACTTGGGAGTAATTAATAGATGGACAAGTTAATTGCCAATTTTATTGGGATTAAATAATAAAAAATTGTTATGATTTTCTTATTATTGAAAATAGTGACTCATGATTAAAGGGTTTCAAAACCATTACAAATACAAAGCCATACACTTAATAAATATCATAAGGTATAATAAAACATTATTCATTATTCATTATTATTATTATTTTGATACCAAAATTTTGGTTAAATATTTTTTAACATTCTCGGAAAAAATGAGGCACTATATGAAAAGTTTGGTGAAAATAATAAGATCTGCTAGCTCCGGTATTAGTTGCCTTTAGATCCCCGATAACAAGTTTTACACCAACCTCACTTAAAATTATTAAAATTTTTTTTTTGTTTTACCCATAGTTCCTTTCGAAGGTTCTGCTATGATTAATGTATTTTTTAGAAAAACAATTATTTTTTTTTCAATCGTAAGTAGTAATTTTACAGTTTTAATTAAGCTTCATTGATTAAAAAAACGTAAACTACGGGAATACAAAATTAAAATAACCGAACTTTGAAATTATAGTGCTAATATCCCGACTAAATTATTAAAACCGCCGGTATTGATTATTAAAGGTGAGCGCACGTCTTAATGGCAATTTCGTTATCGCTCACTTAGCTCTTTAGGAAACTTCTCACAAAAATTTTAAATAAACTACAGACAGAAATCAAAGTTTAACCCATCGAGACGTACCTTTACCTTCAATAAACATTGATTATAATCAAATCACGACATTAGAACGACAATATTAGTTCGACAACAATTACAACTTAAATAATATTATTAGCATTAAATGGTAATGACATTTTTTCAATGTCATTATTTCAATTGTAATGAAAAAGTATAAACTAAACAAACTTTTAATTGGACATTGCCTGAATTTATTATTTTTTGAAAGAACTATAAAAATTACTTTTTGTATGTTTCTAAAACACACAAGCATTTAAAAACTTTCAATGATAAATAATATTTAATAAATTCAATTTATATCAGATCAGAAGCATTTTACCGAATAAAGAAAAAAAAAATAATGGAAGTAAATGTGGAATTTAATTGATCTGAAACTCGATTTTATAATGTGGAATTTAATTGATCTGAAACTCGATTTTATAATGTGGAAGGATTAAATAAAAGTTTTCGAAAACATTTTTAATATTAACACAGTGTTGTATGTCTTGAAGATATTTTTCGGTGCACATCTAGTTTGCAAATTTATTTGTTCTTCTTGATGCATAAAATATGTATTTCTATTTTACAGTCTTTTAAAATTTATTAGTTCGGCCATGCAAGTTTTAATTATTATCGTATAACACTTGTAGTTGCAGTGTGATCATTGTTATTTATGCATATTCACACCTGACAAATTGTCAAATAGACGAAAATGTATAGGAATGTAACTATGTAGAGTGTAATCTTTTTTCCGATACGAACATAATGTATGTATTTAGGTATGTAAGTATGTATGTATTACTATATGTATGTATGAATGTATGTATGTATACATGTATGTATGTATGTATGAATGTATGTATGTATAAATGAATGTATGTATGTATGTATATATGTATGTATGTAAATATGTATGTATGTATGTATATGTATGTATGTATATGTATATGTATGTATGTATGTATGTATGTATATGTATGTATGTATGTATGTATGTATGTATATGTATGTATGTATGTATGTATGTATGCATGTACCCAGTTAGCATTTGGAAGATTGTTTTTACAAAAATCACCAAAGTGAGTCTTTTAAGACTACCCAAGATGACTTAAAACTGATTCATCAGTTATGCGTTTAAAAAGAGACTCGAATATAACTCCGACAAACGCATAGAAAGCGACTTTCTAAAAAAACAAAAAGTACAAAAAGCAAATGCTTGAAATTCGACTGTTTTTAGAATTATTTTGGAGACATATTTAACGCAGCCTAACGATGAAAAAATGATTCAAATACATATTTTATTTTTTAAAATACATATGTCACTTCGCAAAAAAACAGAAACACAAATGTAAAATAAATTTTTTAAAATTTTTTTAAATTCATGTTTTTAAATTTGAATTTTAAGAAATTAGGAATAACATGCTAACGAATGTAACATTACGCCTTGACGAGCAATTGATTTGTTCGCACATGAACAAAACGTCAGCAGAATAGGTTACAAACATTAGTTCATGTTTGTCTGCGTGGAGAAAACTGCTTCGTTTTCTCGCTGTTTGAAGCCGACATGACATCGACAACGATGGTCAACAATAGCCATTTTAATGTGCGGACATGAAATTGTTTAATGTTTGAACAAATCACTGGCTCGTCAATACGGCGTGTTATAAAAAATAAGCAAACCGTTGTTTGCAATTTTTCAGTTTTGAGAAAATATATTAGAAATGTTCGTATAATATGGTTCGAAAAAGACTCGCATACGGCTAGTAATATGATTAAAAGTTGACTCGAAAAAGTATCGTATTTGATTACAAGTACGATTGAAAATAGTATCGAAAATGAGTCGAAAACGAGAGTCATAAGGGACTCGTTCAGAAGAGTCGCGGCTAGGGTACCATTTTCTACCGACAAAACAATCATTTTCGACTCTAAAACGAGCGCATAATCGATTATTTTAATCGTGTCGAGGAGTCAAAAAAGACTCGAATATGATCAATAATACTAACTGGGTATGTACATATGTAAATATGTATGAATGTATGTATATATGAACGTACGTACGTATTTATGTATTCGTATTTTAAAAAAAGAAAAGTTTATTTTCTACAGATACAGAACAACCAACACCTGTGATGAAATTGTTTAAATTTGTACAAACAATATAATTATTAACGGCAAAAACACAGACACATTAAACAATCAGGGATGCGACATAAACAGTAAAGTTTTCTTTAATTGTACCAATTTGAAGCATTTTTATCAATCAAAAATGTAAACACATACATATTTGACAATATAAAGTGTTTTCTTAATAAACAACTAAAGGGTGTCCCTATAAAAGACATGTGCTTTTTATTTCACTTTGACAAAAACCCAAGGTAAAAAATTAACGAGCCACTATAACAGATTTTTTTTTTCGTTATAGCAAAATTTGAAATCAATCAGAGATCGCTAAATTAATATACAGGAGTGCACCATACAAACAAAATTTTGACACATTTAAATGGACTTGATTTTAAAGTAACACAGGCAGAATCAGGCGTATTTTATTATGGGAAACAAAGGTAGAAAAAAATTTAAATTCAAGTCACATTTTACATTACATTTACATTTTTTAATCCAATTTTATATACGTCAACTAGGTAGAAATGAGGTATTTCAAAGGTTTTTAAAAATGTTTTACGATCGCATTAATTACAAATAACATACAAACTGATTGTTTTAGAAAAATGTGCAGCGCATCATTGACATTACCCAGCAAAAAAATAGACATTACCTTAAAAAGTACTTGCCATATAATGACTTACTTTTGTGATTGCCATATTTTGTTACTCGATTACAAAACACATTACATTAGTTTCCAAAAAAGGAAGTATTAATGGAACTAGTTCTTTATGTTGAAAGAGACTACCGTACTAAATGTACTCATTATTTCCTACAGTAAATAATGTAATCGATTCTCAGTAATTGATTATAAGTTGACAATCTAGTTGGGAAGTACTTCTGCCAAAATGCTTAATTCCACACTCGATTAATTTTTGAAAAATTTTTTGCTGGGTAGGCATTGCAAAGGGATATTTTGCCGATATACCCTGACACTAGGCCAATAATTAATTTTGAGAAATGTAAAAATTTTAGTAGGCAGCTGGATAGATAACAAAATTCTGCATCTTAAAGTGAAGTTTAAAGGCTTTTGTTTCAGATTTGTCGTTTTGGGATACTGTTTAAATCAGGAAAGTTGGAAAACTCGCATACGTTTTTATTGACTTTATACGATTTGGAGAGGTTTGCAATATATTTTCTTGTGTCTAAACGAATAAAGATTTTGTATTGATTTCTTCCTTTGAAAGGCTATATTTGCAGCTACTTTTATTAGTCTTACTTTTTTAACATAAAAAATTTTGTTCGACATTAAAAAAAGGATTTTTTTCTTAATTTTTGTGTAAAAAAATTTTTACTAAGTTCTTGAGGGTGATCTCTTCATCGCGGTCGTAAAAATGTTACATATCACTTTTATATTGTAGAAAAAAAACTTTGCGCGTATTTGCGACTATCTCTCTATTTACTAGTATAAGACCCACTCCAACAAAAAAAAGGTATTACCTTTCTTTCATGCTTCCACCTGTACTTAACGCTGAAGAGGATTCAGATTTTTTAAGAGGTCTTTGAAGAATGCAAAGGAGAAGTAAAGAGAGTGATATATTGATTTCAACAAATTCTTAAACAATTTCTGTGAAAAAAGGCAAAGGGAGGCGATTTCATTGGATTCTGTGGCAAAAAAAAAAAATCCAAGAGGTGGCACAGAGTATATTACAATATTCGCTACAACAATTATATAGCAATAAATATAATTTCATTTTACTTTAACTGTAGCTTGCAGACCGCTCTTGTTCTTATTACACATACGCTAAGTTTTTATTTTAGATTCGGTAAGTGTTTACCGGCCTGTCGGCTTTCTTGCAAGAAATATAATTTATACTAAATTAAAAGTGCTTATAACACAAACCCAGATCAAGGATGCGCGCTTCCTTACACCTTTCTTAAGATATGACTGAAACCAATGTGAATATTGTGCGATTGCTATATAAAAATTTGATATTAGCGACAATGTTTGCCTTTTCACTAGAAAAATTCGTACACAAAATCGTCCGAGCTTGTGTGTGCCTGTGAAAAAATTTTATTAAAGTCAACCACTTAAAAACCCACTATATAGAAAAAATCAACAAAATATCGAGACAAGACGAAGAAAACATTTACCTAATCACCTAAATGTCAAAAAACTTACAAAGTTTATTTGTTTAGAGATAAAGATTAAACAGAAATACATACATTCAAAAACTATTCAAGAGTGCAGGTGAATTAGAAAAACTATTAGAGACAGAAAATAAAACAGAAATAATTAAATGAAGAGCAAAAGTCGCGTTTGTGCTAAGAGACCGGCAATTTATTTATTTTTTGTATATTTTAACGTCGTCAATACAAAATGAAAATTTTTGCAATTATTTTTATTTTTTTTTAATTTTTAAGTTTTTTGACACTGGCCGTTTATTCATTGTGAAAGAAATAATTTGGTTTTTTTTTTGAGAAAATATTATTTTTGTTATTTTTGGTTTTTAATCTTTCAGCATCTGCGCAGTGGCATAGAATCGTTCATTGACGTTACCACTGCAGAGACCAATTTTTAATAACAATAATCAATTGAAGAGCAAGATATTTTTTTTTTATCTCAAGTGTTTTAGTGGAGGCAAATGTCTATGGGTAATAATAGACACCGTTTGCTTAGAGGTGGCAACGAACCTAATAATTTTTTTGATTTTACGTTGTTAAAATTCTGTGGTGGTTAAGATCAACTATTGCTCAGAGAATGTGTATTAATTAAAGCATTAAGGTTATTCGCTTAAATTAAATTCATTTTTGGTAAATTGGATGATCAAGACAGCAAATTTGAAAACAAAACCAAGAATTAAATGGACCATTGGATTGTTCACAAGCTGAACATAACAATGTATCGTCTTGTTGAACGAGCTATTAATAATCGAATTGTGATTACTGCAGCCACCAAATAAAAAAGTATTCATCTGTTATTTTTTAAAAACTTATTTAATAATATTTTTTGCTGTGCATGGTCAGTAGTAGTCATCAGTTCTTGATTTAATTAAATATTGAAATAATTTGATTCCAAATTATTTGTATACAAAGAGCCGATTAAGTTTAAAATGATGTTTGTTTGACTGGTCAATTTGAAAGGACGCATATTTCCTTTTAATATAAGAAGCATTTTTACTAAAAATTCTTAATACAAAAATCCTTGCTGTAATATTAAATTGCCAAAGTCAACGATTACAATGATTCTCCGCTCTTGGCCTTCGTTGGCTGAACATTTCCTACGTTTTCTGAACGACCGGAGATTAGCTAGCATGTCCGAGGACTCATGCAGGTTTAGAATCCGGGCAGGTTTAGAATCCGTTTTTGCGGGATACAGCTTAGCTGCGTACTGCATTCCAAACTGCTGGAATGGTCCGGCTTTTTATTTTTTTAATTCTTAAATAAAATTTGAATTTTTCATAATATTTACGTACAAAAGATTTTTACGATAATAACATTTAAAAAAGAACATTTTTTTAAACAATAACTGGGAAGAAATTCACCTGTTTTTAAAACAAATTTATCACAATGTGAATGTCCATAATATTGAAGAAAATGTTTTCCGAGTTAAAAGTTTTTTTATTCTTATTTTGGTTGCTCTGCAATTCATTCAACCAGCCAACAGCGATCCATATGTGAGTGTATAACAAAGATACGGAATTTATTTTTAACCCCACACACACACTTGTTCCTTGCCGATTACTCTAACAAATGCATTCAGTCTTCACTATTTTATGATCTTCCATGCAGTGTCCCTACAGCTGTCTGTGCCTTGCGAAAGAACGATTTAAAACAACACACGTATATTTTTCTTGTTTTCCTGAACTCTTTCAAGAATTCCCCAAGTGTTCTCACATGCTACGATATTTACTCATGCTCGTAAAATAAATGTTTCAAAATGTGTTTCATATTTTGTTTTTCATGTTTCACACTATTTTCCGATATGTAAAATGTAAGTGGATGATTTTAAAATGTTTCAGTCCTTTACGAAATTTTAAAATGATACAACGTGTTTTAAGGAAAACGAAAAATTTCAATCAATTTCAAGAAAAGAAAATATAAACAAAAAATATACAACAAAAAAAAAGAGATTTTTTTCAACCAAAATTTTAAGTGTTGTGCCAGAGATTATCCAAAAGATCAATGTAGATCATATTAAAAAATAAAAATGACATAAATAAATAGTTTTTGCAATTGTAAGAATTTTGTGACATGAAGTTTAAAAAAAATAATAACATTTTAAAAAGGTGGTACAATATTCACAGAGTATGACACAACACATTTGTGCTTAAGAGCCAAACTAAATATACTTTGTTTTTTTCCAGTGTATGTGCATAAAAAATCTATTAAATTTTAATTTCGGAAAAATAAGACTTTAATTTAAATAAATAAAATAAATTGATTTTTTGTTGTGTGTATTGACTGAATCATCGATCTAAATTTATCGACAGATCTTCGTCTTTGATTTTGTGGAAACACAAAGTGTTCTTTTTCTGTTTTTAAATCAATTTATATTTTAAATCTTTTATACTTCTTCAGTTTGTTTTTTTTCATTGCATTGTGTGCTGTTTTTTCTTGGTAAGTCAAAGTTTAAAAGAAATTGTTAAAAAAAGTATTCAATATTTTCAATATGAACAATTTATATATTGCGATTCATGAATTTTGAAATTGCGTGTTGGCAATTGGAATTGCCGTGTTGGAATGTTTTAAAATTATAATTGGGAAAAAAGTGATCTAATTTAAATTAAAAAATTATATTTTGTATTGCGAAAGACGTTTCCGTAAGAAACCAATATACCAATATTCCAGAGCCAATATATGGCAATATTCCACAGCAATACGAAAGCGACTTTTCTGGATAAAAAACTAAATTTCATTATAATGAAATCAATATAATGAAACCAAAGTTTTGACGAAAATAATTCGGACAGCTCTTCTTATTTTCTGCTTGCGTTTGAATTAATTTTCGTATAAGTTACGCTTATTTACTTAGTTCACATGTATATATGTGTGTATATATATTAAAAAAAAAAAATAACAAAAAATTTTTTTGTAAAATAAATCGGTATTTTTGTTGCTTTTATACATACTAATTTCTCAAATATAAAAAAAACTTAAAAAAAACCATTACCTTCGATACTTTATTCTAGTCAATGCTTTCAGGATATTGTTTATTAATTCAATTTGGGCATATCATGATGCAATCGTTTGTTAGAAAGCTATGAAAGTTTTTTTATAAGATATATTTTTTTAATGACTTAATGGTGTTTCCTAAGGCTTTAAAAGAGCTCTAACTTATTTTTTATGCTTCTTCCAGATTTCAATCATAATTCTGTTTTTAGAAGAATTACAAGTAAAGTCCTTTTAAGCATGTGCAGTGAAAGTCAAATTTTCACCTTAAACTTCGTAAAGTAACTTTGTAAATTCCTTTCCCTTTACGCCCCATTTACTTGACTGCATTTGTCCCTGTCATTAAATACTTTTAAGTGAAAACAAGACAACATAAGTTAGAATAAAGTAAAAAAAAAAAATATTTTCACCAGCGCTACAATTTGGCAGTAAATTGTACACTTCGGACAGTTGCTTTAGAATTTATTAGCAGTGCCCATAACTTCATTAGCGTGTCACTTATAGTTTTTTTTTTAATTCAAAATAAAAAAGTGTAAATTGAAATACATATTTATTGTAGAAATCTCTAAACAGTGCTAAAAATTTACCATCCACAAATTACCATTAAAACGGTAAAATAGGGTTCTTTCACATTTCTATCTCAATTTTTTCTACGAAATTTTTTATTTTACGAAAAAAAAAGGATTTATTTGAACAACGGGTCTAAAGGAGCTCCTTACAAAAATTTTTTCAATCCAACCAGCAGTTCTGACGTGATACGAACACAGACAGACGTAAAGACAAAAATTTCAAAAATAAGTATTTTGTATTCCATTAATTACTATCGACATCAACAACTAAATTTTCCAAAAATATTTCATGTACAGATATGATTCTGTTACAGTTTTATTATATGTATAGATTTTTAACAACCACGAATAAAGAACGTAAACAAATAAAGACTGTACGTAAATCACATGAGTCAGTGCTTTCAACTTATCATTAACAATTCGTAAACGAAAAAGGTGTCAGACGACACAAGTGTTTATAATCGATTTTAAATAAAATCGTGAGACTTGTTGATTAGATCTAGAAGTTTTGTGGAAAAGTCAGTTATGATCAATTTATTTTCCTATATAGAATTGCTGATAAAAAACTTTATGAAGTGCTTGTTTATGTAAAAGTGAGCTACAATTTTTATACTTTAATGGAAAGCGAGCGGAGTTAAATAAAACTAGAGTACAACTTGTGATCGAAATTCGGCCAAATTTATTATAGCACTTTTTTTATTGTTGTTTTTTTTTTTTTTTTTTTTTTTTTAAGGAAAACTCTCATGTTTTGAATATACATATGTATATTTTTTACATGCGTAGTGGTAGCCATTTAAGGGATCTTTTATTTCTGAAATACTGAACCGATTAAAAAAGACAATATATACAAAAATTTTAAAAGAATCTACAAAATGGGTTGACAGATAAATACAGCTAAATCAGCGGATAAAGTTATGATGATTTTAATACAGTTGTCAACATTGATTATTTGGAAAATGGCAAAACAATTAATGCTGGGTATTATTCATCATTTTTGAGCAAATCAAGTAAAAACAAGTATCCTTCTCGATATGTAAATCTAGTTAAATAAAGTAACTTCCATCAAAAAAAAAAAAAAATAAAACAAGTATTGGGGTGGCAGAGATTTAAAAAGTAAAAAAAAAAAATACTTAAAGATCACTTCAAAAGCTTTTAACTGATACCTATATTGATATTCTAAAAAATATGGTGCATAATCGTACTTTTCTATAAAAAGTTCAGAGGCCAATAACCCGGAAAATATGGACGAACGAAAATTTTTCCATTTGATGTTTTTTTTTTTTGCTTATTTCTAAATTCTTTTTCATATATTTGTTTTTTTTATGGACTTACTTCACTTAACTATATGTGTTTTAAAAGATATGGAAAAACTAGAGGCACACGAAGTATTTTTCCAGCTGCTTCGAAGGACATGGATCGATCTTAATGATTTTCCATATCAAAATTTTCGAAAGTATGTCAGATCGACAGGCGTATTTAAATTTTCTCTAGCTCATTTACTGCTTTGCCAAAGTTGATTTCAACCTGAACTCGGACGGACAGACGGACATCGCTCAATCAACTTCGCTATTCTATGCAACTCAGAAAGTATGTTGTACAAATTACAAACGAAATTAAAAACTCAGATATATCGTACTTGGACGTTTTGTGTGATCAAGATAAACAATTTGTGGATGCATTTGTCCACACACTTTATTTATTTTTCAGATTTGCCTTCTAGAAAATTTCACTCATTTGAAAGTTAGAGGAACTACTTGCCGAAAGTAAAGTTGGGTATTTAACATAGTGAACTACTTTGTAGGTGTTATTCTGAAGCATTAAATCGTCGACGAAGTAAAATAATAATTAAAATGGGTGAAGTTTACAGAATTAGAAATATGAAAAAGTTATGGGACAAATTGAAGAAAAAACTATTTATTCTCCAGATTGGCCTTACAAAAAATTTCTCCTATTTTAAAGTCTTAAAAAGATTAGGTACAACACAATTGAGAGAACTTAAAAAGAAAACGAAACATAGCTAGCTTTATGAGTTAAAAACTATAAATGCCAAAACTTAAAATATTGTATTTTTTCAGCATTCGTAAAGGCTCATTGACTGAAGCAATGTGTTTAAATATCAGCAGAAACAGTGCATATATTAAGGTGGACTCAGACTTGAATATTCTTTTAAAAATAAAAGGAAAAGATAATTTGTCACTGTATTAGTACTTTGTGATTGGTTAGGAAAATTAACTTTACCAATCTCTTTAGCGCCGGTTACTATAAAAGTCTGTCAACAAACTTTGTTTCATGAAATATTTTTTTGGAACCTATCTAATGAATGAAGTTGTCTAAATTTTAAAAACTTTGTAACTTGCAGTCACGATTAATTAATAAGCACTTTTATTTATACAGGTCATGAAAGAACAATTGTCAAAACAACACTAAGGGCGATTATTACAACTTTCCGTTAGTTAAAGGTAGGATTTTGTCTGCCCGATAATTAGCTTTGCATTATTTAAACTTTGATTTTTTATTATCATTATTATTTAAAATAATTGTATTTAATGGATAAAAACATAATAAGTGAAGGTTTTATAAAGCAAACCTATTTATCGGTCCAACATCGGCCTTTAACTTACGTCAATTTGTAAGGCAGTAAGAAAAAAAATTTTGTTTGGTGACAAGGTCTATATACCTGACAGTATGCAAAATACCTTTAGAGGCAAAACACTCAATCACTGTAATGACCAGTGATTTGTTAATCACAGGTGCTAAAACATTGCTCATCTCTAGTAGAAATATTGACTAAAAAATCGTGTCTGCTGAAGTTTAGGTCTTTTTAATAATCATTGTATTCATTCGAAAAAAATATACTTTTAATAAGCCGACTTCAAAAGCGGTGCAAGCAGAACTCAGTCAGTCTTTTCCAAACCGATTTTGATTCTTTTTAATTAAAAACTGTTGCTTACAGATTGATTGTTTTCCCTAAATAATTTTGTTAATTTGAAATTAAGAATTTTGTAATTTCTAGTTTGTGTTCAATTAAGAACAAACACCAGTTGTTTCTTTTTGTTGTTTAGTTAAATATATTTTTGCTATTGTTATAATTTAAATATTTTTAGAAAATAACTCGCAGTACTTATGTAAATGTATTTGTTAAGTTGAGGAAATATTTTATTCGTGTTTATAAATAGATTTATTTTTATTAAATGATTCTTGTGTTTTCCATTTCTTTATCCGATTGTTAATTGGTGCGAAAGTAATTTCACCAGAATACGCAAAATAATTAATGGGAATGAACATGTTGACATTTCCTGAAAACAACAATAACAAAAACAGTGTTTAACAACAGCAACAGTCTGTTTTTCTTTCTTAATAGATTTGCCAGCATTTGAATCGGTATTTCGAACGTCATCATCATCATTTTAAAAATATTTTTGTTTTTTTTTTGTTATTAATTTCAGTGTAGCACCACATGCTTAGATTATTCGTCCATAATTGCTTGTGTTATTGTTGTCTCTTAGTCAGCTTTTGGGATTAAGCAAAAAAAAAAAAAAATATATCACACGTTGTGGACTGCAAATGGACAATTTTGAAAAGTTCTTTTGAATTCATTAAGTGAAATATAGTGGGTGACCATTTGTCTGTATTTATTTATCGCATCTGTATTTATTTATTTATTTATTTATTTATTTTATTTCAGTTTATTTTATTTTTTAATTTTATTATTTATTTATTATTTATGTTTTTTCCAATAAATTTAAACTAATAGCGCAATATCAAAATTTCTTTGTTTTTAATTAACTTTTGTTAAAAAAAAATCAATATTTCGATAGAAATATTACAGATGTTTGTAAATTGTTTTCTAAAGTATTTTGTATTCTAAATATAGAAATGACATTTATATCTGCAATATTTACTCCTTCAGTTAATTCGTCTGCTAAATCGTTAACATATAAGGAGTATAAAAGAGGGCTTAACATTCAACTCCAACAAAAGGATAATAACAAGTGTTTCCATTCCGAATGTAACTTTCTGTATTTTCGTACAAGTGCTGTAGGATTCTTAATATTTTCAAAGGCATACCAAGGCCAGAGAACTTGGAAAATAGCCCATTACCAGGAATCCTATCAAAAGCGTACGAAAAATCAAAAAATAAAGCATATGTATTCATGTTGTTAACTTTTTTAAATATAAAATATTAACGAGGTTAAAAATGTTGTCGACGATTAAATAATTCATTCTAAACTCTGCTTGAAATTCGATTAAAATTATGTTACGATCGATCCATTCCATCATAGGAATTAGAATATCGATATTAATTATTTTATATAGGGTATTTATCAGCGATAACCCACAATAGTTTAATGGACGATTGAGATCATCTTTCTTAAAAAGGAGTAACAGAGTTGATTATTTAAAGCTGTGAGAATTTTTTGTCGACGTCTCTGGCTGTATACTTGGTAGGTTTGGCGAGCGCTTTCGATGTGATGACATCGTTTTCAGACCACGTTTTTGTTAGTGATAGAGTTAAAAATAGATAGTGTTAAGAATAAAAGGTGGTGGGTTTAGGTAATTTTGTCCATTTAAATGGTATTATACAGGTAGATTGCTTAATATCTGCCATGTTTATTGGTGCAATTGGTTTAATATTTTAGCCTTTTATTATTGGATAGGTAAGTGTGACCTTCTGTGGGTTTTTTTCGTATGTATAATTGTTTTTTAAAAATCGTGTCAGAGGTTGTGCTTACCTGTTCGTTAATAATGTCTCCGTTAAACGTTCTTGTTTTTTAGATGTCCATGTTTTCAAGAATGTCTAGTCTTCGTCCTTTTTTACTTGGGTGTAATACTGTCATATATTTATCTATTTCCCTTGGTTCGTTTCCATGTGTGTATTGGGAAGGTGTATTGGGAAGTTGGAGTCTTCATTTTCCGTTTTTATGATCGTATGTGTTCTGGGAACCTTGTTTTTAGTGTTCGTCCAGTTTGTCCTATGTATGTATGGTTGCAGGTGCAACACTCCGCTGGTACTAAATTTATCGGTTGTTTCTGTTGCTATTTTGAGATGTTGCGTAGAGTGTTGCTCGTTTTTAGTGTTGTCTCTAAGCCTTCTTTCTGGAAAAGGTAAGTTAATCTTAATATATCTGGTCCTGTATAAGTAAAGATGTGTCGTCGTGTAGTATCGATTGTATCCTTGTCTTCTTCTTGTTTTTGGTGTTGTATTGTCTGTGTAGTTTGTCGATGGTAGTGTGTCGAGTTCTTTGTTGTATTTATCTCGACCAAGTGGAACTATCTTAAGTCTGTGAATCGTATATCTAAATGCTGCGAGTTTATGTTGAGTAGGATGGTTTGATAAATTTGACATTTGATCAACATTAAAATTAAGTAAAATTTGTATTTAGCAGAAAACTGCACAGTCTTTGAATTGAATTATTTTCATCAGTTTAAACAGCACGGCAAGATAAATTAATTTTTAAGCAAAGTGGCATATAATCAGAATACGGCATAGGTGAGGAAGCTTAGGAAGTTAAATGAACAAACACAATACTCAAAAACGGAGCTACCCATAGCCCCACAGAATCTGTATTCTTTTAGAGCAGCGTTACCAGTTCTACCATTAAGTAATTTAAAATAATTGCGTATTTAAAGCTTTGAATTCTGTTGCGACCTAAATTTGCTCATCTGCAATTCTCGGATTTAAATCACCCACAATACAAAAATTTGAAGAACCAAGTGCCTGCAGAAATTCTTCAAATTTTTCCAATTCATTCTTCCAATTAGTGCAGCTTAAATATCTTGGAATAAAATGAAACACATCTTCAAATTTGGTGCTTAGTACCGTATTATTATAAATATTTAAAAATTTGTAAAGAGCCACCCACCACTTGCAATTCCGGCTTTATGCGTTTTTGAAGCTGCAATCCAATATGAACGATACTTCTAAAAATAAAACGAAAACAAAAGTTGATGTAAGAAAGAGGGATTTTTTTTATACCCCAGTGAGCACTCTCTTTTGAACCGACTCCAAGAAATGAGGAAGTTATTAGTTCGACTGAATATTGCTTTATTTTATATTTGTGGATCGATCTTGTTTTTTTCTTCTTTTTTTTTTTTTGAAAGATGATACTTACAGATTGGTTCCGTTTTAAAAACAGTTCATAATCTTAACAATAAAAGGGTGCCCCATACAAAATACATGTTTTTGCGTGTATTATGAACCGTAAAGGGCAGCACTTAAAATTTGAAAAAAACTGTGTATCACTATAGCTGCTAATGGCAAAAAATAACACGAAAATAAATCTTAAAATTAGAGGGTGTGTCCATAGAACACATAAATATTTTAATTTGATTTATGTGGCCAAACTTTTGAATAGTTGTAGACAGATGCTTGAAATTTACAAATAATGTATATTGCTAACTCCGCTATAACAAATACAAAGTTTATATTTGGAAATAAAAGGGTGTCCCAATAGTTGATGTTCTTTGATGTATGTGGCAAAACTTTTAAATCATTGTAGACAGTCGGCTGAAATTTACAAGAGATCTGTAGTGCTAAGTCCGTGAAAACAATAAGTTTATAATTTAATATTAGAAATTAAAGGGTGTTCTCAAAATTAATGCAATTGATTTGTTCGTATCTTTTAAACCGTTACATACAAACACTTAAAAGTAAGACAGAAAGTCCACTACTTTATTTTATATAAGAAGAAGTATAAATATTTTAATCTTTAAGTTAAAGGGTGTTACAATAGAGGATGTAATTTGATGTATATGGCCAAATTGTTGAACCGTTATAGACAAAAGGTTGAAATTTAGAAAGAATCTTATTGCTAAGTCTACTATAACATCAAGAATATAATATGAATTTGGAAATTAAAGGTTGCCCCTATAGTTTCTGTAATTTGATGTAAATTGCCAAACTCTCAAACAGTTTTAGACATACGGTTTAAATTAAGCATGAAGTTTGGAAATGGAATATAAGGGTGTCGCATACCTTTGAACTTTAATATTTTACATAACATTCACATCAGATAATAAATGTATCTATGAATGTACGTATTTTTAAATTTAAAAAATATTTTTCTACGTAGTTTGATACAAATACTACAAAAAAATAACTTTCCCATTTAAAGCTATTTTAAAGAATATATATTTTTTAAATTCTTTTTTTATATTAAAATATTTAGTAGCATTTATCTAATCGACTTAAATGAAAAATTATCTAGCGAGAAATAAATTTTTAATTTTGGGAAAAAAGCAATAAATTGAATATCGCACTGATCCTTCAATAATGTTTATTTATTTTTCTTTTAATATATTTTTTTCTTTTTTACCTGATTGAAATCATGCATAAATCTTCTGCCAAAAAAACTTAAAAGTGATATTTTCTTCTATATGTATTCAGTCTAATACAGAGTTTCCCAATGGTTAAAAATTTCTCTATTTTTTCAAATTTATGTTATTTTCGTAATAAATTAAAATTTGTAAACTAAATCAAAAGAAATTTTTCTAGTCAATAAGATTTGTTAGGAATATTCGTTTTAAAATTTACATTTAAATTAAAATTTAGTTTAAGAACCACTTAGAAACCACCAATACATTTTTAGAAAAGCACACTTGTATCATTTGCATTTATACACAATTAACGTCCATTTATCTTGAAAAAGAAAATAAACGCATTCAACAACACTTGTTAAAATTTATTATTTCTCGCCAGTATTATGAATATGATTTTTTTCTTCTTGCAATTATTCGATGATATTTTGACATTTTAAAAACGAGATGAGCTAAAAATATGCAAAATATTTTTTAAAGAATAAACCGAAACGCAAAGAACAAGTAGAAAAACTATTATTTATCTATTAAAATCTATTTTCATTTTACTTTTTTATTTTTATTTAATTACATGAGATTTATTTGCAGAAAAATTTATTTGCACAGATATTTATATGTCAACAATGTCAAATTAAGAAAACTAAATTGGTTAGTTTATAATACCTTTTAACTTGTAAGGTGAAGAATTTCAATATTATAAAGATTAGCGTTTTTTAATATGCAAGACAGCTCTAAAAGAAGTTCTTATATTCCTCTTAGATTTATATCTTTTTTTTAATTTTGAGCAACATTTTATATGCTTTTAAGTTTTAAGATAAATCAAACAAATTGATATAAATATTTTTTTAGAAGGACATTTCCATTAGATACCCCTTAAAAAAGGAAAAAAAATCAAATTAATTTAACTATCACAGCTTGTTAAATTTTAGGAAGAAGATGATGTGTAATAATAATTTATTCTTAAGTTTCTTTTTTTAAAAAGAGCTAAAAACATATATTTATGTCCTTAGATAGGTGGCAAAGTGAAATTAATGTCTTTTCTTGAAAAAACAACATGAGCTTGCACGTATCCCTACTTCAACTTAGAAAAACATTAAATTGAACATGAAATTTTACACTTCTGTCTATTGGCACGAGAAGAAAACAATCCTTCAGCTTATTATAAAATATACGGGAGAACAATGTGTTCTCTTAAAGTAAGTTTCATTTAGAAAAGGTTTTTTTTAGAAAACACAGTACTTGAGAATTCCTTCCAATTTTTTCTCATAATATTTTGAACGACCTATTCTCCAGATAACGACACTAGTGAGTAAATGGATGATCAAAATCTAAAGCTTTTAATAGAAAGGTTCATTTAAACAAACCAGCCTCTAACTTTGCTAAATTGGGCAAAAAGCCGGAGTGTAATCCTTACTTAACTATAAATATAAAGTTAAGTTACACTAACGAAGCCTTTTCCATCAAGTCTTACTGGGAATTAATGAAAAAAAAGTAAAGCTTTGCTGCCGTATTCAAAGAAAATAAAATAACTTTGAAATATGTTTTATGACACAATTTTCAAAAAAATTTGTCCTAAAATGTATTTTAAATCTATTTGATTTTCTATGAATTCGACAGTTAATACGTAGTCTTTAAAATTAGTACAGTTATTATTATTGTACCCATTAAAAGAAAAGAATAATTACTTTCCACACAAATTATAAAATTATAGTGCAAATACAAGCACAACCAATAATGTCTATGCAACACTTACCCACATAATTAACACTTCTAAAATACCAAACAATTAAGATGAAGATTTATATGAACTTAATTAAACGCCTATAATAAGTTCAATATCCTTTTAATTGAAATTTATACATTTTTTGTGGAAAAACAAACAAAACCTGAAAAACAGACAGGCGGTGAATCTGCAAATAAAGAAAGATCGTTCAACAGCTAAAGGCCAATTTGCAGATGGTGCACGCCATTAAACAACACTTCTTTGTTTTCTTTGTATCTGTTATTAAAATAATCGCTTAAATTTAAATTATTTTTAAATTAAACAAATTGTTTTCTGTTCACGATGTAACTACGATGATGGACTTTAAAGGCAAGAAAAATAAAAAAAAATAAAATTGTACTACAGTTTCCTTATACTTCAATTAAGTCTGCTTTAATATCCACACATTAGTTTTAGCTTTATTAATTATTTTCCACATTCTACTTTACCCACAAAAATCTATAAGCTTTTTAAACATTTGATTCTTTCTCTGCTTTTGACTTTTTGCAACTCATTCCAAAATACTGATATCATGAACCTAATAATAGGCAATGAAATTGTATTTGTCTTTTTTGAACATGATCCACCCTTATCAGTCCATCGTCTTAACTGCTGCTTTGTTTAACAGAAACCATTCCACGTACAACCACAGACTCGTGCAGGAAGAACTTAAATTCCGACATAAACCATTCTAGAATATAAACTAATTTCGCTTTTGATATTTAAAAAAAAAGTTTTTAATGTACTTCAGAAATCAAAAGCTTAAGTTCAGTAAGGACACATTTTATTTTAATAATATTTATATATCAGCGTATCAGTCCTTATATTGAAACTTGTGCCACAAGGACTCTGGCGCCCTGTTTAACATTTTTATTTATCGTAATAGAAGCTGTTGTTGACATTGAACTTAATTTGTTGATGTTGAATGAAATAAAACATTTTTTTGAATTTTTACTGCAAGCATTTTTTAATATTTTGCGTGTTAAATTTATGTTTGTATTTATTTCATTTAATTTATAATCATTAAATCTGACATTGGTTGTAAAATTTGGTTAAAAGAGCAAAAGAAACAGAAAATAAAATGAATAATTGTCTGTGAATTTTCAAAGACTCATAATTTAGTGCCAGAACAAATTAAAAGTTTAAATTATTAATAAAAAATGAATAAAAAAATATAAACATTTATAAGGGTTGCATTTAACCTGATTATAAATTTAAGGTTAAATTATCTTTAAATTCTTAAAATGAATAAATATTGTTTTTGTTTGTTTTGCTTTAAAATAACTAAATAAAAAATCTGTGAATTATAGTTATTTAAAAAAAAGTTTTAAAATTATTCATTAAAAAATTATCAATTGCATTGTGTAGCGATGGTTTAAAAAGATTCAAAATACTTTGACCCAGTTTTTTTAAACCAATATGATGATATTTCAAATATCATCACAGCTTTTCAATTTATTTTTTATTGATAAACTTAATCGAAGCAAGTGGCTCATTTCCACTAATTTAAATATTTTTGTTGACAGTCAGCGAAAAAAATAAGTCTTCTTTTGGTAAAAGTTTATAAGACTTTCATCTAAACTATTCATCTTGGTATGTGTTGCCAATAAGAATAAGTGGCCAACAATTAAAGCAGTATCTAGAGAAATATGTCGAGTGTAGTCTATCTTTTTACTTCCATATATTTTCTATCTTTATAAATTTAAATAAACAAACGAATATTCAACAGATACTAAAAAAAATAAAAAAAAAAAATTAAGTACTGTATATAATTTCAGATAAAAATGTCATCTGCTCTTAATTGGTATTTCCTGAAAGGTCTCTCTGAAAGCTTTTAAATGATACCCATATTGATATCTTAGTTTTCTATGTAAAGTTTAGAGGGCCATAAATCGGAAAATATAGACATGCGCCACTTTTTTCACTTGATGTTTTTTGTTATTTTTTAATTCTCTATAGTCCCGTATACACCAATACCCCGATTTGCGTCGCTTCGAAGTTGCGTCTTTTTTAAGTTTCTGGAATTTCAATAATGCATCGTTTTTGTTTCAGTTTGCGTCGCATGACTTCAAAGTTACGTCGTAAATGCTTCGATTTGCGTCGTTGATATTAAAATGTTTTTACAAAGCAAATTTGCAGGTGTGCGTTGTTTACATGTTAAGCGTAGTTATTACTTTCGAATTACATATATGTCGTTGAGTCAAGTTCAGTCTGAAAAAAATGAGAGAAAAAAGAAAGCAAATAACTTTAGACTAGCCCCTTCTACAATTAAATACATTGTTATATTTTTATTTTAATAAAATCTGTTATTCAAAAAATAATATGAAAATATTTTGATTTAAAAAACCTTTTTATAAGCTAAAATGTTTAAAAGCTGTATTGACTAAGCGAAAATCAAATACATATGTACGTAAACAATTGAAAAATCTGCTTCAGTTTGCGTCGTTTCGGTTTGCGTCTCATTTTTTCAGACCCAATTAGTGACGCAAACCGGGGTATTGGTGTATTTGTTTTTTTTTTAACTTTTAAAAATGATATAGAAAAATTAGAGGATTGAATGTATATTACATATCAGTTATAAGAAAAGTTTTAAAGCATGGAGGACAAATAAAGACACAAAAAAACAGAAAGAAGCTGTTAAAACAGAAATAAAAAAATTTCAAATTAGTTCTGGGTTTAAAAGTCGATGTGGTGAAACAAGGCATGGGAACAACCAATGGTGGTAATGTCTCTAGAAGATTTTTTGAAAATCCAGAAATAACCGATGACATAACTGGTGTAAATGAAGACTTAATTCACCGATTTAAAATTATATTATATACAATGAATAATAAACATAAAGATTTTGGTAAATTCCATAAATTCCAATTATGCACACTGCATAATTGTATGTAGAGCTTTATGGCTGGTATTACATGCCTATCACTGTCCATGTACCTAAAATATTTTAGAAAATATGGCACTTTTTATGTTGTAGTTGTATGGGTTGTGGGGGTAAAAGTGGTCCAAAGTTAAAATTTTTTTTCCGATAATGTTTGTAAGAATATAACATTCAAGTATACCAAAATTTAGAGTTATACCTAAAGTATTACGGACAATACGGCATTTTACAAATTTCGATTATATGGGAAGTGGGCGTAAAAGTAGGAGAATTTTCTTAATGTGATATTTGAAGTTTGGCCAATTTGTCTGGTTTTTGTAAAAAGATGCTTTGTGCTTACGCTACTTCGGCCTATAAATTTTAGGTAATTAACAGAGTTTTAATTGCAAATTTCACCTGACGTTTCGTTGTTTGTCGACTTTCTCAAGGGTTTTTGTCTATAATTGTATTAAATTAAAATTATGAAATATAAAAACATTAGTATATTAAAATATAAATACATATTTTTTTAACTTACAATTTCAAAACTGTTATTAATTTAAATTACATTTTTCATTAAAACAAAAACAGAAACATAAGAACAATTTTACAACAAACTTCAAAAAACAAGAAACACATAAGTTTATGTCGCAGATCAGCTAATAGCGACTCTCTAGCTTGCATAAATGTTGTCGGTGTCCTCTTTAAAATTCATTGTATTTTCTATCTTCTTTTGAATGTGCAAGCTTTCTTTAATGTATCTCTTTCTCTCCACTTTCTCTTTAACCAATATTTTAACTTTGTCAAAGTCAGCTTCTTAATTTTTTTAAACTGGAATTATCTTAAAAATAACCAGTGCAAAATTTCATTTCATTTTTAAGAATTTCATTCAAATATGCTTTCAGTTGTTCTCTATCATGTACAGATTTTTTAAGGGCATGACAAATAATAGATCGGTCACAGTAACACCGGTAAATTATTGGCGAAAGAATAAAATTTTCACGTAAAATTAAGATTTTTTTTATTTAAAATGAAAATGTCCAAAATTACTTATTTTTTCGTTATATAAAAAGGTGGGTATACAAAGGTTTTAACAATATATTTTTCATTTTAAATCAAACGAACAAGGAAATAAAGATCATTTGCTGATACGAAAGGATTGATTTTCTAAAACCCATGTATCCATTACCAAAGTAATTACTCCCTTTGAAGAAGTATCGCTTTTATAAATGTGTTCATTAGTTTAGTTAATGTCCTTAAAACTAGTAAAGACTGGGTCTTTACTTTAATTTGCTAGCTGATAGACTGCCCGGAGAAGTTGAATTAGTAAATTTTTATAAAAAAAAATTTAACAGCTATAGTCACAATGCCACAGTAGCAAATTGATCTTTGAAGGGTTAATTAGCGTAAATATTTATTCTATTTTAATAAATACGAAATATACACTGAAAAAACTAAATAAAAGGTTTATACAAAGTTTTACAATACAATATCAGATATTTATAAATAATAATATATAATAATAAATAATAATAGTTTTCAAAACTTACAGGTATAAAAAAATCTGCACTTGAAAAATGCCCGTTGGTGTTTGCAAAATATTATCTTAGTTTTTTATGGTATCCAATGAATGGACGGAATTCAGGACCAATAGGGACTTAAATTTTTAAATTAATTTCGTAGACGCAGTGCCCACGACTTAGTCTGTGTATCATTTCAAGTTTCTTAAAACTCAAGTTTAACTATTTATTCCAGAGTTCTGTAGACAGTGTTAACAATTTTCCATCCACAAAAACAAAAATTATAACGGTAAAATTGGATGCTTTTAGAATTGTACCTCTATTTTGAGTACGAAATGACCTATTATTACAAAAAAGACAGACAGGCAAAGAAAAATCCCAAAAATAGGTGTTTTAGATTCTACATCGATTACTATCTACGCCTACAACAAAATGTTCAAAAAATATTTCACGTACAGAAATGACCGCGTTACAGTTTTGTTATATGTATAGAATATCTTATAAAGTATTGTCTAACGTTTTATTTAAATTTTCCTAAAAACCTTATCTAAGCTGCTACAGTTTACATAAAAACGTATACAAGTCTACTAACGCTATCAAGAACCACGAATATTTAACCTCGTTGCATTCACATTTCTGGTCAGAATAGTTACAAATAAAAAAATATTGTATTGGATAAATTTTAAACTTGACTGTATGTTGCGTTTGTTGATTTAGTTTTTATTGCGTAGCGTTCGTTGATGCCTGCAATGTTTGTCTATAATAATTATTTGTAAGTATCTGTATGATTTTTATCCGTAAATTGAAAATTGATAAAGTGGCCATTTAAGTTAATAAAATAAAACTAGCACACGCACACATTTGCGTAAAAATCGAAATGAATATGAACCGAGCAGCTTGTATGTCGAGCACATAACATGCAAAATAATTGCAAATAATAATTTTTCGCCAGTCATTATATCAAAAAAAAAAAAAAAAAACGAAATAATACAAAAATTAAACATAAATAAGTTTTTGGCCTCATTTCAATTAATTAGGAACGGCGAACAAAAAAACAAGAACAACAAAATATGTTTTATATATAAAATAAATAAGTGAAATATGTATTTTGTTTTAACGATCCCATATGACGCAACCAACTGCATGCAGCAGGTTGTTAAGGAACTCAACTATTGCACAGTGGGGAGATAAAATTAATATACTTTCTTTGCTTTTATAAGAGAGAATTATTTCAAATTTAACTTTTAATAAGAAAATCCACAGGCCTATCGGCATATAAAATTTTTGAGCATTATTTTATAATATCATATGGCCTAATAAAGGTACCTTTAACTACTTGCACGAATTAAAAGTTTTTAGTATAATTTAAACTTTAAATTGGTCTTAATCTTAGTTTGGAAATGTTACACTTCACATAAATAGGTGCAGTGTTTTAGCAATTAATTTAAGCTTGCTGCTCTCTAGATAATTCACTTAGAGGATTATGTTCTACTTTTTATTTAAGGTTTACCAAATGCGAAAAAGAATGTAAACAAAGAAAAGTCGAAAAAGTTCCGTTAGATATAATCTGTGCTTCTTTTTATAATTTGTCAAGAAAAATGTGAATTATTTTTGTTTACATTCTCTTTCGCAATTGGTAAACCTTAAATAAAAAGTACAACATAATCCTCTCGCTGAATTATCTGGAGAGCAGCAAACTTAAATTAAATCAAATAATATTTTAAAATTTCTAGGTGATAGCTATCTAGCCAAATTTATAAACTTTATTTAAAATTTGCTTAAAATTATTAGAAACAAGTGACAGTGTTATATTCAGCTGTGCCGAATCTTATTCACCCTTCACCGAAAGAACTGTGTATTTATTTTTTTTCCCCGAAATATGTATATCTTTGATACCATAAAGATATTTGGGGGTAAATTTGAGTTGTTTTTTGACACCATGGAATCTGCTCTGTACTCACCTTTAGCTTTCGTTTAAAGGAATATTCTAAAGATGTGCTGCTATAATATGAAAAATGACTCAATAGTGTAAATGTGTTTTTCGCAAAAGTGGAGTTTTTAGAAAACTTTTAAATTGTTAATTTTCAGTTTTTTTAGTTTTTTTTTTGTTCTGATATTTTTCGGAAAAAATAAATTTTTGTAAAAATAAATATTTTGTAGACATTTTAATCTTTTCATTGAAATTCCATTGTTTTTGCTAATCTAATGTTTTTTTTTTTATATTTTCGATTTTCTTGTTACAAAAACAAGTTTTTAGCAAAGTTAATATTTTTGGTTAAATTATGGTGAAATGATAATATTTTGATAAAATTTAGTTGGTAAAGTGATATTCGAATTACTTGAATTCTGAAATTTTCATTTCCACAAAATAAAGCAAAAAACCTGAGGAAAAAAGGAGACGCTCGCCTTCTTTTGAGCATATGAATCTACGCCACTAATGGACCGCATATCTTTGAAACTATGTGTGAAAGAATGGAGGTCATAACTCATCTGAGAAGGTAGCAAGTGATTTTAATTTGATTACGGATAAAATCACTTAATTTTCTGCCCTATATAAAAAAATCAAGAATATATATTCCTTATGGGAAATGAATACTTCACCTGTGGTGATGGGTATAAAAAGCTATTGAAGAATCTCAAAAAAAAAAAAATTGGCGAACCCAGTAGGAAACATTTCCTTGTGATATCATTAGAATTTTCATAAAATAAACTTTGATGTCTGAATACCTAATTTCACAGAAAGTTCTTTTAACGAAAAAAAAGTTGAGCTGGTCGGTCTTTTTCTCTCCGCTCAGTCATTTAAAATTTACTGTTTTATTTACAAAATATTTGACTACGTCCCACTATGCGCTACAGTAAAATCGAATGTAATAAATTTTTTCACATGTTAATTCATTCGACTACGTCCTCGTGTTTTATATGTATCTAGACTACGTCATTTGCATTAAAGATTGACGGCTTTTTTTGTTTCTTGTCACAGAAAAATTAGTTTGGGGACGTAGGGTGAAACCTGTTCCCATTTGTATTATTGCATAAATTTTAAACATTGTTTTTAAACAGTTTCCTCGATGAAATAGAAAATCATCGAGTTGAAAAACATAATAATAATTTTAAATAAATTACTGAATTCACGACCTGTTGTAAATTTTAAGTTTTACTAAATGCAACCAATCTAGTTTGAATGTTGTAAGAGTTTTTATTGTTGAATTCCTAAAAAATGCAAACATTTTAAAAAGAAAATTAAAAGACAAATTTAAACAAATAATGAAATTTGCATAAAGACTACCAAAATATGTATAAAACGAGAAAATTGTTTTTTAGTTTCACTACGACATTCAATAAATTGATAAAAAATATTGCAGATGTTGCAAAAAATGATTACTTAAAATTTACCAACAAAATTGTACAATATGAACCGACAATTCACACGGCAATAAATTGTAAACTGAACAACTCTTCTCATTCATTTTTTTATTAGCGGGTTTTACAAAAAGCCGATTTTTCTAAAATAAACTTTAGATGAAGATGATTTAAATTTTTACTATAATACAAAGAGAAAAGTTTGGTATTTAGGAATGAAAAATGAAATCTTGCAAATGTCCACCGTGGCCACGCTGACAGATGTCGATTCTTTCATCAAAGTTTTAATAAAGTTTTTAATCACTTACTGCATTTCCAGCCTCATTTCCAAAAGCAAAACGTCCTAGTCACGCCTCCAGGGCATATAGCGCACAATACAATGAGCATGCAAAGGCTTCTCAGTAATCACTCAAGGATTTTCAGAAGACCAAATGCGGCAATGTAGCTTTTCGGCATACCCTGATAAGGGAAAATGGGCTTCGTCTAAAGAAATTATTGTTAAAAAAAAACCAGCGGGTTGCTCGAGCAAATTAAATTCATTGTAACAATTGCCAACCATCTTCTACGAATACGTCAAAAAACTAAATGTGAAAAGTATTGTGTTGTTAGTGTTGCCAAAATTGAAAAACAAAGTTCTTGTCGAAAAAAATAAATATCAGTTCACTAAAAATTAAACAATTCGTAATTTGCTTTCGACCATCACAGCACTGTATTTCTTTCTTTGACTTGATGGAGCATTTTTTCTTGATTTTTTCACATGGTTGACTCAATACTGAAAAATAGCCTTTTTCATCGTATTTAGTACAAAACCAAAAACTTACTTAAATGAATCGTTACGTATATTCTCGACATCCTTTCCTCGATTGCGGTGTTATACAAATTTTTTCCTTAGGCTCATCTAGTCGCATACTCGTTTCTCGCTAAATAATTTATCGTCAGTTTAACATCTAGTTTTCGAAGGAAATGTGTTAGCAAGAAAATTAGGACCAGATTCATGTTTAGGATGTAATAGCTAAATTCATTTAAAGTCATGTTCCATTATAGTGGTCTCAATACTCGTAATCATTGATTTCGTTAGGTGTTTTGGCTTTAGAATAGAACTACTGAAGAATAGCAGGAGATTAATAAAAGCTGTCACAACCAATCGATTCGTGTGATTTACTGATATACCCTCAAACGGTGGCATGTCGTAGTGTACACGGACTTAATGTCCATGGACTTTATGTCGCTTTAAAAAAACGTCATAATGTCCATGGATATTTTGTCGTTTTTAGCAATGACATAGTGTCACTTATGAAAGAGTCATGATATCCACACTTAAATCCTCAACAACGGCTTCGCTTTTCAGCATAGACATTATGTCACTGTCCTTGGACGTTATGACATGCCATCCCATCGAATGTTTCATGACAATTTCAAAATCGGTATTAATATCACGAAACAACTTTAGACAACGTTCTCTGTAAGCTGTATTCCGATTTTAATATAAAAATATATTTTTAGAGAGAGAAGCTTCTTTCAATTTGTTTTGATAAAAACATAAAAATAATTTATACATTTAAATTATTTTTAATTATAAACTTACTTACGGAAACAGTGTAAAATAATTGTCAAATAATAAATCCTTTTCTAATAAAATACCAAATAATTAATTCTTTTCATTTCAGTTTAAATTGCAATTCATTTTGTTAAAATTAAAAATGACCAAAGAACAAACGACCGTCATACCTGAAGAATTATACAACTTAACGCAATTGGCCGAAGTCGCTGCAGAGCGTTTAAGTACTACGGATAAAATTGAAAGCAACAGTTTCGCTGGTCACCCAAAAATGCTTGAGAAAGCAACAGAACAAAAATTAAAAATGAATGATGATAATCACAGTATGATAAATGAAAAGCCAAATAAACAGCAACAGGAAATACAATATGATCTTTATCAGCGTCAGATACAACAAGAACAAGAACGACAGATAACAACCAATTCACCAATTGAGCTGACAAAATTTAGCAGTAACTTAAAATCAATAAAAAAGACAGAACACAGTTTACATATAACGACCTTTGATAATTATCACAGAAGCCTACATTATTCTGACCATAGCCACCAAAGGCAGCTATATGTACATCCAGATCATCGACATCATCAACATTACAATACAAATGTTATGGGAACATTTTACTCATCTTCGGATGATGATTCAAATTATTATAGTCACAAGGTATTCGATCGTAAAAAATTACGCCGTTCCACAATTTCTGATAACTCACGCTATGATGAACATTCATCATGCAGCAGTGTTCCCAGTGGCAGTAGTAGCAGTAGTGGCAGTACCAGTGGCGATGAACAACATTATACTCAAATTCATCATGACACAATTGAAAGAGGCAGTACAGATATTGGCGGCCTAACTCATATTCACATTGATTCGTCAATTGGCTCCAGCTTGAATCTTCTGGATGATGAACACATTTGCCCTGAGTGTGGCAAAAAATATTCAACATCTTCTAATTTGGCAAGACATCGACAAACCCACAGGTCAGTTTGATTAATGCCTTCGCTCTTGTAAGTTGTTTTAATATTTCTAATATTAGTTTTTCCAATTTTAGGTCGATTATGGATAAGAAAGCCAGACACTGTCCGTTCTGTGAGAAAGTCTACGTTTCCATGCCGGCCTTTTCTATGCATGTACGAACCCACAATCAGGGCTGTGAATGTCAGTATTGTGGGAAAAAGTTTTCACGGCCATGGCTTTTGCAGGGCCATATAAGAACTCATACAGGTGAGTACGGAGTGAATAACAATGTTATACTTTTCATTTAATAGGGAATACAAAAAATATAAATAAATAAATAAACCTTCTGCAAGGATAAATCAATGAGGATACACTTTTGCATGCGCTCAAACCAGTTGTCGAAGCACTTTTTCCACTCCGATTCAGACACCTCTAAAACATGGTTTTTGAACACTTCAACAGTTTCTTCTGGCGACGAAAATCGTTGACCACGCATTTTTTTTTGATGTGCGGAAACAAGAAGTCATTAGGTGCCAAGTCAGGGCTGTACGGCGGATGACCCATTAATTCGACGTTTTGGCAGGTCAAAAATGCTCTGGTTTGAGCCAATGTGTGAGAGCTCGCATTGTTATGGTGAACAATGATTCGTCTTCTCTTGTTGGTTTTTCGAATTTCTCCGATGACTTCAGGCAAACAAATTGTAGTGTACCACTCAGAAGTGACCATCCTACGTTGCTCAAGCGGAACAGTCGCCACATGACCAGTTTTTCCGAAACACAGGCGACCATTTGCTTCGAAGTGCTTCTTCCACGAACAACTTTCGTTGGATTTTGCTCGTCTTTGAAGACCCACACGGTCGATTGTTTTTTCGTTTCGGGCTCATACGCATAGATCCATAGATCACAGATGACGATCTTATAAACGTCTTTTGAAGCACCGCAATCGTATTTTTGCAACATTTCTCTGCACCAGTCGACACGAGCCAACGAGAACAAACCTTTTTTACGGCCAAGTGTTCATGCAGTATCGAATGTATGCTGGTGGAAGAAATGTCCAAGGATCTCTATCTCTCGGTATGTCGCATGTCGATCTTGCATTATGAGTTTACGCACGGCATCAATGTTCTCTGGCACAACAGCCGTTTTTGGACGACCTTCACGGAATTCGCCTTTGAGCGAGCTTCGGCCACGACTAAATTCATTTTACCAATTTTTCACAGGTGCTTCACCGCCATACAAAGATTTAAGGTCATCAATGCACTCTTGTCGTGATAATCCACATCGAAAGTTGATTTTTCACAACTGGCACGAAAATGTTCACGAGTTAATTCCATTTTTTTCTATATAAATTTTTTCAAGTCACTGTAAACAACACAAATAATGGTCGTACGTCAAAACGTTTTGAGTACGATTATGCTTAAAAATGACAAACTTTCCAATGGAAATGTCAGATTGCACTTGGCAGCACTCAGTGTTGCTAGGCCAGAAATATATCTAGCACCCCTCGTAGAAATAGGTTTGCTACTATCAATACGCAGTTACCGTCATAATTGTTTAAAACCTCTGAAGGGAAATGCCGCAAATCTTTTCCGCTTTGTCAGTCTGTTTGTTTTTAAGCCAATGCCTCTTAGCTTTTACGTAACTGCAAACTAGACTGATTAAACAGTCATAAAAATGAGTACATAAAAGCCTGGCATTGTTATTGCTTTTTTCGTTTCGAATTTTTGCGCTCGCTTCCATTGTGTGTTCGTGGGGAATATGCCATAATGAAACATTTGCCGTATTCACAAGCTCTGCTAAGGTGTAGGTAGTATTGCATACTACCTTTTGTTTACTTCTTTGTGAACAACCATTGTATCAATGTGCCATTGTACATTGTACTTCATACGTCAAAAACTGAATAAAAAGAAGAAAAGTGCTATTCATCATTTGTTATTTATAAGCCAAATGGGGGAGAAAACAGAAAAAAGTAAATTAATAAATTTTTTGTGTGAAAAATATAGTTTCGATATATTATGGGTTAACTCAAGTAAGTTATATTACTGAAGGAAAAATTTGGAAGCTTAAAAGAACTTAAGTTTAGAATGCTATCAGCACAAAATAAGAAAAGATGCAATGATTGGATAATGGCTTGCTGCATTCTTCATAACATTATTATTAAATATAATTTAGAACAAGGTGGCAAAGAACAAACCTTAAGATATGTTTCCAATATACCCACTTCTACTATATACAACAGAAATGACTTATTCCACTTTCTAATAAATCAGTCAAATCAATAAATTAAATAAATAAAACTAATAAAAATATCTTTTAAGTCAACTTAATTTAATATAATTCACACATGAACACAAAAATAATAATTTATTTAAACATAAAACTTAAAAAAACACATTAAAAAATAAGGCACTATATAACGTTTGAAAAACATATGAAAAAAAGTACTAAGTGTTGTATCACATGTTTGCATGAAAATTACCAACAACACAGCTAGCACCGTTGTAATTTGTTAGCACTTAGCACTTACTAGGGGGCTTGTGAATAGGGCAATTGAAATTTCAGCAAACAAACGAAGAGTTATTATACCCTTCACCACAAAAAGTCTATAACTTTGTCATTCCGTTTGTAATTACAACCATACTTGGGAGTAGTTAATTAGATGGACTAATTAATTGACGATTTTATAATAATAAATCATTACCATTGACTAATGATCAAATGGTTTAAAATCGTTACCGTTAATGAATGCGTTTCTTGTCTTTGTACACATCAGAGAACTGCACGAGTACACCGCAACTCATGAGTACACCGCATACTTACTCTATACATACTCTATACTTTTTATACTCGAGTATTTTAAACACCGCAATAAAAAGTTGCGGTGTTTATTTTACCCATTCATTTAAAAACGAGTATCAAAAATATCGCAATCAGAATTTTAAGTATTTTTTATACTCGTACGCGAGAATTTTTTAATTCTCTTTATTTGTAAGCAACGTTGCCACATTTTTACCCTATTAAAGTTTTTTACTGCCGTTTTATGAAATACTGCATTGTATGCAGATCTATTTATAAACAATAAAAAAAAACAAAATTTGATCAAATATATTGCTTAAACATTCTAAGCAGATATTAAATTAATAAAATGCAATAAAAACCGCTGAAAGGAACAGCTTTTGTACACTATTTAAAGCAGGTATACTTATTTTATTGCTGCTTTTTATGTACTAATATTTTCAGTTTATACGCCTTGTTGTCATAAACGTGCTACTAACGGTATTTAGGAAAACAAAATGATAAAATAAATCTGTGAATAAAAGGAAAATTACTTAATTTTTTTAGTTTTAGCAAAACTGTATATAAGCAGATGTAATATTGCATTGACTGAATGTCATTAGACCTCATAAATAATAATAAATAAAATAAAGTTTTTAGTTTACATATTTTATTTTGTTAAATATAATTATTGCTTTTATACCTATTTAATAATTTTAAAAATCTATTTGCTTAAAGAATAGAATTTATAAATTTCTATCCTGTGTAAATTAAAAAAACCCACCAAAAACGTAATATAATAAACAATGAACTATTCTTGAGTTATTAGTAAACTTTTGTTGTGTTTTTAATAAATGAAAATATGGCGAATTTTACCTGTTCTATTAAATTTATTTTCTATTATATATTAAATAAACTTCCATAATTTCAAAGACGTATGTATGTTAGCTAATTTAGACATTGGCGACTTTTGATATTGTGTTTGATTTAATAATTCTGATCTGATAACTCTGTTTTTCTCTCACTACACACGTTAAAATCTCTCTCTTGGTGTTTGTTGTGAGTATGAGTACGAATAAAGTAAAGCCAGCATCGCTAACATTTTACATGAGTATGGTAGACACTTATACTCAAATGGAATGGGTATAGTAAATACTCGCACTTAAGAAATGCGGTGGCGATCACACCGCAACCGCATTTAAGATGAGTATACTTAGAGTATTAAAAACAGACACTCTTGCAGTTCTCTGGTACACATCTTAAATTATAGTAAAGCAATATTTTAAAAACGGCCATTTGGGTCATAAAAATTTGGTGAAATATTTACGTTTTAACCTTCTCTGGATAAATGAGACACTATGGGAATTTATTCTTCTTTTAGTGTAAGTTATAAGATCTGCTCTGTGATGTTAGGTGACTTTAGATCTCAGACATCAAGTTTTACACCTACCCCACTTAAAAATGTGAAATAATTAATATTTTCAAACATGGATTTTTTTTCAAGAGTGTCAAGATTTGTTTATTTTATGCATAATTTTTTTAAGTTTCTGCGATTAAAAACAAATATTTTTGTTTCATTTTTAATTAGTAATGAAGGAATTCATTAAAATTTCATAACCATTATTAGAAACAATTATAATTAAAATAAAATTATTAGCATTAAATGGTAATTTTTCATTGTCATTATTGCAAACAATGCCAATGAATTTTCAATGGTATTAAAAAAATCACAAGTATGGTATCTACAATATCCATTTCCCACCCCATAAAGCATATACATTCTGAGTTTTTATGCTAGCGATAGGGAATTAAAAAATACCAAAAAAACGAAGTGGAAAAATTGGCGGTCGCCCATATTATCTGAGTTACGGGCCTCTAAATTTTTAAAATTTTTTTAAATATCAAAATGGTATCATTTAAAAGCTTTCAAAGCGATCTTTAAGGAAACTCTAATATTTTTAAAAAATGCCCACTAAGAGCCGATGACATTTTTATGTAAAATGTACTAATTTTTTTCAGTTTTGTTACCCCAATATTTGCTTTTTTGTTTGCAGTAAGTTTTCTAAACTTGATTTACATAGATAGCGAAGGGTATAAAAGATTCAGCATAGCCTAATATGTACTCTTACTTATTTTTTTAATAGCATAAAATAAAAACTAAGTTCATTTAAACTCAAATATGCACTCGAAATTAACAAAATTCAGAATGTAAGCAATTAAAGAAAATTTGAACTCTTAGAAAAACTCTAAAATAAATTAATTAAGAAGTAAGAATGCTCTATTCAGCTATGCCGATAGGCCTATATAGGTCAATTTATGTCACCTATCGGGACACCCTTAAATTTTTTAATTTATTTTTGTATTACTTTTTGCTATTGGGAGCTATAGTTAAAGTTGTGCTTTTACTGTATATATCTTTTAAAACTATCAACTAAAACGGAACAGTCTGTAATCATATCCTTTCAATTAAAAAAAATTCAAAATAAATTGAGAACTGCGGGTCCAAATATACAAAATCAGCATTCAGACGAATTGAAAATTATCTTGGCCGCTTCCTCGAAGGACATGGACCAATTTTAATAGCAAAATTTTTGAAACTATGTCAAATCGATTGTCTTATGTAAATGTTTTCTACTCATTTAGTGGATTGACAAAGCTGATTTCGATATGAACACGGACGGACAGGCGGATACACTGACATCGCCCAATCAACTTCGCAATGCATAAGAGCTTAGAACACATATTATTTCTGGGATCGGAAATGGTCGGATGTAGAAATAACACACGAAATAACATACTTAGATATACACTTATTCCGCCCGTGGTGAAGGCTGTAAAAATGTTAAATTTGTAGAATTCAACTTCAAGAACAAAAATTTACGAAAATGTAATATTAAACACGAATTCAGTTATTTACATGAACATTCGAAAATTATTGTTAAAAACTAAAGTACACCAACTGTAATTGTATTGTAGATCTTTGAGAATAAATAACTTACCAAATTAATCATTATTCCCATTAAAATGATTTAATAGAAGTGTTTATTAATTTTTCTTTGTTTTAAGATTTAGGTTAATATTTAAAAATTTTACTTTGTTTTTACTTTTAGGTGAAAAACCCTTTAAGTGTAATGTTTGCACCAAAGCATTTGCGGACAAATCGAATTTAAGAGCTCACATACAAACCCATTCGAATACAAAACCACACACGTGCAAACGGTGTGGCAAAGCCTTTGCTTTGAAATCATATCTTTACAAACATGAAGAATCATCCTGCATGAAAAATCATCACAAAATAACTGAGAAAGAGTCACGATCAAATCGTTCTATAAACTCTGCACAAATAACATCTTCCAAATGTACAACGTCAAGTTATGTTACTTCATCTAAAACATCGGCAACTGATCAACCATTTGCGGGTCCAGAATCAGCTAAAACAACTTTAGCTTCGAAGCTTTTACAAAAAGAAAAGGACAGGCAACAACAAGCAGCTTTACAATATACAAATTTACCACCTGGCCTGTTAACCAATAATCCAGGCCTACAGATTATAACCGTTAGCACTGATGCACCTTTAATTGATGGTACAGACCTTAAATCTTATACAATGTTAAGGAGTCCAATGGCTTCAGAAGAATATGAACATTATAAACGCATCAGTGTTATACAAACACCAGCAATAACAACCACAACGCCACCATCTACATTTTCCTGTCCGAGTATGATCTCCCCGGAGATTCAGCCCTTTTCGACTGCCAATCTAATAATAACTCCTGCTTTAGATCCTACTCACATGCAAGTCCAGTTTTATAATACTGTCAATGTGGTCAACGGTCATGAACAGATTCAAGAACAGCCAGTTGATTTTTCACCAAAAAATAATTTTACACATTCATCGAAGACCAGTCCATTTGAATTAACCGGTAATTATGCCATCATGGCTTAAGCTCAATTGCTCTTAAGCAATTTAATTAAGAAGCACTGCAATTTAATAATAATAATAAAAAGACAATCAATCTGTGAGTTTTTATTGTATCAAGAATCTCAACAAAATAAATTAAAGAAAAACATTAATGTGACCTTAAGATTCTTACTAACAATTTTTCCATTGACTGTCAAAACTTAAAAATTTTACTTTTATTTTTCAATTTAAGTTTTTGATTGAAATGAAAAAAGCGAAAAATGTGTTATGGTTCTTTTTGTATCTATTATTTCAATATTTAATATTTATTATCAAATAACTTATTACCAAACATTTTTAAAATGTTTAAATATCCTTTTATTTTGGAAAATATATACAATTAACGTTTCTAAACATTTGCTTAAATGACTGACGACGATATTTTGGCGCTGAGTTATTTAAAATAAATAATTTAACCTTATATAACTATGGGGGTCTTATATATTACTTGATTAAAAATAATAAAAAGTTATATCTTAGTTTAAGTCAGAAAGGGCTCCTTAAAAAGTTTCGAGAAGAGTAGCCAACACATCAGTATTATACAAACACAAGTAACTCCAACCTTAAAAGATCGACGTAAACTGAGCCGCAATCAACGCAGCATAAATTCTACTATAATTATTTTTAATCATTTAGGTATGTTTTAGAAATCAACTGTTTTAGTAATACCGTATACGATAACAGAGTATACTATTGTATCAAATAATATTTCAATACGTGTTGAGTAAGCTAATCATCGCATACAATATCGAATCGTAATTTTTGAGAAAATGTAATAAATTTATAATATATGGTTAATGTCAACAAATGAACACAATAGTAAAAGCAGAAAATTGTACTGCCAAAAAAATCATTTTATACTTAAAAAACTAAAAATTTTATTCCGTCGTCGTCGCCGTCGTCGTCGCCGTCATTTTCGTATCAATATCACTTCGTATTAATGTCGGCTTCAATTCAATAAAAATTTTGAATTCTAAAATATTCCTGGGACGACGTCGGCGGTTTATCGATTTTTATGAAATGAAAATGCACATCCCTAGGACTTTTGTTAAATTTTAATTGTGTTTGATACTTTTAGGGTAAAATGTTTTCTATAAGTAAGGGAAATTTTGATTTAATTGGTGATGAAAGCTCAAAAAAACAAAAACTTGCGTAGAAAGAAAACTTCTTAGGCAGAATTGCAATATTTTTAATTTGCCGGATCGCAAGTATTTACATATTCTTTGCCTGTTCTTGGCTGTACTTCTGCAGTATATTAGTTTGATTGTTGCATGGCCATTTTTTTCAAGAATGTTTGCCACAGTTTTTTCCAGCGGACTGAGTGAAAATTGTTGAAACATTCCACCTCCAGTGGCTTTACACTGCGCTTTATTAGCAACCATCTTTTTTCACTTTGAATTTAAATTTCGTCATACCTTAAAAGTTATTTTTGCAAACTTTTTTATAAATCCCTATTCCATTCTTTTTTTACCTTTTGCCATCCATTTGCTAATCTTCTAGGCGGACCAAGAGAATTTAGAATTTTTCCAATTTCTTCCAATTTTTCATTAAAATTGCATGGAGCAGTGCCTCTGCGAAAACCCACTGCAAGATATGGACGCTTCTGCATTTCTTTCACGGATATTTTAAATTGATTTGCATTTTTAAGCTTCACTTTTTTACATTTTCAATGTTATATTTGGTTTAAATCGCTTCCAGCCGTTATGCAAAAAGGCGTCGTCAAAAAACAGAGTCACGTAAATACAATATCGTCGTCACATTTTTTATAGAATAAAAAAAATCTTTGAGCAGTAATCGATAAGTGTCAATAACGACAAGTAGAATAACAAATTGAATGCGTCGACACATATCGACATTGATATTTGACGACGCCGAAAACTAGAATAAGGGCGAATACTTTTTTATCCGTTATCGAGTGTCATGATACCAAAATGAAGAATTAAGAAAGATTTTACTCGATATGGAATGCGGTGATTAGACCCATGAAGTTTTCAGAAGGTGAGATGAATTTCGATAGTTTTTAAAACAAAACAAAAATCATTTTTTTTAATATTTACATTTTTTAGTTAAAACAAATTTAAACATCCCAATTATGTTAATTTACTTTAATCGTGTTTAATTCCTTCAAATATAAATATTTCATGAGAATATTAACATAAAAAAGATTCCGAATAATATATTTTTTTATTCATCCCGTTCAGACGAGCGAACATTTGAAAGGAACACATTTAGTTTGATATCAAATTACAGGTGTGGAGGATAGAACCGTTTTTGTGTTCGGTACTTAGCGATATTTTCTTTGCAAACATTTTAAAGCTAACAAGAACAATACTTATGAAATGTAATGCCGAAAACATGTTCGCCTGTGTGAACGCGAATGAGAAAACAGAAGAGAATTAAAATATATGAAATACATAATTGGAGGAATCTTTTCTCGAGAAAATTTTTTTTTTCATAAAAAAGGAATTTCGTGAGAGTATTCATGATTCTGCTGAAAAACAATTATTTTTATTCGAACAATTATCATCACATGCCTGCTTAAAATAATGCTCTATACACAAACATTCTTGAAATCATCTTATTTGTAACCGTTCAGCTCAGTGAGTGCAGATTTTAGTTTCTAATGGATCCGTTTGCTCATTTGTTTAATGTTATTATTTTCAAAAGGAATTGTGATCAATAAAGATTTTCCTGAAAGTGCCCCAAGGGCACAGGCAGACAATTCGTTTTCACCCAGTGGTCGGTATGCTATCAGAAGTAATATTTGAAAGGAAAAAGTATACAAAAAAACGATCCTAATTCAGGTCGTTCAGCTGAGCCAATAGTTATGTAAAAAATTAACGAATCTTTTTGAATCGATCGATTTTCATCACATACCTGATGATTTATATGTAGAATACTTTAAGGTTTTAGAACAGCTTTGATCGCATTCGTTTCATGGATATTATGTTCTTATAATTTTGCTGTTCGACCATTAAATGTTGAAAGAAAGAAAGAATGGGCAATAACTTAAATACGTGTAGTATGAAGAGATGCCTCCCTCTAATGTTGGCTTCTATTTGAGCTTAAGATTTACTGTAAAGGACTGGTCAAATTTTTTGTAACTTATGTACATGTACGTATGTATGTAATTCGATAGTAACAGAAACAAAAAAAAACATGTGATAGTAAATTTATTTTACAAGTATATGCGTAAATTTATATTATTTTTATTTTTATTATCATTATTTAAAGATAATTTATTTTTACTTTAATTTCCAATTTTTATTAATTTTAAACTGAAGTGCAGTTTTCTTAATTAACTTTCCAATATTAAATATCTATTGATCGTTTAAAGAGAAAACAAAACCGTATTGCTGATTTTATTAATATTTTAAGCACATTCTCTCACACTCTCGCTTGTAAATCATAAATCTAATAAAGAAGTTTAGTTATGCAAATAGAAGTACGAGGTCTGTCCAAAAAAAAGGCAAAAAAAAAAACAATTATTTACTCAGTTAGTAAAATCTCCCTCCAGACTAGATATTGTGACCATTTTAGTCTTACAGACATCTTATGTACACACATATATAAATAATTTCCTTTTATTGGAGTCCCGTTTGTACTATTCTTTCAGTTACTATTCCTTCGGTTTATCTTTATCACCAAAGTTACCCGCACAAACATTAAAATTAAAAACTAAGTCTTCAGTTTTGCAATTAATTAGATACAGTATATAGAGGGTATCCTAGGGGTTACCTTTGGCTTTTAGTTTAAAGTCGTACTTTATTAAATATGTAGTTTGTTTTTAGACCTTTTTACTATTTTACTTTTAGTTGAATTGACCTCAAGCTGGACCTTACAAGTCGTACTTTATTTTTAAAGTAAGTTTAGCGCCACTCGCTATTAAAAACAATTTTTTGTCGACGTTTTTCAAAGACAACAGAAAAAATTAGTATAAGATTAAAAAAGTATGAAAAAAAATTGCATTCGTGCCTATAGCGATGGTTACCATAAAGCAAGAACAAATGTTTGACGATTTGCAGGGAAAACAATGAAGAAACAGCTTTGGGTTGTGCATAGATTTCTTCTTACCAAATACAATATTACAATATTAAAAAAATGATGTTTACAATGTCTACAACCTAAGAAGAATGCAGATGGTGGATGTAGCAAGCCAGAAAATACTGCATTACTTTTTGCTGGTATCTATTTTTTCCCCATTGTCGTTAAAAAACGTCCGCATAAATTTATGGATTATTTTTCTTTCTTAATCAATTTATTTGATATAATTAATAATTATTTCTTATAGGAGACGTTTCCTCCCGCCTCGTAAAAAATAATTTAGGCTACTTGAATTTCGTGATCGAAAATGAGACAGTTTCAAAAATCAACAAAAAAAAATCAAATCAAATATGCTAAACTTTCCAAACTGGTTTATATATCCGTCGAAAGCAAACCTGATACTTTAAATAGCTGAAAATGTCAACAAGAACCGATTATAAAATTTAAAAAAACCCACCTTTATTTCGACTACCTCGTACATTTTAAAAGCAAAAAACTTTAAACATTATTTAAGATATTATGATTCAAAAACTGAAAGCGAGAGAGAGAGAGAAACTTTTTATTTATTAGCACTTAGTAGATATAATTGTATTCAAAACTATTAAAAACCAAAAATAAAATAGTAATAAACGTTACAGTATTGAATTAAATTTAAAGTGTCACTTTACAATCAAATATTTTGCGTGTCGTAAGTGATTCCAAAAAATTAAAAAGTAATTTAATTGTTATTATAAATTATATGATAAATTGATTATAAGTAATATATGAGAATATTTAACTTTGATTAGTGGCAATCAAAGTATAAAATACTCGTTGACGAGATGATCTAGTCTTTAAAATTAGTTAAAAAAATGTTCAAATCATTTAGTGAACTTTTTCCAAATGATTTGATTTTTTTATTATTATAAAAAAAATTAAATAATTTTAAATACATAATAAAAGATTTAATAATTAAACTGGCCGCTGTTGGTGCAATATTGAATATGTAGACAGTATAAAAATCTATAATTGATTTGAAATCAAAACATAATGTTAAGGATAATCGGTTTTTTATAACAAGTTGAAATTGTATGTTTTGAACTCTAAAAAGTTTTCATTTATCCATTTTGTAAAAAGAAATTATGAATTTATTTTTATAGCATATAAAAGCATTTTATTTTTTAAATACATTTATTTTCTATTTTACCTTTCTTATGTATATATTATTATGCACAATTTTAGTATTTATGCTAAATGTTTTACAAGCAGACATACAGCTAAAAAAAACCAAAGAATATTTTAAATATAGGGTTTTAAGAATTTTACGTATTATTTTTAAGTTTAAGTTACCTTTTAGATTTTATTTAAATAAAAAAAAAAAATAAATAAAAATCATAAAAAGATAAAAATGTGTTTTCAATTTTATTTACGAATCCTTCGTTCTACCTTCTAGTATTTGTGGAGGAAGCATCTTTTTAAAATTTAAGCCAGGAGTTTTATAACGCTTTGTACACATAATATAGTTTCTCTCGACTTATATCGAGCTTTCTCAGGGATCGCACTATACGAGTTGTTATAGATGGGATCGCATCAAACGAGTTCAAGGTAAATTCAGGGGTACCGCAAGGTTCCGTTCTTTCCCCTACCCTATTTCTTATTTTTCTCAATGACCTTCTACGTCAGACTTCCAACCCTATCTATTCTTTCGCAGATGACAGTAGCATATGCCATTCATTTTCTTTTCGCAAAAGACCAAGCCTTCGGAAAATTGGGGCTATGCGAAAGCACATGGATGATACCCTCAATCGCGAACTTTTGGTTATCTCCGAATGGGGCCTTGCGAATAGGGTTCAATTTAACGCTCATAAAACCCAGTGCTGTTTGCTTTAGCACAGGCGTACGGCTGAATATGCTACCTCATCTGTAATTATGGGTGATATATATATATTAAGGAATCAGAAGCTCTCGATGTTCTTGGCATGAAAATTCAATGTGATGTTCGTTGGAACCAGCATATTTTTCATGTCGCAAAAGAAGTATTCAAGTGCCTAGGTTTTTTGAAACGGTGTAAGAAATACTTCACTCCATCTGATCTCCTTACTATCTATGTCACCTTTATCAGACCGAAAATGGGATACAACTCTCATGTGTGGGCCGGTGCTCTAAAGTCTATTTTGGAGTTACTCGACCGCGTGCAGGAGAGAGCGAAGAAGCTCATCGGTGACAGTTGACTCACTGGAGCATCGACGCAATGTGGGGTGTGTTTCACTGTTTTATCGTTACTACAACGGAATGTGCTCTTATGAAATAAGGGAACTTGTTCCTGAAAACCGTAATTTTGTACGCGCAACGCGTTCTGCATCAAGAGCGCATTCCTTTGTGGTCGATTGGCCAGTGAATCGCACTAGGCATTACAGAGAGAATTCGTTTTTTAGCCGAACAGTTCGTTTGTGGAATAAACTCCCCGTAGAGGTCTTTCCTGCCACTTTCAACGTGCAAAGATTCAAATCAAATGTCCACAAGCACTACTCCCTTTATCCCCCTTCCCACAACCTAATGTCCTAGTTCTGGTACAATGCATTGCATAAGTAGGGGTCATCCCTACAACGAAGAATCTAAATTAAAACTCAACAATATTATGCTGCCAACGTAAAAAATAAGAACAAAATAGAAAACAAACAGTTAATACCTAAATTTAATAGTAAAAAATCAATATTTAGCTGAAATCCATGATAACGGTTATGGCTATGGCATGTTACCAATAATCAAATACAGTATTTCCCATTAGGTTGGTTTGAAATAGGCATCGGAAATTTAAACGAAAAACCAAAAATATTAAGTTTTTTTCAAAACAATAAAAACCACATGGGTACAAAAAAAATATTTCTTTAGTAAGTTGAAAAACAAAACAATATAATTCTGAACATACAAGAAAAAATAAACAAAAAACGTTTTTATGTACTTTATTTATTTTTTAAGTATTGAAGTTTTTAAAAAGATTTTTTGGTTAAAGTGACAATAAATAAAAGATATTAGCAACTAAATAGTCAATTTATCGATTAGTCTTGTATCAAGTTTTAACAGTAATAAGTTTTCGGATTGTTCTACGCTTAAATTTCGGCGTTACTTTGTCACAATAATAGGAAAAGCGCAAAAAGATCTTTCCACCGATACTTGGGTTGCAGGCACTGCTAATGCTATTTCTGCAATTGTTGATTCAAAATTTTAGCTTGAAAAATGCAAAAATATTTTTTCCAAATGTTATTTTTTTTATTTTATTTTTATTTTTTATTTATTTAATAGAAAAATTAACAAAAAATTCTTACACACTAGGGAAAACAAACTATTGCACAGAATTGGCTTTGCCTTATATCTTAAATATTAAAAAATTCTTTAAAGAATATAACATAAACATGTGTTAGATATTAATAAGACTGAAGGAAAACTATTAACAAAAACCTTCAATATAAGAAAAAAAATGTAATAGATGTAATATTTAGTTAAAATAATGCTTTAATTATTCCATAATTAAATATGTTATAAAATAAAAATAATGAAGTAGTTAGTATAGTGTACGTATGAGAGGATTGTCGGAGTAACTGCATTTTGTCTTAAAACGGGTGTTTAAATTTACAATACATTGCGATACACTTTTGGTGTGGCTGTTTTTATGTAATCTACAGGTAGAAAAATGCCATGGTAATTTTAAAGCCATTTTAAAAATTTTATTCTGCGCTATTTGCAGGCGTTGGACGTGGGTTTTGGCACAGTTGCCCCAAACTGGACAACCATAAAGAATTATAGTCTGAAAAATTGTTTTTACTATTAAAATTTTATTTGAGTTGCTGAGAAGAGAGTTTCTGTTAATAAGAGGATACAATATTTTTTTGTATTTATCAACTTTATTAATAACGTGAGAAATGTGTGCGTTAAAGGTAAGTTTAGGATCCAGACATATTCCCAAATATCTAATATTATTGCCCAAAAGAGTGAGATTGTGATTTGGTAGATAACAAGATTTTCTTTTTCTGGTAAAAAAGATGGCTTGTGTCTTCTCCGAATTAATTTGAATTCTCCATTTGTTATAATATTCTTCCAAACGATCCAATGAGCACTGAATTTCGGTCAGTATATTCTGACTGAACTCATGCGTGAAATAAATTGCAAGGTCATCTGCATAAGCTGCAAATTTACTTGGAGAGATTGGGGGCAAGTCAGCACAATACAGGTTGTACAAAATTGGACCGAGAACAGACCCTTGTGGCACGCCTGCAGGAATTTGGGTTAAATCTGAAAAGGAATTTCCAATAGAAACACAAAAGTATCTATTAAACAAGAAGCTTTTAACAATCTTTACAAGAAACATCGGAAAATTTTATTGAACAAGTTTATAAAGTAGACCATTATGCCACACAGAGTCAAATGCTTTTTCAACATCTAGTAAAACAAGTGCTTTTAATTGGCCTAAGGACAGGCCTTTTTTGACGTCATTACAAATTCTTTTAACCTGGTGGATAGTTGAGTGTGATGTTCTAAAGCCGAATTGTTCATAGAGAAAAATATGGTTATTAATAATAACAACTGAAACTTTGAGACTTATAATCTTCTCCAGAATTTTTCCCAGGCTACTCAACAGACTTATCGGTCGGTAGTTTTCTGGTTTATTGAGTATTTTGCCTGGTTTAGGGATAGGTATAACCTTTGCTGTTTTCCATGTTTTTGGAAAGTACTGTCGACTTAAGCAAGAATTATAAATATTTGTTAGAAATCTCACAGCAATTTTCGGTAGGTTTTTTAACATTTGGTTATTTATCTCGTCTAGTCCACAAGATTTCCTTTTTTTAAGGTTTCTTATGATCATTCCAACATCACTAGCAGTGATGTGTTCTTCACTTGGGGTATCAAAACTTGAAGCATTAAAATTTTCGAGAGCTTGGTTAACAGAAGTTATGTGGGAAAGCACTCCTAAGTTTTCAGAAACCCTATGATTAAGTTTAAAAATCAAGACCATGAAGAATAACATTGAACGGCTTATTGTTTTTGTTTTCATGCGTAAAAAACTGACAATAATTTTCACGCAAAATCATTATTATTAAATTATAAGTTTCTAAAGTTTCGCACAAAATTTTTAAACCAATTGATATTTTCTTTATTAGGTATTTAGTAACACCTGCATTATCTAGCAACTTTAAAAGATCTTCAGTATTTTTCATCAAAAGCTTGATGGGTGATAATTTAGCAAAATGAGTTTTTTCGTTTTTTTCACTGTCCATTTCAGCTTCATCTTCTATATTATCCTTATGAAAAACTTGTAGAGGGGTCCAGAAAAAATTTCTTCTCCTTTCGCAATTTTAGATGAAGACATAGAGACTTCATCAATAAAAGCACAACCACGTTTAGTAATTTTGTTTCTTTGTTAGACATTAGCGACAACGGAACAAAAATAAATAATACGTCTATCAAACACAATAGCCAACACGCGACTGAATTTTTTTTTTTTTATATTTATTATTATATTTTTTTAATGAATTCCTAAATAGAGCAACATACGACGTCTGATAAAAAAAATAACCGTAATTTTCATATATCGTGAGTTACGTATGTTCGATTTTCGCACTTTTTTCTAAAGAAAATGGATCAAAGGAACTGCATGAGGTTTTGTGTAAAAAATGAAATTAAATGCGAAAGGACATTTGAAATGTTGACTGTGGCGTTTGGCGAGTCAGTCTACTAAGAGCAGAACACATGTTCAATTGTGATATAGCCGGTTTGAGGAAAGCCAAGAAGATGTCAATGACGACATGTCAAGTTCGGTCAAATGTGAATTTTTTGCTCACTGCTTTCTTCGACTGCAAAATTTAGTTTAGCCCGAAGGTACAATTATATTCACTTTACCATCCTTGAATTGTAGTCAGCTGCTTTTTGACAACATTTATGATTTTTACACAAACAAAATGCCTATTGTTGTTTAAATCTTTTAGATGTTGTAGACTTGTATGTACTTGATATCGATATGTTTCCATGGACATTATGCCATATTTAGTTGCGATATAAAGTCTATGGAAATATGTTCGTAGACTCAATGACATACCACCTAGTTGAAGGTAGCCACGAACTGCGCTTTTTTTTAAATAAAAATTAAAAAAACTGAAGCACTGGGCGACTGCCAGTGCAGTCAATGACAAGTAGATACAGCTCTTCTCTTCTTACAGTTGGAATTATTCAACATGGTATCACATTATATGGACAGACGTCTAATAAAAATTTGTAGCAAACTAAAAACCTCTTTTAACAACTGCTTTAAGTTACAATTTGGTGAAGCTTAGAATTAAAAGTAAAAGCGCCAACTACTATAGGGAAAATATTCTTTTACGGCAGTCTGGTGGCCTAACACCTGCCAAAATATTTATTTGGCAATATTTTGAAAGTTGGTGATAATCTTTCTCTTTACATACAACAAAACACCACTGATTCTGTTTGCTTCCAAAAAAAATAAAATAATAATTGCGAGATATTTACTCAAGGCTATTTCCCCAATGGGGTGTCAACCTGATCAAAGATGCTGTAAATTATGCATTACAGAAAAGAGCAAAGACCATTACATGCAACGATAATCTGGCTGCTAAAAAGGCCACAAGGGAATTTAAGATGACATAATTAACCTTCTTGCATTTGATCCCCATACACATCGTCAACGCTGGCAATGGGATCATTGATAGGGAAACGAAAAATGCTTAATATTTAAATGAAACAAATTTCATACCTTTCTTTCTCAAAGCCATAGTGAACCAATTTAAGGCAACAAGAAAATAGCAGATCCACGAAGCAAGAAGACTCAAATATAATAAAAATCTTATGGGTTCAGAGTGTATTACGTTAGGCCGCCTAAGGATTGGGAAAACACTAATCCACTACAAAGCAGTACTGCAATAGTTCGGATCAAAGTGTATGCAGTTTTTGTTACGATATTTTAAGCTTTAATTTACTTTATTCGTGCTTGATTCCTTTAAATATAAATATTTCATGATATTCTCATGAAATATTTATTATTTTAAACTAAACTAAAAAATGAAATGTATTACTGCGGGGAAAGCATATCCATATGGCCATTTCACTACAGCTCAAATAGCTCATCAGTGGATTTTATCCAAAATGAAAGAAAAAATAAAAATAGTTACTAAATGTTTGCTATGTTTCTGTATATAGCATTTTTGAGTTGTTGTTGTCTTCTGTCTTATTGATTCAATGGAGTTCTCATTTAATCAATTTGGCTTTTGATATAAGACTTTCTGATTTTCTATACAAAATTTGGGTAAAATCCACTGATGACCTGTTTGAGCAGTAGTGAAATGGCCATATGGACTCTTGATTTGTTCAAGCTAAATTGTAATTTTGTTATTATACTTTTAGTCATTTAAGCTTATAGTTTGTCCTAATTGCTGTTTGAATTTTTTCATGCGCATAAGGTTCAGCTTTACAGTATGCTTTATATATATTTAATTTTTACAGTATAAAAAATTAATTTAGGAGCAATTTTGACATTTGCAAAATAACACCATTATTAAAAATCTTCTTTTGTGACGTAACTCCAATCAAAAAGACTAGTTTTGGAGTGAGATAGAACTTAAAAACAAAAAACAAAATTAAGTACTATATATGATTTTACATAAAAATGTCATCAGCTCTTAATGGGATAAGCATTTTGAAAGAAGCTTTAGATTTTCCTTCAAGATCTCTTCAAAAGCTTTTAAAGGATACTCATATTGATATCTAAAAATATCAAAATTACTTTGAATAATTAAATGAAATGAAAAAGTGTGGTGCACAACCGTACTGTTAATTTCAGGGTCCCATAACTCGGAAAATATGAACGAGCTCCAATTTTTTCACTGGAATTTTTTATTTTACCTTTTTTTAATTCTCTATTGCTCCACATATTTGTTTTTTTTTATTGGAGTTACTTCATTGTTTCAAATGATATAGAAAACTTGGAGACAGGCGTGGTTTTTCCCGCTGCCTCGAATGACATAGACCGATCTTGCTGATTTTTAATAGCAAACTTCTCGAAACTATGTCTGATCGGTTGCCGTATTTAAATTTTTTTTAGCTCCCGTTGTGTCTTACCAAACTTGATTTCACGGACGGACAGACGGACATCGCTCAGTCGACTTAGCTATGCCTAAGAATATGACAAACTTAGATATACCCTTTCCCCGCTTTTTATGGCGAAGGGTATAAAAAAGGAAATAAAAAGTTTTTTATTCTTGTCAAGACTTCTTAAAAAATTTCAAAATTAATAACTAATATGTCTGAGTATGAATGTCACAATCATTAATGTTACAAACAGTTGTTAAAGTAGTTTAAAGATTTTGAAAAATTTCTGTTGATTGTTAAATAAACATAAAAAAGTTTATTGTTTTATGCGAACAATGTCGCCATTCAATTATATAAATTGTAATGACTTACACACGCATATTGAAGGAAAGATTTTTCTTGGGAATTAGTCGACTACAGAAACAGCTTACACAAAATTATACATATTTTTTATATATGGAGTAAGACATTTAGAGTTTACGGCAAAATGTATAAATTCGCCATCGGAACCACCTGTATTATTTCGCCAAGAACACAACTGTGTCAAACTACGAATTTTCTACAGCACTACGAATTTGTCATCAAAAATCTTTGCGTAAATTAAAAAATTAAAACTGAATTAATTTACAAAATTACAAATTAATTTGTAAATATATTTTAGTTTATATATTCCAGTTAATAGAGTAACCAATACATGATTACAAATTAATTTATATTTTTTACATGTAAGAGTACTACAGTGTTTAAATTGCTTGCTTAAAAATAGCAACATCACTAAAATCTTTGCTTTGCTCACATGTTTTTCAGCAACTAAAAAAACTAAATGTCTCAGCATTTACAGAACATTTCATTATAAATGAAGAAACAGCAAAAAGCAAATGCAAAAAAAAAAAAGAGAACGAAACGCATTTGCTTAAGCTGACTATGTGTTTCTTTCTGCAGCAAAGTAATCAAGAAAGAATTTATTTAGAAAATGTTTGTTGTTGCTTAAGCAATAAGTTGATGTTTGTTTCTTCTTTTGCTGTTGCTTTTTAAGAAAAAAAAACCAGGGTTTAGTATTCAGCACCAACAAATTTTTTTTTGACTGGCGACTGAACTAAAAATAGTTTGAGTATCCATTTTGAACTATTTGATTGCTTAAAATAGTTTAACTGAGCACACACAAAACTAAAAACCAACTGAATTCATTCTACTATTTTCAGGAGTAAAACGAACACACAGCGACTGAGTTCTGAGTTTGTAAGTTAACAGTACGCAACTGAGAAGCCAGTTCGTGTGCGTTAAGCGGACGTAGTTATGTTTTTCTAGTAACGCAACACAACTGAAAATGTGTGTGGATAGTCTGACTGAATAGTTTGATTGTGTGTTTGTACACAGTTTTTTAACAAATAGATATGTGTATTATAATTGTTAGTATAAATAGAAAATAATTTCATTTCATACTGTTTGTATGAAAATTTGATTGCAAATGTATTGTTACATGCACGTGTAAATAATTTTGAAGGAATAGACTTTCTGCTTATTTCTTTTTTAATTGCTTAAATATTAAATTGGTTCTACACGATTAGAATAATTTTACTTAAAATTAATTTTTGGTTTACATGATTTTGTTTTCAACTTGGAACTTTATTAATAAATTAACCTTAAACTTAGTAAATTACTATATAACTTAAAATGTATTAATAAAACATAGCTATTCATATTAAATTGTCAATAATTTCATCGAGAAGTATAGAATTAAGTTAAGCCAATAAAATATTTTCAAGATTTTCTACGCCTAACCGATTTTTGCAGTCTGTCAAAATTAGCTTTAGCACGCCTGTTAAGTGTAGTCTACTAACCTATTATATACAAAAGTCTCAGTTGGGTGGAATTTGTATGGGATTTTTACACCCATAAAATTTAAATATATCTATGTATGTTTTTTCTTTCGCGATTTTGTTTACAACTACAATAAAGTCGAAATTCCCATAAATTGAAATTTAAAGGATTTGTGCCTGTGGCAAAGTAACCGCCGCTCATCCGCAATTTTACTACCAAGCTTAATGGTCAAGCAAATAAATATTCTTTGCCGTTTTTTCATAATTCATTTTTTAGTTTACCTACATTCATATAGATAAAAGCAGAAAAGAATAACTGACATATTTATTAAAAATAAAATAAAATTTAAATGTTTTTTATGACAAATTTTCCATATAAATTTGTCCTAAAATATATTTTAAATCTAATTTTATATTTTATAAATACGGCAGTTTGAATTTAAAATGACTTTATTACTGAAAAAACTTTTGTGCAGATTTAAAATGAATTAATTAAGATAATTATAAAGAAAAAATTTAATGTCTTCTAATAAATAAATGAGATTATTACAAACAGGCGTTTTCGAGGAAACTTACACGAAATGGATGTAGCTCTTTATTATTCATTTAATGCAAAAGCAGTAAAATGTTTTCGCTTTAAGTAAATTAATAACATACAATTTTAGCTCTTGGTCTCTTTAAATAAATCAATTTTATGAAAGAAAAAGAAAGAACAATCCAAAAGAAGAGGAACGTACACTACCTAATGTAAAAAAACCCATATGTAATAAATGTACAAAATACTAACGGGAACCTTTTAACTGTGGGATTTTGTTAACAACAGGTAGATTGATTTTGTATTGTTGTTGTTGTAATATATTAATAATTTTTAAAACGCTGCAGTTTCTTTAAAAAGGGCACAGGACAATTTATTCATACAACAGCAAGAACGGTTTTTTTTCATATAGCAAAAGGCCTCTAAAAATAATGAAGCATTCACATTTTAATTCCACTCATAATTTCTACAAATTAGCTAACAGTTAATTAAAACCCAAATGTGAATATTTCTTCTAAGGCACTGCTCTACAATACTATTCAAAACTATTAATATTGTTAGTTAAAAAATTTATAATTTTCGTACAATTTTTTTTAATCAAAATAAATTTACATCTTATAACTCAAATATTCAAAAAATATAAATTAAAGCATTTTCGAGTAACAGCACAAAGCAGTAATGCATGTATATATTTTTCTTTAATTTGTTGAACATAAAATGTATTCGAACGCTCACTTTTCTACTTTGTTTAACCACCCCATTCACATTATCCAGTCATATTTCTAGTTTTGTTACGATACTAAAAAAACATAACTACGTCTGCTAAATGCACACGAACTGACTTCTCAGTTGCGTATTGTTATCTTACAAACTCAAAACTCAGTCGCTGTGAGTTCGTTTTGCTCCTGAAAATAGTAGACTGAATTTAGTTGGTTTATATTTGTGTGTGTGCTCAGTTCAACTATTTTCAGTTGGCGTAAAATATAAAACTGATTTCAGTTGTTTATTTTCAGTATGTAACTGAAAAAAGATGAACTGGTTAGTAAACTGTCACTGCTACTAGTAGTTTTTCGAAACCCTGAAAAAAACACCATTTAATGGAGTAATAAAAACAACGTTTCTATTTGTATTGTACGTATTTATTGTATGTATTTTCTTACGTATTGTAAGAAATAAATATGTTTTTAATGTTAAAAGGGATGAAAATCAACGAGTTACAGCAAGAAGCAGCCACAACTTCATAGTAAAGAGTTAAGTAAAAATAAAAATAAAAAAAAACTGATTGCTCCAGCTGACTGCTTTGCTGCAGAAAGAAACAGATAGTCAGCTGAAGCAAATGCGTTTCTTCTTTTTTTTAATTTTTCTACAGCAACAGTTAAGCAACTACATATGCATTGAAAATAGTCAAGCATTTTTAATCACTGCTTGTATACCCTTCACCGTTTATACATAACCACATGTACAAATAAATCGGCATAAGAATTTGTTTCCTACCACAGTTTTTCTGTTCAAAAAAAGCTACGAAAATCGTAAGTTTTGTTTAGAAATGTTGTCCCGGCTTAGTAAATGAAAAGGTTTTGTATCAAATCCTGAGTAATTGTGGTGAATAAGGAGTAAATACAACCACAAATTGATTATCAAAAACAAAAAATTCGCATTCCTAATCCTTCTCTTCGTTCGCTGAAAAAAAATTATAACCATTTCTAGAGGTGAATTAAGTCTCTAATGAATAGAATTTTTCTTTTTATTTTTATAATTCTCTTCCTTATTTTTGTCTTAAACTCCAAAGAAAAGTTTTCCTATACAAGCATTACTCGTAGGCATACAGAGAGCAGTTTACTGGCCTTTATTTTGCCAGGTCTTCACATGGTCTTGGCTCAGAAGCACCATGGAATATTTAGGACTTCTTTTAAAGGCTTTTACTGCTGGCTTTCAAAGTTAGATACCGTACTCCAAATTGGTTGTAGAATTACTATATATAATTTTATTTTATTACAAGCGTTACGCTAAGATTTCAAACTTACAATTTAAAGCTAATAATTCTTAGTAAGATTTTCACGTTACATTTTTATAATGATGTATGTATGATTATAATATTATTTTAAAGAATTTAAAATTCAAGCCGCAAAAACCCGCCAAAATATGTTTAATTTCCCTAAAATTACCCCAAACAAGATTTTTTATTCCTATCTTCAAAAAGAAATCTCCATACCTGGCAACACTGATTCAAGCTCTTATAAATATTTTAAAAGTCGACCATGCAGATATATTTTTGAACTTTTTTTTTTGGAAATTAAATGCGTACAAACACTCATTGATCAACAGTATGTTGTTGTACAACATAAATGAAGTCCAAAAGTGACAAATGAATTAAATCGATGTTAAAAGTCATTTTTAGAATAATATGAAAATGAATACAGATGGCCACTTATAAATTCTCGATAGAAACATTCAGCGTCTCAGCAACAACACTGACAGTCTGATGGCAATATTTTTTTTTTTTTATTAAATAGAGAACGTTGTTGCAAGTTTTACATTAATTTAATCTGATTATTTATTGACACATAAACATTATTAGAGTTCTCTTCTATAAAATAAAAATAAAGATTAATTTTCAAGTGAAATTTATTGCATTTGATATCTGTTTTTAAAGTAAAGTTGTTGTTTGAAAACAACTGATGTCACAGTTAACGTTTATATGAAAAAAACAGTCATCAGCTGGTAAGTACTTTGCGCGCTATAGGTACATAACCAGTTTATTACTTTATCTCGAAGGGGGAACATCTGCGTGTGAGCAGATTTTCCTTTTTCAAAAAAGTGAGGTTATAATTGAAGTCGCACGCGCACGTTTTTATTCAACAGGATTTTCCACTTCCTATACAAAGGTATAGGTCGATGTGCAGTTCCTGGAGAGACTAGTTATATCAAAATACTTGTGGGATACCCTGGCGCTGTGGTTATATACCCCTGCCATTATTAAATTAAGATTTAAAAAAAAAATAGTTACATAACCACATTCTTCGGCCAAAACTATTTTAGAACGAAGTTCTTTATCGACTCTTATCAAACATTGTAGAAAAATATACTTCGTTGGACAACATAATATTATGACTATAAATTCCTAGTAGTTTCACTACAATTTAATGTATATATTTTTTTTTTTTCGAAATTCCTTATATAAAATTCTTTGTATTAAATTCTGAAATTATTAGTCGAATAATTTTAGTACTATAAATAAAGGAAATATTTTAAATTATTTGAGGTTCACCTATATTTTTTAATTTTATTAAAAAAGAAAACTTACATACGAATTTTGGTGTTCATTTTAAAGGACCCAGCAAAAGCTAGACCCTAGCAGAATGTAATGCCGCATTTGACGCTATTTACAAACCTCACTTTTTCTTTTCTTTTTCATACTTCTTTATATCTACAGCTAAGTAAAACCAGTTTGCTTTATAAACTCCAAGGACGCAGCAATACTGCCGTAAAAATGTACCACTATCATTTACCACCTGACTCCCACAATGAAAATATAAAATAAAACAATTTCACGTAATAGTACGCGAAGGAATAACAAAGGGAAAGATGATAATTTTATAACTACAGATGATGAAAAGGCTTCTATTTTTAATAGCTTCTTCTACGAATCGGTTAGGAACATGAGAACAAGTATACCTCAAGATCCAAGTAATAATATTAGTTGCAATTTTTAATTAAGAAGTTACAGAGGATCGAGTTGTAGATAGTATTTTAAATAATTTACAAATAAATAAGTGTCCTGATTGTAGAAACATAACACCTAACATGTTATTTATACGTAAATCAGCCGTGACAGAAGCAATTAATAAGTTAAATACCCCCATTGTGTTCAAATTACAAAAAATAATTCCCAGTCCCAAAGTTCTAAGTGCTAATAGAGTTGAAAACTATCTCTCGATGTCAGTTCTTTCAGACATAGGCAAAGTTTTTAAAAAAAAGAAATTTTGAGCAACTGTTCAATTACCTTGATAAGCACAATATTTTATTTGAACGGCTTAAAAAGGGGTATTTTTCCAATCTGGCTAGAAAACAAGAATAATTGGACCAAGCAGAAAAAAGTTCCCCTTAGAAAAATTAATCCTACCTCTGAAAAATACAAGTTTTTTCCCCGTTAAAAGTTGTAGTTGTTTGTTTAGGTCAAAGAATATTTAAAAACTTAAAGTTGGACTCAAGAGATTTTAAAATGCTATTTTAGCCCCACCTCTTTTTGTGGGCGGTGAAATAAAATATAATTTGAAAAAAAAATAATGTAATGAAATGGATTACATACGCCTTAAAACCATAGAAATCAATTTTTATGGGAAGGGGGAGGTATACCTTTTATCCCACCCCAAAAACTCCCCTGTGAAATAGAAATTTTAATTTTTTCTTTTTTTTTTGCCAATTTCCTGTAAATATTCATTGTTATGTTTTACTTAATAGTATTGTATTTATTTGAAAATAATTAATTTATTCATAGTATGTCATGTGCACCCTGTGCAGGGATAAAACAGTGCACGGTTTTAGAATCACAGCTGTTAGGCCCTTAGACGTATGAGAATGTTTAATAAGGAAAAGAAGAAGCAGGTGAAGACAAACGTATATGGGGATGTATGGGATCTAATTGCTGAAAAGCACTTGAAAAATGGAGGCCGGGACATGTTGGCTTCCCAAAAAGGTTACTTGTTGGAGAAAAAACATGTTTCCGCCTCTTTTTCATTTGGGATCTTCTGGGATGACGGTGTGATAAGGTTTGGCTGAAAAAAAAATTTTTGTCCAGTGAAAACAAAAGTAATAAGTTTTGATATATTTTATTAAGCTTTTATAAAACAATAATAATAGCAACTAACACGGAAAGAACTAAAAACTTGTTGAACCGATAAATTAAATAAAATAAAAACAAAACAGAAAAACAAATTAAACTGCAATTTAAAATACAAACATTTCTTAAATAAAATAAAAAAAAGACAGTGCAAGTTAAGGTCAAAGCCAAAACCATCACACCCAGCGAGGGACACCAGCCAGTCAGCAACGTCATCAGGCATCACCAGTCCTGGGTGGTGCAGGTAACCCTAGACTATTGGACAAATTAGACAGACGACCTACGGACGATATTAAAAATTAATATATATATATATTTAACTTTGTAACAACTAGGGGAAACAATTTACTAACCGTGTAATAATAAAAAAAACCAGTCCTCTGGGCAATTCGGTTCCGGAGTGCGCGTGCGTAGGGTTGAGCTCAGGCCTATTAGCTTTCGCCCACCGCGTTAGGGATTCCTTGCCCCACTTTTGTGAAATTATTTTCCTTAAAACAAAAAGAAAAACAGCAAAGTGTAATATATATAGATACGGTATTGTGAACTAAGACACCAGACGGACGGACAGGCGATCCCGTAGCCACCAGGAAGCAGTTGACTAATTAGAGAATTGAAGAATCCTAAAGTCGAAGAAACCTGAAATAGAGTAGAAGTACCTGAAAAGAAATAGAAGAATCTCTAAGCTGAAGAAACCTATAATTAAGAATTACCTGAAAATAAATCGAAGAAATCTGAAATAGAAAGAAAAGCCGAAGAAGGAAAAGGAGAAAATAAAAAAATATATAACCTATTTTATTGTAGTGTATTCGTCACAATTGAAAAATGAAAAACATACAACGTGTTGTGAGTTCAAATGCTTACTGACTAGATTTATTTGAAACATGTTAATTGTAGTTTCTATTTTAGTAATAAATTACATTAGGGTTGTACACAATCAATACTCTACATGCTCCTCCTAAGGCTACTGATAATACAACAAAAATGAATTATATATTTAACAAGTAAAAGCACAAGCCTTAAGAAAATAGTAAACATTTAATCAATTTCTAAATTTGTTAACTTTACAGGTTCCTTTTGTTTTCCTATTACTCTACCTCCTTCTCGTGGTCTGAGTTTTCTTCTAGCACATGAATAATCTTCCATCGTCTTGATCTCTTGATCCAATTCTTGATTGTCTGTCAATACATTTCTTTCGATTAGTTGTTGCTGTGCGGCTTGTTGATTTCTAATTTGATCCAAATGACGCTTAATTATATAATTGTTATGAAGCAAAATGCATGAATACGATTGAGGTCCAAGTACTTGTTTAATAACAGCTTGAGTCCATCCAAGCTTATTTGGATTTCGATAGTCGCGTACCATAACCTTTTGACCTATTTTAAAAGATTCATTCCTGTTTCCCTTGTGATTTTTGATGTTACTATTTTGAGAATAAATTATTTTTTCTTGTATTGTCGGCGGTTTAAGATTACTAAAACGAGTTTTGAGTTTTCTGCCGAAAAATATTTTTGCTGGTGATTCACCTGTACTGCAGTGGTTCATATTGCGATAGTCCATTAAAAATCGACATAATATTTGATCTATATTTGCATCTTTGTTTTGATCCATATTAGCTAAAATAGACTTTTTGAATGTCTTGACGAAATTTTCTGCTTGACCATTACTGGATGGATGGCCTGGTGCTGTTAAAATATGATTTATCCAATTTAACGACAAAAATTGCTGAAATTCACTCGAAGTGAATTGACGACCATTATCACTTACTAATGTTTCAACTAATCCGTAACGCGAGAACGTCTCTCTTAACTTACCAATTGTAAAGGCTGATGTAATTTCTTTAGTTTTAAAAACTTCAACAAATTTTGAAAATGAATCGATAACGATTAGAAAATAAAAGTTTTTTATAGGACCAGCAAAGTCAATATGGATTCGACTCCATACAGATCCAGAAGGAGTCCACGGTATCAAGCTACTTTTTTCAGGACTGGATTGTAGTTTTAAACATGACATACAATTTTTTATTAAATTTTCAATGTCTTTGTCAAGTCCAGGCCACCACATGTATGATCTAGCCAAAGCTTTTGTTTTTACTATGCCTAAATGTGAGCTATGTAATTCTTCTAGAAGTCTAGATTTTAACTTTTCTGGTATTACAGTCCTATAGCCCCACAAAATACATCCATGTTCAACGTTGATTTCAGTGTTTTTTTCTCGATAAGGCGCAAAATTGTCACCTGACAACTTGTATAACGTTCCATCCAAAATGCACTCTGCAACCTTTGACAATATTGGATCTCTTCTAGTCTCCCGTGCAACGTCTTTAAAATTAATATTAAATTGTTTTTGATTCTCAATAAAATTGATGTACGAATTTTCTACTTCTTTAGTTTCAAAAAATGGTTGTGGCATTCTTGATAAGTTATCAGCTTCATTGTGGCTTCCTTTGACATACTTTATGGAATAATCAAATCCAGATAAAATCAATGCCCAGCGTTGCATCCGTGCTGACATCATAACCGGTAAGCCTTTGTTTCTACCAAATATGGCAAGTAATGGACGATGATCAGTTTTCAAAATAAAGGTATTACCAAGTAAATACTGTTTAAGCTTTGTAACACAAAATATAATAGACAAGGCTTCCTTTTCCAACGTACTGTAATTCTTTTCACTTGTTGACAATGCTCTAGAGACAAAAGCAATGGGCTTTACACAGTCAGGAAATTTATGTGACAAGATTCCACCTACAGCACTATTGGAAGCATCCGTCGTTAAAATAATTGGCAATTTTGGATTGAAATGAACCAACACTTGATCAGAAGTTACTTCACTCTTTATATCTTTATAAGCCTTTTGACAATCCTTTGACCATACAAACGGCACATCTTTTTTTAACAAGTGATATAAAGGCGACATAATATCAGAAAACCGATTGATGAATTTTGAGTAATAATTTGCCATGCCAACAAAAGCTCTTAACTGCGATATATTACTTGGAATAGGAGCAGAAATAATGCTCTCAATACGGTCATTGTTTTTGCTCAACCCGTATTTATCTATATTAAAACCTAAATATGATATTTTACTCTGAAAGAAAACCGACTTTTTGATGTTCAACTTTAGTCCAGCAGACTGCAGCTTTTGGAGTACCATCTTTAACGTCTTAATATGTTCTGCCATTGTTTTACCAGTGACAGTTATGTCATCTTGATAAACTACAACATACGGAATGCCCCTTAACAAATTTTCCATTGTTTTTTGGAATATGGCTGCTGCAGTTTTAACTCCAAAGGGTAGTCGCTTTACTTTTAATGTCCCAATATGAGTACTTAAAGAGCACAATAGCTGTGAATCATCATCTAGAATAAGTTGGTTATAAGCGTTCGATAAATCAAGTTTTGTGAAAACCTCTCCTCCCTCCAATGATGCGAAAATCTCATCAATTCTCGGTAAGGGATATTTAAAATCCATTAGATATTTATTGATTGTGACCTTATAATCGCCACATATTCTTGTGTCACCATTGGGTTTTAAAATAGGTACAACAGGGGTGCCCCAATCAGAGTTATCAACTGGTTCCAGCACACCAGTATCAATTAAATCACGCAACTGTTTTTCAACTTTGTACTTCCACGCCAGTGGCAATGGTCGTGGTTTGAAAAATATTGGTACTACATCCTCAATAACCTTCAAAGAAACTTTATTTATCTTGTATTCTCCTAATTTGTCTTTGAAAACTTCAGAAAATTCATTTTTTATTTAATCAACAATTGCTGCATTTCCACAGATAATATTGTTTACTTGCAATAGCTCAAAATTAAATGAACGTAAGAACGATCGACCAAGTAAAGGCGGATTTAAAGAATCTACCACAACAACAACAACAGTCTTCGTATTACCTTCAAAAGTTATCGATGCATCGTATTCACCAACCAACTTTAGTTTATCACCACTATAATCAACATAGGGAACATTACATTTTCTGAAAGTCTTCCTGATATTGTTTTGTTTATAAAATGAAATCGGCATCAATGTACATGGCGCTCCTGTATCACATACAGCATTTAATTTGATACCATCAATGACGACTGGAAGAGTATACACATTACTAGAACTGCTCTCAGACACACTGAAAATAGAATAATTAAACATATTTTTATTATGATTACAATCATTAGATACATAATTAACACTTCTCCTTTTATTATGACAAACTGAAGCCAAATGACCCGTTCTTCCACATGCATGACACTTGCTATCTTTGTATTTACAAAACTCAGAGCTATGGTTTCGCCAACCACAATGAGAACATAAGTTTTTCTTTTTACTGCTGCCTTTATCATTGGCATTACCATTTCCTCGATCAGCAATACCACCACAATTACTTTATTTAAACGACTTTAGTTTCTTGACAAAATTTACAGCACTTTGAACCTTTTCTTCTTTTGCTACACTTTTCGTTTCCAAAATCATAGCCTTTTTTAACGCACTTTGTAATGTAAGATTTTCGTCTTCTTCACACAGTCTTTCAAAAATGAAATTTGGTAAACCCATCACGAATTGATTAAGAACAAAAGCATCTAAACTACTTCCAAATTTGCAATTAAGTGCCAAAGTTTTTACTCGAGCAAACCATTCTGCAACAGATTCACAATTCTGTTTCATTGCAAGGTGAAATTTTCTTCTTTCACTAAAAACAATTGTAGGCGGTGTATAATGTGTGTTTAATATTTCACAAAGCTCTTGAAATGATTTGGACACAGGAGACACTGGATTGCACAAACTATGTAAGACTTTATATGGAACAGCACCAATTGATTTTAACAAAATCGACTTTCTTACATTGTCATCTGTACAACCTATCTCACAAAAATGAATGTCTAAACGTTCCTTCCACACATTCCATGATTCCAAAGTAGGATTGAGCTCTGGTACATTTGAAGTTTGTAGTACTGTAACTGGCGTTGCGTTGCGAATATCACCCGAGGAATTATCCAACGTTGGAGGCATATCCTTGTTTAGAATTGTTTTATTTGTATTTACAAATTTGTATTACTTATTTAAAATAAAATTTATTTTCAGCTTTTTCCTGTTTTTTTTTTTTTTTTTTTTTTTTTTTTTTTTTTTATTAATACCTCGTCGCCAATTTGTAGTGTATTCGTCACAATTGAAAAATGAAAAACATACAACGTGTTGTGAGTTCAAATGCTTACTGACTAGATTTATTTGAAACATGTTAATTGTAGTTTCTATTTTAGTAATAAATTACATTAGGGTTGTACACAATCAATACTCTACATTTATAAAAAATGTAAATGATGAAAATTAAAAATTATTCATTTTATTAGTCATTTTGTATATGCCTAGTCTATTTGCTTTTTGTAAATTAATTTTTATTAACTTCTTTTATTATTACATTTTCCTTAAACATTGTGTTAAATCAGTTTCAATTATGCCAAAATCCTATTAAAGGCAAAAATAAATTAACAAAATGTATATGTAGATATATAAAATAGAAATTCCTCTCAGTTTTTTTATTAAAATGGTGGCTTAGGAAATTTTGAAGCGCGGTAAGTAGCGGGCAAAAAAAAGTTGCAAGGCAGTTTTTATCTACGATGGCATGGTGAGGAGCTCATAGCCTCAAGTGGGAGGGAATATTACTGGCAGAACACCCGCCAGAAGTTTTTGTATGTGTGGTAAAGGATAAATAAACTTGCTTCGGGCCTCATCATCTTTTTATTTTATATTTTTTTTCTACAGCAGCTGGCATGAATTATATTTTTTTTGTAGCTGCGAATTAACCCGGATGCGTTGGCAAAGGACCAACCCAAGACGGCGAGCCCTAGCCGGTGTTAAACGCCAGCATGCCAGCGAGGCTAACCATCTGGTAACACACAATTTTTTTATTTTTTTTTGCGACAGCAGCCACTACATAAATGGCGCCCAATGTGCGGCCCGAAGCAAGTCCAATGAGACGCAATTCCGTTTATATTTTTCTTTGCTTTTTCCTTTTGTTAGACGCGGACGTCAGTAAGGTAATTTAAGAGTCCCTTACTATGCGACGTTTTTTAACAAGGGCAATTTTTACTTTTTATTTTATTGTGAACGCTTAGCGAATCTTTCAAAGCTTTATGGCTGCATCTTTCACGCATATGTAAGTCCCGATAACCCCGGCTTATTACTTGGGATCGCGTTGCGACGTATGGCGTGAGTGATGCATTCATAAAGATTTGTGGATTTAGCAGTCTAAATCATTTTTTTATCAACCTGAGGCTTAGAAAGTTGAACACAATACGAGATTTTTAATTGCTCAGGCTGAGGGAAAATGATTTAGACCAACCTTTGTAACTTTTACAAAAGAAAAAAAAAACAATAGCCCAAAGAATAATGGTAAAATAATATTACTCACGTTTTTTTTTTAGTTTTCGAATTTTACGTTCGTGTTGAGCATCAGCTTTATAGAAGGGAAGTGCTAGTCCGTTAAGTATGGGGAAAAATTCTCAACTTAATTGTAGCAGCACTAAGCTCTCTATAGAATGATGGCCCATACCATTATTTCTGCCAAAGTTCTGTGTTGTCGTCTTATGTTTTTTTTTTTTGTCCTGAAAGTTAAAAAAAAAATTAACTGGATTTGAGGGTTAAACACATACAAAAATATCATACATAAATAGTTACCTTGCAACTTGTATCTTACCCGCAATACTGCTACATATTATATTAGCCATCTTATTTTTGATTAGTTTTCTAATTTTGCGAAGAATTGGGGAATAATGGTTGTTTTATCTGTGGTTAAAAACATTTTTGAATATTGATTTCCTTTTAACAATTTTGTTTTATTAAATTTAGGCATTTTGTATTTTTGCCTTAGTTTTTGTTTGCTGTAGGCATCTTATATATATATATATATATATATATATATTTTTTTTTTGAAGCAGTTTCCTTTGAATTATCTTCACAATTTTTGCGTTTTTATTTTATTTTTATTAATTTTGTTTTGATGGTATTGACTCGTCGAGCCAGCAAAATGTTGTCTGACGGCAATAATATGCCAACCAACAGTGCTGGTGTTGCCTGTAGCACAAGTGCGTCGACCACAACGACAGTCTCGACAGTAACAAATCCGTCGTCTAGTACAACTACCACAACAACGTTTACAACAATGAGTAACCCGGCTTGTACAACGCTAGATTCACCGAATCTTTCTATTAGCAGTGATAGTGCTGAACAGACAGTGGTATCACCATCATTTGTGAGCGTTACAGCTCAAACTATACGCCGAGAAGTACGGAAGGGCAATATGAATCATCCAAATTCTGAAGGACCTTTTTACATGAGACATATACAGCAGTTTGTAGAGGCATCTGTGGGCGTATATCAAGCACGCCTTATGAGAGAGGTCAATGACAAAATACAACAAGCCTTGTTAGAAATAAAACAAGCTATAACAACACCAGTTGCGGAACAACCTTTACTGCCTCAGCCATCGGCTGGGATACAACCACCACCGCAGAATGGTTTTGTGCAAGTGCCACAATCGTATGCACAACCACCACCACTGATTCCAGCACCTCAGTATGGGAGGTCTGGACAAAATTTGCAGTATTTACCGTCTGTTTTACAGCAACAAAATAGTTTGCCTAATAGTCAACGACAACAGTCATTACCAGCCGAGTATCAACATCAGCAACATCCAGCATTACAGCAAAATTCTTTACCGGGTAGTCACGAACCACAGCAGAGCCAAACGCAGTATCAACAACAGCCAATAGTACAACAGCCGAATAATGTACTAGGTAGTCAACAGCCACAACAAGTTCAAACACCGTACCAGCCAGCAATGCAAAATCAGCCACCACAAGTAGTACCTTTGCCTCAGCGCAATATGCCAAACGTATTTAATTTTAACCAGCCAGGATCGCAACCTAGCTATCCACAGGATGCTTGGTCGGCACCTGCTTTTCAGCCTCAACAACCAAATTATCTTGCTATGTCGGTGCCAAATCAATACGGGACGTTAGAATAAGACAAGTTTAAACTTGCTAAGCGGGTAGTAAAGTTTGACGGCACAAATAAAACGATGAATGTTCAAGAATTTATTTTTCGAGTAGGCGCCTTAAGAAGAGATTATAATTGCGCTGATAATGAAGTTTTGCGTAGTTTTCACCTGTTGTTGGATGGTCCTGCCCTGGATTGGTATTGGGACTACCGTAAAATTGTACATATAAATACATGGGAAGAATTGGAAAAAGTTCTCCTGGCTCAATACCGCCGCTTCGAAAAAGAGTACCAGGTACAGATGAAGATATTAAACCGCCGGCAGTTGCTACAAGAGCCTTTCGAAGATTTTTACAATACGGTGATCAAACTGCGTAACCAGCAGGAGAATCCGTACGAAGAAGAGCAGTTGGTAGAAATTATGAGGGGCAATTTGAAACCGGCATTAGCTCAGATGTTGTTTTCGGTTAAGTTAAAGACTTTGTCAGAATTTTGTCGAGAGGTGAGACGTGCTGAGAACTTGTTGACTAGCCAAAGACAGCTGTACCAGCAGCGCACCAATTTCTCCCCAAGGGTGAATGAAATAGTGTGTACTGAAGACGATTCCGATTTTGTTGATTTTGAGGCAATTCGGTCTACAGGCAACTACACCTGCTGGAATTGCAAAGTCGTTGAGCATAGTTTCGTTGATTGTCCTGAACCATTAACTAGGCAATTTTGTTTTAGATGTGGTAGGGAAAACGCAGTGACCCCCAAATGCCCTAAATGCCAGGGAAACAGGTCACGAAACCCGTCTCGAACTGGGGAGGCGCGGTCGACTGAGGTCTAAGCGCAGTATCGGATCAGCGAGGGGAGGTAGGCTTAACTAAAATAAAAATTTTGAAAAATGATAATTTAGGGGTAGGAGAAGGTAACGAGCGCAAGCTAAGGGAGCTTAAGCCTCTTCATATTCGTATTAATGAATATAAAGAGGCCAAACTAAGAATTTTCGGTAAAGTGTCTGATCGTACACGGCACGGGAACGGTATAAGGCACGTAGACGTTTAAGACGCGAAATCTCGCTAGCATCCCTTTATGAGGGTAAAGACTCACGTCTATTTACCCGAATAAATCTAGGGGGCTACGAAATCAAGGGTCTGCTTGATAGCGGCGCTACGGTGTCGTGTCTTGGCCGTAACTGTCTTGAGATTGTGGAAAAAGCTGGACTTAAAGTAAATGATTTTTCTACAATAATTAAGACAGCTGACGGTACTGGACATCACATCGTGGGTCGTGTTCAAGCAGAGGTAAAATTTGGTCAAACAACGCAGGTCATAAGTTTCTATCTAGTGCCTACTTTGAATCGTGAGTTATTCTTGGGTATCGACTTTATGAAGGTTTTTAAATTATTTGCCAATGTCGAAAGTCTTACGACAAATGGAATAAGTCTCTGCGCGGAGGCAGATAGCACCCTGGATGTTGTAACTCATTCTTTGAACGCTGAACAGCAAAGGGAATTAGATTTGGTTATATCGATGTTCCCGTGTTACACAAAAAGAGGCCTAGGAAAAACACATTTAGAGACACATTAAATAGATACTCGTGACGCAACTCCGGTGAAAGATCGTCACTATCCTGTCTCTCCGGTGGTTCAAAAACTTATGTCTGCAGAGCTTGATAGGATGCTTGATCATGCGTCATTGAAGTTAGCGAGAGTCCATGGAGCCATCCGGTTACTTTGGTCCGCAAGGGCGAAAAGAATCGATTGTGTTTGGACGCTTGAAAACTCAATGCGCTAACGGTGAAGGATGCCTATCCTCTGCCACACATAGAGGGATTGTTAAGTCGCTTGGGAGACACGATTTTTATTTCTAGTGTTGATCTTAAAGATGCATTCTGGCAGATTCCACTAGACCCGTCTAGTAGAGAAAAAACTGCTTTTACGGTACCAGGGCGGCCACTTTACCATTTTACGGTCATGCCATTTGGGTTGTGTAACGCAGCTCAGAGGCTATGCCGTTTAATGGATAAAGTGATCCCCGCGGCGCTTCGTGAAAGGGTTTTTGTCTACTTAGATGATCTTTTGATAGTTTCTCCAGACTTTGCAACGCACTTAGAGTTGTTAGCACGGGTAGCTAGAAGTCGAACAGTAGCAGGTCTGACCATCAATGTAGCGAAATCTAAATTCTGTTTCAAAGAGTTAAGATATCTGGGGTACATTGTAGGCGGAGGCAAAGTAAAACCTGTCTCAGACAATGGCAAGCAATTTGTCAGCAGAGAATTTTCAAATTTGGTACAGAACTTTGGGGTAAAACACATACGGACGGCAATACATTCACCTCAGGCTAATGCGTCCGAGCGCGTGAATCAATCTATTTTGTCGGCAATACGCTCCTTTTTACAGGACGACCACTCAGAGTGGGATAAGCATTTGTCGGAAATCGAATTCTCATTGAGGTCGTCAGTACAAACGTCTATAGGTGTTACTCCTTATTTCGCTCTTTTTGGTATAAATATGATCGGTCACGCAGTGTCTATAAATTAGCCAGAAAGCTGAAAAGTTTAAATGATCCTGAGCTAGACATCGTCACCAAATCAGAGAGGATGTCACTAATGAGGCAGAATTTACGCGAGACATTGCATAAAGCATATGCCCGGAATGAAAGAAGCTATAACACCCGTTGCCGTATAGTCAAATTCATCCCAGGACAAGAAGTCTATAGGCGAAATTTCCAGCAGAGTGATTTTAAAGGGGGTTTTAATTCGAAACTCGCGCGAAAGTTTTTAAAATGTCGTATTGTCAAGCCAGTCGGAAAGAGTTTGTATGAAATCGAAAATTTACAAGGAAAATCTTTGGGTATATTTCACGCAAAGGACCCGAAACAGTAAAAGCCTGAAGAAGGAAAAGGAGAAAATAAAAAAATATATAACCTATTTTATAAAAAATGAAAATGATGAAAATTAAAAATTATTCATTTTATTAGTCATTTTGTATATACCTAGTCTATTTGCTTTTTGTAAATTAATTTTTATTAACTTCTTTTATTATTACATTTTCCTTAAACATTGTGTTAAATCAGTTTCAATTATGCCAAAATCCTATTAAAGGCAAAAATAAATTAACAAAATGTATATGTAGATATATAAAATAGAAATTCCTCTCAGTTTTTTTATTAAAATGGTGGCTTAGGAAATTTTGAAGCGCGGTAAGTAGCGGGCAAAAAAAAGTTGCAAGGCAGTTTTTGGGGCATCTAAAGTCTCAATTTTTATCTACGATGGCATGGTGAGGAGCTCATAGCCTCAAGTGGGAGGGAATATTACTGGCAGAACACCCGCCAGAAGTTTTTGTATGTGTGGTAAAGGATAAATAAACTTGCTTCGGGCCTCATCATCTTTTTATTTTATATTTTTTTTTCTACAGACAGCTGGCATGAATTATATTTTTTTGTAGCTGCGAATTAACCCGGATGCGTTGGTAAAGGACCAACCCAAGACGGCGAGCCCTAGCTGGTGCTAAACGCCAGCATGCCAGCGAGGCTAACCATCTGGTAACACACAATTTTTTTTATTTTTTTTTTGCGACAGCAGCCGCTACAAGTAATAACTTATTTATGATTGTACTCGTAGCTGAAAATTTTATTTAAAATTTTAACAATAAATTTTTATAAAAGAACTTCTCCTTTGCACTAAGATGATAATGAGTGGCTTAGTCCTTCTTCGTCTGATTCTTCAACACCTCTTATGAATCTGAATCGTCTTCAGCGCTTTTTTGCAGTGGGTCTTATATTAGCAAATAGTAAGTGAGACGCAAAAATGCGATGGAGATCATTCTCAAAACCCGTTTCATGTTTTGACAAAAAAATTTTCGAAAAAAATTCTTTTTTTAATTTCGTTATTTTTATCATAAAAATTTAAAACAAAATTTTGCTTAAAATTAATACAAATAGCTGCTAATTTAGACTTTCAAAAAAAAAATTTAGTTATTTTCATTCATCAAAAAAAATCTTTATTCGTTTAGTCACAAAAAAATATATTGCAAACCTTTCAAAATCGTATAAAGTCAATAAAAACGTATACGATTTATCCAAATTTTCTGAATTTAACAGTATGACAAATCTCAAGCAAAAGTATTGAAAATTTACTTTACGATGTAGAATTTTGTTATCTGTCCAGCTGCGTACTTAAATTTTTACATTTCTCAAAATTAATTTTTGGCTTAATGCCCGACTGGATTGGAAAAATACCCCTACGTGCAGCGGTTTGGCTTCAAAAAAGGTACTGGAACAGAGGAAACTGGAATTAATGTAATGTATTGTGTTTGTATAAAGGAGTACCTGCAGTATTCCTCGACTGATTTCGTACATCATACTATATTACTAGAAAAGCTTTTTTTATAGGTTTTTTTGCAGAAATGCTATAGCGTTTTTTAAAGATTAGCCAACCAATAGAAGGTAACTTGTTCAAATTGGTTAATCTAGTAGTAATAACCAAAAAGTAATCTGTGGAGTGCTAACAGGTAGCGTTCTTGGCCTACTTTTTTTGAAGATTTACATAAATGATGTAAGTTACATACTTTTAACGAAAAGTTATTTATGTTTGAGGATGAAGTTTGCCTTTTATATATGTAACTGTAAAGATGAAAAGGTATTGAGGACACACACATATTAATTATGACGCTGCGATTTTGGCGGTATTTTTGTGACTTAATAAATTACTATTAAATAATAAGAAACCGAAATTTATGCAATTTAAACCATATATGTATGTTGAAAAATGATGAAGGTTTGAGCCTACATATTGATAGAAAAGTGATACATGAATCTTAAAGTTTTAAATACTTGGGAAATAATATTAATCACAATCTTACGTGGGAGAATCATATAACCAAGCTGAAATTAAGAATATCGTCAAAAATTGGCATACCTTACAAAATCAAAAAATCAAACACAACAACTAAAATGTTTTTATATCAATCGCTTATTCATACGCACTTCACAAACCTGCCGATTATTTATAGTGTAAAACAAGCAAAATTATGAAATTACTGCAATATGTACAAAATAAAGCACTAAACATTTATTACAAGCAACCTTTGAGGCTTAACACAGTATAACGGTACTAAGATATTGCAAAAGTTGTTCTTCCTGTAAGAGAGCTTTAAAAGCAAGAGCTGTTGTTAAACGTTTTCAAATGTATAAGAAATATTGGGTCTCATATAATAACTTTAATCAAAAAATATCAATAACTGAAGGAATGCCAAGACAAGCTTTGAATCTTAATGTTGTAAGGTGTCGTCCTGAGTTCACCAAACAGCGTATAAGATTTGCTGGACCTAACAAATATATCCATTATTTTTTAAATATTAAAATCTTATCTACTTGTAAAGAAAAATTTAAACAGTATTTACCTTAAAATGTTGAAATGTTACTTACAAAAGAATAAATAAAGTAACAAAACTCGCTATTTACCGTGTAGTGAATGATTTTGAAAGGGGTCTGTAGGCGATTGGCCCTAGTATACCACAATTTATAGCAAGGAAGAAAACAAGAAAGTGTTCAAAACAATCCATTGAACGCAATTTGACGCCGTGCTCAGGAGCTTGGCCTTCAAAGAACAACTTTGGACACAATTTTGCACAAGGAATTACATTTGTTCCCATTTAAGGTTTAGTTGACACAAGATTTTCTTCCACAAAACCACTTATGCCGCCGTACATATGCCAATAGGATGTTGCAGCCCGCCCATGACAATATCGATTTTTATAAAAAAAAATCATAATCAAAAAATCATTTATTCTTAACACTATCTATTTTTAACACTATCTCTTCAGTTTTAACAAATACGTGGCTTGAAAATGATGTTATCACATCGAAAGCGCTCACCGAACATCCAAAATACACAGCCAGTGACGACGGTTATTACCGAAAATTATAACAACAGTTTAATATATACTGGCGGAATCAACCCAATTAATTTAATACTTTAAAATCATCTGAATGAAGTACATGAAAATCTAATGGTTGTTCAAAAATCAATGAAGACTTAGAAGGTCTTCTTGTAGTCAGCACGAAGGGTTCAGTAAAAGTTCAGTGCACTTTGTTATAATTGATCAACAAATTAAACATTCTTACTTATATTCAACTGCATTTTAATTTTAATCCTGTCCACGCTTTGTACATCACTGAAGGTGGCTCGTGAACGTAACAATCGTCACGCTAATAAAAGGATTACCCAACAACCCGAGCCCTCAATTTTACCACAACAAATAAACAGATTTGTGGGTGCTACTCATAGCAAGCAATTCCTATTTCGTGGAACTTTGGTAGTCTCAGAAATATACAGGCACACATATTTGTTTCTTCCTCCCGAAAATAATTTAGAACGTTAAAATCTTAAAGGTCATGACTTTGTTGGTATAGACATTGTCATTTCAAATAAGATTTTTCTAGCCTAGATTCATATCGATTAAGTGACTTTAGAAACTTTGCAAATCATCTGTCATATTTATTTTTTGATTAAATGCCAATTGTAGAAAATCATTTTATGCATGAATGCAAACAAAAACTTTTATTGTGTCATTTTATATTTATTATTTCTTTTAAAGTTAAAATACTCACAATTTAGTCTATGTTAACAAAAGAGGTTGTTTGTCTTGTTAAAACTTGAAGGAAGACAAAGAATTTTTTTAAACCAGATGGAATAAAAATATAACGAATGTCAATAATTTTTTAAATGGGTCTAAACTATTAGACTTCCATTAGAAATAAACTAAAATAAAATAAATACATTAATAAATCGTTAGAATTTAATATTATAATTATCATCACTTAGTTTTGGTGCAAAAGTAACAGTGCGACCCTTAAAAAACGTTGAACGTTAAAGGAAACATGATGATGTTCCAGTCAATGCACCCTCGCATGCAGCAATGCCTCTTGTTTTTATGTAATTACCTGTATTAAGTTCTAATTAAAATCACAGAAAAGCTACGGCAACAATTTGCTTCCATACCATCCGAAGACGCGGATGAAAATTTACCTCTAAGTTCAGATTTGCATGTGCCATTATTTCATGCCATTTTTATACTCTTCGCCACAAAAAGTGGAAAAAGGGCATCACTAAGTTTGTCATTCCGTGTGTAATTTCTACAATATCCATTTCCGGCACCATAAAATATATATGTATATTCCGACTTCTGATGCATAGCGAAGTCCGTGTTAGTATTAAAACATGATTTCAGAAAAAAATAAATATGTCAATCGATCAGATATAGCGACGAAAGAGGTTCTATTGGAAATCAGCATGATCGTCCATGTCCTTCGATGTCCTGCAGGCAAAAAAAAAACACGCCCACCTCTTTTTCATGCCACTGGGAACAAATAAAGTAATTCCAATTAAAAAATAAATATATAGGGCGATTGAGAATTAAAAAATAAGAAAAAATCATCAAGTAAAAAAATTGGCGCTTGCCTATATTTTCCGAGTTACGGGGATCTGAAATTTTCAAATTTTTTAAAATATCAATATGGGTTTGATACTCTTGAAGAGATCATAAATGAAATACAAAATCTTTTAACCTATTAAGAGCCGATGCCATTTTTATGTAAATTATATACCAACTTTTTTTATTTTTTTAATTCTCTGGGAACTTAATATGTATTTGCTTTTTTGATTGGAATTACTTCACTAAAATAAATTTACATACATAGATGGTGATGGGTATATAAGATTCGGCATAGCCGAATTTAACATTCTTACTGTTTTGATATAATTTTGATTTTGTTTTTTTTTTGGGCGTGTGTGAACAGGCAGCAAAGAAAGTACTACGGTTAAATAAACTTTTTCTATGGGGAGAAAATTTTTAATGTTTTTGTTTTACTTATTTTTCATCAATTTAACTAAGTTCTTTTCAGATTATAATTATTAGATATATCTATTTCATTTTTTTTTTATAAAACACTCAAAATTACACTACCACAAAATAAACACTATTCTTTCTTAAATAAACTTTAGCTTCATAATTCAGGGTCTGGTCATATTGTGTACATACAATTAAATTGAATCAATTCAATTATATACAAACAACTCAATTTATTTTCAGTGTTATCAACTTTAGTGTTTTTTGAAAGACACAAATTAAATAGCGTTTAAGAAATATGGAAATAGAAAGCGCAATTTCTTTTTTTTTTGTTTTTTTAGTAACTAAACATATGTAAGAACTAAATTTTTTTAGTTTATCAGTAAATTCCTTTGAAACGAAAAATCGGGTAGCATTTCAAAAGCAAGCGCATTTTTTCTTGTAAATATTTTCCATATCTCTAATTGTATGAGAAGCCACTTTTGTTAATTTTCCCAAGAAATTTATTTGCTTGATCCCCGTTAACATATAGTGCAGTTTAAAAATAGACCTAACAGTAATAAGAAAGAATACACTACACTTCATCTATTAACAACAATAGTTTTAGTTTCTATTTTAGGCCGCGATAAGATTTAAATGCTATTTAACAAAATCTAGTTAGAAGTAAATTCTAATAATTCTAATCTATTAATCCAAGTCATAACTCACCACTTTTAATCACGACAACATTAAACTTTTAGCTATTGTTTTTAGAGATCCTAACAGTAAATTTAATATACTCAGATTACTCAATATAATTCACTCAAGTGTTTAACATTTAAAGACCTCTGCAAAAACAGATTTTGTTAAGTCTTTAAAATAAGCTTCTCTTGCAGATCTGGCTACTTCCCTTTCTGTCGAATGTTCTTCGTGAAACCATTCAAGCAATAAAATCAAAAATTGAGTGGTTAATTTGTGCAAAATTATGTAAGTATGTGTGCGAGAACATTTCTCATGAAATATTTCTCTTTCAGATAATTTACGGAGATTTTTTCGCCTAGACGATGACGCAATTCTTTGTTTATTAGGCTTCTTTTTAACCGACTTCAAAAACAGAAGGAGGTTATACAATTCGGCTGAATATTGCTTTTTTATTTTTTTTGCCTCCAGAACTCAGTTATTTCTGATCCGATTTAGAAAATTTTTGGTAATATGATAGACTATGCTTACAGATCGGTCACGTTTTAAAAACAGTTCATAATCTTAAAAATTAAAGGGTGTCCCCATGCAACATACATATTTTTTACGTGTATTATGAACTGTAAAGAGCGATTCTGTAAAATTTATAATGATTTCGTATTACTATGGCTCCCAAACAAAAAAAAATATATACAAAAATTAATCTTAAAATTAAAGGGTGCCCCCATAATTGATGTAAATTTACTTATATGGGCCTATCTTTTGAACTGTTATAGGCAAACGCTCGCAAATTGGACAGAATGCCGATTGCTATGGCCGTTATAGTAACAAGTATTAATATTACAAATTATAAATTAAAGGGTGCGCCAATAGTTCATTAAATTTGATGTATATTGCCATACTTTTTAACAGTTATAGACAGACGCTTGGAATTTACAAAAAACCTGTATTGATAAGTCCGCTGTAACAACGAGTATAAAATATTATTTTAGAAGTTAAAGGGTGTTCCAATAGTTGATGTAATTTCAAGTGTGTGGCTGCACTTTTGAACCGTTATAGACAGAACGCTGAAACCTAAAAGGGACCTGTATTTCTAAGACAGGTATATCAACGAGTTTATAATTTGAATTTAGAAAGTAAAGGGTGTCCCATAATTACTGTAGATTTAATTATATAGGCCTATCTTTTGAATCGTTATAGACAAGCGCTTGTAAATTTGACGCAATGTCGATTGCTATGGCCGTTATAGTAACAGCTGATAATATTTAAAATTATAAATAAAAGGGTGCACCAATTGTTCATTAAATTTTATGTATATGGCCATACTTTTAAACAGTTGTAGACAGACGGTTGAAATTTACAAAGAACATGTAAAACTAACTCCTCTATAACAACAAGTATAAAATTTGGGTTTGGAAATAAACGGGTGTCCCAATAGTTGATATAATATGGTGTATGTGGCCGGACTTTTGAACCGTTGTAGACAGACAGCTGAAATTTACAAGGAACATGTTTTGCTAAGTCCGCTATAACAAGAATCTTGTAATTTGAATTTAGAAATTAAAGGATATTCCCAAAATTAATGTAATTTGTTTTATATGGCCGTATTTTTTGAACCGGTGTATACAAACATTTTACTTTTAGGCAGAATGTCCACTTCTTTATTTGGTATAATAAAAAGTACAAAAATATTATATTATAAATTAAATAGTTGATATAATCTGATGTATATGGGCAAACTGTTATAGACGGTTGAAACTTACTCAGAACCTGATTGCTAAATGTACTACAACAGCAAGTATGAATTTGGAAATTAAAGAGTGGCCCTATAGTTGCTGCAATTTGATGTATATTGCCAAACTATTGAAAAGTTTAAAAAGTATAAAGTTTGGAGATATAAGTGTGTCCCAATAGTTAATGTAACCTAATTTATGTGGCGATACACTTGAGCTGTTATAGGCACACAGGTGAAATCTGTTTTGAAGTCGGTTTTTTTCGCAAGATTTGTTTCCAATACGAAAAAATTTCCACTAGTCACGTGAGCATCAATTAAGGAAATAATAGTTGGTACAAAAATGCAAAATAACAGAAGTAATTTTTTTAATGTCACTTTCAAATAAAAACACGGTCATACATTGGTATTTATCCTTTAAAATGCCACATGTTAAATCTCTGTTGATAAGTTTTTTAATTTATACATCATTTAAGTACTTCGTAATAGGTCGTACAAAATACAAAAATTAGTACGAAAAAATTTTTGCACTTTTGCGATAAAAAACTTAGTAAAGTGAATACCTTTATTATGTGGATCGCAACATTGAAGCGCCAATACAATACATTAAATTTGATATTGAGCATCACTCTTCCTACGAGCAAAAAATTTAACAATTTTCCTTATCCACAAGATGTAATTTTATTAAAAGATATTACATCAACTTTGAAACAATTTTTTTTTTCAAAACTTGTTAAAACGTTCTAAATACTTAAAGCAATCAATAGATACCATCAAATAAATTTTTATGGTTCATCATTTTCGCACCCTCAATTTTAATTAAAAATAACAAATTTAACATTTTCTGACATTATTTGATGAATGGATATGCCGACTAGTCTCGCTGTTATTGTTTCAGATGTTTGTGTGCGATAATGCGTGCCAAGATGTAAATTATGAATTACAGCAGATACAACTGTATCTGTCGACCAGAGTGTTTTGTTGTGAACACAAAAACATGTGTGTTTTTTGTTTAATTGTAATAAACTCTACTACAAACGAGAAATATACAAACTTAATCCTTATCTAATTGCAACAACAAACGATGACAACATGTATGCATGTGTGTATAAACATACATATTTATATATACATATGTAAGCATTTTATTTCCAAGTGCTTTTGTGTTGGGTCTCATTTAAATTTAAGAAAATGAAAGAGATATGTAAACGAATATGCAAACGACCATAAAGATCGATTAAGAAAAGTATCTGTGTGCATTTGTAACTTTTGTTTTAGTCTTAATTTATTTTTTTTTTTATAAAATTCAATATTTTTAAGTATAGCTGTTACTTCTTTGGAATATTATGCGTTATTTAGAATCCAGCAGTTGTCGCGATCGGAAGCAATTGAAAACGCTGGTGTTTCCTGCGTTGAAAAGTAATAGTGAATTTAGTATTTTTTCTAATATTTTTTTTTTGTGAAATACAAAAATAATCAAAAAATATTGTAAAATTAAGCTTTAAAAAATACAAATATAAAGGATTATTTTTAATCAATTGTTAATTTTCGATTGAAAAACAAAATTCTCATTAGCCAAAGTTCAACAAAAATGAAAAGTGAAATTATTAGCCCATATTAATATAACAAAAAAATTTTATATTTTATATTTAAATTATCGACACAACTCTCTGTCTGTCTTGAGATTAGAGAATGATTAAATAAAAAAATGCCTGCCTTATTAAAATTGTGCAAAATGGTGATAATCTTTTTCGATCTCATTTTAGTTTGCTGGTATTAAGTGACGAATTAAAACGTGTCTTGGCAACAACAATTATTAAAAACCTAATCAAATTGTAAAGTGATTTCACACTCAATACAAATCTACTTTTTAATTAATTTAATAAAAAAAAAAATAAAAGCATGTTGCCCTTTCATTGGGGCCTGGTTGGTGTGGCGCTTTTAGTTGCATTTACACATGGGGCATCAATTGTAAGTGAAAATAATTGAAATTGATAAGTTATTTCAATAAGTATTATAAGTAAAGTGAAAAATTATCAAATTGTTACTAGTTTTAATTTGTGTATCCACGCCATTTTGTTTTTAACAGTGAATACTTGTCCAAAAATGTTGGCAAGTAAAACTTACACTCATGAAAAGTAAAGCCATAAATATAATCGCTTAAAGCGAAAAAGGATCAGCTAGGTACAGAATAACGAATAAAAATTATCTACAAGATACAACAATCCGTCCAAATATGCGAAGAACCAATTATTTACAATAACCAAAAACTGAAGAGCTAAGTCCTGCTTCATTCGTCGTGTTGTTCACACAAAGACTCTGTTATAAACACGTATCGTTGTATCCTTTATTCAACTAGAAATTCCTACATTACCATTAAAATACAAAGGGAATTGAGCATGCGATGGCAATACTGTAAATGATATGTTAATTTTACTAAATACCTCCATTTTCTTCAGAAAGGCTTAAGTTCGGTACTAAAAGCGTTTAGTTGTAAATATCAGCAGAGTAAAATAGCGTACGTTTTTTATTTAACTTTAATAATTAAATTAATTCTTTCTATAATATTGTGATATTTGCATGTCTTTGTTTAGTAATCCAAGAAATCTTTTCTTAACGGTACAAATGTTTGGCAAAAAGCTGCTCTGAGCAATAGTCACGCAAAAAAATGGAAAATTCTATTCAAAATTTAATAGAACCAGAAAGACTGAAACAGAAAGACTAAATTAATTATTTATGGACATAATATTTATTTGTATTATCTTTACGAGAATTAAATTGATGTTTATTTACTGGTCTTGTATCCAAACAAATGCAGATTCAATAATGGTAGGGTAGCGAAATAGAATGTAGTTTATTAAACTCAACAGGTGAAAGTCTAATTTTACACTCAGAATCAAAAGATATTGCTTTATACGTACTTGTGTATATTAATGCGGTGCAAATAGGTTATTCTACTTTTTGCAAATTCTTCATTTCAAAGTTGATTTCAAGAAAAAAGAACAACGTATAAATTGTTGGTCGGATAAAATTTTATTTTTTGGCTTTTGTATTTTGGAAAATATATATAGATGGGCGCTTTGCACTACACCCAATTTTTTACACAATTGAGGAACTAAAAACATTTAAATTTAATAGTTATGTTGTTAACAAAAAAAATGTTGTTATAAAAAAAGGTTGCTTGTTCACAAAATATAAAAATTTCAATTGTTCTGACAATTAACTTTGCTTGTATCCAAAAACGAGAATACTCCTAATTTAAATTTGGCAAAAAAGTTAAACCCAAAAAAATTTGAATCGTGTAAAAAATTAAAATTCTTCATTTTCTAACGGTGCACAGTGGCGCCATTTGAGTTTTTTCGTTGCAAAAATCATATCTTTTGAACCGAATAAGATAATTAAAAAGTTTAAACAGCATATGATAGATAACTGTTCAGCCTATGAAATGGGCGTTTGGAGAGGGGGCTACGCTTTGTAGGGGCCTACTTATGGGTTATCAAAGTTAAAATTAGTAGAAAAATCAATTTTATGGTAACTAAAAAAATTTTTTTTTACATTTTTAAATAGTTTTTATTTTTTTTTAGGGTTTTATGTTTTAAATTATCACGAGTACCCAACAAATTAAAAAAAATAAATTTTTTTAAAATATTTTTTTCAATTTTCTGTAAAATATTCATCACAAATCGTAAGAGAAGGTATATCTAAAAGACTAACCATTTCTAAACTATAATTATTTTCTATCTCTATTCGTGACTTCACATGCCGCAGGGAAGAAATAAGTGGATCGGAAGATGCTGCCAACATGTTGAAGAGATCCTCATTTTGCCTTAACCTTGATGTTTTGAATGTGTTCTGCAATCTATATTTTTTATAAAATTTTTTAAGAGACTCCTGTGCTTTCTCAGAAAGCTCTCCAATTGGCAAAGACTGGAACTCAATTATATCTTTGCCATGCGCCAATATTTTATGGACGGTCGGGGTCAACTTCTTCTGTGGATTCATTTCTGCTAAAAGAGATGCAGTTTTCGACGCATATTCTCCATATTTTGTAGAATTGACATTTTCTTTGCAGTTTAAAACATCCAAGATCGTTCCCAATCTTTTCACGATTTGATTGTCAATTCCAGTGATTCTAGTTACTGCCTCTTCATTTTCAAAAAATCTCCTAGAAGTGTTTCTATCATTTGAGTTACCATATCCGTGCTTGGAACAGTCTACTTTTAGTCCAACTTGTTTAAAAAAATCATCCTGTATTTGCATCTTTCTGATCTTTTCCTTATCCTTTATTGATGTATTTTCATCGAAGTTTTCCTCCTCTTGTGGTAGGCTTTACGCCCGTTTTAGCAAGAATTCCATACACCTAATCCTTGCGTGCAATGGTAACATTCCATATTCGTAATTCTCCTCATTTGTAGAATCGTTTAAATTACCAAAGTTCTTCTGACTCTTTTTGCAAATCGGGCATGACATTGTTGATTTTGTTCCTGCCAGTTCGTTTACGACTTTTCCGTCAACCATGGTCAGGTGGAACTCGTAATGGCATTCAATATATTTTCCTTCTCCAGTTTGCAGCTTTGTAGGCTTAATCTTGCTTATTTGTTCTTCAATGTCCTTCATCGTGGTCCTTATGAGCTATCAAGTTCTTCTAAAGCAGCTTCCGTGAAAAACTTTGGTGTGGTTGACTTTCTAAACGGTTCAAATAATTTTAAATTGTTCAACGCCATGTTTTCAGTACTTAAATTCTTTAATGGTTTCAGTAATTTTTGCGCCAACTTTGAGTCGTAGACTAATCCAGGCATTGTGCTTATTTTACAATATATATGCTACCACGCCTAAAAATTTACTGCTACAAAAAAAATTTTAACAAAAATTTACTACTAAAAAAAAACTACTGTCAGTCAAAACATATAAGGGATGGACGCCATACAATTTCTGCAACCATGTGTTTTTAACCTTTTTTACCTCTAGAAGCCAAACGGGCACGTACGGGCAGATAAAACCTTTTGAAATATGTAAAGAAATAATCAAAGAACAAGTTTTCCAAATATGGCAAATATAGAAAAACATAGATTTTTTTTATTTTCCGTCAAAGTTGAAAAATAGTGAAAAAACGCATAGTTTTTAAATAGTGATTTACCAGGAGAAACACAAAGCAAACAGGTAATTTTTTTTTATCATTATACATTTAACAAATACATCAATCAATACAAACAAAAAATATGGCGATTCGTTACCTATTTTTCGTGATATTATACCTGAAATCGCAACAAATTGACTAAAAATTGTGTGTTTTCTTGAAAAACGAAAGTCGTTCACCTTTGAACGGTTATATCTTCTAAACTAAAAATGTGATATTATTAAGAGTGGCATATTTGAAATCGTTGAAAAGTTTCCTATAACATGGGTTTATTCAAAACTTCGTGGGCGCTCATAAAAATTTTGGTTTTTGCAACCTCGTTTGCTCTACGGGCGCCACTGTGCGGTGTTAAATTAAAATCGTGTAAGTACAGAATCAGCTGTAACTGTATAATTGTAATAAAAAAAGTTTGCTGATACTTCAATTTAATTTCCATTACGAGGGCTGCTCTATATATTTCTGGCCTAATAGAGAAAATGCGAATATTTATAATCAAAAATGGTTTTATTGTTTTTCAAAGTATTCTCCAGCATGATTTATACACTTTTGCATGCGCTCAAACCAGTTGTCGAAGCACTTTTTCCACTCCGATTGAGACACCTCTAAAACATGGTTTTTGAACACTTCAACAGCTTCTTCTGGCGACAAAAATCGTTGACCACGCATTTTTTTCTTGATGTGCGGAAACAAGAAGAAGTCATTAGGTGCCAAGTCAGGGCTGTACGGATGATGACCCATTAATTCGACGTTTTGGCCGGTCAAAAAGGCTCTGGTTTGAGCCGATGTGTGAGAGCTCGCATTGTCATGGCGAACAATGATTCGTCTTCTCCTGTTGGTTTTTCGAATTTCTCCGATGACTTCAGGCAAACAAATTGTAGTCTACCACTCAGAAGTGACCGTCCTACGTTGCTCAAGCGGAACAGTCGCCACATGACCAGTTTTGCCGAAGAAACAGGAGACCATTTGCTTCGAAGTGCTTCTTCCACGAACAACTTTCGTTGGATTTTGCTCGTCTTTAAGGACCCATACGGTCGATTGTTGTTTCGTTTCGGGCTCATACCCATAGATCCATGATTCGTCACCTGTGACGATCTTATAAACGTCTTTTGAAGCACCGCAATCGTATTTTTGCAACATTTCTTTGCACCAATCGACATGAGCCCTTTTTTGAGCGACTTTCAAATTGTGCGGGATCCAACGAGAACAAACCTTTTTTACGGCCAGGTGTTCATGCAGTATCGAATGTATGCTGGTGGAAGAAATGTCCAAGGTTGTCTCTATCTCTCGGTATGTCGCATGTCGATCTTGCATTATGATTTCACGCACGGCATTAATGTTCTCTGGCACAACAGCCGTTTTTGGACGATCTTCACGGAATTCGTCTTTGAGCGAGCTTCGGCCACGATTAAATTCATTATACCAATTTTTCACAGTGCTACAGGATGGCCATACAAAGATTTAAGTTCATCAATGCACTCTTGTCGTGATAATCCACGTCGTAAGTTGTGAAAAATGATGGCACGAAAATCTTCACGAGTTAATTCCATTTTTTTCTATATTAATTTTTTCAAGTCACTGTCAACAACACAAATAATGGTCGTACGTCAAAACGTTTGAGTACGATTATGCTTAAAAATGACAAACTTTCCAATGGAAATATCAGATTGCACTTGGCAGCACTCAGTGTTGCCAGGCCAGAAATATATATAGCAGCCCTCGTACCAATAAGATTTTAACTGATTATTGAAAAAAAAACTGTAATCAATAAATTTTAGTGAAATTTTATTCATCATTATTCTTAAGTGGTCATTTGCATTTGCAAGTAAATCATTATATTTCCTTAATAGATTTGTAAAAAATTCAAAATTATGATATTTTAAATGGTTAATAAGTGTGTTTTTACCGGTAATGTAGTTAAAATTTCAGTAACTAACTTTCATTATCTGTAAAAATTAACTGGTTATTGCAATTTTCAATGAATTTTTATTTTTTCACTCAAAGAATCAAAAGCAAGCAAGAGTGTCGTATTCGGCTGTTCCAAAAAGGATTGTGTATTAATTATCTTTGATATAATGAAGATATTTTGGGTGAACTTGAGTTGTTCATTTGACAAAAAGCAAAGCTTTAGTAAGCCGAGCGTTCGCTGAAAGTAATACATACTCTGGAGATGTCAGATATATAGTTTTCAGCTTCACTTTCATAATTATAATATTAAAAATAATTTATTTGTTTAAATGATTTTTAGATAACTCTCAAATTGTTGATAGTTCTAACTTAATTTGTGTGCGTTTTCGCTTTAAAGAGAAATTTTATTCTATTTACTCTAAGTAAAATTTTTAGAAAAAATTTGTGTGAAATTTGAATTGTTTGCACAAATTCCAATTTTTTTTTTTTTTTGCTTATTTAGGGTTTTTGAGAGAATGTAACTTTTTTTTATTGCAAAAGAATTTTTTTCCAATGCTTTATATTTTTGGTGAAAATGTTACATATTTTGCTTAAATTTTGATGGTTATGTGATATTCCAAATACTTAGGAATTTTAGATTTTTTTCTGAAATTTCGGTTTTCAATAAAACATAATAAGAAACAATAATAACCTCCAAAAAAGCACAATTAAAAAACGTAAGAAAAATAAACACATCTCCACAATTTATGGACCGATGTTGCTAAACTTTAATAGCATCTGTTTCGAAACTATATCTGACAGAATGGTGGTCATAAACTTTCTGTAGCTCATCTGAGAACGTGGCAACACTAATTTTAACGCGATTCGAACTGAAGGACATCTGTAATTCAACTACTTAATGTATAACGATGAGCTGTATTTTAGTACCTGTGATTAAATCACTGTGATTAAAAAATCACTGGTCACTACAGTGACTGTGTTGATCAAATAACAGTTCCGCGTAAGAACGTTGTTTCATATTTGCACACATCCAAACTTATTTTTAATTTTACTATGTGAAAGAGAAATATAAGACTTTTGACTATTTCATATGTACATATGTATATCAAAGCAGCTTCTTTGCTGTGCTTTTTCTTGCTTCGGCTTACTTCTTTCTTCCAAACTTCACACATGCATACATATGTAGCAAACAGAGAACTGCAAGAGTGTCTGTTTTTAATACTCTAAAGGCTGGTTCACCGGCAAAAATTTTGTTCTGAAACATTTTTTTTTTATATGTAGTTTGACATTTTATTTTTTGAGAGAGAGAGAGAAACTACATATAAAAAAAAATGTTTCGGAACAAAATTTTTGCCGGTGAACCAGCCTTAAGTATACTCATCTTAAATGCGGTTGCGGTGTGATCGCCACCGCATTTCTTTTGTGCGAGTATTTACTATACCCATTCCATTAGAGTATAAGTGTCTAGCATACTCAAGTAAAATATTTGCGATGCTGGCTTTACTTTATTCGTACTCATACTCAGCGTTGCCGCTTTGGTCCAATCGGACCAAACTTGGTAGTTTTTCGTTTTTAAAAAACAGTTTGGTAGTTTGGTTGGTTTGTTGCATTTTTTTAAATTTTTGGTAGGTTTTCCTCCTGTAGCAAATTTTTAGCAATAGTAAATTTTTTACCTTAAAAATTCAGAACATAAAATAAAAAAATGTAACTTTAAATTAAATAAACAATAACCGTGAATAATTTTACCACTGTTTTCAAAAACTGTTTAATAAAAAACATCTCTGCTTTTTTGCATAAAGATGATTAAGGCTATAACCATCTCTGGTTTAAGAAACGCGAACAATATTATGAAATTGAAATTAACAATATTTTTGAGTGAAGTCTTATTTACAAGTGTTTGTATTAAAAAAAATTAACAGACAAAATGGAAAAGTAAGTAAACATTTTTAATTGTATATATGTACCTATTAATTACACAAATATTTACTAATATTGCATGTAAAGAAACAGTCAAAAAAAATTTAGAACCGAATAGTTAAGCGAATTTGATTGGCTCCAGGAAAGGGATGGGTGTTCATTCTGCATAATATGCTCTAAAACTATTTTAAATCATAACATCCATCTTAAAAATCACCAAAAGACAAATTTCCACCTCTACAATTACGGAAAAAAACCAAGTGAGTATAACAGAGTTTATTTGCAAGAAAAGGATTTTTAAATTTTTGGTAGGCTGTGAACGATTTTGGTAGGATTTTTGAAAATTATTGGTAGGAAGTCAATTTCTTGTGTGGCAACGCTGCTCATACTCACAACAAACACCAAGAGCGAGATTTTAACGTATGTAGTGAGAGGAAAACAGAGTTATCAGATCAGAATTATTAAATCAAATACAATATCAAAAGTCGCCAATGTCTAAATTAGCTAACATACATACTTCTTTGAAATTATGAAAGTTTATTTAATATATAACAGAAAATAAATTTAATAGAACCCGTAAAATTCGCCATATTTTCATTTATTAAAAACACAACAAAAGTTTACTTATTACTCAAGAATAGTTCATTGTTTATTATATTACGTTTTTGTTAGGGTTTTTTTAAGTCACACAGGAGAGAAATTTAAAAATTCTATTCGTTAAGCAAATAGATTTTTAAAATTAATAAATAGTTATAAAAGCAATAATTATATTTAACAAAATAAAATATGTAAGCTAAAAACTTTATTTTATTTATTATTATTTATGAGGTCTATATCTATTCAGTCAATGCAATATTACATCTGCGTATATACAGTTTTGTTAAAACTAAAAAAATTAAGTAATTTTCCTTTTATTCAGGGATTCCTTTTATCATTTTGTTTTCCCAAATACCGTTAGTAGCACGTTTATGACAACAGGGCGCATAAACTGAAAATAATTGTTCATAGAAAACAGCAACAAAATAAGTATACCTGCTTTAAATAGTGTACAAAAGCTGTGCCTTTAAGCGTTTTTTATTGCATTTTATTCATTAAATATGTGTTGCAGTATTTCAAATAAAGAGAATTAAAAAATGCTAGCGTACGAGTATAAAAAATACTTAAAATTCTGATTGCGATATTTTTGATACTCGTTTTTACAGGAATGGGTAAAATAAACACCGCAACTTTTTATTGCGGTGTTTAAAATACTCGAGTATGAAAAGTATAGAGTAAGTATGCGGTGTACTCATGGGTTGCGGTGTACTCGTGCAGCTCTCTGGTAGCAAAGAAAAAAACCTATAATCAATAAATGTTCCGAATTCTATATTTCTGGGCAAATTTAATTACACCTGCTGTTAATGTAGAGATTAAAATACCTTTTTATGATTACTGTATGCATAAAATATTAGGAAAATTTAGAACAATTTCAAACTTTATAAGAAAGAAAACAATGATAGGAAACAGTTCTCTTGTTAAGAATGATATTCATATGCATGTAATAAAAAAAATAATAATCCAGCCATGAATATTTTTCGGCAAATCTTAAATTTCCAGTTGGTTTTACAAAATATCCAACAATATTTTAAAAGGAATAGAAATCTACTGCAAAATAGTGGATATTTAATACTACAATTATTGCCTTAAAGACATACATATCAGCAAACATAATTTATTCTTACAGTTATCAAAAGCGTACACATATCAAGAGGCGGCAACTCAGCTATATAATTCAATATATTTAAGTTAAAATTTAAGGATTCGACAAATTTTCTTTTCATGTCTGCTTGGTCTGTTTGCACGATAAAATATTGTAGAGTTTCGTTTAGATTTTCGAAGTACTTTTTAGAGTTGTATTTCTTCTTGCTAGCCCGTTTGTTTTTCACGTAAGGCAAGTACATGTCGTCACTAAAATTTTAATCGAAGATATAATTTACTGGGGGTTTCATTAAGTAAAAATAGTGAGTAAACGATGTGAAAATAAAATTAACTTTGTGAACAAGTCCAGATTTACACCATGCCCTTTTTATGTGTTTTTTTTTTAATTTTTGTTTTTACGTTACATAAGCAATAGTAACATCCCCACAAAATTCCAGCCATGCCACACTGCTTATCCCTCTTGCTTCACCGCCAATCAAAAATTTCGTGCTAAATACATGAACAATTTCATAGTGTTAATTACTTGTAAGTCAATAATGTGTTGTAGTCACTTGCCACCAAATGACGTCCTAATTATTTGCAGAAGTCTCAGTACCAACTCCTTGATGTTGAAATTAATTTTAGTGAAAGTCCACAAGGCATATATTTGTAGCTTAAAGGTAATTGTTGCAAAAATCGCATAGTATTAACATTGTCAAATTAATTTTTTCAAATCAATTCCTGATTGTTGCACGTGTCTTAGAAATCAACATCTAGAAATAGATAACTGGTTGATTGACAAGAACATTCCTAACGGCGAAAATAACGCAACTCAGATATTTATCGAAATTTAGTCATGCCTTCTAGTAAAATATTGAATCACAAATAATAATAATGTCCAAGTCTCTTTGCAGAGCTTTCTCAAGCTGTCTGATATCACAGAAACCTGATATTTGGCAAAGTTTAAGTATTTTTGCTCCGTTAATGCAGAACAGAGACAGATTTTTGGTTTGTCGGCGGTGGGTGTGGCTTTGGAATTTTGTTATAACTCTGTAAATTTTTCCTATGATTTTTTAAGGAAACCTTTATATCATCCACAAAAAATGTGGCACATTTGAAGTATTCTGTGTGAAGAGGACCATAATATTTTAAAACATATTTAAATACAATCCTTTCCTTTCCTTGTAACCGTAAAAAATGGAAAGAAAAAAATTGTAGAAGTATTTGCGTAAATAGCGAAATTAACAAAAATTAATTTTAAAGGCAAACCACTCTTTGTTGTTGTTGTTTTGCAGTTGTCTATCAGTTATTTTGACTCAGAGATGGATGAATCACTTTTCGCTCACGATGAAGTGCACTTGCGATAAAAATATTTATTATGCATGTACACTTACGTGAGTATAATTTAAAACTAACAAGGATCAAAAAAACTCATCGTCATGAGATACGAACAAAACACTGTTTATAAGATTGCTGTCTATAATGCAGTACTTTTATTTGTATTTCATAACATTTTAATTGTTTTTGAGAAATTTTCGTTTAAAAAATCCGAATATTTTAATCACCCAAAAATTTAACTAAAACTAATCTCACGCATTTTGAAGGATAAAATTAAATTTTTATTAAAAAAACAGTTTTTTCAACATTTAAGTCGATCCTGTTAAAAGTGATCTTTAACTTTCAAGAGACCATTAGAAGTTAAAGTGTTCATAAACAGATTGTGAACATATTGAAAAAAATCTTAATAAATTCGCCAAGTGTGAGTTTGACTTTATACCATGTATGGATCACCCGCTAATTTTTAATTTTATTTTTTTTTATCTTGTTACACTGACACAATAATATATGATTCGGGTAAATTTAAAATAATTTCTGTGGAAACGACGTAAATATATATATTTATTTTATTTCATTTAAAAAATTTTTTTTTTTTTGTTAAAAAAGATAAGGCAATATTCGTCAAATTTATGACCTTTTGCAAACACCCTTTAGTTTCTACATTTATTTCTAACAATTCATTTTAACATGTTTGCGCGTGCTCTCTGTGAATTTTAAATATCTGCCTACCACTGTTAAAAAGCTAAAGACATATAAGTGAAAATCACGTCAATACATGCATTAAAAATTCGTCAATGCGTTCGAAAACGAATTATATTTTGCAAAGGCCGTGAAACCTATTTGTGGAGCCATGCCATGGTAGGTTCATTTAGCACATTACCCCACATCGGGCAACTGTATAAAATTATAGCCTGGATTATACTTTTTACTATCATAATTTTATTACTTATATTCAGTATAGATCTGCGATAAATTAGAGGGTATAATAGTCTGATACCAATTTTACTAAGGGTGAAACATTTATCAAGCATGACACCTAAAAATTAAACAATGTCAGGCCAAGGAATTTCCAAACTATTTTTGAGAAGGTTGAAGTTAGGATGACCACAAGAACTTCTTTTTTTAGTGAAAAAGATAGATTTTGATTTCCCTGCATTAACTTTAATTTTCCATTTATGGAAATAATAAAACAAATTGTCAAGGGCAGGCTGTAAGTTCCCAAGTATGGTTTGTGGTGAACGCGCAGAGTAATAGTATCATTTACAAAAAAGGCATAGCTACATGGGTGCAATAATGGAATATCAGCACAGAAAACAAGGTATAGCAATGGCCCTAGTACCGAACCTTGTGTTACGCCAGCTGGAACATTAGATTCTGAGTGTCCACTATTAATGGATACTTAAAATGTTCGATTTAAAAGAAAACCGTATCTAACTAACTTAAAAAGTAGTGCTCGATGCCAGACGGTGTCAAACGCCTTTTCGATGTCCAGGCACACGATAGCAAGAGATTTTTTGTTCACAAGTTCATTCTTGACGAAGTTTGTAATACGTTTCCTTATTCAGTACTTTTACGGAAAGACTTAAAACTAAATTATTTATTTGAAATTATATACTGTGAGCGTCAAAATAAAGTGTACACAAACATTTTCTTTAGATTAGTTTTTATTTCTGTCTTAAAAAATACTATTTTATTTAACATTTTATGTTTTTTTAAGTGTTATTTAGTTCCCTACTTAAACTTAAAAAAACAACAAAAAAAATTTACAACAACAAAAGTTATAAAACAAAAACAAAATTTATTCCATATTTTACGCGTCAAAATAAAGTGTACACATATAATTTATTATAAAAATTAGTATGATTTAGTATTTGTTTGCTTTTCCTTTAGCTTTAATAAAGGCACTTAGTCTTCGGGGCATCGATTCAACCAGTTTTTTGGTTATGTCAGATGAAATTTTCTGCCACTTCTCCATTATAAGGGATTTAAGCGTATCCTTGTTAGTATTTGTCCTCTTTCGTATTTGCCAGTCAAAATGCTCCCACAAATGCTCAATCGGGTTAAGGTACGGTGATTGGGGAGGATGATCTAATGTCTTAGGAGTATGATAAAGGAGCCATTCTTTTACTATCTTTGCCGTATGTTCGGGATCATTGTCTTGTTAAAAGATCCAAGGTCCCTTGAAGCCCAATTTATCCACACTACATGACAAATTGTTTTTAAATATGTTTAAGTAGTCCGTTTTATTCATGGTATCTTCAATAAAAGCCAAGCTTTTCACTCCACTTGCCGCAATGCATCCCCACACCATCACCGAACCCCTCCATGCTTAACCGTAGATATTAGATTTTGTTCAGCATACTCTGTATTTTTTGTACGCCATACTTTTAGAGGTTTTTTCTGGCCAAATATCTCAAATTTACTCTCATCGCTAAATAAAATGTTATTCCAGAAAGAACCATCTTTAGTTTCGTACTTTTTTGCATACTCAATACGTTTTTTCTGATCTACTAACGATATAAGTGGCTTTTTTGGCGGCAACCGACCATGTAGACCATTTGCGTGTAGAGCTCTTCGTGTTGTGTTGGCGCTAACGTTGGTATTTTTTGTTGCTGAAACTTCCTCCGATATTTTAACAGCACTTTCAAATGGATTTTTCTTCACATCACTCAAAATAGACTTTATTTCAGACTCACTTCAAGCTCTTGGTCGGCCTGCACCTGGACGATTTTCTACTTTGCCGAATTTTTCGTGCTTATTAACTATTCTCTTTGCTGTATAATGGCTTCTGTTTATTATAGACCCGATTTCACGAAAAGTTTTACCGTCTTTTCGAAGTTTTATCACAAGTTCTATGACTTCTGTTGATGTTTGTCTACCCATTTTTAATAAAATAATAAATTTCTTTCTGCAAAGAAGTTATAGTCCGAAAATTGCGTCTGTCTATTATAAAACAGTAGTAGTGATTTTAAAGAATGCAAGAAAGTAAATAAACAACAAAATGTAACGGTATTTTTTGCTAAAATGCTACAAAATAAGATGTACACTTTATTTTGACGCGTAAAATATGGAATAGATTTTGTTTTTGTTTTATAACTTTTGTTGTTGTAAGTTTTTTTTGTTGTTTTTTTAAATTCAAGTAGAAAACTGAATAACAATTAAAAAAACATAAAATGTTAAATAAAATAGTATTTTTAAAGACTGAAATAAAAACTAATTTAAAGAAAATGTTTGTGTACACTTTATTTTGACGCTCACAGTATATATTATAAAGATGTTGCCATATTTTTATTTAAATGGTTTCTTCTAATAGTTTACCAATGCTCTTTAAAGGCTTATTAGGCGATAAATGGCTGCGAGGTTTTTTTTTTTTTTTTATTAGGACCAGCATCAGGGGATGACCGCTACTTATGCAATGCATTGTACCAGAACTAGGAAATTAGGTTGTGGGAAGGGGGATAAAGGGAGTAGTGCCTGTGGACATTTGATTTGAATCTTTGCACATTGAAAGTGGCAGGAAAGACCTCTGCGGGGAGTTTATTCCACATACGAACTGTTCGGCTAAAAAACCAATTCTCTCTGTAATGCGTAGTGCGATTCACTGGCCAATCGATCACAAAGGAATGCGCTCTTGATGCAGAACGCGTTGCGCGCACGAAATTACGGTTTTCAGGATCAAGTTCCCTTATTTCATAAGAGCACATTCCGTTGTAGTAACGATAAAACAGTGAAACACACCCCACATTGCGTCGATGCTCCAGTGAGTAAATAAAGTTGGATACCCTACTGTCACCGATGAGCTTCTTCGCTCTCTCCTGCACGCGGTCGAGTAACTCCAAAATAGACTTTGAAGCACCGGCCCACACATGAGAGTTGTATTCCATTTTCGGTCTGATAAAGGTGACATAGATAGCAAGGAGATCAGATGGAGTGAAGTATTTCTTACACCGTTTCAAAAAACCTAGGCACTTGAATACTTCTTTTGCGACATGAAAAATATGCTGGTTCCAACGAACATCACATTGAATTTTCATGCCAAGAACATCGAGAGCTTCTGATTCCTTAATATATACATATCACCCATAATTACAGATGAAGTAGCATATTCAGCCGTACGCCTGTGCGAAAGCACACAGCACTGGGTTTTATGAGCGTTAAATTGAACCCTATTCGCAAGGCCCCATTCGGAGATAACCAAAAGGTCGCGATTAAGGGTATCATCCATGTGCTTTCGCATAGCCCCAATTTCCCGAAGGCTTGATCTATTGCGAAAAGAAAATAAATGGCATATGCTACTGTCATCTGCGAAAGAATAGATAGGGTTGGAAGTCTGACGTAGAAGGTCATTAAGAAAAATGAGAAACAGGGTAGGGGAAAGAACGGAACCTTGCGGTACCCCTGAATTTACCTTGAACTCGTTTGATGCGATCCCATCTATAACAACTCGTATAGTGCGATCCCTGAGAAAGCTCGATATAAGTCGAGAGAAACTATTACCGACACCAAAAGCAATAAGTTTTGATATGAGTGCACCATGCCACACTCTATCAAACGCCTTAGAAATATTTAGAGCCAACACCTTACTTTCGCCGAAATGGTGAATGGATTGACACCACTTTTCCGAAAGGAAGGCCAGTAAGTCACCCGTAGAGCGTCCCCTACGGAAGCCGTACTGCCGGTCACTAAGTAAGCTGTTGGACTCCAGATACCTCACAAGATGAAAATTGAGCATACTCTCCATAACTTTGGAGAGTGCTTTGCAAATTGCGATTGGGCGGTAATTTTCAGGGTTGCTAGCCTCTCCCTTTTTGGGGACTGTTATTACATTAGCAATCTTCCAACATGGAAACTCACCAACATGGTATAAAATGTTGAAAAGTTTTGCTAATGGACGCGATAACGTCGAAGAGCACTGCTTCAAGACCAGTGCTTGAATTCCATACGGACCAGGGGACTTGTTTATGTTGAGATCTTGTTGAGGTTGTTTCGCTTAGCGGGTTTAATAAATTGCAATAATTTTTGCAACTCGTCATGATTGAGGCAAGTCATGCCACCTTTAACCTGCACTTAAGATCGGCAAAAGATTTGTGATACCAATAGATGGTAGATTTTTTAAGAACTCGTTCTTAATATTGTCTAGACCGTATGATTTTCTTGGCTGAAAACTTGCCAAAAGATTAGGTAAATTAGTCTCAGGTCTAAACGCAACCAGAGCAATCTAAGATGAGGTGGTTTTGAAAAGAAAAATAAATTGGCCTTCTCAAAATCAGCGTAAATAAGTAACATTACTATATTCGGCTATGCCGATTCTTATTTACCCTTCACCATATACGTAAATCTAGTTTAGTAAAGTAATTTCAATCGAAAAAGTAAATATTGGGATGATAGAGAATTAAAAAAATAATAAGTACTACATACATATAATTTTACATAAAAATGCCATCGGCATTCAAACACTTTAAAATGATACCCGTATTAATATTTTTGAAAAATTTTAAAATTTTTAGAGCCCCGCAATTAAAAAAATATGGGCGAGCGCCAATTTTATCACTTGATGTTTTTTCTTATTTTTTAATTTTCTATCGCCCCATATACTTATTTTTTTGATAACACTAACACGGACGGACAGACGGACATCGCTCAATAGACTTTGCTATGCCTAAGAAGTCAGAATATAGACGCAAAGAAAAAATATGGTTGAGGTAACCATAATCTAAAAGCAACATACTATGGTTGTATTATATGGTTTTTATTAAAACATAGTATGTTACATTTAATAATAATACAGTCTATCTTGCAACCATATTGTTGTCTAGATTAACATGGTAGAGTATAAACATAATTATGTTTAAAAAAAAACATTTAATGGTTAAATTAAAATATCATTATATGGTATATATATAATATATATAATATATAATTGAGGGCAATATATATGCTATATGAATCATTTATACAACAAACTTTTTGATTTGTAATAAAAATAAGGCCTTTGTAGGCTTATTATTACATGAAATAAAAATAGAATAAAATAAAAATAAAATAAAGTTAACAATGGCATCTTATCTTTATACATTACATACATAGATCCATTTATGGAAGATACGTAATGGTAATTAGGAACTGACTACACGTTTATCCAAGACTTTTAACAAGTTAATCCAGTATCTGCGGTGATATATTTTGTCACATAATAGCAATTATTGTTGATGTATTATATGACAGCTTAAAATGAAAATATGTACATGTTTTTTCTCTAACAGTAAAAAATATTTTCAAATTTAAGCTAGCAAAAAAATTACTAAAGTTATAGAAAAGCATTCTTCCAAGACTTATAACAAAATATTTTTAAACTTAACATTACTTTGTTTGCTTTTATGATAGTTTTATTAAAAATATTACATTGTAGTTAAATATATTATATTATTTTTAATAAGTAATAATACTTTGGTTGTGGTTTGAATTTTTTAAAGATAAAATCAACCATGTTGCAATATTGTGCACTGTAACCTCACAATGGTTAAACGTTAACAAAAAAATGTTTGTCGTGACTGAAGTTTTCTTGAAAAGAACTATAATTTGTTCTGCGCAACTATACATTTTTACAAAGAACTTTATACGGTTATTGAGACCATATCATACCCATGTTATTTCTCTGCATATATATACGTTATTGGGTCGGAAGTGGATATTTTAGAAATTACAAACGGAATGACAAACTAAGTTATACCCCTTTTACACTTTTTGTGGTGAAGACTATAAACTGCATTTTCTTAAATGCTAGATTATTAATTCCAAAACTCGAACATTATTTTAAAAGGTAACTGGTAACAGTTCCTATCTTTTAAATTAAAAAAATAATAAATCTCCTTTAAATATACCTTTACCAAAAGTCCAAAGGGTATTGATAAGATTGACATGCCGTTTGGAATTACACTAAGCGATTAAAATTTGAACAATACAATAAAATTGGAATAAACCCCTTTATTCTACTTTTCTTTGGTTTAAAAACAAGAATAAAATATTCGTTTCCAAGTTTTTTAGCAAGGTTTAATATTTTTGCTAAATTGTTGGTAAAATTTTAATATTATAGTAAAATTAAGATGATTTAGTGATATTCCAATTACCTGGTAGTTTATAGTTTTTTTTTTGAAAAAGTTGATTTTTAATAAAACAGAAATATTAAATTTTGCTTTACCAAAATATTTGTTTTCGTGAAAATATTTAATTGCACCAAAAAATAAAATTGTATTTGCAATAAAAAATATAGAATTTCATTCAAAACCGAACATTCACAAAAAATAAAAAACTAAAACTAAAACACCCTTTGAGAAATTAAACACACAATTAATCTTGTGGAGAGTATATAAGATTTAGCACAATCGTTTACTTGTTTTTTTTTTGTGCAAATCAACAGTAATTAAATTATAACATAGATAAAATGAATTTTTACAGTTTTATTCACTTTTATTTTAAAAGTTGCATTAATTGTCTTTATTGAATTCTATTTCTCTTTTACGTTCATTTATTTGTTATTAAATTGAACAGGAAATTACAAAGATTTATGATAAGACTTTTAATAATTTGATGCGACGAAAGAAATGAAAAACAAGGTCATAAAATTTTTTAATAAAATTATTGAGAACAGAAAAAACTATTATAATAATTAAACAAAAATTAAGTGGTAGAATAAAATACGTATGAATAAATAAGTGATGTGTGAAATTAATCGGTGAGGAATTTGAAATGTAGGTCTTCATGTTGATAAAGTTGACATTTAAGATGAACTTACTATTAATTTTAAAATCTTAATCACACATTTCAAATTTAATTTCAAACTAATAATACCCTACACTATTATTTAAGCGAAAGGTATAATAAATTTTTTGTTAAAGTTTGTAATAACAAAGAATAATAAATTTGCATATTTTTCAAAGACAGAGATCTATTACATCAATGATGACTATGAGCCAACTTACACTTTGAATTATGTGTTTGTTGGCAAGAGGTGTAAGTAGGCAACCGTTGTAACTTGAGGGTTGCACGATAAAGTTTTGCTTCAAGTTTTAATACATTCACATTTTTTTTACCAATACACTCATACTTTTAAAAATTTAAGCGAACTTGCTTTCAATTTTTATTTCAAGTTGAGTGTTTCAAGTTACGTTCAAGAAAACAGCTGTTCATAGTTCTTTTGAACCATTCTTCGTTTTTGTTGCTACAAATATAATCCCGCCATAAGTTTTTGCCATCTTGAAACCAATTTGCTTTAAAGTTGCGCACGGCCTACGACACAGCTGTCAATTTAAATGAATCTTATCAAGGAGTATGTGTGAAAAACTTGAAAGGAATACTTGATTGTGTAGCTTCAGCAAAATTGTATGGCTTGAATACGATAGCATGAATTAAGACTGCATATGTCAAATTTACAAAACTTTTATAATTTAATTGTTTCTGTGTGACCAGAGTTGCATTTTTAGTTGCGTTTTCTTTTTGTATAACCAAACTACATCAGATTATCACATGAATGAATCATACAATTGTGTATTCGCGACTTTCAATTAAAGAGTTTCAGTTTTACAGCGAAGTTTTGTGTATTATCAGATGTGCCTTTACAAAGTACTTTTAATAGAAGTTTTTATATATCATTTTCAAATTGTATGAATGAAGTTAAAATCTGAAATATATAAAATTTGAGAGTTAGAAAAAACAACTCTTATTTGTTTAAAAAAAATTTCGTAAATTTATAACTCCATTTTTCGGTTTTTCAAATGCCAAACATTAACAGTTTTGAAATATGATACGAAGTTCATTGCCCATCTCTACCTGCATTAAATAAATACATATAATTAGATGTGACAGTACATCCACAAATTATGAACTTCGTGCAGTTGATCCATAAACCAGACCGCCCTTGTAGTTTCTAAAAAAATTTTATGGAAGTTTATTTACGTATTTTTATGTTTTAACGTTTTGTTTAAGCTTAATTTTAAAAAAACTTTTATTATCATATTATTTATATCTTTTTTCAGAATCCCGAGGTTCACGAATACAACACTAACAAACTTCGAAGATCGAAAAGAAGCTAGTAAGTAGAAATATTTAAGTTTATATCACTAAAAAAAATAATAGAATAAATTGTCAAATATGTGAGATGTTGAACTTACTTTCTGCCTTATTTAGTTGCGATTTTTAGTGATGAAGTACTTTATCTTAATAAACGATACACGCGAAATGTAATTATTTCCTAAGAGTATCTTGTTCTCCCTCACGAACAACTTTTGTTGTTGTCTTTTTAAAATAAAGTATGGTCATCATTATTCTGCTGGGTTTTTTTATGATAATTTCCTAGGCAAATAATAATTTATTTGACTGGAGCAGTACCAAGAAAAACTTGATACGCCACTCTATTGTAGCTCGATTTGACAAAATTTATTTGCTCAACAAGACGATGATTCGATTTTTCCCAAGCATATATACATACTACATACATACATACATTATGTACATAATACATACATACATACATACATACATACGTACATACATACATGCATACATACATACATACATACATACATATATACATACATATATACATATTTTTTTTAAAGGTCTTATGAATTGTTGTCAAATATAGTCATGGAAACTATTTACGTACAAGATTTTTAAACCTAAATAGTGACAAACTTCGAAAAATTACCTTTGATGCTTTGACCATGAAAGTAATTGCGAATGATATTATCTATGAAAATGGCGGATAATTAAATAAAGGTGACTAAAAAAGTTAAGTACTACATATACATAATTTTACATAAAAATGTCATCCGGTCTTAATTTTTAAAATTATTTATACTTCCTGAAAGATTTCTTGAAAAGATTTAAAATGACACCCACATTAATATCTTAGAAAATATGGTGCACAATCGTAAATTTCTATGAAAAGTTCAAAAATCCATAACTCGGATAATAAGGGAGAGTGCCTATTTTTTCACTTGATGTTTTTTTTTTCTTTTTTAATTCTCTCTCGACCCATATATTTATTTTTTATGTGTTGCAAATGTGGAACAATTAGAGGCAGGTGTTGTATTTGGACCTCTGCCGCGAAGGACATGGAGAGATCTTAAAGATTTTCAATAACAAAATTTTTACACTATGGCTGAGCGATTTGCTTATTAAAATTTTCTCTAGCTCATTTTGCACCTTGGCAAACTTGAATTCAACAGTAACACGGACGGTTAGACGAACATCGCTCAGCCGACTTCGCTATGCACAAGAAGTCAGAATATATACTTTATGGAGTCGGAAATGGATATTGCAGAAATTACAAACGGAATGAAAAACTTAAATTTACCCCTTTTCCACTTTTTGTGGTAAAGGTATAAAAAACAAAAAATCATTTTTTGTGCAGAACTTGTTGTCAAATTTCTTCCTTAAAAATATTTTAAATATCGAGAATAAAACCAATCGCAGAGAATAAAGAACAATAAAAATACATGTTTTTGCTTTAGACTTTTTTAAATTTCGTAGTCTTTCACTTTAATGATAGAATTAAATTCTCGTTTAATCAACTACTGTTTTCTGAACACATATTGGGAAAAGTCTAATGGTTAGTTAAGTAAGCGATAGCAAAATGGCCGCTTGGATGTGATTTCCAAACAGTAATCCATTAGTCTCTGTCACACACACTTTGCAACTTTTTTTGTGCAAGACGAATAGAAACGGGTACACTGTTTCATGTACTTGCAATTTTCTTTTGTTTTGTCATATGTAGTTTAAGCAGAGATGCCACCTTTTTAAAGGCAATGCGCATCGACTAAGCTACCAAAAAGAGCTAATATGCAAAAAATAACGTTTTTTAATTATCTATCCATTTTTTTATTATATCTGTACTTTATATAGATACTAGCTTATTGTACTCGGCGTTGCCTGGGTCGAATTTTAGGGCCTTGATTTTGCAATCGATAACATATTAGAAATCTCAGAAGAGGCATCAACTATCACATCCAAGCTACCAATTCTGTGACGAAAGAGGAACTCGATTGGCGACAATATTTAATATGAATTAAAGCCATTCGGTACCTAATTTTATTCTTGAAAATATTCATAGCACTTAATGCTCTTTCTACTTCAACATTAGAGTACGGAAATGATAAAAAATTTAAATATATAACAAAAAGAATTTTTTAAACTTGATTTTTTTAAATAACGACCCTCAGTATATTATCAAAACACTATAACGTATGCGTATGTATGTGTGCAAGGAATATTGTATTGTAAAAAAGTATGATAATTTTTAGAAATTGAATGAATGGACACGAATGCGATTTTAAAAGAGAGTTTAAGAAACTTGCAGAAAAAATTGAACGTCTGAACGAGGACTTACGATGTTCATTTTCTCACATCCTAATTTCGTGAGAATATCAAAAAATAGTTTGTTGTTAAAAAATAATCATTTTCATTCAAAGATGTTCCATATTTAGACCCTCTAAAATAAATGAATCTCGCATTGATTACATAATTAATTAGCCTGCTTCAATTTTTCAATTGTCAGTAAAAGAATTGGCCCTTATTGCTGTTTGTTTTCTTATAAAGTACAAACAACCACACAGACTTATAACCATAAATACTTTGATGCACATATTTGGATTCTTTGAATATCACTTTTACTTTTCTACTTAAATAAGATTACAAAATTTACATTTTTTTCCCAGAGAATTTCAAATCAGTGTTCGAAAAAAAACTGTACACAAACCATAGCGTACGGCACTGATAAAATACTTTAAAATTCCATTTTAGTGTTTGTGAACTTGTATGTGTACCCATTAAGTACACAACGTCTACAAAAAGAAGAACGCAAACTCTAACAAAACGTACTGAACAAAGTTCACAAACACTATTTTTAAGTGTTTGTGTACAAAGTACGCTAAAATGATCAGTACAAAACGAAAAAATTGGGTTTTAGTGAACTTTTTTGCGTACACTAACATTTTTTTAGTGTACGCGAGATTTTTAATTTGTTTTTGTTTGTAATAATAGAAATATTTCGCCTAAAAGGATAGCAATTTAAGCTTAGTAATATATAGTATAGTATTTACTTATCCATATATATGTATACATATATTAGTGTATATATGTATGTATATACCTTAATATATTATTTATAACTTTTTTGATATAATAAATTGCAAGCATATTTATAGTATATTTTGATTGAAAATTAAAAACTTTCTTTATTGGGAAATAAATTGATATACAAAAGCCAAATATACTGTTTTTAATGTTTAATAGTATATAATTGGAAAATACAGGGTCTTTCTTTTCGCTCTTTTTTGCTGCTTGCGCAAAAAAAGAACGAATTAATCCCTTTAATTCTTAATTAACCCTTAATACTCATCATAAAAAATTGAAATTGACTTCCTAAATGTCTCTTTTTTTAATCTTTATTTAAAAATACTACAAATAAAAAAAATTAGTTTTTAGAATATATAGGACATTTATTTGCATTTCACTAAACGACATTTGTTATTATTCATAATAGGCAAAATATTTCTATTATTACAAACAACAATAAATAAAAACCTCGCGTACACTAAAAAAATGTTAGTGTACGCAAAAAAGTTCACTAAAACGCAATTTTTTCGTTTTGTACTGATCATTTTAGCGTACTTTGTACACAAACACTAAGAAATAGTGTTTGTGAACTTTGTTCACTACGTTTTGTTAGAGTTTATGTACATGTTCGTAAACACTTAAAGAGAAACGAAGTGTTTTGTTCTTGTTGTAGTGAATGTGTTTGCGTTCTTTGTATATGACGATCAGTACAGTATATAAACGTTGCGTACTTAAGAGTTTTTTTTCGAACACTGTTTCAAATTGCTTTACTTTCGTTTTAAATTTCGTTGGTTGACGTTGGAACTGCAACTTCTACTGCCCTAAAGCTATAATTTCTACATTTATTTTTGTTGCAGGTTTTAAATGCGTAGTTTTGCGTACCGTTTTACTATTGGTTTCACGTCGTTCTCGTTTACTACCAGACAGTTTTTACTTCGCTGATATTTTCTTTTTCCCCACATAATTATCATTTATATCCCTAAGCGTTCCTTAATAAAGCCAAAATACGTACTTTTATGTAAGAGATTTGCAAAAACGCTTTAAATTCTTAATTGTTTCGTCTTATCAAAAGTTTTTTATATAATCGCTGATAAGATTATATGAGTCGACTTTTCCTTTTTAAGATATGACGTAATTTTAAGATTGTCATTTATTACTCACACTTTTAAAAAGACAAACATATATTTTTTGTGTTTTGTTGTTGGTGGGTTGCTGTGGCATTTCCGTCGAACATGTTGTACTTTGTTCGTCTAACGGTCTTCTTTCAGAATGTGTAAGCATTGTTTAAATATCTTTTTAGTTTATAAGTAAAAATCACTTTCGTACCATTCTTAACGAAATCAGTTACCATAAAGTTTCTTTTTAACCGAATTAAAAAAAAGAAGGCTGAATGTTCCTTTTTTTATATTTGTGCCTGCAAAACTCAGTCATTTCTGAACCGATTTTAAAAATTTTTGGTAACATGATAGACTATGGTTACAGATTGGTCCCGTTAAAAAAAAAATTCATAAATTTATAAATTAAAGGGTGTCCCCATACAACATACACATTTTTTACGTGTATTATGAACTGTATAGGGCGATTCAGTAAAATTTTAAATGACTGCACATTACTATAGCTCCCAACAACAAAATGCTATACAAAAATAAATCTAACAATTAAAGGGTGCACCTATAATTGATGTAGATTTACTTATATTGGCCTATCTTTTGAACCGTTATAGACAAACGCTTGCAAATTGGGCAGAATGTCAATTGCTATAGACGTTATAGTAACAAGTTTTAATATTAAACATTATATATTAAAGGGTGCGCCAATAGTTCTTTTAATTTGATGTATATGGCCATACTTTTGAACAGTTTTAGACAGACGCTTGAAATTTTCAAAGAACCTGAAATTCTAAGTCCCCCATAACAACAAGTATAAAATTTGGATTTGGCAGTTAAAGGGTGTCCCAATAGTTGATGTAATTACAAGTATGTGGCCGAACTTTTGATCCGTTATAGGCAGAATGTTGAAACTTAAAAGGGACCTACATTTTTAAGCCCCGTATATCAACGAGTTTATTATTTGAATTTAGAAATTAAAGGGTGTCCCATAATTTATGTAGATTTACTTATATGAGCCTATCTTTTAAACCGTTATAGACAAACGCTTGAGCATTTTACATAATGTCGATTTGTCGTTATAGTAACAAGTATCGTTATAGTAACAAGTATTAATATTTAAAATTATAAATTAGAGGGTGCCCCAATAGTTCATTTAAATACAAACAACTGAATTTTAGACAGAATGTTTATATGGCCAAACCGTTGAACCGTTATAGACAGAACCTAATTGCTAAATATACTACAACAGCAACTATATACAATTTAAATTTTGAAAATATAGGGTGACCCTATAGTTGCTGTAATTTGATGTATATTGCCAAACTATTGAACAGTTGAACAAGTATGAAGCTTGGAGATATAAGGGCGTCCCAATAGTTAATGTAATCTACTTTATGTGGCCATACTCTTGAACCCTTATAGGCAGATAGATGAAATCTGTTTTGAAGTCGATTTATTTGCAAGAATTATTCTGAAGTTCTGTTTGGTTGCGGACTTTGTGACTATTAGGTATTGAAATTGCGGCACCAGTAACATGGGCATGTATTTCACTCGATGTTAGGGATACCGTGGGGTCTTACTATCATGAAGGGTACCCACGCTCAACTTTTACAGACCTAACAATAATTATACGGACTACAGACGTCATTGGATAAAACTAATCTCTAATCTAAACTAATGTATTCAAACTAAAGAAAAATAAACATACACGGCATTTACACTGTGCAATTTTTCATGAAACTAGCATGAAACTTTTGTTTATTGATGAAGCAGGAGGAGTAAGCAATATGGTATTGCTTACGTTTTGAGGGAATTCTACTGTTGCTAATGTTTACTTTTAGATTACGCATAACGCTATAACTTTAATAGAAAATGAAGATAAAAATGCCTCAAAAAATTGCATAGTGTATATTTGGACTTAATGCATAATAAAAATAATAATTTAATTTTATTTATTTAAAGCAAACGTGGTCAGACTCAATCGCAATACTTAAATTTTGGGCAACCAGAACTTGATGGCAAGGCAGATGCTGAGGCCACAGAGAACGGTTCTAGATCTTCAGTTTGTACGTTAAGTTGTTAAAATAAATTCAAAATTTAAATAAAATTTCATTTTTATAGCCGGAACCCATGGCATGGGACAAGCTCAAAGTCAATTTTCAAGTGGTGACTGCAGTGGTTGTGGTGTTGGTGGCCCCGCTTATGGTAATTTTTACTCCATTTTATTTTTCTACTTCCATTTTTCTTTCTTAATCATTGTGTCATTTCTTAAGAATATCCTACTGGATCACCTGACCCCCTTAGATTAGGTGGTAATGTCATTTCCTATTCAGATGGAAAACCTTCTTCAATAATTGGATTGTCCAAGACAACTCCAGACAAGACCTTCGGTCCTGGAACAGTCAGTTCACAAGTGGGAAGACCAGCGGGGACAGGCGGCAACTTTGCTCCAGGTTTAAGTGGTTCTTTTAGTCCAGGTGCTGGTGGCATTGTAACGCCAGGTACAAGTAGTGCTTTTGCTCCAGGTACTGGTGGTCAAGTAAGAAGACCAGGCGGAGAATTTGTTCCAGGCATAAGTGGTGCATATGGTCCAGGTGCTAGTACTGCATATACTCCAGCTACAGGTTCCGATTTAATGCCAGGAGCTGCTGTTGGGAGACAAATAGGAGTACCAGGTATCAAGCATATAATATATTTTCTCCTAAGAAGAAGAATATATTTGCAATATGTATTTTTCTTAGGATCTGCATTTTCACCTAGTTACGGTCCACCAGCCAGTAATAACGGTAATATTCGACAACAAGGAATCCCAAGCACTGGAGTTGCCCCAGGACAATCTGGTGTTAGCAATAGTTATGCTCCAGGTACTAGTATTCCAGGAGTTCCTGGAAGTGGTGGTACTTTTTCTACTGGTACTGGTAATGCAGGACAAATGGGAACACCAGGTAGCAAACCAAATTGTGTGGTTTTTAAGAAGATGAAAAAAAGCTACAATACTTATTTCGTTTAGGAACAGCATATACTCCCGGTTACGGTCCAGCAAGCAGTAGTGATGGAGTTGGACAACATGGAACTGCTCCAGGCATTGGACGGTTAGGACAGCCCAGTATAAGAACTGACTTCTCTCCAGATAGCGGTACAGCAGGTGGTCCCAGAATTGGCAGTACATTTATCCCCGGAACTGGCAGAGCCGGACAAGCAGCGGCACCAGGTATCAATCATGTAAAATACTGGTTTTAAAATCGGAGAAAAATACCCACATTGCATATTTTGCTTAGGAACATTATACGGTCCCTCCTATGGGACAGAAACCGGCAGTGGTGGTGTCGGTGTACAAGGAACTCCAAGAATGAGCGTTGCACCGGGACAGTTTGGACATCCAGGCAGTAGTATTGCGGGAGCTCCAGAGGCTAGCAGAACATTTGTTCCTGGTTTGGCTGATGTGGGACAAAGAGGAATACCAGGTATCATACAAGTTTAAATTATTTTGCAGAAAAGAAAACAAGCAAAAATAGTGGCATGTCATAGTGTCCACGTGCAAAAAGAACGTCATAATGCCTATTAAAATTTCGTGGATTTTAGTAATGGGCATATGAACCTGTCATAATGTTCGCACTTAAAAAAACAACAGCTTTACAAAGATTTCCTGCATGGCCAGTTTATAGTAACGTTACATCTTCCTTACACAGAATGCCATAAAATATACCTGTAATATCCATGGACGTTATTACTACACGTTGATTGACAATATGTTGCATCGTAGTGTGACATAATGTACATAGATATTATATCACTTTCTGGTGCGACATACCATCCATGGACATTATAACCTTAGATGTTATGACATGCTACCGCAATAAATATTTGGAAACTCGCTATACAATTTTTATATTTTTGTTTATTTCCATGTACATTCTACACTAATTCATTTTTAAGGTGTTGGCAAAGCTGGTGTTGGTGGAAATGGACAGCAAGGACAAGTACAACCTGAACATTCTCAATTTAATTCGCCTCCTGCAGCACAACCTGGACAAGTTCAAGGTATTCCATTGCAATTAGTAAAGGCATATTGTTTAAATATATTCCACGAAACAAGTAAGAGCAAAATTCTCATACAATCGACGTTGTGTCAAAATTATGAGAAAAATTATTAAAACTAAACGTAAGGCAATGATTAATTGTAAGTCTATTATAAAAATGCAGCGGTGGACACAAAAATTATGAAATGCCCCACATTTACAAATTAGGTAGAAGTAATCCTTTCATTGATTGGCTAAATGCGATTTCTATAAATAAGTGAATAAAAAATAAATGTCAAAGTAGCAACTATTTATTCCAAATAACATATGCAAAAAAGCTAATTAAATTTCATGTCTAACATATAAAACAAAGCGGTAAAGAAGTCTTTCTTTCTGCACATCCTAAAGGCTCCTAGAGGCTGCTGTAGTCAAAATGAAGAACATAGATTACAAGCCGGGTTGGCCAGGGTTCAACCCCTGCGACAATTAAAAAATAAAAATGCTTTTTTTATGTTTAATGGTATAAGTACATTTTCAAAATTAACGTTACAACATGCTGCCCCCTTCGTCGGCACTTCTTCATAGCATATTGTAATAAAATGACTTCTCTTTATAAAATAAAAAAAAGACAAAAAATTTACCTTTCAATGGTAGTTTTAAAATATTCAAAACTAAATTTCAGTTTATTACTTTATCTCCAAGGGGGAACATCTGCGAGCAGATTTTCAAAAGACGCAACGCGCACGTTTTTTTTCAACTGGCTTTTACTAAAATGCCATAAATATAATCATTTTTAATTTAATATCCTGTTCAGGATTTATCACTCCCTATACGAAAGATAGGTCGAATCGCCGTTCCTGGAGAGACTAATTACATATTTCAAAAACTGACGCTGTGGTTTTTTAATTTCAAAAAAACTGAATTTCATAAAATTACCGTTTAAAACATTATTCATGTTTTTGTTTATGTATTGTAGGACAACAGCCTACAAATGGTTTTGGTGGTCAAATGCCTTCATTTAGTCATCGTCCTGGACAACAAATGACTTCTTATATACCAGGTGCCAGTTACACTCAACCAGAAGCAGGTAAACAACAATACGGAATTGGCGGTCAGCAAGTTCAAATATATGGAACAGATGGTCATCGGCCAACAGGGGTTACTAGTCAACCTGATCAACATACTCCATTATACGGATCTCCCGGACAGCAGAGTATAATTAGGCCAGGACAACATATTTCTGGTCAACAAATAGGACCAGATGGTTCGCTATATAGACCAAGTAAATACATTTGTAAATTGAGCAAAACTTTTATTTTATTTAAACGCGTACTATTAATTTGTAGATTCTGCCCCTGGCCAACAACAAACTCCTCAATATGGTACTAATCAGCAGGTTATAGGGTATCCACAACAACCCGTCTATAGACCTGGCTACGAAGGGCCAATAAATAGAGGAGATGAAAGTCAACCAGGATCAGCAGTAAAACCAGATGCACAGTATCCAGGTTCAAGTCCACAACACATTTTGCAAGGCCCTGGAACACAAACGATTATTAGACCAGGGCTTGGTGGTTTTGGACAGACAGCTACTGGTATTCCTAGTGTTAGCGTTGGCCAACAACCGGGAGGTAGTTTTCAACCGGGAAGTAGTATTCAAGGTTATGGCCATCCAGGAACGGGTATTCAATCTGCTCCTGAACCTAACTATACACCTGGCGGAAGTATTTTTTCTCAACCAGGAGCAGGTGTCCAACCTACCAGGGATTATAATCAACCGGGTTCAAGTATTCAACCAGGAGCATCCTACAGCCAACCAGGCTCAGGCATTCAACCTGGAACAACCTATGCACAACCAGGTAATGCTGCAGATGTTTCAAGTGGGATTGGAGTCGGACAACAAACACATAGAAGTGGGGTTCAACCTGGTGTAAGCTATGAACCAGGTTCTTGGCCATTTGCTCCACAAGGTGGAAAACCTGGAACTATAATACAGCAAACGTATCCTGGTGTTCAACAGAGTTCAGATTACTATCCTGGATACGGACCGCAAGGTGCCACACTTCAACCTGAATCACCCGCCGGTTTTGATCAACGACCGCAAATCGGTCAACAAGATAGCGGAGGTTACCCTCAAGGAGCAACGTATTCTCAACCGGGCTTTAGTACACAACGTGGCATTCGTCCTATGCAAGGATTTGTTCAGCCTGGAGCTGGCATACAAGCAGGGCCGCAACAACCTAACCAACCAGGTATGATCATTCAACCAAGTTCTAGTTTGGGACAAGTTGGCGGTGAATCCGCAGTTGGTCAACAAACAGGTGCTCAACCAGGAGCTGGAATTGGACAGCACTCCATAGAAGGCGTTCCTCAACCTGGGGTTGCTTTTGCATCAATGCCTGTTGGTGGTGTCCAACAATATACTGGTGCGCAACAAGGCGTTTATGAACAAAGAGGGTCTGGCATTGGAACTGGTTACGATACCACTTATGGTCAACCGGGTATTGGCTTCAAGCAACCAAATGGAGCAACTCAATATGATCAACGTGGTTATGGAGCACAAGGAACAGGAAGTGAAACAATGCCGACGATTGGAACTAGAAGTCAGTTCCCAGGTACAGGTGTTACGCAATACGGACAAGGTCCGCAACAAATTGTTCAACCAGGCTCAACATATATGCCAGGCGTTGCTCAGCCTTCTTCAGTTCAGCAAGGTATTGCAGGATCTGGAGTTACAGGTAAGAATTTGTAACCATAAGAAAGATTGGATATAAATTTTTGATTTAGCTAATGGTGTTAGTGGAGCTGAAGATGCATTCTCTCAAGCTGAATCATCAATTGGTAATGGCCAAGCAGCTGCTAGTGCTCAAGGCAAAAAGAATGGCGGCACTGCTAAGACTCAAGTTCAGGGTACATATAGCTCAAGTGGATCATTTAGCGCTAGCGCCATGACCTCTGATAATGACCGATCAGCGAGTTCGCAGGTAACTGGCGGAGTTGAGGGAGCTATGAGTCAGTCACAAGGACAAGGTGGAGCGGCTCAATCTCAGGCGCAAGTGCAGGTCAACGAAAAAACTGGAGGAACAAAAGCTTCATCTCAGAGTGGTGGAATAATACATCAAAGCCAAAGTGAGGTAGGAGTATTGCTGTCTTATGATTAAACAATAGAATCAAATATTTCTCACCATATATCGTGTAGGTACAAGCCAATGATAAGGGAGGCTTGGCAGATGCTCAATCTAGTGGTCCTGGTCAAACATCTTCGCAAGCTCAAATTGGTTTCAGACCAGGCCAAGATGGTGAAATAGTGCGCTCAGCAGGTGGCGGTCAGGCTTCTGCTCAGTCTGGTGCACATTCAGGAAATAGTCAGTCTCAAATTCAAGGAACATCCAAGTCAGAAATTTTTCATTTTTATTGTACTTAAATTCTTAATATAAAATTTTTTAAGATTTGGCGTTTCTTATCATGGGGCTGCTCAATCTGCTTCTGGTACTAAGGAACAAGTCGCTACCTATCGTGAACAAAACCGAGATCTTTTCAATACAATTAGCCAATTTGGAAGCACTGATGCGTAATATTGTTAATTTTGTTAATTTTGCGTAATATAGTTTAGTTGTGATGGAAAAACTAATTTAAAATTTCATTTACAGGGTAACTGATCGTGTCGATACTGTCTATAATCCATCTCTAACATCTGAATCTGACATCCCTGATTTACAATTAAAGGCTTCCAGAACAAATAAAGACGGTAATATAATTTTCACTGCCACAATCGTATAAACTTAATAGACTTGTTTTCATTTTAGCGACCAACTCAAATAAATTAGATGATGATTCAGCTCTACTGAATGAAGACGAAGAAGAAGAACCCTATGATGAATACGAGGATGAGGAAGATTATTATAATGAAAACCTAATTAAAATGGAATCAAAGAACGACGATGACAAAAAATTAGAATCAACGCCTGTACAACGCACTCACACGCAAAAATCCCCCACACAAACTCAACAAATTGCTGTTGCCGATCCTACCAAAAAATATAATGTGGTACAAAATCAGAATGGACGTACCCAGACATATTCAAATCGGCCAACAACAGAAATTGTACCCAGTGGTTTTCGTGGCACTGTTAATGTTGAGAAAAAATTCCATACGAAATCTTTAGAGCCGCACAAGTCCGAAAACAAGCTGAATACCACTGCAGAAGAAAAATCAGAATATAAACCACGCACTCCTGACAGTTTTGTAACAGTAACCAAGTCCATTACCGGCAGTATGGACAACTCGAAGAATCCTCCCCAAGACAACAAGAACTTCCAGTCGACTTTTTATACCAAATCATCCACTTGCGGTTACTTTACCTTCTCCTGCAATATAGTCTATGGTGCAAATGGCCGCAGCAAGATATGTCGTCCCAAGCCACCCACCAACGGAAAATGCTAGAATTGATAAAACCCCTTTTCAAACGTAGTTTCATACACAATAATACGAGCAAATGATTTACATATTTTATATTATCATTTGTCACTTGTAACTTTCCATTTTTCTACTTTTATCGTTAATTTTATTGATTTTTTTATAATTCAATATAATATTTTTAAGATTTTTTTTAACTTATTTCAAATTAATGTATGTTGTTTTCAATATCTTTTTATGTTTTAACCAAACCAAACCAACTGCCTTTTGTTAATTTAATACTTGTAATAACAACAATAAAAAAATACTATAAAATAATAATAAATTATTTCTTCTTGTCTTCCTAATCACAAAATCCAAAAACAAAATTGGCAGAATAAAACCAGGCCGTAAAAGATCAGCAAACGTGACCATTTAAAAATAAAAAAACATTGAAATTTAATGATTGAATTAACGAATAGATAAATGTGTCATTTATGAATATAATAATCAGCCCAATGATTAGTATTTTCACATTCGCGCTAGATTTAGGCAGTCTTAACTATGCAAAATTTTGAATAAACAAGTTTAGTGTTTTCTTCTAATAGGACGTTTTGTTAAAAAGTTACATAGTCTCCGAGTTGAGAAAATGCAAAAAATAAAATGGTATTTCTTCAATTAAAGACACGGGAATATTTTTTATTATCCCAATTAATTAATTACCGATATTGATTATTGAGGGTCAAAGCACGTCTCGATGGCCATTTCGTTATCGCTTACTTAACTCTTCAGGAAACTTCTGACAAATATTTTAAATAAACTAAAGATTTTTGTCCAAACAATCAAGCAAAGACAAAAATCAAAGTTTAAGCAAAAACAACAATAACCAACAGTAATTTTATTTTTCTTTCGCCCCTGTATACGGCTAAATTTTTTTCAGCTCTTTTATACAGTTGAAAGAGGATAAAAAATAAAATATCAAAGACACTACGATAATTTATTTCTATGCACAGCAATTTATTTAATTAAAGACACGGGAATATTTTTTAAATATTTAATTTTTATAAAAACTTCGTGCTATTTTTTTTTTAATTATCGTAGTGTCTTTGATATTTTATTTATAAGTTTTTATAAAATGGTATTTCTTTTCTTCTGTAATTTAAATGGACTTCAGTACCGGTATATTTTTTTTAACCATTTTAATGCCAACCTAAAGAAAGTCTGAATAAAAGAAAAATTAGATCAAAAATTATAACGGTTTTCCCTACAGCCTTATCCAAGCATAGCCAATTTTGAAACAAAGTTTTCAAACTGTTGTAAACTTAGGCAGATGTCATTAAAAAAATGGGGCACGATAAAATCATTATAATATTATTAATATAGAAATCATATGCTTTCTTTTGATACTGCTTATACATATATGAAGCATATATTAAAGCTATATAAGCTTCCTTAACCTATCCTCCACATGATTATTTTTTCTCATTATACCCTTCGCCAGAAAAAGTGGAAAATGTGTGTAACTAAATTGTCATTCCGTGTATAATTTCTACAATATCGATTTCCGATCCCATAAAGTACATATATTCTGACTTCTTCTGTATAGCAAAGTAGATTGAGCGTTTATAAAAAACCGCCATAAGAAAATTTTTTTGGCAAAACCTAATCTACTTAACAGTCCAAACAACAGTATTTTAATTTTTATTTTAATATATTTTTAATTAAGTTAATGTATATTATAACTTTACAAAGTTCTCATTCTCAAAATCCGAAAATGATGCAACATTCAATCCCTAGTATTCAGTGTTCTGAATTTAAAAAATTTATTTGCATAAAAAATGTTATTGTACAAAAGCTTTCTCTTTATTTTCATTGTCTTTTAATTTTCCGCGAATAAAAAACTATGTTTTTTTTAGCTGAACAGTACGTATGTGGAATCATCTTCGGACAGATTTTTTTCCTGTGACTTTCGAATGTCCACAAGCACAACTCCCTTTATCCTCCTTCCCATACAATGTTTTCCTAGTTCTGGCCCAAAAAAATGCTTCAGTATAAGTGGTTAAAAATATTATTTCGTGTTCTTGAGAAATAAAGCGATCTACCACTTGTCGAAGTACATTTGACATCATTTTACTTTACAAATTCGACAGCAGAATTGATATTTATGTATGTAAGTCATTTTCAAAAAATTAATAATTTTTAGATAGAATAATTATATTAATTATATCTTGTAAAAATGTTACAATAACATAAATTTACAAGACTTGGAAAGTTTAACATTTGAATCATTTTAAAAAATTAACCATTTTAAAATAAATTTTCACCGAAAGGTATCACAACAGTAGAATGACTATATTCGGTCTGTATTGATTATTATATTGTAAAATTGTTACAAAAATATAAATTTCAAGACTTGGAACGTTTTTTTGTTACATAATGAAGAGAGAGTGGCTGTTAAAGAAAAGGCGAATAAATGGAAAAAATTAGTTCAAAACTGCTATAGTTCGATTAGGAAAACAATTGTTTTGTAACTAAAGTAGGTGGGTTGCTGAAGGAACTTTAATATTTTAGCAGCAGACTGAATGGTAAAGGAGCCCGTTGTATGGCAAAATAGAAAAATGAAAAAATCGTGGTCTGAACCTTAATGGAGCATCAGTTTAGGAAGAAAGTAACAGCATATAAACTGTGTGTAGCAGATGTGTCTAATTTGAATAGAAAATGGATTCTGTTCTGTTTCATTAAACCGAAAAAATACTAAATCACATTTTATGTATTGTTGAAGAGTCTCATCACTGTTTAGTAACGATCATCACTTATCAAACTAGTGCATTGTTTTCATACTTAAAATTGCAACATTGTTTTATATATGCGGTAGTATTCTTTTTATGTACATACACTCGATAGTATTTTTTAAAAGTCACACATGTATTTCTAACGAGTTAACACCTTACATAAGGAAATAAATTTACAACAAGAAATTAAACATACATTAATTACAGTCCACTGTTTTATTTAGTTTAGTGAGAAAACAAACATTTTTTGGTCCATTCGATCCAGATAAGTTTTTGTGATTATTGAATTTAACTTTTCAATTACATACAATACGGTATTCGTTCTAAATGCCATTAAGTACAGTGTTCGGTCAATGTGACTTAAAATTTTAAAAGTGCAAGTATAATGAAATCAGTTTTAATATGTATAAAAATGCATTAAAATCAATAAGTAATAATACTTATAAAAGTGAACAAACTAACTTTTAAGACAAAAAGTAGTTCATAAAATTACATAGGAACCCGCCAAATTTAAAGTGTCAAAAAAAAAATCTTCAAATACAAGTGTACAACAATGTGATTTTAAGTGTGTTAAAAAATACTAACAAAAATATATACATATGTACATACAAAATACGTAGTACATATTAACAAAAATTCTAGAAAGTTCTATAGCGGTAAAAAAAAAAAAACATTGACTTTAACAAACGAAAAACAAGTGTAGCCAGTCACCGGTTAAAAACAAAAACAACACATACGTATACTTATAAGCATCAGCGACTGTAAAGTATAATTGGAAAAACTTAAAATTCAAATTCTAATTGGAATTAAAAATTTATAACTATACTAATCGCGGGCATCAACCTATTTGTGTTGTTATTTCTAATACAAGAAGAGAGCTTCTTAAACTTACGTAAAAGTAAAACTGCCTTTGTGGTTAAACACTAAAAGTGCTTTTCAAACGTGCAAAAACTGTGTCAAGGTTAAAAGTAACTATTAATGTAGATCAGTGTGTCAAGGGCAAATTACAGTTTGTGAGTGTTTGGAAAAATATTAATCCGTGTGTAACCAAGTAAACATTTTAATATAAATTGTAACAATAGTGAAAATTAAAACAAAAATTTATAATTTGTGAAAATAATTAAAATGGACTCTTTAAAAAGGAAACGCACACAAATTAAAAGATCAATAACAAAGATTTACAATTATGTTAATAACCCAAATGCAACAAAAGATGAAATAAAGGTACGTACTTCTGAGCTTGATAATATTTATATTAAATACAAAGATATACAAGATGAATTGGATGCTATATGTAAATGTGAAGAGGAAATCGAAATTGAAAATACATACAGAGATGAAATTGAAGAGATGTATTTCGCAGTCAAGGCTGTTTGGTCTAGTAAGTCGCATAATGCTTTCGATGAAACAACTGCGGCTCAAGCTAATACACCAACCACAGTCAATGATCTAAATGCATCAATCCAAGCTATAGTGCAACAACAATCAGCAACCACTTCAATTCTTGAGTGTGTATCAGACACTTTATCTGCTGTTACAAATATTCAGTCGAGTAATGCTCATTCAGAGTTACGTTTACCACCTATACAAATTCCCGATTTTGATGGAGATATTTCTAATTGGATACGGTTTCGAGATTTATTCAAAGCTATGGTTCACTCAAAGTCAAATTTGTCTGATATTGAAAAACTAGAATATTTGCAAACAAAATTGAGGGGTGAAGCCTCGTCGATAATAAAACATCTTCCTCCAACAAATGGGAATTATAGAGTGGCTTGGGATATAATAATGGAAAACTACAATAGACCGGACTTAATAGAGAAACAATATTTTGACTCACTTTTTAAACAAAAGGCTGTAAAGAACTCCACGTATGCTGAGTTTAAGCGGTTTTATAATGGGACTGTAGAAAGCTACAATGCTTTAAAGGTCATTAATGACTCTTTAGATTCTTGCGATTCTATTTTAATTTACCACGTTGAAGATAAATTAGATTTAGATTCGTTAACACTTTGGCGTAGGGAGAAAAAAGATGGAGAAACTCCTACATTTTCACAATTGTTAAAATTTATGAAAAGACGTTTACTCGAACTAGAGGAAGCTTATCAACCGAAATTTAATACACGGCAAATATTAGGCAAAGCTGTAGCAATCAGTACAATAACTGAAAGTTGTCCGTTATGCAATGGCAACCACTTTTTGTATAAATGTCAACAATTTAAGTCTTTAGATACAAACGAACGTAGAAATTTGGTAATATCAAACAAACTATGCTTTAATTGTCTTAAAGACAAACATTTCTCCAAAAATTGTAAGTCAGGATCATGCAAAATATGTAGTTTAAAACATAATACCCTGCTACACAAGGATGAAGGAAAAAACCACAGACCACATGCTGGTAACTATTCGGCTGTAAACATACATTCAAGTGTACAAATTAAACAGCAGACAACGTTATTACCAACTGCCATCATCATGATTTGTGATAAAAATAACACTTTACAACCTTGTCGTGCGTTAATGGATTCAGGTGCACAATCAACCTTAATAACAGAAGCTTGCGCGCAACGTTTACGCTTAGCACGTACATATGATAATACTTTATTTTACGGTGTCGGTAACACAAACCCTAACTATTCAAAGGGAAAAGTTCAACTTAAAATAGTTGTACCTAAAACGAATAAGACTATAACAACACAGTCCTATTGTTTATCAAGTTTAACACAGTTTATGCCCTCGAGCAACATTTACACCACAGATTTAAAATTTTTTAAAAATTTAGAACTTGCTGACCCTGCTTTTTTTAAGAAAAATCGAATTGACATTATTATTGGTGCCGACATTTTCGCTCACTGCATTTTAGATGGCAGAATTTCTCATCCGACTGGATCACCAACCGCTGTTAAAACTATTTTTGGGTGGGTAGTTATGGGTACCGTAACTCAATTTGAACAATCATCTGTCATCGCTCACATCTATTCTGACCTGGATGCACAGCTGCAAAAATTCTGGGAAGTTGAGGATTGTCAACATCAAACCAAACATTTGACTCAGGAAGAAGAAATGGCTGAAAAACACTATTCCGAAAATGTTCAACGCAGGCAAGATAACAGATACATGGTGAGGCTTCCATTTAAAACAAACTTAGTTGAATTAGGTGAATCTAAGTCCAATGCAAAGAAGCGGCTCCAGTCCATGGAAAGAAAATTCGTTAAAAATCATGAACTTAAAACTGAATTTCATAAATTTATGGAAGAATATGAGGACCTTAACCATATGCAGCTCGCATCAAAAAATAACGCACAGTATTACATGCCGCATCATGCTGTGCTCAAACCTTCAAGTACAACAACGAAATTACGTGTGGTATTTGATGCCTCCTGCAAAACCTCGAATAACTTCTCTTTGAATGATTACCTACTTATCCGTCCCACAGTTCAAAATGATCTTTACACAATACTGTTAAAATTCAGAAAACACAAAATCGGACTTACAACAGACATCGAGAAGATGTACCGACAGATCATAATGCATCCTGTTGACAGAGTTTATCAAACAATTCTATGGCGCAAAACAGCAGAAGAAGAGGCAAAGGCGTATCAGTTAGGAACAGTGACGTATGGAACATCATCCGCTCCATATTTAGCAACACGCACGTTAAAGCAAGTGGCTCTTGACAATCATAACACATATCCGAAAGAAGCAGATGAAATCATGAACAATTTTTATGTCGATGATTACATGTCCAGCGTACCAGATCTGCAATCAGCGAATGCTCTTCGGGCTTCTTTGTGTCACATATTGTCTACGTCAGGATTTAATTTACGTAAATGGTCATCAAACTCGCAACAGTTTCAAGAAAACATATGCTCATCGGCTAAGTCTCCTACACAAAATACTATGATCAATGATTCAGAAACAGTTAAAACTTTAGGCCTTCTGTGGAACACCAAATTCGATTGTTTTCAGTATAGTGTGTTATTTTCTCAAAATACTGATAACTTATCAAAACGAGGTGTATTATCCGAAATATCTAAAATTTATGATCCTATAGGTTGGCTCGCTCCAGTAATAGTTTCATTCAAGTTGTATATGCAAAAGCTGTGGCTAAAAAGAATAACGTGGGATCAAGAATTGCCTAATGATTTAAAACATGAATGGCTTCGATTAAGGAAAAATATTGACTTTATCAAAGAGCTTAAAATTCCAAGATGGCTTAAATTCTCGGACGGTGATCAAGTCGAACTACACGGTTTTTCTGATGCCTCAGAGCTTGCTTATGCTGCAGCGATTTACGTCCGCATTATAAGAAAAAATGGTTCCATTTCAACATTATTACTGACAGCAAAGACTAGAGTTGCGCCCTTAAAGCAAATCACCCTTCCGCGCTTGGAACTTTGTGCAGCACATCTTATGGTGAAATTGATGCTTCAAGCAAAGGAATCTCTGCTATTTGAAAAAGTTTTAATATACGGCTGGACTGATTCTACAATCGTATTGGCATGGATCAGTGATCATCCTCGTAGATGGAAAACATTTATTGCGAATCGTACTTCTTACATAATACAACATTTACCTTCTACACATTGGCATCATATAGCATCTAAACAAAATCCAGCCGACCTGGCGACGAGAGGTATTCCTTCCATTGATATGATTGACAACGTATTGTGGTGGACAGGACCTCAAATTCTACAAAACAAAGATTTCCAATTTCAAACAATACCTAGAATCTCACATAATGTTAATTTAGAGGAGAAAAGAAATGTTCTTTTGACATTAGCTACTTGCGATAGAGACGATATAAATTTAATAGATCGATATTCTGAATTTACCAAACTTTGCCGCATAACTGCACTTTTATTTCGCTTTTTTCATAACTGCAAATCAAAGTTATCAAACAACAAAATCAAAATTGGATTCATTACCACAACCGAACTTGAAGATGCCAAAATGTCGTTAATTAAAATTTCACAGGGACAATGTTATTCCAATGAAATTCGTTTATTAGCTTCCAAAAAACCATTGCCGGTAAATAGCAAACTATCAGCATTGACTCCATTTTTAGATAACAAAGGGTTGCTTAGAGTTGGTGGACGTTTGGAGAATGCAAATATTAACTACGATCAAAAGCATCCATGCATACTTGATAAAAACGATATTCTAACACAATTAATAGCTAAATATTATCACATCACATATCTTCATGCTGGATTAAGACAACTGCAGTATCTACTTAGTTTAAAGTTTTGGATTCCAAACATCACTTATCTGCTTAAACGTATTGTTTATAAGTGCACAACATGTATGCGATATCGTCAGTTGCCTTACCAACAACGCATGAGTGATCTGCCTGCCGACCGTGTACAACCAGCATCAACATTCCTACACGTTGGTATTGATTTTGCAGGACCAATACTAGTTCGTTCATGGAAAGGTCGGGGTTCTAAGACATATAAATCCTGGATTGCAGTATTTGTGTGCTTAAACACCAAAGCCATTCATCTCGAAGCTGTGACAGAACTCACTACAGCAGCGTTTTTGGCTTCGCTTCGAAGATTTACATCGAGACGTGGTAAAGCAATGCACATCTATACAGATAATGGCACAAATTTTGTGGGCTGTAACCGCAAACTTCAGGAGCTTTTCGCATTTCTTCAAACCGATCATGACTCTATCTCTCAAGAACTAGCAACCCAACAGATTCAGTGGCACTTCACCCCTCCCTCAGCACCACACTTCGGGGGCATCTGGGAAGCAGGTGTCAAATCCATGAAGCATCATTTAAATCGTGTTCTTGGTGAATCACTTGCTACATACGAAGAGATCTCTACGTTATTATGTCAGATTGAGTGTTGCCTTAACTCACGCCCTTTATGTTTAAAGTTCGAAGGAGATTCTGATCCTTTAACACCAGCTCACTTCCTAATCCTCCGACCGTTGACAACTTTACCTGATGAAAAATTAGTGAATGCCAACGTTAATCATTTAAACAGATGGCAATACCTGCAGCAAAAGCTTCACCAGTTTTGGAGAACATGGTCCAACGAATATCTTAGTCAACTGCAAAGAAAGCCTAAATGGGTCACTAAACTACATAACCTCAAACAAGATGACATGGTATTGGTAAAGGACGAAAATCTACCTCCAGCACAATGGTTAATTGGCAGAGTTATAGACACGCATCCTGGAAAAGATGGGCTTGTTCGTGTAGTCACAGTCAAAACTAAACGTGGCTTACTGAAGCGTCCAATTTCAAAGCTGTGTCCTCTCTTCATTGACTGTTGAAAGGAAGTCTTTCAAGACGGGGCGGCATGTTGAAGAGTCTCATCACTGTTTAGTAACGATCATCACTTATCAAACTAGTGCATTGTTTTCATACTTAAAATTGCAACATTGTTTTATATATGCGGTAGTATTCTTTTTATGTACATACACTCGATAGTATTTTTTAAAAGTCACACATGTATTTCTAACGAGTTAACACCTTACATAAGGAAATAAATTTACAACAAGAAATTAAACATACATTAATTACAGTCCACTGTTTTATTTAGTTTAGTGAGAAAACAAACATGTATGTTAAACAAAACAAAAGAAACTTTATAAAATATATACATTCTAAGCAGAGTTCAGAAAGTATACCCATCGCACACACAATGTTCTGTTCAAAACTAACCCGTACATATTTTTCTTTTCATAACAATTATGTGTGTTACTAAATTTTGACATTTTCCGTACACATCCAAGAATGTGTTTAATTAAAATATTGTTTTGCGTTCACGTACGTGAATGTATGATTGTAGCTATAGTTTGTGTACGTGTACTTTATTTTTAGTACGTGTACGGAAAAAAGTACATGAAAAAATGAAAATAAATTCGTGTACTGAAAAAACGTACATGGAAGAATTAAAATAAAATAAAAAAAATGCGTGTACGATAAAAACTTACATAGAAAAATACAAATAACTACGTGTACGGACGGCGAAAAAGTACATGTACGATAAACAAAATATAATAACATTTTTTTATTGTTATTATTATTATTCTTTTTTTTAGTTAAAATTTAAGTCTACCATTTGTCTTTGTGTAAGTATTAAGGGTAATAATTATTTTCATTTGGGTTTTTTGTTTGTTCAATTATTTTCCTGCTTTAAATTTGCATGTGTTATTTGTTGTTGTGGTTTTTCAAAACAATAAATGTGCTTTGCTTATGTTTTAGGTATGGAATGTTTACTTGTGCATTTGTTATAGTTTTATTACCTCTTCATTGATGGTAAAACACCAAATTATTGGTACTAAGAACAAAACTAAAGATTTCGCGGTATTGTTTGTAAAATTTAAATTTTCTTGTTAACATTAACGCAAAATTTTTAGATCGTTTCTAACTTTTCCTTACACATATGTAAAATAAATGTTAATGATGCTCATAGCTTTGGCCCGTTTTAAAAACAGTTCATAATAATAACATACATGTTTTTTACGTGTATATGAACCGTAAAGGGCACCACTTTAAAATTAAAAAAATTACATATCACTATATTATATTTATTCATATGGCAAAAAGTAACATAAAAATAATTCTAAAAATTAAAGGGTGTCCCCATAGGTAACGTAAATTGATCTATGTAGGCTTTTCTTTTGAACCGTTATAGACAAATGCATGCAAATTGGACATAATATCGATTGCTTGGAATGTTATAGTAACAAATATTAATATTCAAATTATAAATTAGAGGGTGCCCCCAATAGTTAATTTAATTTGATGTATATTGACATGTTTTTGAGCAGTGTTAGACAGACGCTTGAAATTTCAAAGAATTTGTATTCCTAAATCCGCTATAACAATAAGTTTATAATTTTCATTTAGAAATTGAAGGGTGTTTCCAAAATTAATTTAATTTGACATATATGGCCGTATCTTTTGAACTGTTACATACAAACACTTAAAAATTAAACAGAACGTCCACTACTTTGTTTGGTATAAGAAGAAGTATAAATATTTTAATTTTTAGGTAAAGGGTGTTACAATAGTTGATGTAATTTGATGTTTATGGCCAAACTGTCCAACAGTTGAAATTTACAAATAACCTGAAAGAAGAAAAAAGAGCAAATAAAATATTTTTATTTTACAACAAAAGATATTTAGCTGCATCTTTCTGTGCCGTCATAAAAATTTTTAATAACAAAAAAAAAATTAGCATATACTTAAGAAATGTCATATAAAATGGCAATAACTTAATAAACAAATATATACGTATGAACGTAAAATTCAACATACAATTAAATATGGCATTCCGTTTTCTAAGAAATTTTCATATTTTTTCTAAATACCAACTAGTTTTCATTATGTTTCTGCCAAAACGTGCACATTTCTCACTCATGTGCGATGATACAAAAAAATGTAAAACCATTTTTACTCATGTGGTATGATGTGTGTGCAAAACAAAAAAAAATATCATTTGATGAAAAAAAAAATCACATACACTCACACATGTGCGGTAAGGGAAAAAAGCAAGGCAGATTCTCACTCATGTGCAATCAGTGAAAGAGATCAAAAATGAGCAAAAATTATGAGCAAATACTTACTCTGCTTTTAAACCTTTCATTTCAAAAGTCAATATGTATTTATAATACAAAAATCTAAAATGTTATGTTACTGTTTGCATAATATATATTTAATGTACTATATAGACATGTATGCTTAAATAAAATAAAGGACTGCATACGATGTCTATTAAAAAGAACGGTGATTTGAAAATCACGTTCACTGGTAACGACATTCCTCAAAAATCACGGAATCGCTCATCCCTATTTTCTATAGAATCAAAGTACGTAACTAATTACACTTCCGAATAGTATTCAGCTCTGTGACGTGGGAATCCATCTTATTGTCAAATAAAACAATCATATACGTATGTATTTAAATCTTTTTTCATAATTTACTTTTGGTTTTTTATTTTTATTTTTGCCTTTGATTTTTGTTGTTTTCTATTATTTTTGCTTTTAATGTTTTTTTACATCATGTATACAATATTTGTGTTGGATTTTTGTTTGCATAATTAATTGCAAATTTAATTGTCACAAACAATTTATAAACGACATACATAATTGTCAATCTTGTTATTGTTGTTATATCTTAAATTAAATAATTTACATACACAAGAATACTTATATATTGATTTGTTGTAACTCAATTGCACATAGAGAATATAACAGTTATTTATTTCACACACAAATGTACGCTGGGGTGAAAGAATGAACGAATAAATGCATGGGTTTGTGTGTGTGTGTGTGGGCGTGAGTGGTGTATGTGTAAGTGGTTGCAAACTAACAACAGTATATACACTCACATATTAATACTTTTATAGTTTTCTATATACTTTTATATTCCGTTAAAGGATATCTGTACATATGTATATAAATAAATATGCACAAACATACACATGTACATGCAAACCAAGTGAAATTAAAAACTGATATCATTATAAATACGATTACAATACAGTTGTAATACAAAGTAGTAGATTAAATCTGAAGTAACTTAAATTAAACATATAAATGACTAATTATTTGTTCCATATTTATTCATAATCTGGTTTGTTAATAATAATTATAATTTTATTTATTCACTTCAAGATAATATTGTACATAAATTGTTTTTTATTGTTGTTGTTGCTGTAATAAATATTATTAATTCTAAACATACATTTACATACAGAATAATAATTATTAATAACTGTATATATTACATATATGTATGTATGTATGTATATATGTACATATACATTAGTACATAAAAATCTAATTTTTTTTCTATCGTTATTTTAGATACACACACAAATAAACTTATGTAATGCACATTGTAATTTTGTTTGTTTTAATAAATTGTTGTTTTTGTAGGTGTTTTTTTTATTAATTTTATTTTGTTTTAGTTTTGCATTTGTTACTTAATATTATTTATTTATTTATTTATTTTAGTTATGTATGTATATATATGTATGAATGTATGTGTTTAAAAAGACACTGAATTTCACAAAAAGTTTTGTTTTTTTATGTTTTATATTAAAGACTCATCTATTTCTAATGCTTTAATAATTTGTATTTTTTAAGTTCTAAGTTTTTATTAGTTGTTTGTTATCATTTCTTTTGTAATTAAAATGTTTAGCTGCTTTAAAATACAAATGTGGCCATAAAAGTACACTGTTTGGGCAATTTAAAACGATTTGAGATTGAAATGTGACACTTGTTGTATTTTAGCTGCATTAAATGCCACCAAGACGTAATGTACAGAAAAAAGATCTAAATTAACAAATAAAGAAATTCTTGAATAACTATAATTGCTCCAAGAGCCCGCATTTTTATCGTTGATTGTACGAAAGTCAAAAAACTAGGTGATTTTTTTTAGAAATGAGTGGATTTTAAATTAACCCTCTAAATTTCAAAATATTTAATTATTCCGATATATGAAATAAAATCATTTGTGTTTAAGAGTGTTAACCTTCTTCAGCTTTTGAAAATATCAAGCTTCACATTAAGCAAAATTGTTTTATAAATTAGTGGAAATATGAGATATGTGCTTTTCAGGAGCTTTCATTTTACTTGGTCATTCTTTATAGTGTATGGTAGGAATGACCGGTCCATTGGTTTTTAAGGAACATCGTTAACGTGATTTTTAAAACACCGTTCTTTTGAATAGTTACCGTGATCATCGTTTGCAGTTCTCTTGTTTTATTTAAGCATACGGGCCTGTTCGTAAATGCATCAGTGCTCTGCATAATATGATTATTCTGCACTGCCACTGCTAATCAGCTGTTGCGTATGCTTTGTTTTGCTCATTTTAGTGTTTGCATTAACGAACGAAGAAATACTGTGAAAATAGAAAAATTGATAATAAACTCGATTTGTCAACTAAATGATATAAAAATGATAAAAATTTGTGTAACATACTAAAAAAAAAGAAGATTAAAGAATAAAAAACTAAATTTAATTGTATAAAAATTATTAAACAGAAAAAGACGTTCATTGCATCAGCCATTTTTATGATTAGTTTTTTGCTTTTATTTGCGCATAATATACTTCAGTGATGCATTTACGAACAGACGACATTTGCAGTGCTGCCACTTTTTGCATTTACGAACGTACTGCGCATCATATGCAGTCCAGTGATGCATTTACGAACAGGCCCTACATGTTTATGAAGGAAGCATTCAGCCCAATCATGAGTATTCTCACGGAATTTCTTTCTCAAGAAAAAAATTTTCTAAAGAAAAGATAAAAAAATGGCATCATCGTAATTTGACTGGAGCTATTTCGTTTATTTACATGTTATTTTTTTTTAATTCAGAATACCTTCCTTTTTCCCCCGAATTTTTTTCACTTTCCTCAGTCAATAAAAAGGGGGAAAAAATTTTTATAATTGGAAAAAAGCGAATTGGAGAAAAGCGAAAAGTGAAAAAACTCGCACGGAATTTTAATTTCATATTTGGCTGTAAAGTGCATATATTAATAATATATTATGCAAACAGTAACACAATTTTTTTTCTTTTTTTTTGTATTACATATGCCTGTGTAAAGCCGCTTTGACTTTTGAAATGAAAGAGTCAAAAGTACTAATATTTCTCTCCACAAATTAAAAGCAAATTAAAGTTCGTACGTGTGCAAATATAAAAAAACGTTCTTACAAGAAACTGTTACTTGATAAACTCAGTCACTACGACCACTGATTTTTTAATCACATTTATTTAATCACAAGTCAAAGTAAAATACTTGCTCTTGCTCTTAATTTTAAGCTTTATGGTAAAATTTTTCTTTTCATTCGAAAGTCAACTGCAAAAAGAAATTATTTCTTGATCGCAATGACAAACTCGAATGATGGCTGACTGACACTGTACATGCGTTTTGAAATAGAACTATTGAAAAATAAATCTTTTTTCCTGACATCCGCCAATGTGGTGCTACTTTTATGACCATCTCTGTATGTATGTATACATCTAATGAACTTTAATTCATTTCTTCATTTCTACTAATATAGTAAAACTGTTTGTTTGTGGGTTGGATAAAATATTTAATGAAATGGTTTGTTCCTTAAATCGTGATAATTAAAGGTTTTTGTTTAATAATGTTTGTAATAATGATTTAATGCAAATATATTCTGAAATATATATTTTTGTTTTTCTACGACGGCTTTTATGTTAAATTTTTGTTGTTTTCTTTAGAATGTTGTTAAATAACTATTAAACTGCTTTCTTAATTTTTAATATTTGTGTAGAATATTTTGTTTTTTTTTTTAGTTTTAGTTTATATAAATAGTTTTTGTTGTTATTTGTTAAGTTAAATATAATTTACAAAGTGGAAATATAAAAAATCCAATATATTTAAATGTGTGTTTATTAATTTTTTTTTTAATTTTTGTTAATTTAATTAATTTTAATTAAAAAATTTTTTGTTAAATTTTTATGTTTATTGGTATTTTGTTTTATAATTTCTAAAGTGTTTAAACAGCCATAAATTCAAATTTTCTCGTGTGTTGTTTTGTTTAAATATTTCTAATTGTTATTGTTTATTTTTTAATATTTAAATATTTTATTCTTTCTTTTTCAATTCAACTTTCATTATTTGTTATAGGTTTTCGAAAAATTTTAAGTATGTTATATTAATTATAAAGGTACGTGAATAAATATATATTTATATTAATTTTATAATTTGCCTTATTTATAATTATCGGTGTGCTTCGTTTTAATTTATAAAAAATTTTTTTTCACAGTTAAAAAAATTAAAAAGCAATTTTATAAAATTCCACAAAATGACATTTAAATTATTTACTTTTAATTAAAACACACATACAAAAACCCATAAATATAATTGAAATATTTTCCTATTTTAGGGACACTTATATAAATAACGAGACATGGACAAAAAAAATCATCAAAGGAAAATAAATTTCTTTAATCATTAATCAACTGAAAGTACATTATAGAAAGAGAGAGAGAGAGAGAGAAAGAGCGTGAGAGAGTTAGCTTATTAGAAGAGAGGAAGGGACATTTGTAAATTTACATCGGTATCAAGAATGTGCTCCTTCAAATTGTGATTTTATTTCGTTGTGTTACCTAAGGATGTCTTTATTAGTTTTTTTGTTTAATTATACTGGGTACTTAGTTTTAGAATGAAGATTTTGTTAAAAAGCCAATTAAAACTTATAATTTATTTTTTCATTTAAAATGTATAAAAATTTAACAAATCAATAATAAAAAATCACTAAAATCAAATAAAATGGATATAAGTCATTTTATATATTTCTTTAAAAAGATGGCACCAATTATGCAACAACACAGACATATATATATGTATATATATATATATATGTATATATATATATATATATATATATATATATATATATATATATATATATATATATATATATGTATGTCATTTACTTTAAGGACGTCATAACTCAAAAACATTCATTTCGAGATAATTGCAGTTTAAGTTTTTGACTCCTTCTCACTTCTCATATATAAAAATATCAGACTGCTTAAGTTCTCACTACAATTAATAAAATGATTCATAATTAAAAAAAATTTCAGAAAACTTTTATCAATTATATCTTGGGAAAACTATAGGAATTGTTTGAATTATAACATTATTCCTCTAAAAATATATTCGATGCTGTGTCGTAAACGAAAATGTTTCGTTATTTGTTAAATGAAAAAAGGAGTTTTACTTAATAATATTTTTCATCAACACAGCCGTAATTGAAAATAAGACATTATGTGCAAAAAGTCGATACAAAAGACATAAAGATGAAACTTATACACAATATAAAGCATGAAATGGCGAACAATTCTGTATGATTAACTCCAAAATTTGAAACTTTGAGTTATGACGTTATTGAAGTAAATGAGCTTCTGTAATGGTTGTAATCATGACTGACACCAAAAATAATTAATACCAACAAAAAAAAAAAAAAAAACAAAACAAAAGTAATTAACTTATTTTTTAAGTAGTGCACCAAAAATTGCTTTTTAATACAGTGGGCGACATAAGTATGCAAAAGCTTTAAATTTTTTTTTGTGTGCTTAAAAAGACTTGCTGCACTCTTTCATTTAAGAACCACATACGTAATTTTACGTTTCAAATGATTTTGAACAGTAAATGCAAGAAATTAAACAAATTTATTTATACTTTTTTTGGCTTTGGCCAAGTAGTGAAATTTGTTTTATAGTCAAATAATTTTTATCTAGATTTTTTATCAATAATATTTTGAATATCTTTATCCAAGTGATGCTAGGGAAGTGAAACCATACGTCAACCTGAAGTTGCCAACAAATTTTATAGTTTGCTACTGTCAAATATATTCAGAGAAAATTTTATCAAGCGAATCCATTTATCTTTTCAGTTAAAAAGAGAAACCGAATTAAATTTAATTCTGTTTCTGCCATATCAAATACTTCAACTTAATTGCCCTACAAATGACCTTAAAGTAGCATATTTGTGAATAAGTTAATTTTTTAAATAACCAAGAAAAAATTAAATACAATCTAAAAAACACAGTAACTTTAAGAATTATTCTTGAGCAGTTAAGACGACCTTTTAAAATTAAAGATTAATTTTTAGATAGTTCACATTATTATAGCGCCCACTGTAAGTGCTAGTTATCGGATGCTTATTAATCCTTTCAAGTCTGTTTTATATTAAATAATGAAATTTTTTTTTTCGCAAAGTTAGGCAATAAAAAATTTCAGTTGGATTTTGGAAATGCACAATTTTATTTAATAACTCTGATAAAAAGAGCTAAGAATGTGAAAACTAAATACCAAAAAATCATTCTATATGTTTTTTAACACAAAAAAATTAAAAAAAGTAATCAATAAAAATGCTTGTTGCTGTGTTAAAATTGATTTTGTGTGTTTTGCTTTTTGTTTTTTTTTTACTTTTAACTTTTAACTTAATATTGACTAGTTAGATGTAATATACACCAAGATATTGAAATACGAAATTTTGAGAAAAATTTAATTTAAACAAAACTTTTAAATTTGATTATTATAATATGAATATTAATATTAATATTAATTTTTTCATTAATGATTACTAATTTGAATGACATATAAAAATAATTTTATTTTTAAATTCTTTTAAATTGTTTATTAATTTTATTTTCTATATTTTATATGAAAAATGTTTTGTTTTTATATTGTTGTTGTTTGTAATCCCTTTATAAAGTTTATAATAATTTCCATATTTTTGCATCACTACATTTCTGTTTCTAATTTATTGTGTTATTTTTTTTTTTCTTATCATTTTCCACAAAAAAGGTACACTCTATATTTAAATATGTATGTATATATATTTTTTCGTAATTTGTAAGTATTTTTAATAATATTATTTTGGTTTTTCATATTATTTTATAATATTTATAATATATTTGTTTTTGTTGTTGTTTCAGTTAAATATTAGGTAGGAAAAATGTACTAGTCTTATAAATTTCACACATCAACATTTCAATTAATTTTTAATTACTAAATTTTTTTTTTTTAGATTTAAAACCAACCTAAGCAAAAATTTATAAAAAATGTTATTTTATTTCAATGCAGTATTTTAGATATTTAAATTGTTATCTTTGTATTATTAATTATATGTTATAACTTTTAATTTGTTTTTTTTTAATACGAGAGATCTTTCCATTCATTTTGTTTTATTCGAATACAACTAAAACACTTAATTTTTTTTAATATGAAAATATTTAGATTTGTGATATAAACGTACACAGTTTAGTTTTTATGCATTAAAAGTTGTTTTTTTTTAATAATAAATATTTTACTGATTACAATCGGTTTTAGCTATCAAGTAAAATTTTCTTTTAAATTCTATTACCGAAGCAGGAATTGTAAAATAACACCTAAATTTTTTAATTTGTTTTTAAGGATTATAAAAATTTTCTCTATATTAAAAAACAAAAAATAAATCAAACTAATATTTTTGTAGTGTTATCAATTGTTTGAATGAACTAATGCGAAGCCTATACAATTAAAAACTGCTCAAGTGAACCTTGTAACCCACAATAGAATATTAATTTAAATGGAATATTGATTAAATAGAAAAGATACTATTTTTTTTAATGACTACTTAGATTTATTTAAAGTAAATATTTTACTTCGAGCTAAAAAAAAGTGTGCGTAAATGATCTTGCTTTTATTGGAATCGTTGTTCCATATTCTCTTTTTACTCACACTTTTTAACATTTCACGAACACTAATAAGCAACGATCTTTGTTACACTTCGCAAGGTTCCAAAAGCAGTAACTTATGTGATTTGACCGGACACTCACACACAGTTTAGATACAGTTCTGCGGTAGATGTCAGTATGCGGATTAGAAAAAGAATTTAAAAAACCTCCTCCTTAAACTGTAATTAGGATATGGCTTAATGCTATGGGTTTGCTTGATTTTGCGGTGGGGATTTCACATGAGTTCTTTAATAACACTATAGACCAATAGGTTTTTTTTTTTAATCATACAATGACATTCTGTTTTTTATCCTTATTTTTAAGAAATATTTCGATTTTTATTTTTAATTTGCTGATTTTGTAACCGTGAGGTGATAATGCACTACGGCTATATGCAAAACAATTAAGACAGCTTTATAAGTGAAGTTTATTAAAGGACATTTTTTGAAACAATATTTCAGGCAATGAAAATAAAATACATTTATTATAAATATTTTTTTAATTTTTTCAGCAAAGACTATTGAAAGCTGCTTAAAACAAAAGTGGGAAGCTTTGCAAAACAATCAATTTTAAATGATAAATTTTGTAATCAGGTTTTCACATTTCCAACAGATGCCTGAGTAAGTTATTGTTTGAGCCAAAACATTGCAGCAAATTAATTATATTTGTTTAAGTTAAAAATTTAGTTTTCATTACATATTTTTTCTTTCAATTTAATTCATTTGTTCATTTGTTTAAGCAATTTTTAAATAATTTCTATGATTTAAGATATTTTTTATTTTTTATTTTGGTTCAATAAAATCAAATTTTATTTGGACGGGTTGTCAATCTTGTATTTATGTGTTCTTTTTCTATTAAGATTCCATAATTATCGTTACACTATGTGTGTTTGTATTTATTTTGTTTAAATATTAATTAAACATTCCTAACATGCATTTTGTTTAGTTAAACTGTAGAATAATTAAAAAACTTGTGTTTTTGTTTTTATTAAATTAGCAAAAATGTGGTGGGGTTATTATAAAGCAACAATGTATCAATTGTATTTTATAGCAAACTGTTTTATATTTCATCCCTAAAGTATGCTAACTATTTGAAAGTATTTGCAAGCAAACACAAAAAGATCATGAGATTTATTTAAACAGTTTTAGCTTTTTATTTAATTATTATTATGTATTATTATTATTTTTTAGTTGCCTTAATAACATTCTAACTTATTGATATCTTTTTTGGTAATTTTTGATTTGTTTTTATTGGTGTTATATTTTATTTTGTTAAAGGAATATTTAGTAAATATGAGTACACACACACATGTTGAACTATTTTCTTTTGTGGACTATTAAATTAATTTGTTAAATTGTAGGTTCCTAAGATTTGTAGCATAAAGTTATTTAACAGAATATGTATTTATTTTGTTTTTTTAATTTGTTTAGAATAAATGCAGAATACTTGCCTTTGAAACACATATAATGAAGCGTTAAATTATTTATTTTTTACATTTAAAAATTAAAAGCTCGTTAATTTTGTTTTGTTGACAATTTATTGGTCATTATTTCGTATTACTTTTTGTTTGTTTACGTCTTTTAAGAAATCCTTTATTAATTTTTGAGTGCATTTCTTTGCAATTTTTTTTTTTTGTTATTGAATTGCTTTTCTATAGTTTTGTTTTTTTATTGGTGGGATAAACATGTGCGAATATTAATACATTTTTATAAGTTATTTATGCCGCTATAAAAATATGTTTTTTTAGTTTTATTACAAATAATATGTATGTATTTATAAGTTAAAAATTCAATCGATGTAAATTGAATTTAAAAATCTCTAAACTGATGCCAAAATATTATTTTAATTAAAAACTTAATTGTAATAATCTGTTTATAGGGAAAATGAAAACTAAAGTTGTATGTCATGTCGTTTTCAAGATCTTAAAGATGTATATTTATACGAGTATGTCTTAGAATTAAAAATTATCTTATTTATCTAATCGATGTTTTAAGAAGTTGAATGAAACCACAATAACAAACATGCAAGTATAATAAACATTTATTTATAGAAAATTTAAACTAGGACAATCGTTTTTAAATTTTATATTCTTACATGTATTTTTCTAATTTTTAAAACAATTACCTCTATTTAATGTTGCTTTTTGCACTGTAATAATATTTTTAAAATATTTGAATACTTAAAATTGTTTTTAATTGTGAAAAACATAAAACCCATTAAAAGCCTTCAATTTAAAAATTTCAACTAAATTTGAAATAATTCAAGTTCGATAAACTATTTATTTTCTGCATATTTGATAATAAACGATATATACTTGTGGCGAATACGCCGCGAAAAAATAAAACCTTACATTGAAAACAAAACCAATTTTCACAAAACTACAAAGAAGGGATTCTAAATAACAATGAATTTATCCTAAATTAAGCGTTGAAAAGCGCCTTGAGGTGCTATTCTGAATCTTAATAGCGCTCTTGTTTCCCTAGATTAATAGCGTCAGATTCCATTTTATGCTTACGCTGCAAGGTTTTTATGCACAGACAGACGCCTTAAAAAAAGACGAAAATGCAACTGGGTGCGTCACACCATACAAAAACCGATCACAAAAAAGAGATCGAGAGGAATCCTCAAGGCAGCCGTTGACCAGTCCACACATGACGAAGACAAATTAAACTCTTAGCGTCAAATGCGCAAAATAGCTGGAATGAAGTAAAAAGTTGAGGCCTTTGCTGCGTTTAGTGAAAATTAACTTTTTTTGCGCTTGTTTTATATCTGAACCGTTTCCGAATAATTCTTTTAGGCAGACGTGCTTAAAGTATGAATGTATTGCGGATTATGCACTGACCAAAAATTCTACTTCACAATTACAATTACGTTGATAATAAAAAGATAAAATTTTAAATAATTTAGCTTACTTCAACAAACAGAGAGCACGTGAGCATCTGTTGTTTTCTTAAATGAATACAATTTTTTGTTACATATCCAGTTTGAGAAATGTTGGTCTGACCAAAACCTTATTTTGTTGCTGCAGTTTAAAGGCTCAACTAAAATCTGCATAGGATAACTTAAGCAAACTTTAACAATTGTTATATTTAACAATTATATGTGTCAAACTATAAGTTACTTAAGGAAACTTTTCGTTAAGTTTCGTCAAATGTCATTTCTTTAAGCAAAATACGAATTTGATCACACTTTCTGTATGGAAACAGCTGATTGTGCTTTCTGTTGTGCATTCAGTTTTAAATTTAATAGAAAATGAAGGAAAAAAGAAAAACTTTATTTCTGATCCATTTTTAACAAACAAAATTTGTTAAAATTAAATATTTAACTGTATATGAGTTAAGTGGACTGTTGCATTTTTTAGTATGGTTGGCCACAAATACAAATACAAAAACAGATAAAACATGTAATATTTTTTATTGAATTTATCTTAGAACATGAACAAAAAATGTAAATATGAATATTAAATACAAGTCAAAAAGCTTGTCCCTGCCAGTCAAGAAAAATGTTTTAAAAATTTTTAAACATTACATTAGGTAGGTGTCTTAAAAAAATCATGGGAAAATTTAAAGGATTGTAACAAAATTCCAAAACCACGTCCACCGCCCACAAACCAAAACTCTGGCTATGTCCTGCGTTAACTGAGCAAACTACTTTAACTTTGCCAAATTTCAGCTTTTTGCTGTATTAGATGGCTTCAGAAGGCTCTGAAAAGAGAATTGGACACATGTATATACAGTATTGGGCAAAACCTAAGAAACGTTGTCCAATATTAGCTTCTGAGTCAAATTATGTTTAAACGAACATATTTCAATTCAATGTTTTAATGCAGTTTTATTAGTTTCTGTGTCATACAATACTACAAAAAAAATTTGTAATTATCTCTCACCTAACGGTTCTTTTAGTACAACAACAAAAATTACTCAAAAATTCATTGGGCAAAACCTAAGAAACTTTTTGCTTTTGTACAATAAATTTGTTTTTTTTTTTAAGATAACGGTAACTTCTTATTTTTTTCGATGATTTCTTATGAAAAAGTGATCTAGTATGCATTTAAAAGCGTGTAACGAATAAATTTCGCATTTAAAATTAAAATAAAATGCAACGTAAAAAATATTGTGAAGCATTTAAATTGAATGCTATAACGCATTATAATGCAGGCAAATCACAGGCTGAAATTGCAAATTTGTTAAAAGTAAGCAAATCAATGGTTTCCAAATGGATAAACCTTTATAAAGATAAAGGAACTGTACTCAATATTAATCCTGGAGGAAGACCTCGTAAAACATCAGTTCGTGATGATAGAAATATCAAGAAAATAATAAAAAAAAACCCCTTCATCTCGTCAAAAAAAATTGTGTCAGAATTAGGCTTAAGTGTTGATGCCAGCACAGTCCGCAGACGGGCGAGAGAGGCTGGATTGAAAAGTTATAAAGCTTCCAAAAAACTTCTTCTTACAAAACGTCACGCAAAAAAACGGTAAGTATTTTTAAGCTTACAAGTCAACCATTAATGCCTGATTTTTTAGGCTCGAATTTGCAAAAAAATATCTTGATTGGCCAGTTAAAAAGTGGAAAAGTGTGCTCTTTAGCGACGAAAGCAAATTTAATTTGTTCAACTCGGATGGCATATGTCGTGTGAGACGCAATACTGGTGAAAGGCTTAAACCCCGATATTGTAAAAAAACTATCAAGCATGGGGGTGGCAATGTGATGGTGTGGACGTGTTTTTCAGGTCATGGTCTAGGGCCGTTCCACAGAATTTCTACCAAAATGGACAGATTTGTGTATAGGGACATTTTAGAAAGTAAGATGTTGCCATATGCCGAGTGGAATATGCCACTTCGATGGGTGTTTCAACATGATAACGATCCGAAACACTCATCGAAGTTGGTAAAGGACTGGATACAATCGAAAGGGATTCAATTGCTTGATTGGCCGGCCCAATCGCCCGATTTGAACCCAATCGAAAATTTATTTTCCATATTGAAGAGGAATGTTGGATCGAAACGATTCTCCAACAGATACGATTTATTTTCGTGTCTGGAAGATGAATGGATACGCATAGATCCAAAAATAATTGATAATTTAATCAAATCTATGCCGCGTCGGTGCGCCGACAAAATATTAAAAGTTTCTTAGGTTTTGCCCAATGAATTTTTGAGTAATTTTTGTTGTTGTACTAAAAGAACCGTTAGGTGAGAGATAATTACAATTTTTTTTTTTTTTTTTGTAATATTGTATGACACAGAAACTAATAAAACTGCATTAAAACATTGAATTGAAATATGTTCGTTTAAACATAATTTGACTCAGAAGCTAATATTGGACAACGTTTCTTAGGTTTTGCCCAATACTGTACATCCGGACATACATCGAAATTATGTACATATAATTATATAGCTGTAAACTATTATTAAATATATAAAATACCTTTTCTGTTTTTACATTTTGTTTCTTTATAAAGAAAATACTATTTTTTATTTTTTAATATAATTAGTTTACGTAAGTAGATTGTAGTCACCTAAAATTCTTTAATAAATTACGTAAACATTTGACAGGCTTAACGTTTGGTTTTTGACATAAGCTCAAACTTGATTATGCACATTACAGTTGGCCCTTAAGAATTTCATGAATGGTAATGCATAAGGTGCTAATTTTCGTTAAGTTAACTTATGTTATCAAATTTAACTTTGATAATTTTTTGCGCCTTGAAATATGCTAAATGAATTTACAGCTGTAGTATTCTAAACAAAGTTTATGTCAGTGATTGAAATAGAGCTAAGAGCAAAATATGAGAGTTAAAAAAAAGGAAAAGGTGTAAAAAATAAACAAACTTTATATAAAATAAAACACCATTATAAGTAAAATCGTGTCCAATTATAGCAATAGAACTATTTCATTTACAGCAACAAGATGACAATATTGTTATGGATAGAATTAATTTAATTATCTTTAAGGCTTTACAGCTTTTCTTAAACAAAATTTAAGTTGTTTGGAAATGGAAATAACACATACAATTACAAATAGTACTAAAATGTACAAAATTTTCTATTTACAGGTTGGCACAAAAGTAATGTCATAACAGGAATGTGCATGATTTCTTTGACATCTACTTATATTGTATTCAGCAGTAAAGCGATATTGGTGGCATTACCATTATAAGCCAAATAGCCTTGCAAGTCTTCAATATTAACATTGCAGACCTAACCTAAAACGAGAACAAATGTGCATCAGCTCGGTTTATTTGATCGATAAAATGGTTTCAACTTAACTTTACGTATTTAACAAATTCGAATAAATTCTTCATTTACTTGGGTGTAAGACGATCAAGTTCTCATTCAAGTCTTAAAATTTCTATAATTTGTTTTAGCAATACACTCACACTTTAAAAATTTGCTGAGAATTTGCTTTCAAGTTTTTGTTCAATTGATTAAAGTTTTTTCCTCCAAATAATTTTTTTTTTGTTTTCTTGACGACATCCTGCTTAAAAACTTGCTTTAAAATTGTGTGCAGCCTACGTCACAGCTTCAATTTTTGTCAATTTTGTCAAGCAGTATGTGTAAATTTCTTGAAAAAGAATTGAAATGAAACTTGACCGAGTGACTGCACTGTTCAGCAGTGTTATTTTTAATTGATGACGATTAATAATGACGTGAAATTTCTTTTATCTTACAAAATAATAATTCTTTTCATTTCGGCGTTGTAGTTGTAGGATATCGAAATTGAAAGTTCATTTCGGCCATTGACGATTTATGCTTTTTCAAATGCTATTAAACTACGCGTTGTAGTTGTAGGCGATCGAAATTGAAAGTACATGAAATTATTAAAGGTATTTACCAATTGGTTGTCAATTAAAAAGTTACTTTTTTTTAAACAAATAATACCGAAATTTAAAAATCAAACTTTTTAAGACACTAATCGCATAAAAAGCTCTTACAAAATGAATAAAAACTTTGATGATGCTTAAAATAGATATATATAAAAAACATAGAAAGTATCATTACCTGGTCAATGGCCAAAAGGAAGAAAAGTATAAATTCTTTTCATTATCAGAAAAATGCAATTCAATATTTTCGCTACAAAGCAGTGGTATGACATGAGTCATGCTAAGAATAAAATTTTCTTACTTCACGTAAAGGTTGATTGGAATAATCCTCATATGAGTTTAACTATATTTTTAGAACATATATTATAAGCGAAATAATACAAGGTGGTATCCATGGCGAAAATTAAACTATTTAAGATTCGATTTCAAAGTTACCCTGTACCTCACGAGAATGCAAATAGAAAAACATTGAATAAATTGTTAAGTCTCTTCAGCGCAGTTTGCAATTTTTGTGGCGTGGAAGGACGAAAGGAAAGATGTATATCGATGGCTTAAAATAACAAGGGCACAACTGAATTGTTTTTCAAAAGCGTTTTTGTTTATTCTGTTAGACAGATATCGGATGCACCTTGTTCAAATAACAGATTTATAACGATTAAAAAAAAAAACACAAAAAACAACCATTTTGTCTTGTGTTTCGTAAATTTAAACAAAAATAGAATTTAAATAATTAATATAGAAATTGCATAAAAAAAATTTAAAAGTGTGAATACGAAGGCAATTTCAAACAGGAATTTACAAAAGCTGCAGACACACTTATTGCTCCCAGTATTAAGCTTATTAAAGTTGGCTTTCTTCTGTGTTATTTGACAGAATGTACATTTTCAAAAATTTCCCTTATCAGACATTTTTTTTCAATTTTGAACATTTCTGTTTTAATTAGTAAATATTGATTTAAAAGCTTAACGGTATTAAACTTAAAAATGCACGATTTAGATGTATTGATTTTTAGGACTTTAAAATATAAAAAATTAAATGAAAAATTAGAAAAATCACAACGTTAAAAAGTATATTTTGAATAATATTGAAACAAAACATGATAAGGATAAAAACAAAAAATCTTAAAAATGGTATGAAATAAAACAAATAAATTTTATGCAATTTTTTCAATCATATTGAGTAATATTATATTTTGTTGTTGTTGTTGTTGTAATATTAATAGTAGTAATAATGATTAAAGTTAATATTAATTAAAAATTTGTATTCAAACGCTTAAAAAGAAAATGAAAAACATTTCTAAAACTAAATCAATTAATAAAATGTTACGTAAGTTTCTGATTCATATTGTTTAACACTTTTGTTTTTTAATTAATTAATTAATTATTTAATTAATGTGAGTAATTTGAAATAAGTTAATATTTAGGCCAAACGACAATGAAAAATATTTAAAAAACTATAAGAGAGATAATCGTAAATGTGTTTAAGACTCAAATGTGGTTTAAACATTTATTTAAACAAGTAATTTTCAGTTGTTATTCTAAGTCAATTTAAACAAATAAAGCATAATTTTTGCAGTCATATTGAATTATTAAAAAGTTTTAACTATTAATTGGGGTCTTGACAATTATCAGCTTATTTTGTTTATATATATAATTTTTTTTTTATTTACATATATTTTCTAATTATGGTCCATAAATTTCTATTAAACACTTTAATTATCTTAATTTAATTTAATTCTTTTCAATCTAGTTGTATGTTTGATTTAAAAAGTATTTGTTTTTGCAATAATTAAATGACAATCTGATGCTACACAATTATAGTAGCAGTCTTTTTCGTTTATAAATAATAAATTTGTATTGGCATTGTATTACAATAAAAATAATTTTTATATTTGCTAACGTATCATATTTAAAATTCATCCAATTACTTACTAAGAGAGTGTTGTCTCATTTAAGGAAACAGTTAAACTATGAATGATCACGAAGCAAATGTAGAATAATAATTTAAGAGTTAAAAATTTGTTGTTATTAATTGATTGCAATGTTAAATTTTCAGTCCAGATGTGACCTTTCTAAAAACATTTTCAGATAATTATGGTCAAAAAGTAAATTTCAACAAACTGTGTGCGGCTACAGCATTTCACAAAACACAAGAAAATAAAAAGTCAAGGAATCAAAATGTTTTTTTTGGACTGAATAGAACTGCACAAAACTAAAAGTAGAAGAAAATCATGTTGCAAGTTCGCCACATTTGACGAAAATGTGCAAAAACGGAGATTTTTGTTTAATTATCGGCCTTTACTTTTTTATTCAAATGTGTTTTTTTTTTCTTAACTGCGAAACAATTTTTGTGATTTTATGATTTTTTTCAACTGAGAAATGCTTCTCATTAATACGCGCATATAATTAGAAGCATTTTAAAATGCCGTAGGCCGATACAAGAACAGGGGGCAAATTACGGCATTCGATATCGATCGTAATTTAAATTTAAATTCTATTGAAATTTCAAACGATATCGAGTGCCGTAATTTGACCCCAGGTAGAATTTTCAAGTGTGAAGAAATTAAATTTTAATAAACATTTTTTAAATTGATTTTTATTATCCATAATGCATATATTTATGGATCTATTTAAATCACCATTTATAGTTTAATTAAGACATGAATTATATTTCCTATTTTCGTTTACTTTTTACAAATACAAACTTTCTTTTTTCAAGACAACACTCTTTTGTTTCTATTGTCGTTGTCGTTTACTTAAAATTGTCATTATAATTATTAAAAAGTATTAAAATAATAAAAGTTATCGTTTGTTAAATGTTATCGTTTAAACTCAAATACGGCAACGACATACTTAATAAATAGGCCTGATTCGTTTCAAAACCTTTCAAAATTAAAAGCATTGGAACAACATTTTGCAAAACAAAAAGTATATTTGTTTTTGTATAATTTATCTTTAATATCTATTGTTGTATATTTCCAATGAAATGTATTGCGCAAAACACTATTTGTGCTTTACTGAAAAACAAAAACATTTAAATAAGCAATAAAGAAAAAGACGACTAATTAAAACAGAATTTTACTTCACAACACTTTTTACTTGTTTTTTTTTTTTATTTTAGTTATAATTATTACTTTGTATATATAAAACACCCATCTGCTAAAAGATTGTCATAACTCTAAAAACCCAATTGAACTATTGTTTTAAAATTTTTTCGTGTTTTCATTTTTAATTTTGTATAAAATCTTGGTGTTTAATCTTCTCTGGAGAAGAGAATATTATAACTTATTTTTTTCTTCAAGGTGGGGAAACATTTGAAAACATTAAACGGGTTTTTTTTTTGGTAAAATAGTTGTTTTTTAATTTTTTTAAGGTTTTTAGTGATTTATGACAAAAGCCTAGATGTAGAATGTAAAAAACGTGTTTTTTGTTTCTAAATAGTCAAAGTTTAATTATTAGTATTCTTTTTGTATTTTACCCACTAAAAATTTTTGTGTTATCTAAATAATTATTTTCTGTTAGTTTTTTATTTTATTTAACTTTAGTTTTTTTCTTTTTTACTTTTATTTGCAATTAACACATTTTTAATTATAATTATATTTGTTGTCTCTTAAATAATTAAAATATACACTTTAATGCTTTAATTTCTGTTTTTTTTTTTATATAAAAAAATGTTGCTCTTATTATTTATTTTTTCAAAACTTATTTTAGTAATTTAATATTTTTTGTTATTGGTTAACTGTAATAAAAACTGTAATTTGTGTTTGTTTTACTATAAGTTTCTTTATTTTTATATTGTTTTTCTTTTTTTTTTTTTTTGCATTGTTGGTTTTAGGCTTATTCTCAATTAATTAATTAATTATAATTTGTTGATTTTCTTTGAAAATTTATAAAGTATTTAAGTATTAATAGTAGTTTGCTTTTAATATGAATACTAATAATAATTGTTATGGGTTAAAAAGTTTCTTTGATATTTGTTTTTTGTATTTTGTAGTATATATTTATGTATATAAAAAAAAAAATAAATGATATATTTAATAAAATTTATTGGGTACACATACATATAATTTGTATTTTTTTGTTTTAATAGTATTTAAAATCATTAACGTCATTCATGTTTATTTAATTTTAGGTAATATATAAATATTTTGTATTTATTTAAATTCATTATTAGTATTATTGTTAAAATGTTTTTAATTATAAACTACATCACAATAATTACAAGCTAATTTTTTTAGTTATATATTTAGTTTTTTTTTTGCTTCTTTGCTGTTTGCAAAATTATTTTTAGTGTTTTAATTAAAAAAAACTGTGTTCACATAAAGTAAAAAATTTATATGATTTAAATAATTATTTTTTTGCGAGTTAGTACAAAACTATTAATAAATGTTTATAATGCAAAGTTACTTAAAAAGATCAATTTTAAAATATCCCACATTAAACTATTAAAAAACCCCTTAAGATTTGGTTGGGTGCTGAATTTCGATATCAATGCAAAAGCTTCATGAGTTGCATTTCGCTAATATTGATTTTAATTCGTTGCCAAACTACTTAACGATTCCTTAGTCAATTTAACTTAGTCACAGAACGCCAAAAATTGTTGCAACTTTAAACTTATTTAGTCACAAGGTTCGAGACAAAGTTCTTTAAAATTTAGACAAACATGTTTATTGTTAAGGGACAATAACTGAGTTACAAAATTTTTTAAAACTCAAGTAATTTTTTTGTTCAAGTGATATCTTTGAATCTTTAGTTTAATAAAGTAAATAGAATGGAACTGAAATTAAAACAGGTTTACACATTGAATACATTGAATAATGTTAAAAGTTAAAAAAACTAGAAACTAAAAAGGCCTACTTTTTCTCTTTTATCAGTACGAATAATCTATTTGTTCTTTAATTGGATAAAATTTAATATTTTTCGATTTATTATTTGGGGAAAAATTTTCTAATCGATTGAATTTTATAGAAAATATTATTTAAGTTGATATCAAGCTCTATTTTCAAAAAATTTAAAGAGAAATTTGATACTATGTTCAGAAATGCAAATTGATTGTGCAATGAGGTCTTAATTAAGTTCAATTCGCATTGCAAAACACCAAGTAATAAATTGAGAATTTACTTGTTAAGTGCACAATTAATTGAGTCAAATTTTAACATTAAATGTCTATTCAAAGCTACTTTAAAATTAGAATATAAAGTAACAAAATTTCCCATCTCTTTCTATATTTCTTAAACAACAAACACAAGATTTCATGAACAATCTTAAAACATTTTTTGCCCTTTTCTGTACTTCACTTGAAATTAAAACATTCTGAATTTTCAAAGCATTATTTTTATAAAATACAGTTTAAAACAACACATCTTTGAAATTTTTGAACGTTTTGATTTGTTTTGAAATAGCTATCAATTGCTAAATGCAAAAATTAAATAAAATATGTTAAATAATATAATTTTAAATTTAATTGATTCAATTGAGATGCACATCTAAACTTGAAAATTTTTTATAGAAATAACTAAACAAAAAAAAAAAAAAAAAATAATGAGTGCTTTTGATACAAATTTTTAAGACGAGTTGACCGCTTGTTTTTTTTTTATCGATTTGCAAAAAACATCTTAGGTTCTTAAAAAATTAGCAAATAGCAAAATATATTTAAACAAAATTAAAAATATCATTATGTACCAAAAAATTAAATTAATAAATAATATTGTCATTTGAAAATCTCGTATTTGACTTTTAAAACATTTTAGGAATTAGTTAAGAAGTTGTCGAAAATTTGCTGATTGTAGAACGCTAATCAATAGTTGAAACTCCTTTGCTTTTAGATCTTGTTCTGTGCAATACAATTTTTAATTTAATTTCTTTAATGTTTTCAAAAAGTAGTTCGATTTTATTTATATATTTTTTTTTTTTTTAATTGGCAATTAGATTGATTGTATTTGTTTTTCTGACATTATGTCTATACTTTTTGGGTAAAGTTCGTGAATATGAAAGCAGTAATAATTTAAACTCATAAAAAGAAAAAAGAGAAGTACGGGAACAAGAAGAAGAACATAATTTGCTTAAACCTGCGCTTCTTTACCCAATTTTGAAGTGCGGAAACACTTTTCGTGCAAATTGGGATCCTAAAGAAACAGACCTATTATCAACTTGCTAATCATTTTAAACAGTTAACAGAACGTGTATTAATTTGGGAGAAAAAAAAATGTTTGAATCAATATTTTTTTAGAAAAATAGTTCCAAATATAAGACTTCAGATTAGAGGCTGTTTATCAAAATCAAGTTTTGTTTATCTTAATCGGAAGGTAAATATCTTAATAACTAGTTCTATTTTTTTTTAAATCACGGATGTGACTTCTCTTGAAAAGAAAACAAGCAGACGAATTTTTATTTTACCACAAAAAAAAAAAAAAAATCAATTTTTCTTAACCAATTAAATCGACATCTTGCAGGGTTTTGGCGTTAGTCTCATGAGAACTTGATCTATTACAAAAATCATACCACTTAATTTGTTAGTGCAATATAATTATTTAAATATATATAATAAAGAAACAAGCGAATATTTAGTTACATTGTTGTGTGATATACAAAAAATAAAATAAACTAATATATACATATATGTGTATGTAGTACATATGTGTGTATGTATTTTGTATTTTTAGCATATAAATCCCATTGTGTTAGCAATTAAAAACCCTAATAGTATAAATATTAATATTAGTTAATAAGTGAAAAGCTCTTAGTATTTTAAAGTTTATAAAAAGACGCACAAACGTAATATGATTACAATTAAAATAATAAATTATAAATAATAATATTTCAGTTTTGTATTCATGAGGTTGGTTTTTGTTTTAAGCCTAAATATATAAAATAATTTGTTAATTAAGATACAAATAGTGATAATAATTACTAAAAAAAATACAATATTGTCTTTCATAAGAAATGAAATTTATTTCTTTACAACTTTTTGTGTTTGCGTCACATTGTCACAAAAATTTAATTATTACCTCTTTTTAATAGGAAAAACAAATTAAAGTTTTAAAACTATAAGTGTCATTGAAATTCAAAATTTATAGTTAATAGTTAATGTTTTATTTTGCTTAATTTGCATTTTTTTCGTTTTCATTTTATTTAATAGATTTTGTTATGAAAAAATAGGATTTCTTACAACTACTTCCGTAAATAATTTGTTTTATATTTCTTTTTGTTTTTTTTGTTACATTTAGTTTATGCTTGTGTATATACTAACTCACATATTTACAGTTGTAAAAAAAGGAATATTTATTTTGTTGTGTTTTCTTTACATAAGCTTTACAATTTGCTTTAAAATTTAATTTAATTTTTGTTTGTTTTTAAATGTTAAAAAGTGGGCAGAAAAAAAGATAAATATTTAAGTTTAACACATAAAAAAGTTTTGTTTTTATTAGTTTTTTTTTTTCTAATTATAAATGTATTAAACTTCATGTGCTGTTTATAATCTTGGTAAAACACGTAAGTTATATTTTTGCTTAATTCGATTTTCTCTATGAAATCTAATTTCTAGGTTTAATTTAATTTTTACACACACAATTTTTATTTGTTAAATATTTCTTTTTTAATAAAAGAAAAATTATTTATAGTTCTTTATTAGAAACACCGTCATTTTTATAAAGTTATCTTTTGCATATTTTAGTTTCTTTTTTATTTAAATGAAACTATTTTTTTGTTGTTTCATTTGCGTTTGCCTTTTAATTGTTACAACATTTTGTGAAACTCTTAGGTTTTATTATACTTTAAAAAAAGTAATATATTTTTAAATAAAAAAAAAACTCAATGACTGTTATTAAACGTCTAAGCAACTTTAATAAAATATGAATTTAAAAGTGTATCTTAGAGAAGAAAGGGATTAATAAGTTCTAAACAAAATGAATATAAAATTTATTAAACATTGGTTGTTTTATTATATAAAAGCATTTTTATTTTTATATAATCAAGAACAACAAATTGTTGGAAGATATGAAATGACAGGTCTCGCAAATATTTGTATGAAACCGGGGTTTTTATGTATTCTCTTTAAACATTTGTGTGTCCCTTAAAAATGTTTTTTTTTCGTATAATTTAAAAACAAAACATTCAAAAAAAAAAAAAAAGAAGTTGGCAAATACTTATAATTTTTTTAATTGATAATAAATGTTTAAATGTACTCATTCGATCTTTAAGCAATTATTTAAACTTAAAAGCATTTTTATTCAAGATTATAAATCATTTACAAAAAATTAAAAATGTCTGTTGTGGTTTGCTAAGCGTTGTGTATAAACAAGCTTTGATTTACTTTTTTTTTATTCAAAAAGCCTGTAATTTTTAGCTTATAAAAATTAAATTAAAAATGGACTTTCTTTGTTCGCGACATTATCAAATGATGAAAAAATATATTTAATTTATTTAAAACTTATTGGGAACTGCAGAAAATTCAGAATTATTTAAAAAAATGAGTGCATATTTAAATAATAATATAAATTTTGACTAATAATGAATAAGGTAATTTCGCCAATGATTTCACTGCTACATTTCTGATTTTATTCTTAACAAAAACTTTTATAAGCGGTTAAGTTATTAGATATTTGAGGGGCGTTGTTGAATTCATTATGAATAATTTAGATGTCCTTGATAAGTCGAATTTTCCGTTTATTTTTGTCTTGAAACATTTTTGGCTTTGGTTTAATTTTGCACGTATATAAGGATTTAAAAAAAATATATTATGAGAACACTATTTATTTAATTCATTGATAAAAAATTTTTTAACTTAACTTAAAGTAAATTGTAAATCTTTTTATTTAAAACATTTCTTATAAACTAATTTTTCGTTACTATTCATTTTTATTTAGAAATTATCAAACCTTTTCAATACCTTTATCATTCCTAAAAGTTGTTATTAATAGAATTAAACAAAAAAAATCTTTCATCAATTTTCATACACTAAAATAAAGACGTCTTTTATCCAAAAGACTCGGCCATATTTATATATATTTTTTTAATATAAAACTAATTTACACATTTAAAGTGTATAAAATATCTATATTTAATTTAGAACACACAAAAATAAGTTAAAACAGAGCGTGATAGAGAGAAAAGGAGGATAGAAGAGGGTGTTGATTTATAAATAATTCATGAATTTCACCTTTTGCTCTTAATTTTCGTAATAAAAAATATTAATTATTTGAATATTTAAGGAGTCTGCTTTGAAGACTCGCTTGTGTTTTGTATACGTATATATAACTTAAAAAATATGCATGTATAACTTTTATTAATAATAAATATTTACAAACAAATTAATAATAATAAAATAATGTTAAAAATTTTACAATTTTCTTTTGAAAACTTAATAATAAAAAAGGAGAGAAATAAAAAAGTCTTGCTTATTAATATTTGTATTAACATGTTATTTGTATACTATATAGCAGTAAGTGTAGGGTAAATGTTTGTTTATATTTAGATTAAAATTAAATACCATAAACAATTAAATCACTTCTAGGATATTCATTAAAAATATTAAAAAAAAGACAAACGAAAGAAAAAATAACAAAATTTTAATATTGAAATAAATAAAAAAAGAAAACATGCGAGTTAATTTAACTCTAGTTTTACTGGTTGTTGTTGTTGTTGCTGTTGATTTTGTTATTTTCGACGTTTATTTGCAATTAGTAAATAATTATTTTTTATTATAATTAATTATTTTTCTCATCGTTGTTGTATTTGGTCTTAAATAATTACGAAGAAGCGCCGCATTGTATTCACTATGAGCGGGTTTAATAAAACTAAAAATTTTTGAAAATTAGTTGCAACAGTTTTCCTATACGTAGTTTTAAAAATTGTATTACAGTTGTAATTTTAATGTCTGATTTGTTGATTTTGTTGAAAAGTGGTCTTGAAATTAAATATTGTTTGTTGCATCATTAAGAACCACCACTGTGTCAATTGTAGATTTTGTATTTCTTCTACTGTTGCAGCTGAAGAAGCAGCAGTTGTAGCTTGAACACCGTCCACAACATCATCCGCATCACTACTAACAGTATCAGTGTCTCTATTGTTATTTAATTGCAGCAACTGCTGCAAGTTGAAAGGTTTATTATTTATATTATCATTTATGTTATAATAATGACTTTGTTCATTATGTTGGTTGTTACATTCAGGATTTATTGATTTTATTTCGGGTCTCTGTAATTTAAGCTGTTTGTTGCAATCATGCATAAAAGATCTGGAATAGAATTGTTTTTATTTTTAATACTCAAGAACTAAAACATATAAATTTTGAAGTTAAAATAATTTAATTATTCGTTTGCTTTTTATCGCTTTGACTCACTCGTTATGTTTAAATCAGTGTTTATTCGCCCCCATACCATATATTTGTCGGTGCGTAATGTGCATGTTTGCTGGCGGCTACCTGTGCTGGACTTAGGGGACCAAATTGGCTGTACTGCGTTGGAAACTGTATGTGAGCGGGCAATGGATGAGATGGTATAACCTAAAGATATGTTTTACAGATCTGGTTACTTATAATTTTATTATTATTTTCTTTAAGAAAAAATTAATAAATGTTATCATTTTTTTCTTGCAAAAGTAAAACTAATATTTGTGTTACTATCATGTTGAAAAGTTAATTAATATAACATAATTCTTCTTAAAGCACCTAAAAAATGTAGAAGAATACACAACTGAACAGGCGATGGCTTTTTTTCGGACGACATTTATGTGTATTCTTTGCCAATAAATCATTACGTTAATTCGTCGACTCAAACTTTATTTGAGCAACAAAATCATAAACACATTCAGGCATGTTCTGAATTCCACACGAAATTTTCACTTTTATACTTTTCAAGGACTTGTTTTGGTAAAAAAAATAAAAAATATAACAACAAAAAATTTAAGTGAAAATTTCGTGTGGAATTCAGAACATGCCTGATTGATTTGTATGATCATACATACTTGTGCTGTCTATTAAAATGCATTTTTCGTATATGAAAATATTGGTAAGTCTTTAATATTCTACAAATATTTTTAATTTGCTCTAGCGCCAGATTCGATCGATTAAACTTGTGAAATCCCTTTCTCTTTATGTGAACTTTCAGTCTAAAGCGGTCTATACACTACGAGGGCTGCTGTATATATTTCTGGCCTGGCAACACTGAGTGCTGCCAAGTGCAATCTGACATTTCCATTGGAAAGTTTGTCATTTTTAAGCATAATCGTACTAAAAACGTTTTGACGTACGACCATTATTTGTGTTGTTAACAGTGACTTGAAAAAATTAATATAAAAAAAATGGAATTAACTCGTGAACATTTTCGTGCCATCATTTTTCACAACTTTCGACGTGGATTATCACGACAAGAGTGCATTGATGAACTCAAATCTTTGTATGGCGATGAAGCACCATCCTATAGCACTGTGAAAAATTGGTATAATGAATTTAATCGTGGCCGAAGCTCGCTCAAAGACGAATTCCGTGAAGGTCGTCCAAAAACGGCTGTTGTTCCAGAGAACATTGATGCCGTGCGTGATCTCATAATGCAAGATCGACATGCGACATACCGAGAGATAGAGACATCCTTGGACATTTCTTCCACCAGCATACATCCGATACTGCATGAACACCTGGCCGTAAAAAAGGTTTGTTCTCGTTGGATCCCGCACAATTTAAAAGTCGCTCAAAAAAAGGCTCGTGTCGATTGGTGCAAAGAAATGTTGCAAAAATACGATTGCGGTGCTTCAAAAGACGTTTATAAGATCGTCACAGGTGACGAATCATGGATCTATGCGTATGAGCCCGAAACGAAACAACCATCGACCGTGTGGGTCTTCAAAGACGAGCAAAGTCCAACGAAAGTTGTTCGTGGAAGAAGCACTTCGAAGCAAATGGTCGCCTGTTTCTTCGGCAAAACTGGTCATGTGGCGACTGTTTCGCTTGAGCAACGTAGGACGGTCACTTCTGAGTGGTACACTACAATTTGTTTGCCTGAAGTCATCGGAGAAATTCGAAAAACCAACAAAAGAAGACGAATCATTGTATCATTGTTCACCATGACAATGCTAGCTCTCACACATCGGCTCAAACCAGAGCGTTTTTGACCGGCCAAAACGTCGAATTAATGGGTCATCAGCCGTACAGCCCTGACTTGGCACCTAATGTCTTCTTCTTGTTTCCGCACATCAAGAAAAAATGCGTGGTCAACGATTTTCGTCGCCAGAAGAAGCTGTTAAAGTGTTCAGAAACCATGTTTTAGAGGTGTCTCATTCGGAGTGGAAAAAGTGCTTCGACAACTGGTTTGAGCGCATGCAAAAGTCTATCAATCATGTTGGAGAATACTTTGAAAAACAATAAAACCATTTTTGATTATAAATATTCGCATTTTCACTATTAGGCCAGAAATATATAGAGCAGTCCTCGTATTTAAAGTTGATAACGCCTTCACAATTTGAACTAAAAACAGTTGTGTTTCACAATACTACAAAACAATTTGGTGGTGTGAAAGTTGGGTCAACTTCTAAAAAACCAAACTGAGTTGAGTTGAGAACGACAATAGGGGCAGAAGTGTTGGCTTGTTAGTAGTCGGACGGTCATCGTAACAAATAAATTAGGAATGGGAACTTGAAACAAATGCTTTTAGCATAACATACAATTGAACTTAACACAGGGCATTATCGCACGGAAATTATACAAAATAATATTCGGTAAAGAATAATCAGCGAAATTTATAGATCATGTTTGTAGGAAATTAGAGCAGTGATAACCGCATGTCTTACAAGACCTTTTCGGTGCAGGTGAATTCCCCACCAAAACACTTATTTCTTTGCTCAGTTTGGTCTTATCTTATTTAAGAAAATTATATTTTATCTCTAAATTTCATTGTATGAATCGTGTAATGCAGTACAGATCTCTAATTCAGTTCTCGTGACCCTGAAAGGGAGATCACTTCTAGCACATATCCGGTTTGGACTGCCAGGCTGTTTGCCCATTCAGTACTAATTACCACAATGTGTCTTGTCATGTAGATAATATGCAGTCTTATGTGAGCCGAGTAATGTTGATCGTCAACTTGCAGTCCAGTACTGACTGCATTTTCACTGCACCGTACGAAAAGACCCCAATAGCGCATTTGCCTGTCAGCAAATATGTTAACTTCCGATAGCTCTATACTGTTTCACGCACTCCGTGACTTTAGCTTGAAATACCGTATTTTTGTCAGGAAGACAAAACTTCATTTCGGTTTCCGATCTTTTTGCCCGTGAAACAACAAGTTTTTATAAGAATTTGAATCAAGTTTCTTTTCAACCAGAAGTGTGTTTTAGGAATTAATGTTTTACAATAAAACCCGATCAGTTTTACAGGAATTATATTGGATTTTTAAATTGCCTGTGTAGAGCCAATTTAAAAAATTATAGGCACAAGGCCAAGGTAAACTTTATATGATTGAATATAAAGACTAGATCCTACAATCGCTTGATCTTATTCTTATTGTAAATGTAAGAAATACTCGTGTTGCAAAAATCTAAATTATTTTATTCAATTAGTTTGCCGCATTTGACAGTTGTTGCCAGTTAAATACTAATCTTGAAATTGTGCTTAAATTAATTAGGAGAAACTTTCTTTTGATGTGATGTTGTTATACTTAAGGGAAAACGAAAACTTACCTGACGACTTGAACTGTTATGAGCCGGTGGAGGGGCAACTACAGCACGATTGTATGTGTAAGTTGGAGCTGCTTGCGAAACAAAGACAGTTGGTCGACGATACATATCATTCTGTACGGCAGCAGCATAAATATCCTGTTGAAGTATGGCTGCTGCAGCAACAGCTGATGACGGTGAATTACCCATGGGCGTAGTTGTATTGGTCTGGTGTTGGGGTTGTGATGAATGTGACCCGGATGTTTGTTGCTGTTGCAGCTGAGAGGTGTGCGAAGTTTGCCGATATATTTGAGGTGCACCCCAAGATGGTGGTCCCACAGAGGCAGCAGCTGAAGAGGATGATGTTGACGAGCTTTTTGAGTGAGCCATGGGTGGATTTACATTCCCTGAGGTGCCCGATGAGACTGGTTGCTGGGCATAACAACCTGATGTTGTAGGAGCTACTGATGGTGCCTCACGCTTGTGCAGGGCTAATGGAGGGGCCTGTTGTTGCTGCTGTTGTGAGCCACCAGACGATGCAGCCCATGAGGAACGCTTATTGTCTACATGTTGCGTCTGCTGCTGCTGCTGTTGTTGTTGTGAGGGATAATCGTAGAATTCGGTTGGTTCCTGCTTGGTGGGTAAATGCGGCAAACTCGATGATGTTTGTGAGCTGCTATTGGTACTTGAATGAGAGGAGGGCATATAGCATTCGTTTTGAGCCATAGCTAATATACGTTTCTTTTGCGATTGTCCAGGTTCATACTTGACACTTGCTTGAGGATAGGCCTGACTTTGTTGCTGCTGCTGTTGCTGGTGTTGTTGTTGCTGTTGTTGTTGTTGTTGGTGGTGATGTTGTTTTGGACTATTGCTAGCTACATGCGCAATGTTGCGTCGTCGCATTTCATCATGGTCATTATCACCTACGGTAACGCATGGTATTACTAGTTGTACATGTTTAGAACGATGATGGGTTATAGAATTAGATGAATTATTGGATGAAGATGATGTAGTTGTGGCGTTTATATTATTTGTTGAAGAGGAGGAGGAGTTGGTATTGTTTTGGTTATGTGAGGATGTGGAAAATAGATTAGAGGATATAGAAAAATTTGTGTTAGAGGAAGTATGGGAAGCAGATGGAACAATAGTTGATGAAGAGGAAGAGGAGGAAGCAACAATATTTTGATTGCTACTACTACCACCACCGTACAATAGACTTGAAGTTGAATGCTTGTGATGATGATGATGTTGTTGTTGTTGTGCTTGTGAATTTTGACTATTATTGTGTGTTTGGTGGTGTTGGATGGAAGAAGTGGAAACAGATTTGGTATTGGAAGAGGAAGTGTGTATAAGGCCACCACAATTCAAATGCTGTTGATGTTTTTCACTATTTGAATGTAAGTGCTGTTGCTGTGGTTGATTTGAGTGATGATGCTGCTGCTGTTGTTGCTGTTGTTGGTTGTTGTGACAAATTGGATTTGGTATATCAATAAAATGGCCAAATGCGCTTCCATTTCCAGTTCCACTTCCGCCAACCATAAATTCATTATTACTGCTACTGTTATTAGGATTATTAGTTGATGACATTGTTGAGGATGACGATTTTATGGACGCTATGGAGGCAGAAGAAAAATGATTTGTATTGTTGGTATTGATATTTGTATTATTGATATTGGTGGTGGTAGTTGTGGTGATATTCATTGTTTTATTATTGCTACTAGAATTATTATTATTACTATTTTTACTTAAATGTTGTTCAAAGCCTGTCTTGCTAGCTGTATTAATATGATCGCTATTTCTATGGTTATTATTTGAATTCATATTGCTATTGCTATTAATATTAATATTATTGTGATTATTGCTATGGCTATGGCTAGTAACATTACTATTGCTATTGCTATTTATATTAGAGAATGATGATGAAGAAAATGAAGAGGAAGTGTTATTATTATTACTTGAATTATTTTTTATAGCAGCAACACTATTTTGAATTTGATGTTGTTGCTGCTGCGCATTCTGTGGCTGTTGCTGATGTTGTTGAGGTTGGGGCTGCTGTTGCTGTGCATGGTTTTGATTTTGATGCTGCGATGAAGTATGATTAACATTCATCGCCTGCAAATGATGTTGTTGCTGTTGCTGCTGCTGTTGCTGATATTGTTGGTATTTATTTGAATTGCAATTGGCTGCTGCAGCTGTTGCTATTGTTAATTTTAAGAGGTAAAATAATTAAGAACTTTTAAAGCTTAACATTTTTTTTTAATATGAAAATGCGAATAGATTGTATTTGTGCGATAAATATATGGGAATTCTTAGGAAAATTTCACTGAAGCTTTTAACACATTTAAATTAAAATTAGTAAAAAAAAATCTGCTTAATTTTTTCATATTTTAAAGCAACTTTAATACAGCTAGCACATTATTTCGTTTAATTTTAGCATTTCTAATTAGGAGTAATTGAAATTATAAACCAATAATTAAGCATTCAAGATATTCATGACAATTGAGGTGTAGCATCACCACCGTCAAGATTTGGAATACAGAAGCTAGAGCAGTTGATTTCCTATATGGACTGGACGTGTACTTTTGTCACTGTTCTCATCCTTAAGTCCGGATTGCAATTTTGTTTTATTATTTTATATAACACTTTGCCTCAATAAAATAAAATAATCTGCCACATCTTAATTTCCCCCTTTATTCTCTTCCCTTTCATGAACGTTCTGCTAGCAACACAAAGAGATCGAGTCCATCGGATCCAGCTGCCAGTTTGACCTAACTAAAGACTAAAAATTTATGCTTCTAGAAGACTTTTTTATTTACCGCAGCCGAAAGAAGTTTCAAACATCTTGAAAACGGCTCTAACCGCAAAACGCAATATTTGAAATTAGGTCTTTCATAATGAAAAATCAGTGAAATGCAATTGCAACTGATCATATTAAAAATCCTTCAATTACAAAGTCGTAAAAATGTTCGAAAAGAGATAAATTGCTACGTGTTTATTTATTTACTTTCATTACGTTCTCTTTGATTTTCTTATTTGTTATCTTATTTAGATTAAATTGCAGTTTCTTTTAAGTCAGCAAAGAACTTTAAATGTTATCGATTGTGTTGGAACTAAATATATTAAAAAAATAAGGGTGGAACGTGTTTTGGCTAATTTATAATTATAATTTAAAATTTCGATATAATATTTTAAAACTAATTGCAGTAAAACAAAAGATATGAGGGTATATTTTAACATCAGTTTTTCAAATACATACATTTCAAATTTATAGGGTTTGTCGTCTTACAAAGACCTTTATGTCTACAAACTTGAAATTGTCATCAAATTATATGAAATAGAATAAAGTTAAAAATGAAAGGCTGTCCCCTTAGAGACAATATTTTCTTGTATTTGGCTTTCTTTTTATTACGCAGTGTATGTAGCACTACGTCCGCTATAAAAATTTTTTTCCAAAGAAATCGTGATTTTGACGTAAGTGGGCTTTTTACTTAAAATGCAAAAATACATACATATAGAAAGTAATAAAAACATAAAATTAACAACTACAAGACGTGATTTTTACGTATGTATATAGACTTATAGTAGACCTTTATAGGCAGACAGCTGAAATGTATGGAACCCTTCATGTGTGGGTCCAATTCACACTTGACAAACTGATTTCAGTTTTTCTTATATTCGAATTAAAGGAGGTTTGAACCAGGCGACAGTTATTGTAAAAGTATACAGTAAAAAATTGAATGTTTTTCGTCCAAAGATGGTTTTGTGTTAATGGGAAAAATAGCAGCTGTGTTCTATCAGCAACAGCAATTCATTCATAAAACTGTTTTCTTAAAAGACTAATTCAATGTTATAAAAATTGTTGTCATAAATTTTAAATATCACAAACTATTTGCCACATTAAATTCGGTTGCAACAAATGACAATGAATTTAAGACAAATATTAGCCGTGTTTATTAAAGTTTAAGTTTTAAAATGCTCATTCATCACTACTAATAATTAAATATTCTCAAATCCACTATTCACAACTTCGTTAGGGGTCATATGAAAAATTATTTTAATAATTTACCGTATGTTTGTTGCTGCTGGTGATGCATTTGTTGAGGCTGTTGTTGCTGTTGCGACTGCTGTGGCGGCTGCTGCTGCTGTTGTTGCTGAGTTTGACTCTGTTGGTGGGAATGGCCGTGTTGATGACCATTGTTACGACAATTTAACGATGACGTTGAAGCCGAATGTTGCAACATTGATGACGTTGTTTGTGATTGAGCATGAGCTCTTTGCTTAATCGGACCTACACTGTTAACAATCGTTGGTCCATCATTTCCCTCATCCTCGCTGTCGGATATTGTTATGACAGCTGACGGCGATGGTGTATCATGAATTGTAATGGTCTGTTGTTTGACAAGAGCACCATGATGCTGTTGTGGTGCTTGGTGGCCATGTTGGGAATGAGAGTGATGCGATGAGATATGATGTTGTCCACCGGAAGAGGTCGAAGAAGAGGAGTGATGGTGATAGCCGCTGTTACCTCCTGCTGATCCACTAACAGCTCCGCAATTGTTTACAATATGATGGGTTCCACCATTGCTGCCATATACTGCATTACTGCTTATAACGTGAGGTTGATTTGATGAAGAATTAGTACCTCCACTGTGATGATGGTGATGACTGCCGCTTGCATTGATGATATCTAATGCAAAAAAAAAAAAAATAATTAAAAGAGGAGTTCGAAAGTCATGTTTTGTTTGGGTAAAAAGTTTACTATAGAGGGTGTGTATAATGCGATGTGGCAAATACTTACTACTTGATGAAGCTGAAGTAACGATAGCACCACCATTATTGGCACCACCTTGTCCATTATAACTACCACCCCCACCACTACTGCCATAATTGCAATTATGGTGGTTGTTATGATATTGTGGTGAAACGTGGGATGTGCGATTATAACGCTGTTGATGAGGCGGCGAACTTTCTTTGACACGTTTTTTAACGGGTGACAACTGTTGATTTTCTTTCTTGTCATGTCGCGGCACACGATATGAATTGCCCTTGTTGCTGTAAAGTTAGAAGGAAAACAATGTTACACGTTATTTAATAAAAGAGTTTAAAATTGCTTTTTTTCTTTAGTTTAAAGTTAGTTGTGTTGATAAAATAAAATATTTTGAGGCTTAAGTTTTGTTAAAATTAAAAAAGTTGGTTTATACTTTGCTAAAATCTGTATAAGATTCTTCACTAATATAGTTACTTACACCAGGTGATGAACAGGCGATTCCTTCTTGAGATCATTACGCGGTATATTTAAATGTTTTGGATAAATTTCTTCGACATTTAAGAATGGTGCCGGATCGACTATTAGAGAATGGGCTGGTGCTTGTTGTGGCCACGAGGGTACCAAAGCCATTTGGCGTCCAGTTTGCGGCCAAGCTACACCGCTCGCTTGAACACGATTTGTTAAAAGCATACGCTGGCCGGAAGTAGGTTCAACCATTGAAACCGGTACCGGGACATTAACATATTGCTGTGGAGGTACCTGTGCAAGACATTCAATTATAATTATTTTATTTCGTTTAAATAATAAAATTAAAATATAAATTTGCTTTAACAATTTTAAGTGGTATTTGTGGACACATTCAGTGCAAGTACAAAAGTTTTTAATGTTTATTAAATATCACAACGCAAAAAAAATATTTTTTGTATACCAAGAAATTTATAATGTGTATGCAAGTAGAACTCATTACATTACGGAAACCACATAATAAAAATATTTGTAGAAGGGTTGGAATACAAAACTTTAAAATTTTTCTAACTTGCGATTAGACTTAGATTATACTAAAAAATTAATTGTGAGCTCTAAATTATTATTTATAAGAGATTGTAGGAAAATGAACTGAAAAACTTTTAGGAGAATTGACTGAAGTGTAGATATTTACTACATAGCGTTTTAACGTCGACTTAAAATATTGAAAACAGACGCATTAACGCTCCGCAACTTGTATACGTTCGCTTAAGAATTATTTAATATAAAAAATCGCTGGTGACCAACATTTTTTTCTTTTTTAAGATTTGTTGCTCGAACTTCCTTATACTTGCATATATAAGAGAAGGGTAAAAATTAAAATTTTAAAAAGTATTTTAAGGTAAGACTAGAAATGTTTGTTTTACTTGTAAGGTTCGAGTTGTAACAAAAATCCAACGTGTTGAAATATTCACACAGATAAAAAATTAAAACTTTCCAGTAAAAAATATATGGATTAATCCATAATCGAGCAATAAAGGAGTAATGACTTGTTCATCCATTTGGAGTAGTAAGCGAGCTATCGAAATTTTTTGGTTTATTGTTTATGCCTCGCTTAATACTCCAAATGGATCAATGGGGGATGTATCAGTTCGTTTTTTGGTTTTTTTGTTTTTCTGTAAAATATTTTTTGATTAGAAAATTTTAACGATTACTCCCTCTGTCGTTATTTTCAAGATCAAAGAGAGTTCTCCATAAGGAGCTTAAAAGGAGTACTCGTGTCTGCGGACATGCTATGTTAAAAATCCAATGAGTTTCGGAGTTTTATGGAGTAATCCATTACTCGCAAATGAGCGCTACAAGATTACTCTTTGGATAATCCTATTTTTTACTGGGTTTCTACAGTTTTTTATTGTAAATTTTTTTATGCAGTTTATTAAAATCAAAGATAACAATATTGGTGCCTTTAATTTTTTTTTTTTTTGGAAACTTTATGAAAGTATTTTAACAGACATCGAATTGACAAAACTTCGATAATATATTTCTCATTCACCTATGCTGTTGTATATATCCCCCACATCTTTTCATATTTAAGAAATTAGTATTTGAATTACAATTTTGAAATCTTATTTTTCTAAATTTACAATTTATTTTTATCTTTTAAGAAAAGGAGTTAAACAGGGAACATCTAGCTATCATGTTAAATAATTAAGGATATAAAAATAGGTTGGAATATAATGTGCTGCAACCGTTTAATACAACAATGAATAGGGTAAAGTAAAAAGTAATGAGGTTATATAGACTCGAACAGAAAAATAAAACTCAACAAGGTACAGTTAATTGAGGATAACCATTAACAATGCGAGAGTGACACAAAACTCTCAAAAGATGAACAACAGATAAATGCCACGAACCATGAAAATATAGTGACGAAAACCCACACGAGCTTTTGTGCGCGAACAATCAGCAAGTAGTCGACTCGACAGGGTAACACTCACAATAAAATTAAATATTGTGTTTTTGTTTTCAATACAGGGAAAAGGAAAAATTTACTTTTATAAAGTTTAATTAAAAATGTGATTAATTATGAATACAAAGTAGTAATGGCTTTGTGTATTATTAGTGGAATTCAGTTTTATTGAAATGTAATTTCCATCTTTTCGTGTAGCTTTTCTGTTCGCCATAAAAAAACCAAAAATTATTGGCATGTTGTTAATCTATTTTGTGGAAGCTAACGTGTGTTTTGCTTTTGTTTTTGAAACTAACTTTCAGTTTTTTTTACTATTAACTGGGAAAAAAAATTTAATTCATGTTGGGATAAACTGCCCAAATTGACGGAAGACATCTTTTTTTTCTATAGAAGCTGTATAGTTTTTAATCTAGTTTTTAATCTATTTGCAAATAATTTTTTATGCAAAATTGAATTCAATAGCTGTTATTTGGGAAACTTTAACTCTTAAAATAACAACCTCAAACAGACGTTTAAAGCGAGGTTCATTATTGTTGAATGTACAGATGAGTTCAAATTCTGTAACAAAGTTGCACTACTTACACTAGTACAGTTGTGTAATGAGCTTTATATGATTATTTTGTAATTTTTATATTTTTAAAAATTTCCGACAACTGAATGAGTCATTTTTCTAAAATGTTGTCTTTGAAACCTAATGAGATTTTGAAAATTCTACATTCGTTAGATCTAGAGATTGTTTCAGTATTGTACTTAAAAAAAAAAAACAAGAAAAAGAAAGTTCATCGCCCTTATGGTAGCATGGAAGGTATTATATGTATTTGTTTTTTTTATTATTATTAAAACAACATATCTTTTCTTAATTTTTATTACACCATTTTACACAGTATTTTAGTTTTAACTTAAATGTATATCATCAGTCATTTTTGTACAATTAAAAACAAAATTCTTTTAATTAACATTAATTAAAATTAATCTGTTTGTGTTTGATTATGAATAAAAATTTATTTTGCGTGGCATTTTACATACGCAAATACTTACTTGCAATGGCGGTTGCATTGTACTGCCAACAACGACATGTTTGGTGGGACTGGGCATTGCTTGATACGATGGTGGGCACAAAATGTTTGAAACCAATTGATGTTGGAACGTATCAGTACGACCCTGAGCATACTGACGGCCTACATTGCGGCCTCCATAAATTTGATAAAGATTCTCATAAGCTAAGGGCCTTTCTCGTACTAGACGTTGTACTTGACTTGTCAATTGATTATTAATCGTAAATGTCATATTTTCTGTTGTACTGGGCACGAAATTCGTAACCAAAGTTGATGCAGTTTGTACTCTGCATCGAAAAAATAATACGTAAATGTCAAAATATATTTATAAAAGAAAAAAATATGATAATCAAAATTAGGTCAGTTACTTACGGATGATAATCCCCTCGTCGACACACTTCCATCATTTGTACGGAGGCCTTAACATTATTACAATACACATAGTCCACCAAGTGGGTGAGGCGCGTAAACGAATGATTAAGGGCTTCGGCCGGTGTTAAACGTCTTTCTTGGTCAATTGTTAACATTCGTTTAAGTAAATCAATAAATTCTCGCCGATCTGTTTTTTCTGCCAACAACTGGCCACCTTCCAGATCAGTTGGTACATTAACTTGCCCAATATCATCTAAACAATTAAAAATATATTTGCGCGCCTCTTTACTTTTTGTATTCGTTTCAGCCTCATATTCCTCTATCGTCTTTAAACGCCAAAACGGATACGTTAAATCCGTATCACGATAAAAGAATTTCGATGTTTTTGAAGCGCAACTGAGCATATGTTGCGTTGGTAAACCTTGAGTTTGTGATATGTATCTACAAGATAATAATGAATTATATCAATTAAAAAATTGGCCATTAAATTATAGTTAAAAACATTTACCTGATTTGATCGAATTCTGATGAACCTGGATACAAAGGCCAACCCAAAAATAATTCTGCCACTACACAGCCTAACGACCACATATCTATTGCTTCACAAAAAGGTAAACCTAAAATGATTTCAGGTGCCCGATAATAACGAGATTGTAAATACGTATTGCACACTGTTTTGCTGATATGTGAAGCACTACCAAAATCAATCACTTTTACTCTGAAATAGTAAAAAGTTTGAAAATTAAATTATGAAAATTACGTACTACATCATTAGTTTCATATCATTTACCTATAGGGCTGCCTTACAGGATCGACCAACATAATGTTTTCTGGCTTTAAGTCAGCATGAATTAAACCCAATTGTGAAAGTTTTAATAACGCTGTTAAAACCTAAAAATTGATGAAATATAAAATATTTGTAAACAAATTTGTAACAAAACTGATGATATAAATGATTTATTAATTTACTTATTAAATTACTATAGAGAATTTAAAGATCAATTTAATTTTTAATGCTATAACAATCGATAAATTTGCTTTCATAAAGAAGTTATCGAAAAGTTAAATGTCAAAAATATTTAAATAAATAATATTTTTTGATCCTAAAGCTTAACACAAATTTTCTTTTCTTAAGAAAATTATGGTATGTTTTCCCAATTGATAACTGACCTGTTCCAATATTGGCCTTATGTACTTCAGAGGTAATGGTGAGAATTTGTTTTGTTTTAAAAAGTCATACAAGTTTTGTTCGAGCATTTCAAAAACCAAACAAGTATGATTTTTGTGTTGAAAACACTCAAACGCTCGTACAAAATTGAATTCATCTGCATTTTCTTGACTCAAACGAGATAATATCGACACCTCAATTTGACCCTGGCGAGCATATGACGGATGATTTTTAAGAATTTTAATAGCAACAATTTCGGAGGTGCCACGTTTCCAACATTTGACGACTTGGCCAAATGTGCCACGTCCCAAAAATTCCAAAACCTTAAAAAAACAATAACAAATTTTCATTTGATTAAAAAGTAAATCGAAACAAAAAAAAGCTTACCTCATATTCAGCTGATAAAGAATAGAGAACCTCATGTTGGACCAGTTGATAATCGCCATCAGCACCGCTGCTCGAACGTTTACTGGGGGGCTGCGTGTTAGCGTGCCCCCCAGAGGTGGCAACTTTCGTATGGGCCGTTTTGATACTGTTGCTGGGTACAATCGCCACAGATGACGCCACGTTTGTGCTGCTGCTTATAACACCAACGCTAATTTCGTTGCCACCGTTAACACCGACACCAATTGCCGAAGACTCGTTGTTATTTTTATTGCTGGTGCTTCTGTTATTGTGACTGCTGTTATTCAAAAGACCAGTGCCACTATTGTCAGCAACAACAGCTGCTGACGATGATGCTGCTGATGATGAATTATATGAATCCAAGCAACCACAATCGCACTCTAAAAAAACACATACACAATTAAAAGAAAATATTTTAAATTTATTTATTATTTAATTAAAATATTAATAAACATAATTAAGGCAATTTAATGTATGCACCTTTATCAAAATTTTTACCGATCCTATAAACATTTTTTAAAATATTCTGAAATAACATTTTCAAACAAATTTCTAAAATGATTTCCACAATTTCACAAATCTTTATTTAAAAAGGCGGCAAAAAATAATTATGTATATTTTTATATTAAATTAAGAACTCTAGCTTTTTTTCGAAACTTGTGCACTTTGTGAGGAAACTTTTCGAATAAACTGCTTGGTTTTAAAGAAAAATATTTTATTTTAAATATAAATAAAAAATTGTAGTCGTTGGCGGCTTTTATACATTTCTTTCTTTTCTTTTCTTTTCTTTCTACAAGGAACTGAACAGCAGAAAACAGAAGTCATTTTGTTAAGGTGCAGATTTGTCGTTAATGCTTTTTGACTGTTGAGTAAGTATGTGTGTGTATGTGTATGTGCTTTAAATAAATTAACAATTTGCCACCATTCCAACCGAAGAACTCAGAAGAAAAAGGAAAATTATTGCGTTTTTCTTTTTTAGCATCTCACAAAAAATTTTACATAATTTTAAAATGCAAAATGATAATGATGTTGTTAAAATTAAAAATATTTCCACTATTTAGAAGACACAATGAAACAACAAAGAGATTTAAGTCAACGGCAGGGAAACGCGCGACTACGCACTTTGTTTTCTAGCGACTGGTCAAAATATATTTATTGTTCGTACGACTTGTGTACTCGCGTATGAAACATTATTGGCTACAACTATTTGCACGAGTTTACATTAAAACAAAGAAGGAAGAAAATAACAAAGTCTATTTATATCGAGTTCAGTTATTTGTACATATGTATGTACGTTTGCAATTCTAGGATTACAAGGCATTGAACAGATATTACTAGTGCCGGTTCAGATACGGCCTATTGTTATTGCATTTATATTTTTATTCTTTTTTTATCTTAATGTTTACACATAAATATTATTTCCAAAGACTACAGAAAAGTCTGCAACAAATTTCATTCTTTTTTCTCTTATCTCTAGTCAACTTAGGCCTGTAGTAAGAAAATTTGTTGTGTGTGTGTAATGTATGCAGACAATGAGTAAGCCTTAAGGTACAGTCAGATTCGTCAAGTATTGGGAAAACAATTTTTGTCCCTCTTAAATACTTATTAAGAAATATAAGGTCCCACTCAATAAAAAATTCAAGATATTAACTTTATTATATTAAAGATTGTCATTCGTAATAATACGTGACAGGAAAGATTAAATAAAAATTTTTAAAAATAGTGGTTACGTTTTTCTCGTCAAATATTTGATTAATCTGACCGCATCTTTATAAAGAAATATATTCTGTGTCAATTTTCGTAATGTGCACGAAGTGATAAAATATTACTAAACTTCAATAATAATAATAATCAGCACAATGTGAACTTTTAATTCATCGAAATTGTTCCTAAACACGAATGACTTTATAAATCTCCACAAAAAATAATCTAAATAATCGTAAGATGTTTTTATTAAACATCACATCCAATTTATCCCTAAATTATTGACAATCATGGCTCTTTACCGCACTTGGTTAATGATTTCCCTCGGAGGCATGTTGCTTTCAAGGGGCTCGACTCCTTAATGTTTTGCTTCTGATGTATAAAGCCTTTCCAGTCGAAGTCTAAACTTTGGCAAAGAAGAGTAACGTATTGCTTGCGGTTTGTGTGCTGTTGTATATTCAACAGAAGACCGCCACCCAGTGATAAGACCAGAGCTATGTTCAAATTTATGGCTAACGTTTCCACAATCCTCATTTTTAAAGAAGTCGGGAACAATTATTTTTTTTGTGGATAAAGCGACGTCTAGAAAATCTGTCATGAATTTACCTCTTTCTAGAAACTGGGATTTTGATTATTGGATGTCCATTAAGCAGAAAATGTGCCTTGTCAACAAACTAAACATTGCGTTTATTTGAAGTAGCTAATATTCATTCGGCCTTAGCTCTTGTACCAGTTTAATCCTCTAAATTCCTCAGCCGTGACTATAGGTTAATAGCTTAATAAAAACATAATTTAAAGGACATTTTTCGGAAATCTATTTTTTTTTTCTAGATTCTTAATGGCTCAAATGAATTCGTTTAAAAGGCAGGAGCAAACAAGCAATAATCGTTGTCAATTTAAATTAAGTTTAAATGTCGTAAGTTGTAATTTGACCTCAGAAATTTCGTTTTTTAATAAAATCTTTGACACAAATACTTTATTTTCTCACTTTTATTTCTGTAATGAAATATTAGGCATTGCTGTATTGCTAGACTAGTGTAATGACCTGCAATAAAGATAGTGTTTATACTCCGTCATCCATTTTTTTGGTCTATTTTTTCATTGTTTGCAGCAGAGAAAATAAAAAATAAGAAATTAATGTGCAACTCATCATTTCTCATAGTTATACGGACATTTAATTTAATTATCTCTGTTGTTGTTTTTGCGGCAACATTATCTGTTATCAATTGAATAGCCAATCTAGTTCACACATATTTCTGATGATGTTGTGCACAAAGTTTTAAACATTCACTTGGGATTTTCATGTCTGTTACGAGTGGAGTGGGTTTTTCATCCATTTAGCGATCACAAGAATACATTGAACTGTTTAATTATTTTTTTTGTGTTGACTTTTGTTATTGTTTCTGTATACATTTAAGTAAAGTTTAATTATAAAGTTAAGTTTAATCATTATTTTGCAAATATGTGTCTCTTTGAGGGAGCGTAATTGGGAATATGATGTATTAAAATGTGCGTAATAAATATTTTAGTTATTAATTACTAAAGTTCATGAATGTGTCAACAAGAGTTTAAAAAAAGAATTTAATGATTTTTAAAATCAAATTAGATTAAATAAGTCTGGAGTAGAAAAGTGATTTCGTTAAAAGTGAGCTACGGAAAATTTATAAACCCAATTTTTTCAAACATAGCTTCGAAAGAGATGATATTCAAATTTAGCAACATCGTTCAATAAATGATCTGTTTAAAAAAGTCGAACACCGCTATTTTTTCTTAGGTTTTTCAGATTTAATTGGGCTTTTTTGGATGTTATTGTTGATTTTCCTTTGTTGTATTGAAAACAAAAATCATTGGAATATCACTAATTCATGTAAATTTCACCAAAATATTACATTTGCACAAACATTTCACTAAAATATTAAGCTTTGTTAAAAAATTATTTTTGCAATAAAAAAAAGGAAATTTCAGAAAAAAAACAAAAAACAATAAAAAACAAGCAAAAATTAAAAAAAAGTAAAAATCAAGGAAAAAAAAGTCAGCCGTGTACAGTGGATAAAGAAAAATAAAATCATGTGAATCTTGATTTATTTGATAAAATCGTCTATCTTGATAATCTTGATAATTTTGAAAATTTCTTATTCTTCGAAAATCTTGATTATTTTGAAAATTATGGTTATCTTGAAGATCTTGATAAGTTTGAAAATTCATCTTTCTTGTGCTCATATTCTTAATTAGTTTAATAATGATTATTTGACCCTTTTTTATTAAATTATTTTCTATTTTATAGACGATTTTATCAAATAAATCAAGATTCACATGGATTTTTCAAAATTAATTTTTTAAAAAATAACAATATATTAATTAATTTTGTTATTTTGCTTATATATTAATTTTGTTTCCTGAAGAAGGTACGCAGAAAGTACCGAAATATTGAAATAAAATATTAATAAAAAAATATAAGGACCCAAAGCTTAATAAAATAGAAAATAATTTAATAAAAAAGGGTCAAATAATCATTATTAAATTTCTAATGATGTTTAAACCGTACACAACCTAACGTAGTGTAGCGTAGCGTAGTTATCTAGAAAATTCTCCATTACATTCTGTTGGCGCCTAATTTGTCCTATTTTTTTTAGAAACAACCGCATATATTTGTAATTTTAATAATTTTTTTAATAAATTAAGAAATTGAAATAGAAACATAAACTAAAGCCAACTAATAATTTCTTGAAGTTAAAATTAATTGTTTAATACCGGAATCAATTTTTGACTGATAAAAAAAATAACTCTCGATCTGAAGTTTTATGAAAATTAGAAAACTCAGTTATAAATAAGTCTAATAATTTTACCTGTTATTTAAACAAAAAAAAAAAACTTCCTTACCGACTAAGAAATTTAATTGTAACTATTTAATTGTAACTAAATAAATGACAAACCAAATTTATCATTTAAAGCTGAATAAACCTATAGTGTAGTATTTTTAGAAATAAAAAAAGTGTAATTTTATTTATCAAGATTTATCTCATAAAGAATTCTTGAGAATGTTAAATGTAAACGTTACTTAAAACACGACGGTAACTATGTTTTATTTCAAAATAAAAAAACACAAAAATTTTTAAATGACCATTATTTCATTTCAACAAACGTAACAACTTAAAAGGCTGATATTAATAATAATTTTAATTTGTGACGATTTTTTGACGTTACTTTTTAGTTCTTCTTCTGACCTGGTAGTTATTCGGATTTACAGGGCTTGTTGAAAATATTTACACACACATTTTTTACGTATTTCACATAACTAACTCTTCATCTTTTTTGGTAAATACTATTGACCACCATTGTAAATTCCTATCGCGAATATTAAACAAATTTTTACAGAATATCATATAGAAGCTAACGTGCCCGGAGTTGTAGAACACTTATAGCAACGATTGTGTTAGGAGGCGTTTATTTTTTCATATAAAAAAAACTAAAATAATAATAATAATAATATTTTAAATTTATATTAATGTAAAAAACTGATTTTTTTCTGTGACATGAATTTATACATTCTCTTTTTTTTGTGTTTTTATCTTACATCTAGTCACAAAAAAACAACAAGAATTTGCAATTTCGATAAGAAAAAAAATCGTTTTCCTTGATTTGATTTTTATTTAAAAAAAAAAAAAATATTTGTTGTCAAAGGAGGCCAAGATGTTATTATTATTATTATTATTATTATTATTATTTAGCTTTAGAAGTTGACTTTGTGAATATTTGAAAAAAAAGTTAAATTTTTGCGAAAAATAAAAGAGCTCATAAATATAAAAACAAGCCTCACAAGTATTAATTCTTTACTTCCTTTTGGGGTTCCACTTTAATATCTTAAACAACGTGCAAATATTTGTAATTCGTAATCCGACACCGTTAACAAGATGTAAATTAGTATAATGCTTTTTTTAAATGCATATAATTTTATGTACGTAAGTATTTATCTGGCACAAGTTTCACGTTTATAATTTGTCATAAACGTACAGTACATTGTAAAAAAATCGATAAAATATAAGCAAAAATTCTATAAAAGATTAATGAAATGGTGATAAACAAAACAAAAAGATTTAATTTTTTTTTACAGAGGATTTAAAAAAGAGCAAGAAGGTCGTCATGTTTTCAAAAATCTTTAGATAACTGCAATACAAAATATGTTTAAAAAAGTTTTGTTCTTGTAAGTACATTGTAGCATAATATCATTTTCTAAAATATTTGAATTCATTAACCGAAAAAAAAACAAAAACTTCTCAAAACTGATATCAGACTCGTAATTTATTGTAGTTGTAAAATTATAACAAATTACTGCCAAATATTAAAAATGTTCAATTATCTTATTATGTTATACTTTTACAAAACTAAATCTTAAACAAGAAAGTTTTTCGATATTGTTTTGATAATTTTTAAAATGATTAAACCCCTCCGAATTTGTAAAATTTAGTTTACTCTTTCTTTTAATTGCAAAACCGCTTTGTAAGTCTGCTTAACACTGCCGTAAAGCTCGTAACCACGATTTATTTTTATAAGAGAGAAAAAACGTCTATATGTTCCAATATAGTATAATCTGGCAGCCTGTTCTAAAGAAATCAAGAATCTTCCGGATATCATCGAGACTTAAATGAGAACGTAGTTGTAACTGTAAATCTATATCTTTTAGATGTAAAGGAATAAAATCTACTTTTGTAACAATATGGTAAAACAATAGCATCTCCATCTTTAGGCTATTCAAAACTAACCTTAACAGATAAGCAACAAAGACAACAAAGAATGAATTATTCTGCAAAAAAATAAAGGAACAAATGCAGCCTGTTTGCCGTCAATAATAACAAAAGTACATAAACAAGACATTTTTTTCTACAACTGTACATTACAAATTGTTTAATTTCGATAAAATTTAATGAGCAAATGTACATTGATTTGATTTATCACAGAAAAAGTGTGTTTTATTATATATAAAATCACTCTTAGGCATAATTGCAACATAAAGAAGATCAGCTTCACAACAATCGATCCAATAACAGAGTTTTCCCGTGTTACTTCAACCATTACTTTAATGAAAAATATTAATGCAAATAAATAATTTCGAAAAAAAATGTCTAAATATTTTACTTCGTTCGAATAATATGTCCTCTCAGGATCCTTAAAAAAGTTTTTCTCAGTGAATACATTTTTATTTTGCCAAGATTTCGTGCTGCCAAGCGACCATTTCTTTAGGTTTGGGAATAGCTGCAAAATTCTAAACCTGAAGAACAAATTAGATGGGATAGCAGCTTGTAGCCCAAAATATGCGTTAACACTAAAAAACACATGCTTGTTTATGCTTCAGCATAAACTTATTATGGTTAAATCTAATCATAATATGATTACAATATGTTTATAAATTATTTAGCCTTTAAAATTGCAACAACCAGAAAAAAATTTTAAACATTCAATTTTGTTTTCAAATTAGCTTTTTTTGTCAAACAAATTTTGTTCAGTGTATTTGGTGAAAATAATTAAACCCTCTCATAGTTTGTGTTTTGTGAAAAAAATTATATGTTTCCGTGGAGCAAGAGGTAACGCAAATGATTTAATAAATAAATGAACTAAGCTGGGTCCGAGTGATTGAACGTGACAATAGTGTTTTGCGTTCAATAAACAACTAAATTATTTAAGCATTTTTAGGCGTTCCGTCCGCTAAAAACTGAAATACAAAGAAAAAGCAATAAGTAAAAGAAACTTATGCCAGGGTTATTAAAAACTAATTGTTATTTTTTTTAGTAAATATTTCAGTAGAAAATTGGTAGCCACTTTTTTAATTTTTGAAAAATGGAAAAGATTACATTTTAAAGATCTAAGATGGATAAGGCAAAGTCAACGACAATATGTACCAGTTTTTACGATTACCATCTTTTGGGTGAATTTAAAAAATCTGAAGAAATTCCAAGGAGAAAATATTGCTTGACATCAAAGCAGGTTCAACTGTTTAATTGACGACCGCTTTGATTTTATTAAACAGTGGGTTTATTAAAAATTGGCCAAGTAAAAAAAACCTATTAAACTTATCTCACAAAATATACTTTTCTTTCTTTGCTCTGATTTTAACAATTTTTATTTCTGGCCATGGATCTGGTCAAGCTCTAAATAATTTGGATTATAATTTGTAGTTTATTCGCCTATTTATTTTTTTTCTTCTAGCGATTTTCCTCAAATGTATATCTTATTTAGGTTGACAATAATTTTTCTAGTATTGAGAAAAAAAAGTTATTAAAAATTCTTGTCTAGGTCAAAAATTATTCGAAAATAAAGCCAAAAAACCTAAAAAAGTTAGTTTTTATACTTTCCAGCACGGATGGAAAAGGGTATATCTAAGTTTGTCATTCCACTTTTAATTTCTACAATACCCATTTCCGACCTCATAGAGTATATAAAGGGTGATAGAATTTGAAATTATAAAAAAATAGCACTAAAAGCGAAAAAATATTTTTCTTATTATTAAATTCAGTTAACTATGGCAAATCACTATGAATAGACTCACGCTTGAACAACGCTATCAAATCAGTCATCAATTCAAGCAACTTATAGACGACTTTGTGATTTTTATGGTGCACATAATCGTCCGTCTGAGCAAGCCATCCGTCAAACTGTGGATTAACACTAACACGACGAAGGAATGTGCGTACTGAAGAGTATCGCAGCTGTAAACGAAAGTGTGGAAGAAAATTCCAATTTATCAATTCGTCGTCGCGACGGTCGCAGAAATTGGGGCTCTGTCCGTCCACTACGTTCAAAATTTTGGCCTACATCCATATACGATCGAGCTAGTGCAGGAATTAAAGCCACGAGACCACTATATGCGTCGTTATTGCGCCGATTGGGCGCTAGAGCAGTTAGTAACTGAACAGTTGTTTTATCGCTAAATTGTGTTCATCGCTGAAGGCCCATTTTTGGCTTAACGGGTTTGTTAATAAGCGAAATGGCAACATATGGGATGAGACCAATCACATACCCTGCAGACTCCATTGCATCCAGAAAAACGCACCGTTTGGTGTGGTTTACACGCTGATGGCATCATCGGACCTTATTTCTTCAAAAATGAGGCCAGATCTCACGTTACGGTCAATGGAAATCGTTACTGCACCATGATTAATGAGTATTTGTTTGAAAATATAGTTGACATTGATCCGGACGAAATGTGGTTTCAACAAGATGGTGCTACGTGCCATACGGCAACCGCAACCATCAAAATATTGAAATCAAAATTTGGCCATTAGTTGATTTCGAGAAATGGACCTGTCCATTGGCATCCAAGGTCGTGCGAATTGACACCTGATAAACCAGCAACAATTGAATCTTTCGAGTCCAACACTCTTCGTGCTATAAGTGACATACGGCCAGCAGTAATTGAAAAAGTGACCCAAAATTGAAAGTCCAGAATGCGCTTCGTCATGAGCATTTTTTATTAATGCCATGTTCTGATCGTTCGTATAAAAAAAATCTTCATTATCGGGCTTAAAAAACACCCGATATATCCTGAGTTCTTATGCATAGTGAAGTGGTTATACATTTATGATGAAGGGTATTTCATATCTTTTCTAATTCTTTGATAAAGATATAACGTCTATTTTTGGTGAATTCCAAATGTTCTTGCGCTGCTTTGAAATTTATTTTTAAATAAAATATGTCGCCCTGGTTGCTACAGAATCACCACAGTTTTTAGCCACGCTCAAGGAGTTGCTGTATGTACGGGATGTGCTACCATATTTTGCAGGTAACCAGTTTAAGTTTAATTATTTAACGTAAAAAAATAAACTTATTTATTCAAGAGATAACTATTAACAAATTAATAAATATCGACATTGATGTGGTTTTACAACGTTGGAATCCTATTCTTAAGTATTTATGATGAGGATCTACCAAAATGAGTGCGTTAATAAAAATTAAAAAATTAAATGGTGAGTCTGAAGTTTCTGATTCGAAGGCAATTATTTAATGAAGGAATGCATGATTACGTCAGTTCATTGTAAATCCAAAACTTTTATTATTCGCACCCATAGAATGACGAAATAGTCGAATTCATTGTGAAAAAAATCAAAAATTAAACAGAATCAAAATGCTGAAACTTGGTTTTAATAATCAAATATTCTCTCTTTCTGCAATTAGAACTTGTCCCCTCCTGGCTCGTTTAGCGGTAGCTGCAGCAAAAAAGGTGAAAAATTCCATTCTTGGACATTTTGGGAATTGTTCGATTTACATCAGTCATTTCCTATTTAAAACTGTACCTATACTTAGTTTTAAAATTACAGAATTACTTTCATTTTTATCAATTCTTCTTAATGTTGCCGTTATAGACGGTTCAAAATTTATGACCCTATATTTCTTAATCGCTAAAACAAAAACTATAAAATTAAGATTTCAAAATTGATTTTGAACCGTTATACTCGTACGCAGAAAGCTAAAATCTAAATTAATTTTTAACAAATCCTACACTTTGCATCGCCACGAAGTTTTTTTTTTAATATTTTCCCTATATATATTTATATTATATTTACGCGTTTATAAAATTGTTTGTTTTCGTTTGTTTTCTTTGGGGTAATACTTGTATAAAATTAAATACGTAAACAACAAATTTATGTATCTATTTTCAACTAATCAATTTTCCGTTCAACGATAAACAATAGCGTTTTATTAGCGACAAATAGCAATGAAAAAGTAAAGTATATTGATCACTTATTTAAAGAAGACAAGAAGGGTCAGATGTAAAGAGAACAATTAGTAGCTACAATGAACAACTACGAGAGAGACTTAACGTTTGTTCTCAGTAGAATTTGCTGGTTTAACATTTTGCATATAAAATACTCATTGAGAACGCATTTACTTACAGTGCAATGTCAAACCTCAGATATTCTACAAAACTTTATTATTCAAACGTTATTATTATTGGATTTTTTTTTTATTACCTATTAAGCAATTCTTGTAGTAATTATATTACATTTAGCAGCAAAATTTTATTGCTTCGAACATAACACTACAATAATCACTTTAAATGTTACTTCTTTTTTCAAAACACAACCAGTGTATGAAAACAAATAAAACGTTTTGCAAACGTTTCATGCAAAGACTTTGTTGCTCTACCAGCAGTGAGGATCATTTCGCTCTCATTATTAATCATAATAATAGTCATTGCGTAAAACAAAGTTTGTATCACATTCATAAAAAATGAATAAAACTTTTGTATAGATGGGATGTCTGTAGCAAACAGGATCGCTACTATTAAAAAAAATTAGTACAAATTTATTCTGATATTTGTCAACGTTTTTTTATACTTGCATAAATATCTAAAATACAAAAATTATATTTGGGCTAATAAAAAATGTCATTTCGATTTAATACCAAAAGCGCTACAACGGCAATGCCCTTCAAAATAAAATCGTTGCAAACGTATTATTGCAAATTTGTGTATGTTTAATTTCGGTCATCCATTTCGTGCTGGGTATGTTGTTAAAGATTTGCGGGTGAGTTTTGCATAAAGGTAAAACCAAAACAAATACTTGTTGAATGAAAAAGAGAGCAAACGAAACAATTGACATTTGCCTTATAAAGTTGATTTGATATATCCATATGACCTATATATTGCGTTATCTAGAAACAAGTGTTTCTTTTCAAACACTAACGCGTTCTTTACTGCAACGAGAAAGTCAAAAAGAAAGCGTTTGGAAATCGTTTCTTTCTCAAAACGTTTCAATATTGTTCTCATTGTTTTCTCTTGTGGCTGGGAAGGTTTAATTAAAAGTTTGTGCTCGCAAAAAAACCAGTAAAAAACTAAATTGCACAATCTGTCGGTTTTACTCATTAACAATAATAAAACCAAATGGAAACAAACGGTTGTTTTTGTTTATTTTCGTACCCTGTTCACAACAGCATTATTGAATTTCCGTTTTCTTAAAATTTTGTTTATCTATTTAAACAAAAAACCTTTTAACTTAGAATTTATTGAACACTGATGAGATAAATGAATTTATTTTTTCACTAATTTTACTACTATTTCCCCTATACAGAACCTTAGCACAAAACCAGTTTTATAATCAATCACTCGTTGAACATTTTACGTGCCTGCTTTATATTTTTATAAATTTTTTATCTATCAAAAAATCATAGCTGGTTGAACAGTAGTATATAATAGTAGTATATAGTATATATATAAGAAATTAAATTAAAGAAATTTGCACATTAGCTATTGATCTTCGTGTCGTTTTACTGCCTTTTCTATTCCTATGTGACTTTACTATGGGCATAAAATTAAAAAGTTTCCTCTTTGATCACATTCATGCTGTGAAGTATCTCATTTAATGCAGGTATATTTTTGAGCTTGAAAAAATTGTGTTAAATTAAATGTTAATGGGTAATTCTGATTACCAAAGAGGGACAATATGTAGCGTGATATTGTCTATTGTTATAACTGAACCGTTTTTAAGACTGTGAAACTGATTCGTGCAAACCACATAGCGTCGTTTTCAATATGGTGCAATTTACACAGGAAGAAGATTGTTGTGTCGTAATATCGAGTACACTAATAGTTGAACCCATAGCTAAAATTTGATTCATTATTTAGAATGACTTAGAGAGAGTAAAAAAGTGGAATCGTCCGTACAATAAACTTAACAACAAAAACAATCACACTTTTTAACCGACTACATTGTTAAAGTAAAAATTTTATAGGTATCATAAACTGCTACCTGTTCGTACCGGGGACTTTTTTGGTACAATTTGTATCAGAGTCATTTGTTTTATATTGCAGATATTTTCTCACGCCATCTTTTGCTATTCTTACTTTAAAACCTTAAAGCCATTGTAATTTCTACCTTTCATATTAATTGTCACGCAAAGGTATCAATTTTCGTATCAAAACTCAGAATGTTAATCGCAGTAAAATTTTAGTTAAATAAATATTTTGAAAAGATGTATGCAATAATTAAAAACGAAAACTAATTAAATACTTTAAACCATGTAAAAATTAAAACCAATTTTGTAAAGTATTTAATATTTATTACCAATTTAAAACCAAAAAGTACCATTTGGTACAGCTATAACATTTAAGTTAACATCTTTTAAGCGTTATGATAACAAGTAAGAGTACTAAATAAGGCTATGCCTAATCTTATATACCCTTTACCATATATGTAAAACTAGTTTAGTGAAGTAAAAAGACAACTATCGTAGTGAGAGAATTAAACAATTATGTACTTATATAATTTTACATAAAAATGTCATCGACTCTAAATCGTTGAATCATTTTTAAAAGATTTAAGTATTTCCTGAAACATCTCGTCAATAGCTTTTAAAATGTACCCATATTGATATCTTAAAAAAAAATGATGAAAAGTTCAGAGGCCCATAACTCGGAAAACATGGGCGAGTGCCAATTTTTTCCCTTAATGTTTTTTCTTATTTTCAAATTCTCCATATTTTTTTTTTTTTTTGATTGCAGTTACTTCATTATTCCAAATGATATGGAAAAATTAGAGGCAGGGGTGGTGTTTTGCCCGCTGCCTCGAAGGACATGAACCGATCTGGCTGATTTTTAACAGCCCAATTTTCAAAACTATGTCTGATCGATTGCCGTATTTAAATTTTCCCCAACTCATCTAGTGCCTTGGCAAAGCTGATTTTAACACTTACACGGACGGGCAGACGGACATCACTCAATCGATTTCGCTATGTATAAGAACTCAGAATATATATGCTTGATGGGGTCAGAAATGCACACTGTAAAAATTACAAACGGAATGACAAAATTTTTTGTCACATTTTGTGGTAAAGGGTATCAAAATAAACAAGACAAAGACGCATAAAATTTTAACGTAAACAAGCTTTCACGTTTTAGAAATAAAAACACACACTGCTACATATGGACTGATAATTTTACTTGGTTTATTACATCATGTGACTTAGGTCGAACTGCCTACGTCAAACTTTATTATTTTTCTTTTTTAAGCAATTTTCAACAATGTAAATTAAACTGTTAACTGTCAAATAATTTTTAGTCTATTTTTTTTTTAATGCTCACCACAAACTTAGGCAATTCCAATATTTTGTGAAAATTTTAGTACATCATTTATTATAGGAATCAACTAATGTATGGTATTATGAAATATGTACGTAAGTATGTATGCATTGTAAAACCAAATAAAATTTTTAATTGACATCTAGAACACATTTATCTTTGTTTTCTGTATTAATATTCTTTCAATTATAAGTTTATCGTTGTAATTCAAATTTTATTGTTTATTTAGCTAACAGTTTAATACAAACTAAATCTTTATAAATATTAAATATAATGAAATTGTATTTAATAAAAACAAATTGAAATATGACAATAATACATCTGCTAACTAACTCTTTTGTTCCGAATTAGATTGTGTTGTTGCATTTATAAATTATTAAGTGCGATTGAAGAAAGAAAAGAATTGAGAAATAAACACATTCAACTTGAAATTTTTAAATTTAAATTAAATAATAAATTTAAATTTATTTAAAGTATTTTTTGCCAAACCTGGGTGATCTTAGAAAAATTTTAATCACGAAAGAAAATATATGCAATGAGCAACTGACATGCTGACGTTTGCGTCTTTTAAGTTGTCAATACTGTTTTGTTTGACAGCCAATTTGACAGTTTCTTGTTGGTTGGTTTGGTTTGTCATTTTATGATGTTTGGGCTCATTTGCGTTTGCAAACTGTAGAAATTTTAAACTTATACTGATGTCGATTTTCTGGTTGAGGGTTTCGTTAATAAAGATTATTATCACCGTTACTGAAATACTATTATTTTGTACGATTATTCGACACCTGGAATGATTTGATTTATTTGTCATCAAAAACGAGAATAAGAACAATGTTGCAGTCGACGGTATAGAGACCTCGGGGCAAATTACGGCATTCGATATCGATCGAAATTTACATTTAAATTCTATTGAAATTTCGATCGATATCGAATGCCGTAATTTGCCCCCTGAATACTAAGCGTACCTGAATTAGCTTCAAAAGTCTTCCTGACATGGAGCTTCCGCAGGACGAAGCTACATGCTACACATAACGCGTTACAATTAATACACTGAAAGAAAAATTTAGTAAGATTTTGCTAAGATTTCCAGTATATAACTAAAATTGTAGTTTAAGAATCCCATTGAAATATTATCTATCTAAATAAAAATTGACACTATATTTAAGAAACGATATGAAATACGTTTCGATAAGAGTTTAAATGGTTGTATGATATATAACAAACAAAAGGTGATTTTACATCAAAATGTCAAGATTAAATAAAACAACTTTTTTTTTATCAAGTCTAATAAAAAGTTAAGTTGACATTTTGTTACGAAAATTAAATCTGGCAACCTAAATATCTGAAAATAACAGACTTATGATGTTGTCCGTGTGCACATGGTAAATAAAGTTACTTTTACCAAAGTGTGTTTAGAATAATACGACAATTAGGCTTGTCAGATATGTATAATATATAAATAACTTTAGTTGAAAAAAAGGGAAAATTTTATTCATATTTTTCTCAACAAAAATAAAAGAATAATAACATAAGAGCAAGAAAACGTAATAGTTATAAAACAGTCTTACGTCATAATACATATGAACTTATACATACATACAAACATATGAGTATTAATAACAATCGTAAAAAATATATACATCTATTTTTTTTGCAGCATATATATCATATATTTTTATTTACAGAATCTAGTAGCTCTTTTGCTTTAATTGTACGCGACCATTTTTTATTAAATTGGGAGTTGAACTGTAGATATTCTAAATTACTTGAAATTGTTTTTGGCTTAAGTTCATTTTTTAATTTCTAAAAATCTTTTTTTTTTAGAAAGAAAAATTATTTGTTTTAAATGTTAAATATTTTTTTTTACTTTGTAAATTATATAAAAATTTTTTATTTTTTTTAAATTATTTTAGAATTTTGACAACAAGGTCTAACATAAACAAAAATCAGATGGGCTATTAAGACCCCATAATTTGTTTAAAATTAGAACATTTGACATCATGTCAAGGACAAAAAAAAATTAAACGATTTTTTTGTTTTTTGTTAAAAAACGAATGAAATAAAAAATATTTATTAAAAAAAATAAGTGTCACTCATTATGCTTTAAGATTTTTTTCTTGATTTTTAAGAAAATTAATTTGATTATTAAAATTTTTAGGTGTTATGAAGCTATTAAGTGTAATCACAAGTCAATTAATAAGTTAATCAAAATTTTAACTGGTTTGGAGAAGCACTTTGTGACTTAAAATGGAATTTTTATTTAGGTAAAAAAAATCAAAAACAAACTGGGTAGTTGTTTATGTTTTTATTACTTTTTTTTTAAGGAAATACTCTTTGTATGTTTTGCGCCAGGCTTGAAAGTTGGCGAAATTTGTAGTGCATTTTAGACTTCAAACGTAAGGTGTTATTTCCGTGACTTATGTTCGTTAATACAGATAAAAACCTAATAAAAACTTCTGAAAAGTTACAGTGAAATTGAATATAATTGATATTAACATTATTTTTTAGGTAAATACTTTCCATGCAAAAATCTTGATTAATCGATGTCGATATTTTTGGGTCGATATTTTTCGATACAATATATATCGATATATTTGCCCCATCTCTAGTGTAGAGCTAACGCAAATAAGTTGTGTGTTTATTACACTGTACAACACACCAAAAAATTACAAGGTCCGGGCTATAAATTCTGATAGAGGAGACAAAAAAAAGATATACGTGTATCGGCGTTTTGAAAGTTTACATCTGGATTTCATTTGAGAGGGGGTTAAAGTTTTCCAGCTCTGGCACATTCTTATTGTTAAACGGCATAAGAAACCATGTGACCCTTACATTTTAGGTAAAAAATATGTTCAGCAGATTTATGTAAAATGTTACGGAGAACATTTTTGTAGAAATGTTAACCCTCTAACTCCTCAAGATATGGGTCTTTTTTGTCCTTCTTTTAAGAAATAGCAAAAAACAACATTAAAACAGGGTTTTAGAGGGTTAAAATGTTCCACAAAAATGTTACCCGTTAAATTTTACTATAAGTCCCTGAATACACCAAAAAGGAAAATTCAACCATTAAGTCAGAAATAAGACCCAACAAAAGACAGCTTAGGGTTAATTTCGCATTTATTAAGAATTTTGTTTTAAATCAAATTTGGATAGCATTAATTACATTTTTTTTAGCTCTAGGCAATTCCACTTCATTATCATACAATGTCCAGCATATTTCAGCGATAAGCGAATGAATGCTTTTACCTTTATAGCGTTCTTCAATGAGTGCGCATGTCTGATGAAATTTTTCACCATGCTCATCAGATTCTGTTGAAAACTGGTTCTCAAAGTAATACATATGGGAATTTAAAAAATGAATTTTTGTTGACATATGAACGCAATAAAAGGTTCCTGTTTCAGCGATTGTTCCATCAACATAATGACTAGGACTTCGAAGTTGTAGCACAGGTACTGGGAGTTCGTCAGAATGCGGAAATGGCAGCATGACTGATGGCACAGTTTTGTATACAAAACTCTTTCGCCTATATCTATTCAATTTTAATATGGCACACGTAGCACGTAGCGTCATTATGTTCACCTTTATCTAACCACCGCATAGAATACCAAACTGCATTGAATTTCGTTGACCTTCAGCGAGAGTTCAAAAATAAAACTATAGTTTTAGAACAAAAAAAAAATTTTATTACCTTTGGACCACAAAATTAAGCCATTATAACAAATAAAAAATAAGAAAAAAAACATCAAGTGAAAAAATTGGAGCTCGCCCATATCTGCCGAGGTACGGAGCTTAGAATTTTTCCAATTTTTTTAAATATCAATATGGATATCATATTAAAGCTTTTGAAAAGATCTTTAAGGAAATAGCATTAAGAGTTGATGAAATTTTTATGTAAAATAATATATATGAAGTACCAATTTTTTTTTTTAATTCTCTGTCACCCCAATATTTGCTTTTTTATTGGAATTACTTCACTGAACTAGATTTACATATACTATATGGTGAAGGGTATATAAGATTCGGCATAGCCGAATATAGCGCTCTTAATTGTTATTTACAATCTTTAAGGGGAGAAATAATTTTGCGAAGTAATTGAAAATGTATTTATGGCCTCAATAAGGTGTTGTTTTATCATTATTTTTTTTTATCATTATTATTTCTCCTCTTAAAGATTGTAAATAACAAGTAAGAGCGCTATATTCGGCTATGCCGAATCTTATATACCCTTCACCATATAGTATATGTAAATCTAGTTCAGTGAAGTAATTCCAATAAAAAAGCAAATATTGGGGTGACAGAGAATTAAAAAAAATTGGTACTTCATATATATTATTTTACATAAAAATTTCATCAACTCTTAATGCTATTTCCTTAAAGATCTTTTCAAAAGCTTTAATATGATATCCATATTGATATTTAAAAAAATTGGAAAAATTCTAAGCTCCGTACCTCGGCAGATATGGGCGAGCTCCAATTTTTTCACTTGATGTTTTTTTTCTTATTTTTTATTTGTTATAATGGCTTAATTTTGTGGTCCAAAGGTAATAAAATTTTTTTTTTGTTCTAAAACTATAGTTTTATTTTTGAACTCTTGCTGAAGGTCAACGAAATTCAATGCAGTTTGGTATTCTATGCGGTGGTTAGATAAAGGTGAACATAATGACGCTACGTGCTACGTGTGCCATATTAAAATTGAATAGATATAGGCGAAAGAGTTTTGTATACAAAACTGTGCCATCAGTCATGCTGCCATTTCCGCATTTTGACGAACTCCCAGTACCTGTGCTACAACTTCGAAGTCCTAGTCATTATGTTGATGGAACAATCGCTGAAACAGGAACCTTTTATTGCGTTCATATGTCAACAAAAATTCATTTTTTAAATTCCCATATGTATTACTTTGAGAACCAGTTTTCAACAGAATCTGATGAGCATGGTGAAAAATTTCATCAGACATGCGCACTCATTGAAGAACGCTATAAAGGTAAAAGCATTCATTCGCTTATCGCTGAAATATGCTGGACATTGTATGATAATGAAGTGGAATTGCCTAGAGCTAAAAAAAAAATGTAATTAATGCTATCCAAATTTGATTTAAAACAAAATTCTTAATAAATGCGAAATTAACCCTAAGCTGTCTTTTGTTGGGTCTTATTTCTGACTTAATGGTTGAATTTTCCTTTTTGGTGTATTCAGGGACTTATAGTAAAATTTAACGGGTAACATTTTTGTGGAACATTTTAACCCTCTAAAACCCTGTTTTAATGTTGTTTTTTGCTATTTCTTAAAAGAAGGACAAAAAAGACCCATATCTTGAGGAGTTAGAGGGTTAACATTTCTACAAAAATGTTCTCCGTAACATTTTACATAAATCTGCTGAACATATTTTTTACCTAAAATGTAAGGGTCACATGGTTTCTTATGCCGTTTAACAATAAGAATGTGCCAGAGCTGGAAAACTTTAACCCCCTCTCAAATGAAATCCAGATGTAAACTTTCAAAACGCCGATACACGTATATCTTTTTTTTGTCTCCTCTATCAGAATTTATAGCCCGGACCTTGTAATTTTTAAAAAAATTTGATTTTGTTGTACAGTGTTATTAGAGTAGCAGAAAATGGCCCAAGACCCCTTTACAATTAAGAGCTCTAGCTGTTATCGTAGGGAAGTAACAACATAACATCAGTGTATGGCAAATGTGGCAAAACTGAATGTAAGGGGCCTGGTTCAAAAAACCAAAAAACGAGCGATGCCTTGGATGATTTACTTTACTAAACAAGGCATCAAGTAGTTCATGTCTTGTCAGAGGATAACAGTAGTGTAGCGTGGATAGCTGCGTTTAAAAAGCAGGAGATCAAGTATAGCCAGAGCCATAGAGTAAAAATAGAGAATTTAAAACGTGCTACAGATAGTAAACAAAAACTCCATGCTGGCATTTGCAATCAAAAAACACCGTACGTTTGTCAATGGGAAAATTGTAATAATATTTTTTTTCCAAAAACTTCAAATTACAAAAAAGTATACAAATTTTGTTACTCAACTTTGGGTATCAAAAATCAAACTTATTTCACTAGAATATTTTTTTTTAGCGATTATTCGCATAATAACCCTATCTATTATTCACTCGGTTACGCGTTTATGGTAGGGAGGAATACTATTGCCGTAAAAGGCTACAGCTTGCATATAAAGAATAAATCTACGATGTAGTATCAGAGCAAAAGTGCTCCAGTATTGAAAAATTAAATTCTTTAAAAGTAGCCAATACCTGGGGATCACTTTATTTTTTTCTTTAATTTTAGCAAATAAACCATTATGGCATTGTTGGGTTACTTAAGATTTTCTGAATATAAAAGACATATTGAGCCCGCACTCTCTCTCAGTGCGATGCAAAATCTCATAACTAAAGAATTTTATATATAAATGAAATGAGTTTTGACAGACGAAGCGAAAAATTTCATGTAATGCTCCTGTTTATTAACCACTAAGATCATTCAATTTATCCTCAATAAATTATTTTTTGTGTGGATACTATTAAACGCAACATACTACGCGAAATTAGCAAAAGACGATTGTGCCACCTTGCATCTTCCGCATAGAATTCACCAGAAAAAATTCAGTTTAATTGTTAGAGCAAATATTTCACTTTGATTTTGAATTAAAGGTGTGAACCTAATCGTTATCGAAGTATAAATTATTCGCTTCTATATTATAAATGTGTGACATTTCAGGAATGTTGCTAGTGCCAACTGAAAAATTCGAACACGAAGGTTTGTAGGGATTAATGTACAAATTACTAATTAGTATACTACTTAGTACTAATTTTATTACGACTAAACTTTCGGCTAATTATGCTTAGGCATAGTAAATGGGTTTTTATTGAAAAGAAACCGATTGCACTTTCGACAAACTGATTCGAACGCATAGCAAAAAAGGCTTTTGGCATTGAATTGTATCAAGAAAGAAAAAGAGGGGAACTTTAAGTATTTGGTAGAAATCTGTTTTTTAAGCATGACCCGACCGCTTAAATAAATTGTACTTTTAAAATGAACACAAAATCCAAATTATACTAATTATTACAAAAGTTTTTGATGAGACTAAATATTTATTTTTAGGCCGAATATAATATTTGATTTCCTTTAGTAATCCCCTAGTAAAAAACGCAATAGTCAATCAAAAACTCATTACACTGTTTTCAATTTCCTTTTTACAAATAGGTTTTATTATTTTAAAAGTCATAGAGGAAATATTTTATTTATACAATTACTCTTACCATTGTTAGAAAAAAATATAATAATAACATTACCAATCAATTGTGCACTGTAGTTACCTGCAAAGAAAATAGAGAAAGAAAAAATTATTAATTAAATTTTTTTTTTTCAATTAAGAAATAATATTAATGTTAACTAAGGTACAACAACGATAACGATATTTTGTTACAATAATAAGCGAAGGGCAGACAGAAATAAAATAGAAATGAAAGTTTAAAAATATTATTTTCAAACATGTGCAATTCAATAATTAGAAGGTAAGTGAATAAAAAAGCACAGTGTATCCTAGTGCCTGTCTGATATTAATAATGAGAGAAATAATGTTAAGAGCCAATGCTCATTTAAAATAAATATTAAGTTAATTATTAAATTAATTACACGTGAAAGGCATTTTTACTTTAAAATTAACAGCAAAACTCGGCAGTTCGCGCAGAATCTAAAATAAAATGGGTTGACAGCACTTTTCAAACTTAATCAGCTGGTTACATTCCCAAATCCGTTATTGCCTTTGACATAAAACAACATGGGAAATTCTCATTACATGACATGAGCAAAAATACCGTTTAACATACTGTAATGAATTGTAGATAATTGTGTCTATTAGTATTCTGGAATCCAATTTTAGTTTAGCGTTTTCATTTTTGATGCAAATGTTTACTCAATATCAAACGGAGAGTTTTAATTCTGTTTTTACTAAACCTATTAATATCACAAAGTAGCAATGTTGTAACATTATTAACAACGTGATTTTCGTGTATATTTAAATTTTTAGCAGCATAATAAAACATCAATACCCAAACAACAACTTCGATCTAAAGGTACACGTGTGTTAACATCCACTATTATTCGTCATGTGGCTTGCATCAATCAATATCTTGGATTTGGCATTATTTTCAAGGGTAAACACACATGCTTTAATGTCGTTTTACTTCTCTTTCCAATTACTTTTGATGTTAGTTTTGTGTGGTTATGAAAATAACAAGTATTTCTCATCACCAAATCGCAAAGATTTTACATGCTCGCGTGTTTTTAAAATGTGTCATGTTGTGAGAACGAAATATTTATTCTCAAACTCTACTTTCTTTTTGTATGGCAAATAAGTGTTGCTATACAGAAAAAGATTAATATTCGCATCAAATTACTAAATTCAGTAACTCACAGATATTTCTAATTGAAAAATAATCAACCACAAAATTATTAAAAGTATATATAAAAATGTTTAAATTTTGTTAAAAAACGTACAAGTGTATCTAAAATACTCTAAAACGTTGTTTAACAACAGAAATTCTACTTAAATTATCTATGCTATTCGCACATATAAAAACACATTTAACAAAAATTTCAGGATTTTGCCAGATCTTTAAATAACAAAGCAATCTAGACGTTTTAACTTGCCTAAAAATATAAATCGCAGTTGTGAAAGGTGTGGCAGTATCAAGCAAAATGTCAACGCAGATGTTGCCAGATGTTGTTTAACAGTAAAGTCAAATAAAAAATTCTTTGCGTGTTTTATGTTGCAACAAAAAGAATCCAAAGAGTAAAGAAACGTAATAATATTTTATTTAAAAAAACATCATTTTTAGTATAAAGACAAAGTAAAGTAGAAAGTTTAGCAAAACATATATAACAGCAATTTGATATAAAAAAAGGTTAAGAAGTAATTTGAAATATATGTGATAGTAAATTGAAATCTGTAAATGGGGTTTTATATTAAACATTTTTTTAGTTATTCTTTAAATTACGATTCGGTTATCTCTCTTCATTGAAAGTATGGTTTTGAGGCAACCAATTAACCGTTCTATTCACGATCAAAATAATCATCTAGCAATATGGTAGTATTTGTGAAAATGTATTAGCATATGCTACACAGACAGACGATGCTGGATGAAAAATCAAAGCTGGATGAAAAATCAAGAGTTTTGATTTTTTGACATGCTGGAGTTTTTCAAGCATATATTAATTTTTCATTTTAAATGAGATTTAAACTTATGCGGTTGCAAAAATGTCGGAAGAAATAAAATTCAGAAATTTATGGCTTATCAAACGCCGCATGCAATTTGGAACGTAACAAGTGCGGAGTATAGTGACAGGTCATTTAACTAAAGAACAATATCCAATTTTATTAGAATACAACAAATAAAAAACAACCTCCAGAGTTTTAATAAAAATAATATACTGCAAGAAAGAGTTAAAAAGGAAAACAAATTTTTTATAACTCTTTCATTCATAAACTTTTTTACACTACCGTTTATTTTCTTTGTATTGTAAAAAAAAAGCTGTGTTCGTCTGTAGGAACGAATGTTTTTTTTTTTGCTAGCGCCATTTTTACAATACAAAAAGCACGATGTTGATAGCACAATATCAAATTAAAATGTATTATTGACTAGTCTTCTAGCATGTGTACATCAAAGCATCTAGCACACACACAAGACTTAAACATTTAGCATTTTGATCGTGTATACACCGTTTTAAATGCACAATCGTAGTAATTGCAAAATAATAATTCCTCACATTTCCAAATTCCGTTGTTTTTTTTTTCAATTATTTAATAAAATTTTTTTTCGTGGACTTGGCAATGTGCGTTTCCTTTTTTTACATATTAATTTTCGATTCATGTCTTTAAAATTGTTTTAAAAAATTATATTTTTTTATTTTCTTTAATTTAGCCCAATAGACAGGCAGCAAACAACAAAAATGTTGTTTTTAAATTTTGGCTTTATTTGTAAAAATCATTTTGGCGTAAATCCGCACAAATTAATTTTACATTTTGAAAAAGAATAAAAATAAATTCAAGCAGAAAAATAAAAAAATTGCTAGTCGGTAGTGAATGTGGTTGTTATTGTTGCTGCTGCTATTGGTGTTATTGGTGTTATTGTTGGTATTGAATTGTATTTTGTTTTAATTTTAAATACAACAAGTGGAAATAAATTTCGTAAAATATAAAAAAAAAACCAACCAACAAAACAACAATGAAAAAATAAGTTATTTTTTATAAATTGTATTTAAAAGCAACAAAAAACATTTAAAAGTGAAATATTTTATTGTTACATTTACTTGTTTGTTTTGTTGTTGTTTTGTTTTAATTCTGTTTAAATGGGTGCATTAACATTTTAAGCTGCAACCGTTAAAGACAACAACAGCAAAAACATTATTATTATAGACGTAGTCATCACCATCATCATTAGTATGAACAAGCAACAAACTTCAATAGCAACCAACAATTATCCCGCCAGCAGAAGCAACAGCAGTTGCAGTTGTTGACAGCAAATAATATACGTGTAAAAACGTACGAAAGCGTAAATTTAGTATTTTCAATACAATGAATTTGAACATTCAGTCAGTCAGTCCGTCATCTTTAAAGCTATGAAATGTTTGAAACAGCTAACATAATGTTGCAAGAAAAAATAAGCACTGTTGCAGAAATCAGTATCTAAAATATATGAAATCATTATCTTTTCTAATTTTTTAAGTACTTGGTAAATTTTTAAAATAAAAATATTGTTTATTATTTAAAATATTAATAATTTTTTTTTACAAACACAACATTGAATTAAATTTTTTTCCTGCGTGTCGGAATATTAAGCAAATAAAAACTAATAAACAATCAGGTCTGTTTTACAAATCACTTTTTGTCAAAGTGATTTCAAATCACGCAAAAGGTGTTCTGCGTTAAAAATACACTGAAATAAAGTGATTTAAAACAAATAGCAATAGCCGATTTGAATTCACTTGCTCGTTTTTCTAATTATTTCGTTTAGAATATAATAATCATGATTTTATATATTTCAAACGATATGTCTTCTATTTGTTTTTGCAAAAAAAAAAAAATTAGATTTTATACACATAAAAACGAAATTATTCATAAATTTTTGCAGACATTGCTTTTTATCAAATATTGTCTTGCTTTATTTAGTAATGCTCCTGATTTCCTCTTTCTCGCAGTTACCTGATTTGTGGTTTCAAAGATAATTCTAATGTTACTAAATTGTCACAGTTTAAAATATCATTCAAGATTTATCTTATTATTGCTAATGTTTCTAGTAGCAAATTTAGAAAAAGTTAAGTACAAGATAAATATAGTAGCAACTTTCTAAAGTTTTTGTATTAATTTTTTCTTTTTTAATTTTTTATTTGACGCCTTCGATCAGCTTATTTATTCACTTTTTTATTTTTGCTCCACGCATTTTAACTTATATCACTAAAAATATTTTAATTACAAATGTAAAAAATAAAAAAAAACACAACTCAAATCTAAAAAATCAGCCGCTTTTTCCTGTTTTCATAAATTAAAACCACGCCGAAAAATTGAAAATCACGTGATTTGCAGAACAGCACCAAATCGTCTGCGTGATTTTAAACCCGTTTGTGATTTGAATTCACGTGATTTTTAGAACAGACCTGAATATTTTTAGTTTAAAAACTGATCAAATGCTTGAAAAATTAGAAAAGAAAATTCGCTTGAGCTAAGCATTACGAGAAAAGAAGTTAATGAGATGAGATAAGATACACTATAATATAATGTATAATAAAGCTCGGCATCGATTTAAAACGACTGCTTTGAAATAGAATATAGAATAGATATAGAATTCTACACCTTGAAAGCAAAATTAAAATGTATGACAAACCGTAGATCGCATTAAAACGCAGGATCCTTATTTCGAAATAGAACTTAAAAATTTGGTGCGAAGAGGGATAGTGGAAAATGCAGTGATGAATAATATTTCAATAAACCTGTGTAAAATAAATATATTACCCCCTGTATTATGATAATAATAAAAGCAAGAAGAAAACGAAAAGAGTGTTCAGGACTTGTGCGATCCTTACTTCTGTAAAAAAACTAAGTTCCCCACATCTCTTAAGATAAATTACCGTAAAACGGAGTGAATAGAAATTGAAATTTATATTAAATAAACTGTGCAGCCAAGCAAGGAAACTAATTTGTACATATTGCCCCAAAAAGTATTGCCAACCTAGAAAATAATAAATATACTTTTCCCCCAACAATATTTAGGAGTTCAATTATTCTGTGGTTGTGGAATTTTATGCCAATATATCCAATTTTACGTCATCGCTTATATTGATCGTTATAAGACTTCAAATTTTAAGTACAATTTTAAATTAATTTTACGATGTTTCCATTTCTTGCAAAGTCTGTCAACCAACAAACAAAAATTAACTAGTTGGTTTCTCAACAATACTGATTCATAAATTGTGGCAAGATTACAGCATGTAATTGTAGTTTAAATTTAACAAATTTTCCCTTTGTTGGCATTAGTTTCAAACTATACACTTTTAGTCATTGTAAATACTAAACAAGTTTTTTTTTAACGCATGCCTGATTTGATGGGAGAACGAAATGAAGGTAAAGAAGAATACAAAAGAGATACAAGTTGAAATCATTGTTTTTTTTTCTTACTACTTAAATAAAATTTGTTCCATTTTAATTTGTAATATTCAAAAATTTCTTGAAGCCAAGTTTTAAAACGGTCTTATTTGAGATACCGGCTTTTGCTCGTTCCTTTTGTATTTTGAATAAGTTTGAAACTGTTGCTTGTAAGACTCGTCTTTAAAAATTTTATAATCTTAAGAGTCAAGGAAAAGTATTGCTTATTGGCATAAATGATACATAAAATTAAAATAAGTTAGATTATAACAGATAACTTCGATTCAAAAGTGATAAATGTATGTGATGATAAAAACATTGATAGCACATGAGGTAGTGTGTTAGTTAATAACTTTTTTAGTTAAAGCGTAAATAAGTGGTAAGTGGTTCAAGTGTTATGAAAATTTAGGACGTGCTTTAAATTGTACAAATCGCTCATGATGTGCCCGTGAGCTTTTAGACTTGTTCTCAATTTATTTCTGTTACATTATATATCGTCACCTAATATGCAAAAGGGCGTAACAACAGAAAAATTCAAAATCGAGTTTTTGATTGATTATAGTGCAATAAACTAAATTACATCTCTCTCTAGAATTTTGAACTTATACGTCAAGAAAAAATGATTGTACAAACGAAATTCAAAAGGCCGTAACAACAAGTGTATAAATTTCAAAAACAAAAAGGCGTAACAACACACTTGAATGAAAAAACTGACACTTTTTATTTTTGAATAACTAAGTTAAGTTAAAAATGCTAAGTCTGGATTAAGTTCATTGCTGTACATTGATATGCAAGCTGTGAAACTACTTCCACAATCAAATGCAAATGCATCACTTTCATTTCACCATTTATAATGTCATTACGCATGACTCTGACAACTTTGTCTGGGATGAAACCGAAAGGAATTTGGTTGGATCTGCCTTTGCCACTTGCATAATAAAACATTTAAGAAACCAAATATTCATCATATCATCATCATCATCTGATGGGTGTTTTTATCAGAATGTGGTGTTGTCCAATGCTCCAATTTCCTTGTGTGTTAAAAAAAAATTAACATTTGAGCACAAATATTTGATAGTTGGGCATACTCAAGTGGAGTGTGATTCCACACATTCATTTATTCAACGTAAAATAAATAAGCTCATTAATTTTACTTTGCAATTTGTCGATCTTATAAAAGACTCATTCCAAATTCCATATCCACTTTCGTTAAAAGTGCATTATTTAGATCCAAAGGGATACCTATCTATTCGACCAGACAAAGAATAACTATTTGATGCTCTACATATGCATTAAAAGTTTTTACTAATTTAAATTCATTTATAGGTAAAAAAGGAGATCCTACTGTAAACATGATTTGTGCCTTGGCATACGACAACACTGGAATCATTTATTTTAAAACAAATATTGCAGGTGAATGTGCGACTGTTCCACAACGAACAGCAAAAAAATTCACTTAAAAAAACTTCAATTTTGACAACTCATAACTCGAAAAGTGGATAAAATAGAAATGAAAATAGCAGTTAGTGATGCACAATTTTGTTTACTATAACCTGAAAAAGATTACTTTTTAAAAATATAAATTTTTAATTAAGAACATTATTGGGAATTTCAACCCAACATGCATCACCCTAAGCGGTGATACGACGTATCTTTGTTTTTTAACAGTCGGCAGTTGTGACAATAAAATACTGGATCAAAGTTAATACAGTAGTCTTGTAAAAGTTAAAACGCGCAAAAGTTAGGAACTTCGCTCCGATTACGGTAATATTTTTTGTATGCTTCTATCACCAAGTGTCACAGCAGCTAATGGACCAGAATATCAAATTATTGCTCCAAAGGTAATAGCTTACAACAGTGCAATGTGCGCGGTGAATACAAATGGAATAAGTTGTACTTACAAAAACATATTTTACAACTTTTGGACTTCGACCGAACATCGTCAAACCGAAGTCGGTTAAAAGCATCTTAAAACATTCCTTAAATAATAATTACATAAGAGTTTTAATAGAAAGAAAAAACCCTTGTTAATGCGGGCAGCCTATTAAAAAAATAATAAAACCTTACTGCGATGATGGAAACCACTAAAAAGCTGCACCCAACAAAATACACCAATACCCCGGTTTGCGTCGCTAATTGGGACTGAAAAAATGAGATGCAAACCGAAACGACGCAAACTGAAGCAGAATTTTCAATTGTTTACGTATGTATTTGATTTTCGTTTAGTCAATACAGGTTTTAAACATTTTAGCTTAGAAAAAGGGTTTTTCATTAAAATATTTTCTTATTGTTTTTTTTTTTTTAGTTTTTTAACTTCTTGCTGTTTAGACATGAATTTTTTGTTATAAAAAAAAATGCATTTTATTTAAAATTTTTCCCGTTTTTTTGTTTTTTCGTTTGGTTTTTAAAAATTTTAAAAGTCAAATGTTTACACATACTTATGTTTTAAATTTTGTTTAAATGTAAAATCCCACAATTTTACGATCCCTTGAAAGAGTAGACAAATGATCTACGAAACGTCGGGAAAATTTGTAAATAAAATGCTTTTTTTATAACAACAGCAAGAAGTTAAAAAACTAAAAAATCAGCAAGAAAGTAAGTGGCCAAATTAATACACAAAATATTTTCTTATTATTTTTTTAATAACAGATTTTATTAAAATAAAAATATAACAAAGAATTTAATTGTAGAAGGTTTCTCCCGATATCAACAGGTTTTTACCCTAACTTAAAACGTTTTAAGATATCCAGCTTTTGTTCTTAAGTTATTTGCTTTCTTTTTTGGCTCATTTTTTTAACTTTCAGGCTGAACTTCACTCCACGACATATATGTAATTCGGAACTAATAACTACGCTTAACATAGAAAAAACGCACACCTGCAATTTGCGGGAAATCCCCTTTTTCTGCTTTAGCTGTGTAAAAACATTTTCATAACAACGACGCAAATCGAAGCATTAACGATGCAACTTCGAAGCCATGCGACGCATACAGAAAAAAAAAGACGCAACATTGATATTCCAGAAACTTAAAAAAGACGCAACTTCGAAGCGACGCAAACTGAAGCGACGCAAATCGGGGTATTGGTGTATCAATGTTATCACTGTATCGTTAACTTTTTCTCCCTTCTACACTTGGGCGCGAAGATAGTGAAGTTGTTAAATCAGTTTGACGCTTTCGAAAAACATTATTTCGCACAGGGTGGCTTCGTGATACAAGTCAATATAAAACTATTTACCAAACATTTGCTTTTAATTTCGAAAAAAAAAACAAAAATAGTAAATTGTTTTATTTTTAAAAGTTGTTACAGTGAAAAGTTGCAGTTAGTAATTGTTCATTTTTTTTTACTTTATTCTTCATGTAAATTTTTCTTAGTAATTTTCCTCAAGCATTTTCAGTCAGTAAAGGAACACAATAAAAACAAGGGGGAAACAGACAAATGACTGGCGGGCGCCATAAATGATGCCCGTTTATTTTTCAACTCTTTCCGTTTTTTTATTTTTTCGCAGTGACAGAAGATAAAGGAAAATTGTTTAACATGCTAAACGTATATGTATGTGTATACTAGTTATTCAACGCATTTTGCTTTTCTTTTATTTTCCTTTTGTTTGACAATTGGCTAGTGCTTTCTCTAATTTAGTTTTTTCTTTGCTTTTGGTGTTGTTGCATGTGTCATATGTTGCCAGTTCTTATTAAGACTTAACATCAGCTACACCAAAACAAAAAAAAAAAAAAAATATTTGTCGTCTACATGCTGGCCTGCTAGTCTCTACGTGTGTAAACGCATTGAAAATGAGTTTGCTTGGATAACGCCATTATTATTAACAATAAAAACAACAACTCTATCATCATCGTCGTTATCATGGTAGAGTGCAGTGACAGCAAAAGTATTGCACAGTGGGTTCGATACTCATATTTTCCATTTTTGGTTAAGAACTAAAATTTTTATCACATTAAAAAATCCGTGCTTACATAAAACTTAAGGTATAGTCAGATAGTCATATATTTGATCAAAAAGAAGTAACCACTAAATTATGGAAAAAAATTGTTTCTTCCCATATACTTATTAAGAAATATAAGGTCCTATTCAATATAAAAGCTGAGATATAACATTTACTATATTATAAACCGTCATTCGTTATGACAAGTGACAGGAATGATTGAATAAGCATGCAATTCATTATACTGGTAGCATAATACATATAATAACTTTAATGAGAAATAGGTTCAAATTCCTTTTCAATTTTATTGAAAATTTTGCATGAAAAATTTGTCGAGTAATAGTTGTTTCTTTGAAACAAAAAAATTTTGTTTTGTAGCATCTTTGTGGAATTCTTAAATTAACGATGTTCTTAAGCCATAATTTTTGAACAAATCTGCAATACGCAATCCAATTTATCTTTAGAAATTACATCACATTATGCTTTTTTGAACTTGTTTTAAAACTTTTTTGTTCGCTAAATTGAACAAAAAAAAAATAATATTTTTTGTTCGCTATATGAGGTACTCAATGGAGCAAGCTTGTGTGTTCGTTAAATGCGATGTTCGCAAAATCGAAGGCTCGTTAAACAGGAAAACTACTTTAATAATTATAATATATCCCAAAAACTACAATAGTGAAGCTTTCTAGATTTAACGAAAGTTTCTCTATAGCCGACGTGCGTTTTTCAGTATAGACTTGGCAGTATAAGAGTGAAGGTTTGGGGAAGCGTTACTACTAAAAAAAAGTAATTATTAAAAATGGTTGCAATTCGATGCAGATTACTCTGAGTAAAGCATTAGTAGAAAAACACGCGGGTGAAGTACACCCCAAACAATATAGTTCTCAATAATCCTATGTTTAAAGAACTAAAATATGGTCACTCTAAATTTTTTATGGTCTTTTCTAAGTTTTTTATTTATTGAATTCAAAATAATTAAACTAAAAAAATTCATGGGCTCTACATTAAACAAACTTACTCCTTTATTTAAAAAAAAATATATATGAATATTTAGATTTTTCTATTGCTTTAAAAATTCTTAACAACAATCAAATAAAAAATTCCCTGAGTTATTTGCAATTAATTATAATGAACAAATTTCATTATAATTACAAGCAAATTTTAAAGTACAAAGAAGATAACAAATTTAATTGAATTCCAGTTTTAGTGGCATTCGATAACACTGTGCACTACTGCAGACACACACACACAAAAGTGCAATTGCCTTACATTGCCATCACATTGCATGCATGTGATGACCTCAATTGAAGTTTTTGTTTTCACAATCATACATTCAACTAAACTGCTAAATACAAAATAAATAAATAAACAAAAATGTATATAAAAAAGAAGAAAAACAAAAGCTTGTAAGATTTTAAAAGAAATTTTAAAAATACGGTTTTACAAGTATTTTTATACTTGTTTGTAATAATGCAATTGTTCTTGTTGTTGTTGTTACTTGTAAATGTTTCAAAAGCCGTCGTTCTCTCTTTTTAAATATAAAAGAGAGTGTTTTCTGCTTGTTTATCTAAAACTGACCATAACTTAAAGTTACTTTATTTTGTATGAAAGGTGTTTCTGGACACTGATAAATAACGCCAGCAAATTTAGAATTTTAAGTTTTTATTTTTTTTTTTAAATATATATCAAAATCTGTGCTTGAAGAGGTGGGTTCGTTCAGTTGCCCTGTTGCAATTTCAATCATTTTGAGTCTAGCAAAGCGAATCCAAATCAAACTACATTCAGGCTTAACATTTTTTGGACAATCTTTGTTCGCGAGGTGACAAGAGCTATTTTTACTTGTTTATTTTAAACCTTGTTAGCATATTAATTATGTATTATATTATATTTATCTAAGTCTTAATTCGTTAATTTTTTTCTTATGCTCTAAAAGAAACATTATTTTTTTAAATCGATCCACAAAAGCAGAGCTCTGAAGTAACGGGCATTATAAATATAATACACACAAAATAGTAACGTCTTTCTTTTTGACGTCTGTGAAAGTAAATACAAAGTTGTCATACACACCTCTATGTCTGGATTCATTTAATATTTTTATATGAAAAAAGGACTGGCAACGTTTACATATCTAAAAAAACAGTATTTTTGGTCTTATTGTCCATGTATGCGAGGTAAAATCAGATCTTCATAAAATTATTTCCATCAAAGTGGTATGTGCATAGAATAATACGATAAGTAGCTTATACAATTTGAGCTTGCTTGCTGTAAAACAGAAGATCGCAAAGGTCATGAGTTCGAGCCCATCCTCGGACTTACATGCAAAAGGAAACGCAGTACAAACCACCCAGAGTCTACGTTAAAGAAGGAATGACAATTATTGTGTGAAGCCATGACAGATGATAAGCTGGTAAGGGTCTGTCTCTATTTATTATTAGAGGAGCAGATGATTGTCAAGGCGTCTTCTTAATAAAGAGAAAGAGCTCTAGCTGTTAGCTGAGCTGGATAAAAGGAGACCTGGCTTGGAAGGCCCGAAAAAGGAGGTTAAGAGTCTACACAGGAGCAACAGCGTCTTAAGTCGTCTTGAATTACACTAATTATGGGAACACTCTTTAACTTCCAAAACAAATTTTATATTTGCTGTTATACCGTCTGTCCACAACTGTTGAAAAGTATGGCCATATACATCAAATTAAATGAACTATTGGGGCAACCTTTAACTCATAATTTTAAATATTTGTACTTGTTATTAAAACGGTCATAGTAATCAGCACTTTTAAAGCATTTGTCTATAACGGTTTAAAAGATAGCGCCATTTGGGTCAACTTACGTCACCCATGAAGACACCCCTTAATTTTTAGATTAAGTTTTGTATTACTTTTCCTCTTGGTAGCTATAATGAAACACTTTTTTTAATTTTTAAGTAGTGCCTTTACAGTTCAAAATAAAAAAAAAAATTGATATTGTTTGAGGACAACCTTTAATTTTTAAAATTATACAACTGTTAAAACAACGGAACCAATCTATAAGCATAACCTTTCAAATAGAGAAACATTTTTTTAAACCAGTTTAGAAATGGCGGAGTTCTGCAGGCACAAACATTAACAAAAAGCAACATTCACACGAATTGATAACCAACTGTTTTTGAAGTCGATTAAAAAACTAGGTGTTCCCGTAGACGACTTGATTTTGATGTATATTGTCTTATTTTTTGCACTATAACAGCCAGAAGCTTTAAATTTTCAATGAAAAAGAATACGAAAACATAACATTTTAAAAGGGTGGCCCAGTTGGCGATTTTTACTTGCACTTGATTGTTTTTGTATTATTTCTTGTTATACAACGATAGTATTACAGTTTATTTAATTTCTATTGACAATTACTTAATGGAAATGTTTTTTTTTTTAACAGCATCATTCAGTACTTTACCCTGAATATTTTTTCATTTCCGCTTGCTTTGCATTACCTAAAAAGAAATAAGAAAATGCAAAAATTAAAATCAGTTTAAAAAATGATTTGCTTTTGGTTTAAATTATTGTTATTCTCTTTAAGAAAAGTCTTTTGTGTTACAATTTTGAATTTGCTCCTTGACACTATTCTTGACTTTATGTTTGAGGCGCAAGCCTCATGTATTTATATACACATCAAACTGGTAAGTCGAAGCTTTATAAAGTTTAGTGGAAAGTTTATCGTTTAAACTGGTAAGAAAAAATGGGCTTGAACCGAAAACATTCTTCTTTATGCGTTAAGAAAAAGAATTTAACAATAATTAAAGCATTAATTGTATGAAATATTTAACTAGAAGTTCCTTATTAAAACTTTTAAAGGGTTAATAAACTCAACGTTTACAAACTGTGATGCAAAGAAGGTTTTTTTTTGTGTTTACAATTTACCAGTCAATACAATGCAAACAATAGAGATTATACCACATGCGACACATATACTTATATAATACATTCATTTATATATACCGTGATAATAATTATTAGTGCCTTTGTTTCAAAACAAAAGCTAGAAAGGTTGGGTTTGTATAATATTCGATTAAGGTTTTTAATACCATGAATAACCAACCGGTTTTTTAATTTTTGTTTACATAAAACCCACTTTTCTATTTCGCAAAAGTTTCTGCTGCTTACAAGAGTAGCGATAATCAATGCTCTGAAGATGTATGAAATGATTCATCTTTTACGTTTATTTAACAAAACCTCTTGCGCTGAGCAGGCGTGTTATTGTTTTGAGAAGATGCTCATTTAATATTTTACTGCGCTGACAACTAAAGGTTCAAATAGAAATACCATAAAGGGTGTGAAGATAGCTCCGTCAGTTAGCTTCGTTTTAGACAACCCTGTTATTGTTTACATACATCTCACTCAGAAAATGTTAAGTTAACAGAGTTGAATTATATTAACATTTGCGTTTGAAAAATAAAAATATTAATAAAAAAGAATATAAATGCATATAAAATTAAGTTTATATATTAATAGCAAAATATACAAAGTCAAAATATAAGGATTTTTAAAAAGAGGTCGAAAAATTTATTTTCTTTTTTTTTTTATACAGGTATTTATCAAATGCCCAAAAATGGGTCAAAATTGAAAAGGTGCGGCTTAGCGGACTACTGGGGGAGAGAGCCTCGACATTATAGATTTCAGAACTGTAAAGGTTATATTCAGAATTTGTATAGGTTTTTAGTAATGACATGAAGAAAAATGTGAAATTACGCATTACCCCATATGAAATTTTTTAAATGCCCAAAAATGGGTCAAAATTGAAAAAGGTGCGGCTTAGCGGACTACTGGGGGAGAAAGCCTCGACACTATAGATTTCAGAACTGTAAAGGTTATATTCAGAATTTGTATAGGTTTTTAGTAATGACATGAAGAAAAATGAGAAATTACGCATTACCCCATATGAAATTTTTTAAATGCCCAAAAATGGGTCAAAATTGAAAAGGTGCGGCTTAGCGGACTACTGGGGGAGAAAGCCTCGACATTATAAATTTCAGAACTGTAAAGGTTATATTCAGAATTTGTATAGGTTTTTAGTAATGACATGAAGAAAAATGAGAAATTACGCATTACCCCATATGAAATTTTTTAAATGCCCAAAAATGGGTCAAAATTGAAAAGGTGCGGCTTAGCGGACTACTGGGGCAGAAAGCCTCGACATTATAGATTTCAGAACTGTAAAGGTTATATTCAGAATTTGTATAGGTTTTTAGTAATGACATGAAGAAAAATGAGAAATTACGCATTACCCCATATGAAATTTTTTAAATGCCCAAAAATGGGTCAAAATTGAAAAGGTGCGGCTTAGCGGACTACTGGGGGAGAAAGCCTCGACATTATAGATTTCAGATCTGTAAAGGTTATATTCAGAATTTGTATAGGTTTTTAGTAATGACATGAAGAAAAATGAGAAATTACGCATTACCCCATATGAAATTTTTTAAATGCCCAAAAATGGGTCAAAATTGAAAAGGTGCGGCTTAGCGGACTACTGGGGGAGAGAGCCTCGACATTATAGATTTCAGAACTGTAAAGGTTATATTCAGAATTTGTATAGGTTTTTAGTAATGACATGAAGAAAAATGTGAAATTACGCATTACCCCATATGAAATTTTTTAAATGCCCAAAAATGGGTCAAAATTGAAAAAGGTGCGGCTTAGCGGACTACTGGGGGAGAAAGCCTCGACACTATAGATTTCAGAACTGTAAAGGTTATATTCAGAATTTGTATAGGTTTTTAGTAATGACATGAAGAAAAATGTGAAATTACGCATTACCCCATATGAAATTTTTTAAATGCCCAAAAATGGGTCAAAATTGAAAAGGTGCGGCTTAGCGGACTACTGGGGGAGAAAGCCTCGACATTATAGATTTCAGAACTGTAAAGGTTATATTCAGAATTTGTATAGGTTTTTAGTAATGACATGAAGAAAAATGAGAAATTACGCATTACCCCATATGAAATTTTTTAAATGCCCAAAAATGGGTCAAAATTGAAAAGGTGCGGCTTAGCGGACTACTGGGGGAGAAAGCCTCGACATTATAGATTTCAGAACTGTAAAGGTTATATTCAGAATTTGTATAGGTTTTTAGTAATGACATGAAGAAAAATGTGAAATTACGCATTACCCCATATGAAATTTTTTAAATGCCCCAAAATGGGTCAAAATTGAAAAGGTGCGGCTTAGCGGACTACTGGGGGAGAAAGCCTCGACATTATAGATTTCAGAACTGTAAAGTTTATATTCAGAATTTGTATAGGTTTTTAGTAATGACATGAAGAAAAATGTGAAATTACGCATTACCCCATATGAAATTTTTTAAATGCCCAAAAATGGTTCAAAATTGAAAAGGTGCGGCTTAGCGGACTACTGGGGGAGAAAGCCTCGACATTATAGATTTCAGAACTGTAAAGGTTATATTCAGAATTTGTATAGGTTTTTAGTAATGACATGAAGAAAAATGAGAAATTACGCATTACCCCATATGAAATTTTTTAAATGCCCAAAAATGGGTCAAAATTGAAAAGGTGCGGCTTAGCGGACTACTGGGGGAGAAAGCCTCGACATTATAGATTTCAGAACTGTAAAGGTTATATTCAGAATTTGTATAGGTTTTTAGTAATGACATGAAGAAAAATGAGAAATTACGCATTACCCCATATGAAATTTTTTAAATGCCCAAAAATGGGTCAAAATTAAAAAGGTGCGGCTTAGCGGACTACTGGGGGAGAAAGCCTCGACATTATAGATTTCAGATCTGTAAAGGTTATATTCAGAATTTGTATAGGTTTTTAGTAATGACATGAAGAAAAATGAGAAATTACGCATTACCCCATATGAAATTTTTTAAATGCCCAAAAATGGGTCAAAATTGAAAAGGTGCGGCTTAGCGGACTACTGGGGGAGAAAGCCTCGACATTATAGATTTCAGAACTGTAAAGGTTATATTCAGAATTTGTATAGGTTTTTAGTAATGACATGAAGAAAAATGAGAAATTACGCATTACCCCATATGAAATTTTTTAAATGCCCAAAAATGGGTCAAAATTGAAAAGGTGCGGCTTAGCGGACTACTGGGGGAGAAAGCCTCGACATTATAGATTTCAGAACTGTAAAGCTTATATTCAGAATTTGTATAGGTTTTTAGTAATGACATGAAGAAAAATGTGAAATTACGCATTACCCCATATGAAATTTTTTAAATGCCCAAAAATGGGTCAAAATTGAAAAGGTGCGGCTTAGCGGACTACTGGGGGAGAAAGCCTCGACATTATAGATTTCAGAACTGTAAAGGTTATATTCAGAATTTGTATAGGTTTTTAGTAATGACATGAAGAAAAATGTGAAATTACGCATTACCCCATATGAAATTTTTTAAATGCCCAAAAATGGGTCAAAATTGAAAAAGGTGCGGCTTAGCGGACTACTGGGGGAGAAAGCCTCGACACTATAGATTTCAGAACTGTAAAGGTTATATTCAGAATTTGTATAGGTTTTTAGTAATGACATGAAGAAAAATGAGAAATTACGCATTACCCCATATGAAATTTTTTAAATGCCCAAAAATGGGTCAAAATTGAAAAGGTGCGGCTTAGCGGACTACTGGGGGAGAGAACCTCGACATTATAGATTTCAGAACTGTAAAGGTTATATTCAGAATTTGTATAGGTTTTTAGTAATGACATGAAGAAAAATGAGAAATTACGCATTACCCCATATGAAATTTTTTAAATGCCCAAAAATGGGTCAAAATTGAAAAGGTGCGGCTTAGCGGACTACTGGGGCAGAAAGCCTCGACATTATAGATTTCAGAACTGTAAAGGTTATATTCAGAATTTGTATAGGTTTTTAGTAATGACATGAAGAAAAATGAGAAATTACGCATTACCCCATATGAAATTTTTTAAATGCCCAAAAATGGGTCAAAATTGAAAAGGTGCGGCTTAGCGGACTACTGGGGGAGAAAGCCTCGACATTATAGATTTCAGAACTGTAAAGGTTATATTCAGAATTTGTATAGGTTTTTAGTAATGACATGAAGAAAAATGAGAAATTACGCATTACCCCATATGAAATCTATAGTGTCGAGGCTTTCTCCCCCAGTAGTCCGCTAAGCCGCACCTTTTCAATTTTGACCCATTTTTGGGCATTTAAAAAATTTCATATGGGGTAATGCGTAATTTCACATTTTTCTTCATGTCATTACTAAAAACCTATACAAATTCTGAATATAACCTTTACAGTTCTGAAATCTATAGTGTCGAGGCTTTCTCCCCCAGTAGTCCGCTAAGCCGCACCTTTTTCAATTTTGACCCATTTTTGGGCATTTAAAAAATTTCATATGGGGTAATGCGTAATTTCACATTTTTCTTCATGTCATTACTAAAAACCTATACAAATTCTGAATATAAACTTTACAGTTCTGAAATCTATAATGTCGAGGCTTTCTCCCCCAGTAGTCCGCTAAGCCGCACCTTTTCAATTTTGACCCATTTTGGGGCATTTAAAAAATTTCATATGGGGTAATGCGTAATTTCACATTTTTCTTCATGTCATTACTAAAAACCTATACAAATTCTGAATATAACCTTTACAGTTCTGAAATCTATAATGTCGAGGCTTTCTCCCCCAGTAGTCCGCTAAGCCGCACCTTTTCAATTTTGACCCATTTTTGGGCATTTAAAAAATTTCATATGGGGTAATGCGTAATTTCTCATTTTTCTTCATGTCATTACTAAAAACCTATACAAATTCTGAATATAACCTTTACAGTTCTGAAATCTATAATGTCGAGGCTTTCTCCCCCAGTAGTCCGCTAAGCCGCACCTTTTCAATTTTGACCCATTTTTGGGCATTTAAAAAATTTCATATGGGGTAATGCGTAATTTCACATTTTTCTTCATGTCATTACTAAAAACCTATACAAATTCTGAATATAACCTTTACAGTTCTGAAATCTATAGTGTCGAGGCTTTCTCCCCCAGTAGTCCGCTAAGCCGCACCTTTTTCAATTTTGACCCATTTTTGGGCATTTAAAAAATTTCATATGGGGTAATGCGTAATTTCACATTTTTCTTCATGTCATTACTAAAAACCTATACAAATTCTGAATATAACCTTTACAGTTCTGAAATCTATAATGTCGAGGCTCTCTCCCCCAGTAGTCCGCTAAGCCGCACCTTTTCAATTTTGACCCATTTTTGGGCATTTAAAAAATTTCATATGGGGTAATGCGTAATTTCTCATTTTTCTTCATGTCATTACTAAAAACCTATACAAATTCTGAATATAACCTTTACAGATCTGAAATCTATAATGTCGAGGCTTTCTCCCCCAGTAGTCCGCTAAGCCGCACCTTTTCAATTTTGACCCATTTTTGGGCATTTAAAAAATTTCATATGGGGTAATGCGTAATTTCTCATTTTTCTTCATGTCATTACTAAAAACCTATACAAATTCTGAATATAACCTTTACAGTTCTGAAATCTATAATGTCGAGGCTTTCTGCCCCAGTAGTCCGCTAAGCCGCACCTTTTCAATTTTGACCCATTTTTGGGCATTTAAAAAATTTCATATGGGGTAATGCGTAATTTCTCATTTTTCTTCATGTCATTACTAAAAACCTATACAAATTCTGAATATAACCTTTACAGTTCTGAAATTTATAATGTCGAGGCTTTCTCCCCCAGTAGTCCGCTAAGCCGCACCTTTTCAATTTTGACCCATTTTTGGGCATTTAAAAAATTTCATATGGGGTAATGCGTAATTTCTCATTTTTCTTCATGTCATTACTAAAAACCTATACAAATTCTGAATATAACCTTTACAGTTCTGAAATCTATAGTGTCGAGGCTTTCTCCCCCAGTAGTCCGCTAAGCCGCACCTTTTTCAATTTTGACCCATTTTTGGGCATTTAAAAAATTTCATATGGGGTAATGCGTAATTTCTCATTTTTCTTCATGTCATTACTAAAAACCTATAAAAATTCTGAATATAACCTTTACAGTTCTGAAATCTATAATGTCGAGGCAATCTCCCCCAGTAGTGCGCTAAGCCGCACCTTTTCAATTTTGACCCATTTTTGGGCATTTAAAAAATTTCATATGGGGTAATGCGTAATTTCACATTTTTCTTCATGTCATTACTAAAAACCTATACAAATTCTGAATATAACCTTTACAGTTCTGAAATCTATAATGTCGAGGCTCTCTCCCCCAGTAGTCCGCTAAGCCGCACCTTTTCAATTTTTACCTATTTTTGGGTATTTGATAAATACCTGTATAAAAAAAAAAAGAAAATAAATTTTTCGACCTCATTTTAAAAATCCTTATATTTTGACTTTGTATATTTTGCTATTAATATATAAACTTAATTTTATATGCATTTATATTCTTTTTTATTAATATTTTTATTTTTCAAACGCAAATGTTAATATAATTCAACTCTGTTAACTTAACATTTTCTGAGTGAGATGTATGTAAACAATAACAGGGTTGTCTAAAACGAAGCTTACTGACGGAGCTATCTTCACACCCTTAATACCATACCATAACGACATAGGCGTAGCAATGGCCATAACCACAATCATCCCCCAAAATGTATGTTGTTAAACTGCTGGGACATGAACCTATTCCAATTACATGCTTGATAATAACGTTAGAAGCATGGATCTACGATAAAGCAGTCTCATATTTATTTGCCACAGCTATTTGCGCTTTATAAATTAAAAGCAGAACAAAGAATAGTTAAAAAAAATCCATCGACCCAAAGTGAATCTGCGCAAAGGCACCCAGAATTTTCAAATAGATTTTAGAATTTGTTGTGATTGTTAACTCAATCATGATAGTGGTCTTTGTGTCTTCCAATAGACTTTTTGAATTTCGCAAAACCGTAAAATTAAGAAAATCCTTTAAGGATTTTTGCTTTGTATTATTAGCTCTTTATAAGAAGTAATTGGGTATAAAGATTATTTACATTTCAAATATTGTGGCATTTTCCATACAAAGAAGGAATTTAACATCGTAAGGCAAAAGAGAACTACCAATTTTTTTTCTGAATGTGCGTAATCGTAATGTATAAATTAATGGCATCCGAACAGTGAGCATAGACTTTTCATACTTTATAATACTAAATAGAACCTTTATTTCAGGAACTATTATCAAATCTTGTACAACTCGTCGACAAATCAAAAGAGAAAAAAAATTAAGCGTAATTATAAAGAAAAATTCCGTGCCTGTGTTTTTACCTTTCCCTTTTCTTCCATTATAAATTTTTCCCCTTTTGATTGACTGTGGAAATGAATGAATTATAAAAGAAACAATTATATGTATGTAAATAAACAAAATAGCTCCCTTCCAAGGAATTAATAATTGGAGATATCTATATGGGAAAGAAATTCCGTGAGAATATTCATGATTGGGCTGATTATTCATCGCATATCTAGAAAATTATACAATTTTTTTTACATTTTGCCAAAATTGTAGTTTAAAATCAAAGTGCGATTTACATTTAAAAAGAATTTATTAAGAGCCGCTGCAAAGATTTAACACGACTCCTAAAACAAACGAGGTCAAATATCACGACAATTCACAACATCGCCAAATCAGGTAGCGATGCCTACAAATCGCTATGCGCCGTCCTGACCTGACAAACATTGTTTTTAAAGAAATATGAACCAAGATCATATGCGGACCAAAACCCACACCAACCAGATCGTTTTTCGAAATAAATTGGACTTTCATGCATGGACTTATATCTAGATATGGGCCTCATGGTCTTGTTGAACACTATTTATGTCCATAGTAACATGGCAAAACAGAAGGAATAATAGCCAATTCGACGGAGGACACTTCAATAATATGGCCACTATAAACTGTCAATGCTCGGAAGTCCATATTAGGTCCCTATAGAAATTTTACATTAATGGATGAAAGAACTTTTAATCGGCAATAGAAATTATTTATTTTTCATTGTGCATTTGAGAAATATGATATTGAGGCTTGATTTATAAGATTTGATAAAAAGTATAAAAATTTAATTAAAACCGGTTTACGTTCTTTTAAAAGACCACAAATGAAACCGGCTTTACGAATAATCTAGTTGCATTCTTTCAACACAAGAGCTTAAAAAACAAAATCAAATAAGAAGATAAAGAACTCACACATACACACATTCAAAATGCATATATGCAAAAAACGCATTAGTGTGTGTGTGTGTATGTGCTTGAGCGTAATTATTATGTACAACAACATTTAAAGAGATTTAAGGCGCTTTTGAAAAAAATATAAAAAGTATTACTGATTTTTTTTCCACACTTGCTGTTTTCTATCTTTCGGCTTTAGTTATATAGATGGCACAAATAACATTCACATAAACAAGTAATTCAACTAACACGAAAAGCTTAGCAGGAGGCTCGGTAAAGAAAGGCAAATACAGCGTAAAAAGAGTAAAAAACAAAAACAACTGAAAAAAAGAATGTAAAAAACTGGCTCCTTTACCTTTTAACCGAGTGCACTGCTGAATTTTTGTTGTCATCACACTGCATTTATTTATTTATAAAATTAGAATATTGCAGAGCATGAAAAGTATTAAATCGTCTTAAAAAAGCTTTTAATTAAAGAATACATTTTATTACATTGTGCGACTTAGGACGTTTTACACTATAATACAAGAAAGAAATAAAAAGAAAGAGAAGTGTCTTTTTTAGCTTTTCAAGCCGAAAAAAACGAAAAATATAAATACTAAAGGAACGAACATTCACTATTAACTACAATAAACAAAACCTTACTGAATTAATTTCTAGTTGCACCTGCTGCCACAGCTCTGCCACCTGGTAAAAAATGACTTGTGAAAAAATATTACGCGTTCAGAAATTGAAGTAACGAGAGGTGACTGATGTCTAAGACTACGCACATCTAAATGGGCAAGAAAACCCTATCCGAGTGATAGCCGTTGCGTTCCATGAACCCATCATAGCACACCAGATACTAAGGGGCATATGCAAAAAAAAATTTGGGTGGGTTTTGACGACAGGCAAGGTCATGACTATTTTTTTTATGCAAAGGTTCCCCCTTGTGTGCTCTTCCAAAGTATCGATGCATGCTGCGCACGTGTAAAGCTAACATGACAAAAATATATTAAAAGGGACAAGCGTATAATAACCCGGTCTGTAACTAATTTCACTTTCCAAATCTGTACAAATAACTTAACAGTAATAGATTCGACCCAAATCTATAATTTATTACTGAGACAAACGCCTAACTTGGACTGTTGAAAAATTTTGGATTTGGGTTCTTATGTAAGCTTGATGATTTCGGATCAAATATGTACTCATTCTGTTTCTGTGAGCCATTTCTTGAAATCTGAAGACAGGAAAAATTTGTACGCGAGCAAATCTATAGATTAGGGGCAACATTTTGAAGCAATATTTGTGTATTTTTGCCATTGATTTTATCACAATCTCGATAGTTGTTCAATTCAAAGCAGAGGAATTTAAACACAATAAAAAGGAAAAATTTTGTTATTTTCTTAAACAGTAAGATTCGATACATATCGTATGTGATGATAAGCATAGTGGACACACATCGAAATCTTATTCGATGCGATAGTACACTTGAAATCGTATGCGGTAATTAGATCCCTGAGCTCTTCTGCATAGCGAAGTCGATTGAGCGATGCCCGTCTGTCCGTCCGTCCATGATTGCCAAGGTATTAGATCACCTGGATCGAAAAAATTTGCTATTAAAAATCATTAAGATCGGTCCATGTCGTTCGAGGCACCACGCCTGCCTCTAATTTTTCTATATTATTTGAAATAAATTTAGTTTAGTAAAGAAACTCCAATAAAAAATAAGTCAAAAACAAGAAAGAAACGTCAAGTGAGAAAATTGGCGCTCGTCCATATTTTCCGAGTTATAGAAAAGTACGAAACAATATATTTTTTTAAGATATCAATATGGATATCAATTAAGAGGTTTTGGAGAGATCTTTTATTTTTTTTAATGCTTAACCCATTACGAGCCGATGACATTTGTATGTAAAATTATAGTCTAATGCATCTAAATCTGTTTTCAATTTCAACAACAAAAGTTTAGACCGACCAATATTTTCAAAATAAATCAATGAGCGGCTCATTGTGAAAAAGTGTGTGCATTTTTGTAAGGAATGCATTCTTGAACAACTCTGAACAAATGTAAAAAACACACCATACGAACTAAGCTGCTTCTATGCGCACCCTTGTGTGTGTGTATTTTTTCTCGTTTTGCTTTTAATTCTTTTGTAGGTTGGAGGTTATATCAGGTCATTTCTTGGTGCCTTAATATCTGAAGGATGTTGAACAAAATGATGATTTTCTAATGTTAAAAAAATATATCATTTCTCGTGAAAATAATTTCTATTTGCGCGAAAAACTTATCTCAAAGCAAAAAAATATGAGTTTAACAAGCAACCACCACACAATTTCTCAAGTGGGCTGAAACAAAGAACAACTGATGAAAAATGATTTTTAAGTTCTTAATATTAATTTCTTTTTTTGTTAAATATAACATAATTCAAAATAGCAGAGAAACTAACTATAGCAATAAAAATCTGAAATGAATTATAAATGTATTTTTCATTAGCTGCTTTATTCTTGTTCCTTCCTTTACTTTGTATTTTATTTAATTATTTACTTAAAAATAATACCGAAATATATGTGACGATTAAATTTATACTTATTACTCGTATCATTATTATTGTTAATTCGTGTCAGTTTCACCGTTCTGAATCGTTAATCATTTCGCCTTGAGTAGAGTTTATTTCATTTTAAGATTATTTAGATTTTTGTTTTGCGTGTGAATTTAATAAAAAAGATTCTTTTTAATTTTGGTATTTATTTTTCTGTTCTTCCATTTTCCTTCAATCTTGATCATTCGTACATTTTTGCGAGAAACTGATATTTACTTGAAAAAAAAAAAAAGATAAAACACGACTTACGTCTGTTTCAGCTTTTGGTTTTCGTTGCTGAAAAATAGCAAAGATTTAGTTTCTAATATTAACAAAATTAAGAAGCATTTCCATTTTATGATGTACTATTTTTTATAGACTCAACAAACGATGGAAAGTCAATAAGTATTTACTGAAAATCTTATTAACACAATGGTGCGAGTGCTTCACGAAGACAGAGAGAGAGAGACTCTTACATGAGTTTTTGTTTCTCAATTTTTTCATATTTGATTAAAAGAGTCGGTCGGCAGCACATTTCTGATAAATATGTTTTATTATTAAAATTAATAAAACTGTTTAAGACAAAAAATTATTTAGTTTACATTTCAGTAATTTATTGATAGAAATTTATGAGCTCTTTCTCGAAACCAGTGTAGCCAGATAAGGGGATTTTCCCCAAATTGGGAATTTCAACATAAGTTTGGGGACAGAAATTCGTGGGAATGGATTTGGGGACTTTTTATTCTTACCTTTTTTATTATTAGCACTTTGATTTATTGGCATTGAATTTTATATTTTGAATGTTTCTTCTACCTGCACTACTGTCTAGTCGAATTAAAAGCATGATAATACTCGTAAAAATTTGTATGTGTAGACACCAGGTAGTGGTTTAAATATTTTGTACGTTGTACGGGTTTAAGTCTTAATAATTAAACTACCATTGAAACAGACAATGCAACAATATGTGTGATGCAAAAAAGTCTTTTTATGTTTTGCTTAAAAAAGAAAATATTTCTATTCAATTAGTTAAATGCTTTTTTTATTCACTAAACTTAAGCAGATCGGAAGTAGCAAAATCAATACTCAACTCTGTCGAGTTTCTTGTGAAGAAACTGTATAACTACTTCTCGCACTCTCCATTGCGAACAATAAAGTATAAACAAGTATTCGATTTAATAAATTTAGGTTTAAATTCAAAAAAATTTTTTAAACTTGTGCAAATATCAAATACCAGATGGCTGTGAAAAGAGCCTGGGAGTTCCAACATCATTTTCAAATAACAGCTACAAGTGCCAATGATAAAATGACACAACATTTATCGGCTGAGCTTAGTATCAATTCTAATAAGTTGTATTTAATTTTTTTAAGTCCAATTATAAATGAAGTAAATGCGGTTAACTTATCATTTCAAGGCGATAATATTAATCTACATACATACAGTTAGGAGCAAAAATGTAACATGATAGCCGGCGTTCGGAAACAATGCTTAGTATTTCCTATGAGGAAGCAAATACCAAAAGTTTTTTCGATTATTATTATATATCGGTTTGTCCAAAAAAATTAATACTTACATGCAATATTCTAGTATGGCAAGGATGGACAGTAGGGGTACCATAACAAATATCAGAAAATGTTACACTTTTGCACCCTGTTAAATTTGAATGCATTTAATAATTCAAACAAATGCAATATCTGAATCATTCTGTAATCTACCGTTATTTATAAATTTTTCAATTATCTCACACGTGTTTTTAAAATGGAGCCATATAAAATCAATGAAATTATTAATTTATTGCAAAAAAGTATAAAATAAGTCATATGACCGTGCAAAGAATTAAAGAAAAGTATGGAATATGTGCTCAATCTCCGCGTATTGGACGGCCAAGAAAAATAGATGATCGCACTGGTCGACACCTCGCAAAATTGGTAACATGCGAAAATCCTGTCACCCCAGCTGAAGCACTAAAAACTCTTCAAATTGATGCAAGTCGCTGGACAGCGCAACGGTGTTTAAAAAGATTGGGTCTTAAGGCCGCTGAAAAAAAGAAAAAAACATTTCTAACAAAAAAAAAACCATTCTTTGCCGGAAGGAATTTGTAAATTCGTATAAAAATTGGACAGAAGGCGACTGGAGTCAGGTACTGTAAATTACTTTTTAAATTTTTTTTATTTTTTTTTTATTTTTCAGGTGATTTGGTCTGATGAAACGAAAATTAACCGTTTTGAGTCAGATGGGCGCTCGTGGTACTGGACTAAGGACCCAAACACCATAACCTCAAATCAGGTCCGACAAACAATGAAACACGGTGGTGGTTCAATAATGGTTTGGGGTTGTATCACGAAAAATGGAGTGGGTCCTCTTGTTAAAATTGATGGTATTATGAAAAAGGAACAATATCTTTCAATTTTGCAAAATAATATACCAGCTGCTATTGAAAAAACGGGTCTTTCTCCTAAAAACGTTGTGTTTCAGCAAGATAACGACCCAAAGCACACGGCTAAAATAGTAAAAACTTGGCTACAAAGTCAACCATTTTCTGTTTTAAAATGGCCCCCGCAGTCACCGGATATGAATCCGATTGAAAACTTTTGGAGTTACATCAAAACAAAGTTAGCCAAATATCCGGAACCCTCAAATGGTGTTAACGAGTTATGGAGCCGTGTGAAAGACTGTTGGGAGTCTATTCCGAACGAGATGGTGGCAAATTTTTGCAATAGTATGCCCAACCGACTAAAAGAGCTTAAAAAAGCAAAAGGGTTGTGGACAAAATATTAAAAACTCAAACGTCGCGCTTTAATTACCATACAAATATTGCTGAGTGCAAAAGTGTAACTTTTGACTAAATCTGGTTACATACGCATTTTGTTTTACAAATTTTTAATATAAAAAATTATGTTTGTGTTATATTTTGCAGAAAGTTTAATAAATAAAATAAGTTAAGATAATTTAGTTGTGTGTCTTCTTATTTTGAAACTATCAAGCTTTATTTCAGAACATAATAACTCATGTTACATTTTTGCTCCTAACTGTATATTCTGGATATGAACATTTAAAGTTACTTTTTATGTCAATTTGTTCAAAATTTTCAAAGCCACAACATATTAAATGCGATATTGATAAAACAAACATTTTAATTAGTCATAAACAAAATGTATTTGGATATCATCGACATAGATGTTGGGATATTATCTTCTAAGGAATTGGGCTGGTTACCACTTTCGACCAAATTGATTTTAAAGAAATTTATTTACAGTATTTAACCGTACTAGCAAACGAAATGCTTAAAAGATTCCCCGAAAATATGAAAAACTACGAACGCTTCAAAAATTAACAGTTTAAGAATGTTAACAACAGGAATAATTTTGATTCAGTGTATAAAACTTTTAAAATATCCACGGGCACTAAAGTTGTATTAAGAAGAAAAAGTTCTAAGCCCCAAGACAGTTTTGGCTTTTGGGCAATAGTTTACGAATACTAAGATAATGCTGGAAATTATTTCTTTCGTAAGACCGCTGCATCTGCGTTCAATCCGTTAATTATGTTAATAAGAAATGCTTTTGTAGAAAGAATATTTTCATGAATAAACACTTCGAAACCAAACTAAGGAGTATAAAATGTAGAAATCACTGATAAGAATAAAATACCATTCAGAGCGGATGTAATTTTTATATAAAATAATATATATGCAGTACCAATATGAAACAAAAAATAGTTACTAAATGTTTGCTGTGTTTTGTATAAAACATTTTTGAGTTGTTATTGTCTTTTTGTCTTATTGATTCAATGGAGTTCTCATTTAATCATTTTGGCTTTTGATATACGAGTCTCTAGTTTTCTATACAAAATTTGGGTAAAATCAACTGATGAGCTATTTGAGCAGTAGTGAAATGGTCATATGGATATGCTTTCCCCGCAGTAATAGATTTCAATTTGTAGTTTAAAATAAAAAATATTTCATTAGAATATCATTAAATATTTATATTTCAAGAATAAAGTAAATAAAAATATATGCAGTACCCATTTTTTTTATTTTTTAATTTCCTGGCGCCCCAATATTTGCCTTTTTGATTGGAGTTATTTTTTTCTTAGATTTAACATGAGCTTTTTAATGACCCAGATAAAGTCTTTAGCAAGATGCTTCCCGCTTAAGGTATCGTTATCCTCAATTTGGGAGGGTTAAAAAAACGTTGGAAAATCAGTTTTATGCTAAAGCAAGGACTGAAAACCTATTCACCAATCGGTTTTTTTATTTTTTTTTTTTGTTTCCATAAATATTATTTTTTTTATTACATTAAAAAAGATAATTTATAAATATCAATAACAAAATATTGATAATAAGATAATTTTTCAAAATTAACATGATCGCTAATGCTACCGACATAAAACATAAATTCATATTGTTTAAATTGAAGTAATAAAAAACTATATTGTTCTTATTTAACATACATCTGAGAAAAAAGTTCCGACTGAGGAAGTAATTCGACTTATTATTATTAGTATCAGTGCAATATTCCATTCTCTCTAAGCCCTGAGGACAAAAGACATAAAGCACAACTATAATCGAAAAGTATATAAAATAAAGAGTAAAATAAAAAGACAAAAGAGGAAATTGAAGACTAAGTTACTAAGTATTCTTTCTTATTTCTACAAATGGCAAAATTTTCAACTTGAAATACAAATAAAAAAAGACGAGTTAATTTATCTCAGCAATATTGACAATAGTTATCAAATAAATGTTTGTATTACTGATTTATGCAATGCAAACGGCCAATTTTACTGTTGCTAAGGCAATAATATATAAATACAAAAAAGGAAAACTTGACTATGAGAGATTGCTAGAGACAGACAAATATACAATATCAACAACAACTAGAGCAATCGCAATCATCAAATAACATCTACATCTATCTATGTGCATCTATCTATCGTATCTTTCTTTCGTTCAATTTTTTATTTGCTTAATATTCTGGGTAATGTTAAGTAGATTGTATGATGAACTTTGAGTAGCACAAGTTCTTTAAAGGAATAAATTCATAATGAATTGAATGTCTTTATTTGATTTGCATTTTTTTATACCCTTCTCCACGCCTGCCTCTAATTTTACCATAACATTTGGAATAAATCTAGTTTAGTGAAGTAACTAAAAAAAACAAATGTATGGGGCGATAGAAAATTAAAAAATAAGAAAAAAAAATCAAGTGAAATAATCGGCGCTAGCCCATTTTTTCCGAGTTACGGGCGTTATTTTTTTTAAATATTAATATGGGTATCGTTCAAAAGCTTTTGAAGAGGTCTTTTCGGAAATACTAAAATTTTTTGAAAATGAGTCGATGACACTTTTATGTATATTTATTTTGTCATCCCAATATTTATTTTTTTGAAGTAGATTTACATATACGGGGAAGGGTATAAAAGATTAGGCATAACCGAATATAGCGCTCTTATCGATGGTGTCCCCCAATTTAGCTTGATATAATAAAAACCACAAAGTTTAACTATCAATTATGCGTAATGGCCGCGAAAATTAAAAAAAATTGTAAAACTAATAGTAACAAAATAGTAACTGTCATCATCAGGCCAATTTTCGAACAAGTGATTTATTTTGCGGCAAAAAGCATCCAAAAATTTCTTTTATATATATTGCTTAATATTAAAAACAAATAGTGCTGCCTTTAACTTGAAGGGAACGCTAGAGCCGAAGTGGGTTCAATCCCCACTCATAATTAAACTGGCGTCACGAAACTATCAGTTGCCAGGTCAAGATCAATGCACATTTTATTATGGATAAATAACACTATGTCGGCCGTCACGTTTAAAAATATTACGTGTAGAACTCTTCACACAAATCACTATCAGCCCAATTAGGCAAAACGTTAAAAAACCAAACAAAAAAAGTCAATCTTTCGTCAAGACCATGTACGGGTGCAGTCTAAGGTTGGTAAAAAATTCAAGATTTAAGTTTCGAATTTTTTTTTAGTATCTATTTAATTTTTCTAATTTGCATATCTTTCCATACTAAGTTTAACCCACAAAGATTATATTGTACAAAGAAAAGAGAAAACAAATGTTAAAAAGAAAGGAGCAAATTACACAAAGAACGGGTAAGTCTAAAGAAGCCGTCATTTAAAGATAATCTTCTAAAAAAGTAATAAATCTAAATGCAAATCTACACCACACATATTGACATTATTAAAAATAAAGAAAAACTTTATCAGCCAGCCAGCAGTGAATAAAATTTTAAAGTTGTGTTTTGAATTAATTACAAAGCTATATAATCCGATACACTTCTGCAACAGTGTTGCTAAGGAAAGACAGGAAAAAGTTACGGTTTTTCTTAAAAAATATAACATTAATTCATTATAAGTTACATTTTGAAATTTTCCTTAAATAAATATAATTTAATGTAATTTATATAAAATGTAGTAAAAATTTTATTTCATATTTCATTTACTAACCAAAAACAAAACGTAAAAAAACGTATGAAAAAATGTCAGCCCGATGATTCTCATGAGTATTTAAATCAGGACTCAATACTAATATTCCAAGATGGAAAAGTGTATGCTCTGCCATTCAAAAAAATTAGTTAAAAAAGGCTTTTTTAATAAACCCGTTTGATATTTTTCTTTGAAAGATTGAGCTACGATAAAATTAACTATTTTAATAATTTTAAAAATATCGATATTAAAGACCAATTTGAGGGTGTTATTTGCTTAAAACTTCAACGTAAAATTACCGATAATTTTTCTGTCATATTATCCCGCATTTCTTCAAGGCATTAAAAAGACAACTTTCTTCTTAATCAAGGTATTGATACGGTACCAGTAGAAAATTGTCAAATTTTGCACGTGGAGTAACTAAAGTTGCTAACAAATTTCGCAAACTTGACAGAGTACCTAGTTTTCTGCACGAAATAAGTGCAGCTTGTATTATTTTACAGTTGAGAAAAATTGTTGCCAGAAACATTTTGCAGTTTGTAAACATGAAACAAGCAATATTTCGTGATTTCAGTAAACTTTATTTTTTGTGTATTTCGAATTAATTTTTATGAGGGATTTTGATAGCATTTCGAAGAGTGTAAACTTTATTAATAACATAGAATTGATGTGTTAAGAGAAACAGCTGTCAGAGATGTTTTTTCCTCAAATAATGAAACAAGTAATTTTTCAATATCATTACTTTTTTCGTGTCTGCACCAAAAGCTAGGAAATTTGGCCAAATATAAAAAATATATAATTGTTTTTATAAACATTTATAAAAAAAAAGTTTAAAAATAAAAATTATTTATTTATTTATTTTTTCAATATTTCGCCTCACCGTTGGATGGCATCTTCAGGAAGCAGGAAACAAAAAAACAAAACAAAAATCAATAATTAGATTTTCTTTCAAAACCAAAATTATGTTGAAAATCTTTAAAAAAAAGTGCTTCCAAATTAGAAAAGAAAACAAATATAAAAAAATTACACATGCTACGTGGAGTCAGAAAAAGTTAAAAAATGTAACCAAATGATAACACTGCATTCGAGTGATCAACAGAGAGCAGTGTTTTTCAACGATAAGAAAGAAAAATATGGAAGATTATAAGTTTAAATTTTTTGACTCTAAATGTTGACTACGATAAGTTAAAAAATATTAAAGAAATTTTTTCAGATCATGGTGGAAACCTGGACTTAAGTGACTGAAATACTTTTCAACTGAAGCTTGAAATTTTCGGGAGGATTACGACACACTTGGTGGGCTACAGCATAAAAATTTATCAAAGACACTTTAGGCTTGAGATTTTTCAATAATAATTAATTTATTTTTGAAGTTACGTTTTATTTATAAAACTCTAAGCAACGCATGCAGTGAACCTTCAGCTTTTATAGGTCTTCAAACAGTAAAATTTCGGCAGACTGAAAAAATTAAAAAATTTCTTTTCTGCATTTCGCGAAGGTATTTTTAAAATATGAAATCAGGAAAAAGCAGCTGAGAGTCAATTATAAAGAATAAGAGCTATACGCTAACAGTTCCAACGTTAAGAAACTATAGCGTTGAATATATTATCATTAACTTGACGGACAAACACTTATATTCGTTATGATTTGTAATAATTGACCCAATCATGATAGGTAGTATTCTGTGTTTAGTTTTTTTTTTGTTTTTTTTTTTAGTCAAAATATATACATACATTAAACTTGATAATCGCTCAAAATTATAAAGGGAAAATTAAAGACGATTCCTAAAGTCTTTTGCCAATATCGTACCGAATGTTTTTTCAATAGTGTGCAGTTGATTGACGCAAACAAGTGGCTTGAATTGTTATGGGGTTAAATTGCACTATCTTTGGAGGTATTTACTAAAACGATTACATCAAATTAATCGATCCTTATTTCTTTGGGTAAATTAAAAAAAAAAAAAAAAGAAGGAGGTTGTTATATAAGAGTTTGCTTTGTGGTATAAATTCTACCAAGTTTATTATTGAAAATTTTTTTTAAAACACTCATGTATTGAATATATTTGCATTTTTGCAAGTGCAGTGGTAGCAACTTAAGGGGTCATTTATTCCTTAAATACTGAACCGATTTAAATGAGATAAAGATGGTGTACTAAAGCTCCCGAAATTTTGTGCTTGCCTATTTATATATAAATCAGCTTATCTTTTTAGAATTTCATGTCAGGCAGCTTAATGCCATTCCATTGAGATATGAAAAAGTTAGTTATCAGGTATCTAGTGTTCGCCAGCATCTTTTTGCAGACATATGATGGGTTAATAATATTTTGAGCCAACAAAACGCACCAAAATGTAACTTTTTCTATATAAAATAGTTAAGGCTTATTTATGGTTTATGTTCACTCTTAATGGGATAATTCTTGTTTCATCGAACGCATTCAACCGGCACACAGAAAAAACATGGTTGAGGTAACTATAATCTAAGACCAACATATTATAGTGGTATCATATGGTTGTAAGCAAAACACAGTATTGTTACACAATATAATAATATAGTTGGTCTTAAAACAATATTGTTGTCTAGCATAACAATAACATGATAGAGTATAAAAACAATTATGTTTAAAATGTAAACATGTTATTAAAAATAATAATATAATGTTTTAATATAAACATTAAACAGTTATATTAAAATATCATAATATGGTTAAAAACGTCTTTATTGTGATTAAATCAGAATATGGTCTTATTAGTGCAAACAATTACTGAAAGAAATAAAACTGGTTATCTTAATTGAAGTATCGTCAAAACAATTATAATTTTTTCGCTGCAACTATACACTGTTACAGAGAAAATAATAATAAGCAATATTGCTGAAAAAATGCATAGAAAGTTATCATTAATTTGCAGGCGTTGCTACGTCATCAAAGTAATTTATATAAAAATACGCAAAGACAAAATTTTGGGATCATTTTGTAGATGCAAAAAATACACGTATATATATTCAAAACACGAGTGTACATAAAATGAATAAAGAAAAAAGTGTTCAATAATAAACTTGGTCAAATTTTAACCACAAGGCTAACTCTAGTCAGTATAAGCTGTCAAGTCGGATGTCGAAGAAAACAGTGTTGGCAATTCAAAAATATGTGCATCTAAAAAAACATCCATTAAAATCTTTGATTTGTTTAAAAGATTTGCCTTACAAAATTTTTCTAAAGCAAGCGATTTTGAAATAAAATTGAATAAAGAATTTCTTTAATAGTTTTTAAGACCCTCAAATTTTTCAAAACACTTCTGATCATCAAATTGCAACCCAAGGATTACTGATTTCAAGTTGCTATATTTTTCTATCACGCATTATTATTATTATTAGTATTATTATTATTATTATTATTATTATATGTGCTTTAACAAAATATCACTTTGTATCGTATTAAACATTGTATTCTACAAGAGTAATTAATATTGCCCTTTTATAAAGACATGTCGGTTTATCCTATTATCGATGTCGCTGTTTAAAATCAGGATCCTCCTTATTTTAAAATTTAAATAAATTTATAAACACGCAAAATTCTTATAAAAAACGAAGCATAATCAATTTAAATTATTAAACAATTTTAATACTATATACCTCAATTTTAATGCGTTTTAAAGAAGCAATTTTTGCATAATTTTTTTGTATTTAAAATATAAAGATTTTACAAACGCAAAAAGCGCCATAGCAACAACTTGAGAATCTTAAATATATTATAATTTTATTTATTTTATGCTATTTTTTTCTTTATCTCTTTGCCTATAAAAATTTACTCTATAGAATTGTAAACTGTTATACAAAATCTCGTTGTTTTTCACTGCAACTGTAACATCTACGGACGTCAAAAGTAACAAGCAGCCTAACAATCAATTAATGTGGATTTAGGACGCAATTTTAAAGTGTTAAATAAACAATAAAATAATAAACCAATGTATTTGTTCACAATAAATTAAAAGAATTAAAAAAATATCTCAAACCAGAATTTCATTTTTATTTATTTTTTTTTTTTTACAAAAAGGCCAACTTAATTCAAGCAATGATAACATTTAAAAGAGTCCGCATTAACCTCGATTTATTTTAAAACAAGTTTAAATATTTTATTAATAAAAAAATAATAAAATTGTTAATAATCTCCCCAATTGAAAAATACACACACACTGTTGATGATGTGATGTTTCAATAAAGAGTTTAAAAAAACCTGTTTTAAATAAAAATGAAGTAATCAATTTTACTTATAAATCCAAAAATTATTTTAGAAATTAGACTAATTGGGGTTTTTAGTCCAAAATAGTCGCTAAATATTTAAAAAATTTTTGTAAAAAAAAAATTATAAATTTATATTTTTTCTTAATCACATAACGTAAATATTTTACATCGCGTATCTTATGGAAAGTATGTTAGTTTAGCTTTGTAAAGCCCTTATTAATGCACATATGTTGGCAAATAATTGGTTTAATTTATTTTAAAATCGTTTACCCAGAAAACTGTATCAATGTACGTAATAAAACAAAAAACTCGCTGGAATATAAAAATGATCGTGGTACTTTGATTTGAAATTGTAATATAATTTTCGTGTACCTAAAGTTCTACAGCACCGAGAAAACTAAAATTTTTTAAAAGTAACTCCCTTATTAACATAATCAAGCAAAACATTTGGAACAGAGGGAGTTGTACCTCCCGCAGATAGTGGTGATGTGTGCGATAGCGAAGAACACCGGGTACAACTAGGTTTTAAAAAAAAGAAAAACACATTAAAAAAAACATTGATACTTAAAATTTTATTAATATTGACGCTTATAAAATAAACACTTGAAATTTTTGTTTACAAATAAACACAACGGCGAGCGAACAAATGTGAGCACCATTTAAATAAGAATTTTTAACAAAATTAAAAATGTAACAGAATTAAAATTCTCAATTAGTTTAACGAAGATTTAATAAAAATAAAAAGTTCTAGTTTTTCTAAAGGGTTAACCACCAAAATTTCTTTGAACAAATTGTAATTGATTATATAAAATTAATTGGGAAATATTCACACCAACTTTGACTTGAACTGTATTTAAAATTCCCAAATTTTACACCTAGAAATTTAGTATTACTTTCAGGTAATTTGTTTGAAACCTTACACACATTATATTGCCTAATTGATTAATGTTTAATTTAAAAACAAAATAAAAAACTCACTCTAACAAAATGAACTTTAATTACAAAATTCGACCTACACACTAAATTAATAATAATAATAATAATTAATCAGAAAATTTTATTACAAAATCATTAAAACATGATGGAAATTATTTGAGTGATTCATAATATGTTTGTCTGGCTGTCTGTCTGTCTTTTTAATGTGTCTAGCAGCTCATAAATTAAATTAAAATTTAATAAAACAAAAACAGATCTCTTTGGACATCAAAGTTTGTTAACTTGACTAGTTAAATAATTGCAAAAAAATACAGCGGACAGACAACAATTTTTGCATTAAAAATAAGTTGAATCAGGGTTGTAGTTGCATTAAAACGTAACCCATATAATTATTTCTAATTAAAAGAGAATTTTTAATTATAATGCAATTAATTAAATCTTGTCTAGCTGCAGAATTATTTTAGCATAAAAAAATATTTTTTTAATAAAAATGTGATTCATGACATGTTTTCTCATGACGCAGCCTGTTTTGCATTTTGTTTATTTGTTATACCAGTGTAGCTTGTGTTGCAAATGACTGCTTCAAGTGGGCAGAGGTGGCGACATCAGATCTGTGAGCGTTGGCAGTAAGAAACTAAAAAAATCTATTGACTTTGTAAGCAGTGATTTTTTTGCGTGACTTCCTTTTTAACATTTTTTTTAATGGAAAAATAAAAATCTGAACAACAAAATGTTTTTTTTTATAGGAAATATACCTAAAGGGTTTACAATAAAGATAAAAACAACCTGAATAAATTAAAATTTAAATAATATCTTATTGTTGGCTTTGAATTGGCGCAAGAAATTAGAAAAATCACCACGAGCACTATTTTTTTTATTTTTTTTCAAAACTATCAATTATGAAAAATTTATTTTTAGAAGTCTATGTGGCTGGGGTGTGCCAAACTTTTACTATTTTTAAAAATTGAAAAAAATATTTGTGCTGTTATCAAACATTTCTACTTGAAAGACAAACACCTTAACAGACCAACCTAAATAAAACTGGAGTTAATGTCGACGTCGTTGACGGCGTTTTAACGCCGAAAAAGTTGAAACAGACTGAACTTTTACGGCGTTGCAACGCGTTGAGATTAACTGCTCTCATACAATTTCATACGATTCAACTTTTTTTTGACATTTGACGCCGTCAACGACGTTGACATTAACTCCAGGGTAAGCGTGTTAAGCGTAGCGTTGCCTAGTGCCTTAATATAGAATGAACATACTAAAGCAAGAAAGCCGACGAAGTCTCATTAACAGTGATGTTAACTTATCTTTATTAATAAAATGCAGTTAAGACATATAAAACAGATACTGAAAATAAAGTAAAAATAAAATCACTGGATTGACCTGGCAAAAACACTAAATTGTAAATACTTTTCAATAATTGCAAAGGGCTTTTTCAGCAGTTAACTTTACTATGTGCTAACATGTTTTTAAAAGCGGACAGCCGCTGTTTTTGGAGGCTTGCATAAATTCAATCGCCAAAAACTTTAGTGTTTATCAGCGATGAAAATTTTAGAATTAAGTTACAAGTTAAAATAAAAAGGCTTTTTTTGTTTACGTATATTAATGTATCCATAAGCATTTATATAAATTCCGCATAAACAAAAGAAATCTTAAGAGACCTGCGCAAATAAAAGTTTTTATTTTTTATTTTTATTTTAATATTATTTTCTTATATTTTTTAAATTATTTGAATTTAAATGAAGTTTTAGTTAAAATATATCTAATTTAAGTAAATTCTTTACTTCTATATTTTTATTGAGATAAAAAAAAAATAAGCCACTGAAAATTTTACCACGGCTTGTTTTACTGGTCACGTTTCTTATTAATAATTAAATAAAACACCAATCAAAACCATAGATTTTTTCCAAAACAATCAGCCGATAAGTTAGTTTTGAAAGCTGCGTGAACTATACAAAAATTTCATTAAAATAGAGATATCGTGAAGTCGTACAATTGGAAAAGCTACTGATAATAGCCGACTTTGAATTGCCGAGCCGAGTTGGAATCACAATGAGTCATTATGGCTTAAAATTATTGAGTCTAAGGTCATACGTTATGCATTTTTCATTTTGGGGTTCGGTTGGCTGAATACAGATAAAGTACAGTGAGGAGTAAAAGAGTGAGTTAGTCAGGAGGAAATAGCAGCGGCATGTTACCATTTGGAAGATTGTTTTAATAAAAATCACCAAAGTGAGCCTTTTAAGACTACCCAAGATGACTTAAAATTGATTAATCAGTTATGCGTTTAAAAAGAGACTCGAATATAATTTCGACAAACGCAAATCAAGCGAATTGTCTAAAAAACAAAAAGTACAGAAAACAACTAAGAGTACTAAATTCGGCTAAGCCGAATCCTATATACCCTTCCCCATTTATGTAAATCTAGTTTATTAAAGTAACTCAAATCAAAAAGACAAATATTGGGGTGACACAGAATTCATTTCAAAGCATTTCAAGCGTTTTCAAAAATTTTAGTATTTCCGGAAAAACCTTCTCAGAAGCTTTTAAATGATACCCATATTGATATTTTCATAAAAAGTTTAAAGGGCCGTATCGCGGAAAATGTGGGCGAGCGCATTTTTTTCACATGACGATTTTTCTTATTTTTTTATTTCTCTATCGCTGCATGTTTTTTTTTTTTTTAGAGTTACCTTATTCTTTCAAATGATATGGAAAAATTAGAGGTAGGCGTGGTTTTTTGCCCGCTGTCTCGAAGGACGTGGGCATGGTTGATTTCTAATAGCACCTCTTTCGACACTGATATAGTGCCTTGGCAAACTTGATTTTAACACTAACACGGACGGACAGACGGACATCGCTCAATCGACTTCGCTATGCATAAGAAGGCACAATATAGATACTTTATGGGGTCGGAAATGGATATTGTAGAAATTACAAACGGAATGACAAACTTAGTTATACCCTTTTCCAGTTTTCCAAAAATTGCATTCATTCCATTTAACAGAGATGGTGAAAGGTATATAAGTTTCGGCATAGCCGAATATATCACTCTTAATTGTTTTTAGCTCCTTAAATATTTATTAAAAATATTGAAAAGCAAAAGACAAAAGACAAATGAATTTTTTTTTATAAAATGCCGAAAAAGTAGTTGATTGAAAATACAAAAAAAAAATAACAACTGATGCCTCAGTGGAGAGATGTATGTATTTAGTTTAAGCACTTGCAGTATTTGCTTGTCTTGTAATGCAAACAAATTTAAATTTTTTTATACCAAAAATCTTTGTAAACTCTACATTAGTTTGAAGCATTTTTAAACAGCAACATTTGCACTTTCTACATAAATAGATATTTATCTAAAATTTTTAACATAAATTAAATACATTTAGATCCATGTAAAATTGTTGGTAAAACCTTTTTATTTTTGAAAATGCAATCGGCCTAAGCACCAACAAAATTTCACTTTAAGTGTAAAATTTACAATATGATCATGCGTTTATTTTTTTTCTGGGCAGCGAAAATTCCATCTAAAATTAAATGTAAAATAATATTCGAGATACTTTTTTGCTGTTTCTTTTTGTTAGTTTTTTTTAGCAAAAATGCGGAAATTATTTTTCATGATGTTTTTGTGCATTTTAAGTTTTTTACTCAAATAAACTAGAGTATTTTTATGTACTATAATTAAATAGACACACACAAACACACACGCAAGCCACTGTTTAATAAATGCATTCATATTTTCAAATAAAAAAAGAAAAAATCTTTTTAAAAGTAACTAAAAATAATGAATAACGAAACTTCGATAATTAAAAGCTTTAGTTTCATATGAAATTGAAGTATTAGAAATTGATTTCATATTTTTAACAATAACATACGAGAGGTAGTTATAAGTCGTAGCAAAAGCAGGAAGATTTTTTAACAAATTCCTATTTTCTCCACATTGCAAATTTACCAAATCATAAAATTGTTTATTCTTATTTCATAACTCTTATGAATTTAGAAAAGAATAATATGAGAATAAAAGTCAAAACACTTTAGCATCACTGTCTGGAAATAAATCTTCAACCATTGAATATATTTGTATACGAGTAGAAGTGTCTTTTAAACGACATTTCGTTCCGACTTGCCACTTTGTGAATCTTATGTGCCAAAATTACCATTTTAATTGCTTATAGACAACAATTTATGTGTTAATATTTTTCTTTGCTTTAGACGCCAAACTGAGAGTCCCAAAGTGTCAAAGACAATGACTGGGTTAATTAAGGCGCATTTTTAGTAAACAAATGAGTTTGAATCGGAGCCAGACAGTAAGTGAAAATAAAGAAATATTTATGTATTTCCATTCGCCGAATACTACGTTTTATACTACGTTTTAAAAAAATAAATATTTCGTGAGAATATCATGAAATATTTATATTTGAAGGAATCAACCACAATTAAAGTAAATTATTATAAAAAAGATTCCAAATAACAAATTTTCTTATTAAAGTATTTGTCTGTGCACGTTGCTTATTTATAAAAATTGTTTACAATTTTTATTTTTTCATTAAATCTTTCAAATACATATGAATGGTATCCAATTGCAACCCTTATGTTGAAAAATGAAAGAAAAAATAAAAATATTTACTTAATGGTTACTGTGTTTTTTGTATAAAAATTTTTTGAGTTTTTTATGGCTTTTTGCTTTATTGATTCAATGGAGTTCTCATTTAATCAATTTAGCTTTAAGTATAAGACTCTGAGATTTTCCTTACAAAATTTGGGTAGAATCCACTGATGAACTATATATGAGCAGTAGCGATATGGCCATATGGATATGCTTTCCCCGCAGTAATACATTTCATTTTTTATTTTAGTTTAAAAAAATAAATATTTCGTGATAATATCATAAAATATTTATATTTAAAGGAATCAAGCACAATTAAAGTAAATTATTATTATAAATATATTTTTTTTTTAATTGAAAATCCTTTTAGTATGTTCATTGCTTCTGTTTCTCAAATACATGGTCAGTCTATCAACTGGCACATTTAAACAAAAATATATTTTAAAATAATTTATTAATAACTTTGCCGTCCCAATTAAGTATCATTTGTCCATTTTTTTTATAACGAATTCGTAGTGCTGTGAGAAATTCATTGTTAGTTAGTTGGGTTTATACTTAAAAAATTAACAATGTGTAAATTAAATGCAATTAAAAAATTTTGAATTTCTTACTTAAAACTGCTAAAACTAAAACAAAAAAATTATACACAATAAAATTAAAGGATTTGAATGCCACTGCCGTGCTACAAGGTTTTGTTATTAAATTGAAATTTCTTTAGTAGACAATCTTATTTTTGATTTTTTTATAGATACTTGTTAAGCAAATTTACTGATCTGGTAGAGGAATTTCGCAAGTCAAACAGAATGAAACACATGTCTAATACACATGTCTTATGAATGAAGTATTACATTCATTCTTACATGAATGAAGTATTATTGGATTAAAAAAAATGTTGCCGTTCACATTTTACAGCTTCGAGAAACATTTCATAACTTTTTAATAAGAGTACGTACAACATCAGAAACTTTATTTTTTATTAATTGCCCACTTCTTTTTTATATAGACTATTGGCATTAAAACGAAATGGTGTACAGAATGTAATGCTTTACTGATTAATGCGACAGTTTTCCAGAGAATTTACAAAATTGTAGATAGCCCGGTATAGGTGTGCGGTGAAAGCGTCTATGAAGCGCTTGCTCGCAACATGAAATTTCATTCTCCCAAATTATTCTTTAGTGCAATATTCTAATTAGTGAACCAAGTTGATCGGCTCAAAATCGGCGGCTAGCCGCTGCCGTGAAAATTAAAATGTCTGCGCCGCCGCCGATTTATGCCGACTCAAACTTGAGCCGGCTCAAAATTAGCCGCCGGAATTTTCTTGGACCGATATATAGGTTTGCATTATAAGACCTTCACTTATAATCTTTTTATCCATTAAATATTAATAATAATAATAATAAAACTAATTTACTTTAATTATGCTTGATTCCTTCAAATATAAATTTTTCATGTTATTCTCATGAAATATTTATTATTTTAAACTAAAAAATTAAATGTATTACTGCGGGGAAAGCATATGCATATGGCGATTTCGCTACTGCTTATATATAGCTCATCAGTGGATTCTACCCAAATTTTGTGAAGAAAACCTCAGAGTTTTATACCAAAAGCAAGAATTTCTATTTAATATCTCATTACATTTTAAAATTGAAATTAAATTTATTTGTTTCAATTTTAAAATTTTAATTTCTTCCCAATCAGGATTTGAACCATCGATCTTATAAATTAATGAAAATTGACTTATTTTCGGCTTTTTGGTTAGGTACTACGAAAACAACAACAAATGTACAAGACGAGTTACAAAGAGAACCACAAATAAATGCTTTAAGTTGTGTGTGGACTTCGTCCCACCAAATTAACATTAAGATTAGTTGGTTAAATAGATGATGTTTACAACGTACATAACATACGGTAGAATAATGCGAAGAATGCTGATGAAGGATGTGGCGGACCAGAAAATGCTGGATTGCATTCTTCTAGCGTCTAATTTTTCTTGTTTTCTTTGGAAAACGACCGCATACATTTGTAAATAATTTTTCTTTCTAAAAATGTTTATAAATTATATTAAAATTGAACCAAAAAGACGAAAATAAGTCAATTTTCATTAATTTATTTGTTTGTTAAAAAAGCTGGTATTCTTACGTATTTTGCCGGTTGCTTAAAAGCCAGCTCATCAGTTACATTTATACAAGTTTTTAGAAAATTTTTCTTTAAGTATAGAAACTTCAAAAGCAAAATGAGAATTATTTTAGAAGCTAAAACATAATTGTTGAGGCATTTACAAAATTGCTAACAAACCAAGTTATTATCCTTTTTTACATTTCTTTCTGTATCAGGTTGATTACATGCCGACTTTAAATGCATTTGGAACTCGTATTAAAAATAAAGAGATTACAGTTATTTTAAAATAATTTTTTTAGAAACACACATAATTAGAAATTTTTGGTGCTGCCCATGAATTAAATTTCATATTGGAAAACACTTTATTTTTTAAAGGTTTTTTTTTTCGAAATAAAATGTGGTTCTTCTTTTTAATATGCAGATGGAAAACTTCATTGATATTTTTTAAATCTCGAACGTGTTTGAAAAACAACTACGCCATTTAGTTTCACCATTTTCATTATTATTCTTTATTAGTTGCGCACAACCTTCAAGAGGACTTTTCAATTACTCTGACGCTACTTTATTGCGATTTAAGAAAACTATTTACGTGCAAAAAAGCAAAAGAGAAACTCTATATTTGTTGTTGCAAATAAATATTAATATCCCGTTTTTTTTTTTTTTTTTTTTTTTTTTTTTTTTTTTTTTTTTTTTGTTAAGAGAAATCGTTGTTGTCGAACTAACTGTCAGCTGCATTTATCATCATCATTATCATAAACTGTGTTCAAAGAATATGCGGAAATCTCGGATGGGCGAAAATACAACAACAGCATCAACAACAATTGTTTTAATGTTAAAAACAATATGTCGAAGGTTAGAAAAATTTTCTAAACAAACAAAAAGATATTAACAATTCGCATATATTAACTGTGTTAAACAACGCAACTCGAAAAATAACAACAACAACAATTTGATACTCACAGAATTCAGATGGTAATTAGCGCATTTCGATACATAATTAAGATATACTTTTATAAACATTAATTGTAATTACAAAAGCAAAGATATAAGAGATTGCTTTTAAACGATAAGGAAAGTGTTAATGCAACTTAGTGGAAAAATTCATTTAATTCTACTGAAATAAAAATGAAGTGACAACGACGATTTACTTTGAAAAGCGAACAGTGATGTCCAAAAATAATAATTACTGCATAAAAGCGAATTCAAAACAGCAAACTTTAAATCATGCTCTTTCAAACAAATTACGTTAATTATGGGAAAACCCTTTGGTTTCTAAATTAAAATTGTATATTTGTAGTTTTAGCAGACAGCAGTACAGGTTCGTTTTGGATTCCAGCTTTCTGTCTACAACTGTTCAAAATTAAATAAACTAGTGAGGCACCCTTTAATTTGTAATTTTGCATATTTATATTTATTATAACGCTCATTGTTATCTACATTCTACCAAAATCACAAATGACAATATTAACGGCAAGTTGAGACAATATCAACATCACATTTCCTTACAAAATATCAAATTCATATTGCCAATCATCGATAAATTGCAACATTGACAATGAGAATATCGATTTTTGAAAAATGATTAAAATTGGCGTTGCATTGTATTGCCGACGCCGTACAGAATGATGTTACATGTGTACGTAACATTTAACCGAATGAGAATTTGATTTAACAAGCAAATTAAAAGTTTTTAAATTAAATGTATATGATTTCATACTTTATATAATGAAGCAATGAACTAAAACACCTTTTACATACACAGCGAATGTGCAATTGGGAAAATAGTACATTAAATATAAATATAAATAAAATTTTCATAATGGATTTGAGGAACGTGTTAACAAAAGTTGGAGATTTTTTTTGTTCATGTACGAGTTCTGTGCCAGATTTTACGATATGGGTTTGTAATTATCTAGAAATCTATAAAGACTATTTTAAAAGTTAAATGTTTGTCGTAAATAAGTTCTGAGGAAAATTTGATGATGAAGTGATTTCATACTTTATATAATGAAGCAATGAACTAAAACACCTTTTACATACACAGCGAATGTGCAATTGGGAAAATAGTACATTAAATATAAATATAAATAAAATTTTCATAATGGATTTGAGGAACGTGTTAACAAAAGTTGGAGATTTTTTTTGTTCATGTACGAGTTCTGTGCCAGATTTTACGATATGGGTTTGTAATTATCTAGAAATCTATAAAGACTATTTTAAAAGTTAAATGTTTGTCGTAAATAAGTTCTGAGGAAAATTTGATGATGAAGTGATTTCATACTTTATATAATGAAGCAATGAACTAAAACACCTTTTACATACACAGCGAATGTGCAATTGGGAAAATAGTACATTAAATATAAATATAAATAAAATTTTCATAATGGATTTGAGGAACGTGTTAACAAAAGTTGGAGATTTTTTTTGTTCATGTACGAGTTCTGTGCCAGATTTTACGATATGGGTTTGTAATTATCTAGAAATCTATAAAGACTATTTTAAAAGTTAAATGTTTGTCGTAAATAAGTTCTGAGGAAAATTTGATGGAGAAGTGGAATGAAATATGAAAACCTTAACATTAAACATTAACATAATGATAGGTTTCTTGTCAACTTAATGAGATTCCTAAAAAAGATGTCGAATACACAATTTTGATCATCCTTAAGCATTGAAAAAACGGCGGGTTGAAGAGGCAGTGCAGTACCACCACAAGAAGACCGTATAGTTTGCAAATAAGCAATTAGCCAGCTACAGCTAAAAATATGAACTCAAGCACAATAAAAATTAAAAATAACAATGTAAATATTTAATTCGACTTAAGTTAAAAATGCATTGATAGCTAAACCGAAGGTTAGCAGAAATAAAGAATACTACTAAAATGAAAGCAGTTGGTAAGACATACACTTTCTTTAGTTATGTGAATAGTTTAACTGAACTATGCTGACTATGTCGTCATAACGCTGTTAGCTTTTATTTCTTATTAAATATTATAATTAAGTTTTTTAATAATTAAAAAGATGACATTTCCTCTCAAGTAATTTTCAAAGTAATACGTAGAACACAAGAGTATAACTGACCCAGAATACTTAAATGCAGGTGTTTTAGCCTAAATTCTTAATTCTTGATGTGAACGAATATGTTCTTTACATTTCAGCTTGAGTTAACAAAGACAATAAGTTACAGATTCTATAAAATAGTTTTAACATGAAGGGATGTAATGCTTTTTATTTCAAAAATCATCATCAAATTAAATATAAAAGTACTATAGAATTTTAACTTGAATTGAACATAAATATAAAACATTATGAAATTAAATGCAAAAGTATATCTGTTTGTCTGTGTCTGTAAGTGCAATTGTTAAATCGAATAAAACTTGCTGCACAATACTCAAAGAATTTAACAGCACCAAAACACAAATAATAAAGTTTTCTACTTTCAAGTCATGAAATTATTTCTTTTTTTAAACCCAACATTGTAATTTTTTGTTGCCAATCCACTTGTCGACACAGCAATACACTTCAGAAACTTATAAGTGATGCTAGAAGTATTTTTTGTTTTTGTTTTTATTTTTTTTTTTTTTTGGGTTTAAAAATAAGTGAAACAAAATACTAGTGAAACAGTATGTTAAGACTAATTAACACATATAGCCATCAGTGAAAATAAAAAAAATTTTAATGAGCATAAATATTGCTTTCTCAGTTTTTGGTGGCTTATTTGATTCGTATCAATTTCAATTCTACTACTTTTATATAAACCTGGTTGCTAGAGCCCAAGAAACTCGCGAAAGGTTAATAATCCTCGCCGAGAAAGAAGAAACTGCAGGAGGTTAGTAATTTAAGGACCCAAAGCCGAAGGCTAAGTTACCTAAATTCTACGTTTACCTCCTGCGCAGTGCAGGATGATGAGATATCCATCCATAGCAGGAGTTTAAAACAAGGCTAGGAATAGAGGGAGCCCAAATTGAATTGAATTCTAGCAAATCCAGCCGAATTACTCATTTGAGTAAGGAATTCGAAATCGCAGGTATTTTTTTAAGGTATGGTAGCGTATTAACTCAGGACAAAGTCTACAGTAGCTTTCAGATTACCAATGCGTGTGAGAATCGTGGTATCCACCGCATGGTTGCTTACTGACTAAGCATGCTATTAGCTCAGTTTAGAAGCTAAATAATTAGCCGAAGGCAGCAGCCCTATCACCGATCTGGCAACAAATAAGTAATCTCCAATATCCCGCTAAAATTCACCATAGATTCGAGAAATTTCAAAAAAAAATTAAAATAAAAAAAGTCCCGGATGTATTTAGGAGGTTTTTCATTTAAAAAAACAATACATTCTATGATTGTTTATCTAAAACTGACTTTCTTACAAACTGTATGTTGCACTCAATTTTTGCATATATAAAGATGCTTAAGCAACGCTACCAAATTACTAGATTTGTTTAAAAAATCATTAATCATTTCAATTTTTTTTGCAAAATTGTGTTAAGCGATGTGGCTTATTTTTGTCCTAACGGGTTTCTTAACAAACAAAATTGCCGCGTATAGAGTGAATCAATCTACAGCAGACTCCATTACATCCAGTAAAATGCACCTTTTGGAGCGGTTTACATGCTGATGGCATCTTTGGACCTAATTTCTTTGAAATTGGAGCCGGAACTCCATATGGATGACACTAATCCAGGCGAAATGTGGTCTCAATATGATGGCGCTACGTGTTATATATACATATTGGTATTTAAATTTGACAATAAGTTAAATTTAAGACATGGTCCGGTCAATTGGTGTCCAAAGTCGTGAGATTTGACACCTCTTGTTTATTTCCTGTGAGGCTGTATGATTTATGCTGATAAACCTGAAACAATTGACGCCTTCGAAGCCAATATTATTCACGTTATTGAAAAATTTGCCTAAAAACTGAATATTCAAAATACGTTTCATCTATCGGGCTCACAAAACACCGTGGGTATTTAGAAGTGCACCTTCCCTCCTAAAAACTGATTAATAATATTCCCACATTCAAGCATTTACATTTTTCTTTTGTGCCTACGTTGACGAGAATGAAAAAGGAACTGGGACACAGATAAAGGCAACTAATAATCCGCAAAAAGGCTCAATCATAATTGTTATACGGCAACATGGAAATAATTCATTAGATAAAAACAACAGCTCGCCCAACATGTTAAAGTTGACATTACAAAAAACTCCTATATATATTTTTCTGTCAAAAAAATATATATATTTTGTTTTTTTTTTTTTTTTTTTGAAAAAGTTAATGTATTATCAGGCATGTCAGAGAACTCAATTCTGATCGAAAGTGGTTTTAATTCCATAATTTGATTCTTCAGAGAACTAAAAACAAAAAATTTCTTCGGAATTAAACCACTTTTAAATTTCAAAGTGGAATTTGGATTCATTAAAATTTCGTTATTTGCTCCTTTCTTGTTGACTTTTATTACGTGTCCTTATTTAGATTAGCCTTGTTTGCTTTGGTGTGCGCCACCACATTTAAATGAAAATGTAGAGATTAAGCATTTTTTTAGTAATAAGCAAAATCGGTCGGAATCTGAAGAAGGTTAAACAGAATCGATCGGAATTGTTAATACGGAATCAAAACAATTCCGATCGGAATTTGTGACACGCCTGTATAACTCAGTGGTGAATAGGTAGTGAAAAGCTAACTAATTTTTCTTGCCTTTTATTCATTAATTTTTTATCATTGACACAACCACCTGCATGATTTTAAATATCATATATGTGAAAATATGCCTGATCGATTGGCGTATTTTTATTTTCTGCAGCTCGCCTAGTACCTTGGCAAAACTGATTTCAACACAAGCAAGGACAGACGGACAACGCTCAATCGACTTTGCTTTGCAAAGGAATTCAAATATATGTATACTCTAGGGGGTCGGAAATGGATATTGTAGCAATTTCAAGCGGAATGATAAACTTAAATATACCCTTTTTCACCTGTTGTGAAGGTTTTAAAAATAAAAAAATAAATACAAATTGTGACAACCAGCTTTTAGTCGTCGTTTTGTCAGTTCTCTTGTTTTGCTTTCCATTTGCCTTATTTTGCTTTTGTTTTAATAGAAACACTTGTTAACCCATTTTGTTGCTAATTATTTTTTCTTCGTTTCGTGTTGTTTTTATACATTTTAATTTAGATTTTTATTTATAAACCTGATATTTATTGTTCTCATTTAAGAAAACATAATAAAAATAAAATTAAAGACAACAAGGCTGTCTTAACACACACGAATACACGCATACACACTCGCATTCTCTATGATTTCAATACAAGTAACGTAATGTAATTACACGTACGTACATACATACGTATGTATGTATATATGTATATTAAAACATATGTTGACAGCTTTTTTCTCTTAACAAATGCATGTAAGTATGAGTATAAATTCTCATTCCACTGATTCAACGTAAAAGCAAACAGCTTGAAATAAAAAAAAATAAAAAACAAAAACAACAATCGGCTGTCAATTTTAGACGCCATAATGTTTATGTCAACAACAGAAAACGCATTGACGTCAATGTTGGAGGATTATTATTTGAGGATTTAAAAGAACTGTAGTACGTACGTTCTAAATTGAATAAATTATATAACAATAGAATATCGTTAATTTGATATTATTGCCAATAACATAATTATAATTTTTATTATGAAAGCAAGGTCTATTTTTATTTTTTATTAAAAACAAATAGTATAATAATGTATTAATTTCATAAGATTCCTGGAATGTAATCCTAAATGATATATTAAAATTTAATTTTCTGACCTGATAAAACATGTAAACGAAAAATTTTTTACACTTTACATTCATATTCATATTCAATTCGCAATACGCCAAGCCTTCTGTGAGTTGCGGCCATGCGAAAGTACATGAATCATACCAGCAATCGTGTTCTTTTGGCAATTTCCGAATAGGGTTTCGTGAACAGGATTCAATTTCATGCTCTAAAAATCTAGTCCTGCGTGCTTTCACATGAAGATTCAATGTGCTGCTCGATGGAGCAAGAATATTTAGAGCTTAGGTTTTCTTAAACGGTGCAAGAGGTACTTTACTCTCTCTGACAGTAGGGTATTCAGCTCTATTGACTCACTGGAGCTTCGACACAATGTAGGATGTGTTGTTTGTTAATAAAAACTGTAATTTCGTACGTTCAGCGTGTTTTTCATCAAGAGCACATCCCTCTGTAGTCGATCGGCCAGTTTTTTTTTTCTTGAGTAGTTCGCGTGTGGAATGAACTCCCTATGGAGGTTTTTCTGGGACTGTAAAAAATATTATATCGAAAAAGTAATTTCGGAAATAACATATTAAAAATCTCAGAAGGCGTCACCTATCAAATCCAAGCTATTAATTCTGTGACGAAAACGGAATTTAAATTGAAAATTGCAACGCACAAAAAAAGTCCCTTCTCTAGTAGTTGGCGGTGGTGTGTAAGCATTGTTTGAAGCATCTTATTGCCGTTTCCTCCAAATTATAAAACTTATTATCAACAAATGAAAAAACATTGTATTAAAGTTTCACACTTAAAGTAAAACAAGTTTAAATAGGAGTTATCAATCAAATGATATACAATATAAGCTGTACAGTTAAAAGGCCTAACTATAATGTGCATAAGATAACTTAAGCAAACTTAAACAACTGTGCAAATACATTAAATTATATGTTGCAAACTATAATGTACTTAAGAAAACTTTTCGTCGGATTGCCGATTTACAGATTTTTGCTCTAAAAATACCGATTTTTTTAACTCTTCAAAAGGTAAGTTTATTTGTTTTAGTAAAAAAAAAAATACTTTTGGGCATCACAAGAATACTTGTTACATTAAAAAATATCGTTAATAAGTTTGGCGTTCCCTGGAAAATTGTATCTTTAATAATGAAAGTGATAAAGGCAAAACTAAATTAGCTGATCAATTTCTTTACACAATGCAATGTGTGCATTAAACTAAATAAATTTAATGTGATATTTATGATATCAAAAATAAACCAACGTCAAGCAATATTGAAATGATAGATCACAAATTTTTGGTATCTAGTCATGGCTTTCTACCTAATGATCTTGATTTTGAATAGATAGAAATGCAAATGAAATAAGTAAATTATTTTGATCAAACAGTGCAACGAAAATATTTTTTCGTACAACGACTGTCGCAGCAGAAATATATTTCAATTTACTTTAATTGTGCTTGAATCCTTCAAATATAACTATTTCATGATATTCTCATACAATATTTATCATTTTAAACTAAAAAATGAAATGTATTACTGCGGGGAAAGCATATCCATATGGTCATTTCGCTACTGCTCATATATAGCTTATCAATGGATTTTACCCAAATTTTGTAAAGGAGGTTTTCTTATAGCAAAAGCCAAATTGATTAAATGAAAACTCCATTAAAAAAAGCCATAAAAAACTCAAAAAATTTTAATACAAAAACACAGTAACCATTGAATAACTATTTTTTTTTCTTTCATTTTTCTACATAAGGGTTACCATCGGAAGCCATTTATGTGTATTTCAATAAAAGATTCAATAGCAAGCAAAGTGGAAAACACCAAACCAAATGGAAGACTTTCCAGAAAATTAAACCTAATTAGATGTCATATAAAACTGCCTTTAGTGACTCTTATGACCAAAATAGATGGAAATAGTGGACTACTTCCAAAATATACGACCAATGCCAATAACGAAAGCAATTTATTTGTAATACTGAATTGTTTCGTTTTGTTATTTTTTGTTAGAAAAATATTTTAAATTGTAATTAAAATGGTTATTTTGACTATTCCCCTTTTTTCTTTTTTTTATTAATTTGCCGATTCTTTCGCCAATACCCCGATTTCTTATCAAAATCATCTGGCACCCCTAACAGTCATCACCTTTTTTCTTTTGAAATTGTTTAAAGAGAATACAATTAAAAAAACAAAATCACAATAAACACTGTCCCTCACAAAATGAAAAAAAAAAATAATGCACAGTGTAAACCGAACAACTACAATCAAAAACTTTCACAGAAATGAGTAGCATTAAAATTGTAACTGGAAATCTACTTTAATACAATTTTTATATATGTATTTTGAAAGTCATTAACCATGAAATATTTATTTAAAAATTGATTACGTGATATTGACAATATTTGATTTAAAAACAACACATTCATTTTAAAGAATCATTTTTAATTATTAAAATTAACAAAAACAAAATAAACGGGAGTACTTCAAAAATTAAATCACACAAGAAAAAACAAAGCAAAAATAATAATGATGGCTAATTTATTTCTTAAACACATTGCCATTCGAAAATTGAATGTAATTCAAGGGCAAAGACTGTCAACTAGGCCACCCACTTAAGTTGAATTTTTTTAAATCGCTAAATCGGTCTAACATTTAGTAGTACACCTGACCTAAATTTATACATAGATTATTATTTATCTTGGTCCAGACTAAAAGAGAAAAAGTATTTCGAAAACCTAGAATTTATTTCGCGATATAGATTTTAAATATACAAAAAATTTAAATGCGGGAACACGCGATTTTAATTCTGCATGAAAAATTGGGTTTGAGTAGGAAAAGGTTATGGCCATGGCAGTCGCCCGTTCTAGCCGCCATAATTGACTACTTCTCTGTTGCAATACACAAAAACTATTAAAAGCATTCGTTTGTTAAAAATAGAAATTAACACATTTTCGTAATGAATAAAAAGGTTTTGAATACAATCGTTTCACAACAAAAGGTAGAATTGAATTAAAATTTTCATGAGTTCCAATATTCCTGAATGCATTAATTTCTTAAAACAAATGAATTGAATTACTTGAAACTTTTCATCAAAATTAATTGAATTGGAATTTTAACGTTTCATCACGAATTAAAAAGTACTAAATGCATGCAATTATTTATTTTATTTTTTTAAATGAAATGATTGCATTCAACATTTCTTTCTTCTGGCATTCAAATTCTTATCATTTTATTGTGGTAAAATATTTATACATTTACAAAGTTTTTCACTCATATTCTACTTAATTTCGGCGATAGGTGAATGCAATCAGAAAATTTTAAATATTGATGAAATCCTTAAATTCATTTTATCATGAAATGGATGCCTTAAAAAATTACAATTCACTGAAAGAATGTTTTACAAGAATGGATCGAAAAAGAATCAATACCACCAAAGAATATCTGGAAAAAAAGCAGTTTGGAGCAAATGGATTTGTATTAAAAATAAGACAAAAAGTACATCAGAGGTGTAAGTAAAAAATACGCAACAACTAAAAAGAGTAAACGTTTTGTATTCAGAAAATGAAATGTCTACAAGTTTTAGTTTTCTTGAAAAAAAAATATTTTTATTTCTTACCGGTTATTTACTTTATGTTAAATGTTTAATTTTTGCTTCAAATTACCTGTAAATAAATAAAAAGACAAATATAATTCATTAGTTAAAATTATTCGTTTGTATTCGCCAGTTTCTAAATCTAAATTAAACAGAAATAATGCTTTGAAGATACCTTCAAGACAACATTTAATAAAATATTTCTCCAATGGGCGAAGGAAAAAAGATGCACCGTTACTAAATGCACTAAAAGAGTACTCTTGTAAATTAAAAAGTACTTTTTAAGGACGAAGTTTTGAAAAGTATAATGTTTAAAACTAATTCCTTTCAAGAAGTTAGTTTTTGAAAAGTTGTCTGTTTTTTAGTACCTTTTTACTACATTAAGTGTGTTCCAAGTCTTATTTTTTTGAAAGATTAAAAGGTACATTATTATACGCTACGTATACTGCACCAACCTGATGCACTTAAGCTAAGAAAGGATTTAAACTCCTGGCACTTTAAATAAAAAGTTAAGTAAAATATTAGGTGTCAAACATTAATTGTTAAAAAATTGTTAAATATATTTCATACTTATGCATTTCGTATGTAAACTTCTTTAACTTCTATTATTTACTATTATTTTTCTTTTTTCAGCAAAAGTTGTTAAATTTTAATACAACATTAACTTGAATTCTCAAATAGGTGCAGTAGACATATGATGTATTAATATTAAGCAGATTTTGCCTTCTTTCAAAAGTCACATACAATATTAAGGAATTTAGAAATTTTTAATTTTTGATGCCCATTTTTCTTAATTTTTTGTTTTTGCAATTTTACTAGGGAGTTTCTCATTACCATTGAACTTTCAGTGGCACTGTTTAAAATAATGCCCTTTTAATATACATATATGTAAATAGTTTTCTTGAAGGTGTTGATGTAGTGTACAAAGAAAAGTAGTGCCGTTTAATAATGGTAATGCTTACGCTTTGAAACCATTAGCCAATGATAATGATTTTTTTTACTAAAAATCAATGAAACCAATTCTTTAAAAAGTGAAAATAATGGTATTGCTAAAAACATTACCATTATTTATTACTCAATGCTAATAAAATAGTCACTTAATTAGTCCATCTAATTAATTACTCCGACGATGAGTTTCTAGATATTTGTACAGCAGCTGTATAAATTAAAAAAATTATAATGAATGACTAATACAAATCCTCAATTTCTAGAATATTTTTCGAAATTTTCAAATATGGGATTTTTTGGTTTTATTTATTTTTTGTTGTTGCTCTAATACAGTGATTCTCAACCAGTGTGCTGCGGCAATTTTGTGTGCCACGAAACTAATGTCAGCATAAACCTATTTTGCAACCGAATGACTAGGATATTTCTAATTTAAAAATAGCGAATTTAAATATCAGCTGATGTATTCAAAAATAAGCTAATATTTAATGCCCGCTTATGACAACAGTAGTTTTTGTACGGTACATAGTAGGAATGTGCGATCCCATGATTTTTGAGGAACGTCATTACCAGTGAACGTGATTTTTAAGTCACCGTTCTTTTAAATAGTTACCGTGATCACCGTTTGCACTTTTTTTTATCCAGACATACATATAAGAACTATATAGCACATAAGAAAAGTAAATAATATCTTATGCAAAAAATAACCATAATGCAAAAGGTATTTTGATTTCTGCACTTAAGGCCAGAAATAAAAATTTCGGTAACACTATCCAAAGTAATAATATATCTTTGCACAATGTAAAATCAAATTTAAGCTCGTACATGTAAAAACACAAAAAACGGTCTTTGACGGAACTGTTACTTGATAAACTCAGTTACTGTAGTGACCAATGATTTTTTAATCACAGTGATTTAATAACAGGTACTGCAATATCCCTCATATCTAGTACATAGTAACACTTTGCTTTCGGTTTCCAAAAATCGAGATTTAATTTTAAAACATTTAAAAAAATCAATCAAATTATTTTGGATTAACATTAGATGCGATTTTCCAATGAAAATCTAGAACGCTTTAAGCATATTTCTACGAGGGCTGCTCTATATATTTCTGGCCTAATAGTAAAAATGCGAATATTTTTAATCAAAAATGGTTTTATTGTTTTTCAAAGTATTCTCCAGCATGATTTATACACTTTTGCATGCGCTCAAACCAGTTGTCGAAGCACTTTTTCCACTCCGATTGAGACACCTCTAAAAAATGGTATCTGAACACTTTAACAGCTTCTTCTGGCGACGAAAATCGTTGACCACGCATTTTTCTTGATGTGCGGAAACAAGAAGAAGTCATTAGGTGCCAAGTCAGGGCTGTACGGCGGATGACCCATTAATTCGACGTTTTGGCCGGTCAAAAACGCTCTGGTTTGAGCCGATGTGTGAGAGCTCGCATTGTCATGGTGAACAATGATTCGTCTTCTCTTGTTGGTTTTTCGAATTTCTCCGATGACTTCAGGCAAACAAATTGTAGTGTACCACTCAGAAGTGACCGTCCTACATTTCTCAAGCGGAACATGACCAGTTTTGCCGAAGAAACAGACCACCATTTGCTTCGAAGTTCTTCTTCCACGAACAACTTTTGTTGGATTTTGCTCGTCTTTGAAGACCCACACGGTCGATTGTTGTTTCGTTTCGGCCTCATACGCATAGATCCATGATTCGTCACCTGTGACGATCTTATAAACGTCTTTTGAAGCACCGCAATCGTATTTTTGCAACATTTCTTTGCACCAATCGACACGAGCCTTTTTTTGAGCGACTTTCAAATTGTGCGGGATCCAACGAGAACAAACCTTTTTTACGGCCAGGTGTTCATGCATTATCGAATGTATGCTGGTGGAAGAAATGTCCAAGGATGTCTCTATCTCTCGGTATGTCGTATGTCGATCTTGCATTATGAGTTCACGCACGGCATCAATGTTCTCTGGCACAACAGCCGTTTTTGGACGACCTTCACGGAATTCGTCTTTGAGCGAGCTTCGGCCACGATTAAATTCATTATACCAATTTTTCACAGTGCTATAGGATGGTGCTTCATCACCATACAAAGATTTAAGTTCATCAATGCACTCTTGTCGTGATAATGCACGTCGAAAGTTGTGAAAAATGATGGCACGAAAATGTTCACGAGTTAATTCCATTTTTTTCTATATTAATTTTTGCAAGTCACTGTAAACAACACAAATAATGGTCGTACGTCAAAACGTTTTGAGTACGATTATGCTTAAAAATGACAAACTTTCCAATGGAGATGTCAGATTGCACTTGGCAGCACTCAGTGTTACCAGGCCAGAAATATATATAGCAGCCCTCGTACAATTTTCCACATCGTAGTTGTTAAATTCGGATTTTCAGTATTAACCTAAATTGAAACACAGAAAAAAAAGAGAAAGAGAAAGATTTTAATAAATGTAGAAAACGACAAGAGTGGCATTGTCATTTTTACGACCGAATTCACTGATTTTTTTACTTTAAATGCCGAATATCTCCTAACTATAAAAGATAGTGCATATGATTAGCAAGCTTTTATCAGAGTTTGACAAGAACAGTCGCCAAAATTAAAAATTTCTAAGTCCGTTGAAAAATACGAATTTGGCAACAGAATTATATTATTTTTTTTTTAATTCCCCACTATTCACCAGTGGAATGGAAAAACTGTTTATTTTTTCTTTTTTTTAATTTCTTTTCGACAAAATATTGCCCCAAAAAAGCTTTTATGTTAAAAATGTATAAAACCATTTAAAGGTTTAAAGTGTTTCAGGCACAAACTCAAAATGAAAAAGAAAACGCCAAACTTCAGCAAAGACTAAAAATATTTAAGCAACCACAACAAACAATCATAAATAAATTTATACTGACGTAACTTTATTTTTTTATATTTTTACGTTTTAATCTAAAATGGATTGTTTTTTGTTAGTCGAATAAAATTTACAACCGAAATGGCACAAGTACGTGCCGTGTGACATGAAAATTAAAATATTTTTAAACGTAAAACAGAAAAATAGAGAATAACCAAATGTATATATTTTTAAAGATTTCTTTTCTGAAACCAATTAAATTTAAAGAAAACTACAAAGCAAATTTTAAGAGTGATCGTCATTGACAATATAAAATGACATTGACAAATAAGTAAATATTTTTAATATTTTTTCTTTTTAATTAATTTTCAATACAAGTAATGAAAGTTACAGGTTAAAAGAAATATTATCTGCCAGTACTTAATAAAAATTTTAGTGCGGCTTAGCTGAAAGAACTATTCATTCATAATTTAAAAAAAAAAAAAAAAAGAAAAACAAAAGCATGTTTGTAGAGCGAGCGAGAAAAAGAGAGCATCGCAACAACTATAAAATTATAAAATACAAACTATAAAAAATGTGATTATTTGCTTTTCATTTAAAGAATAACATTGAAAGTTCATTCACACTGCTAATGCGAACATTTGCGTAGAAACATTTGAAACAAAAGCAGTCATGTTCTTGATCAGACAATTAAACACACAAACCATTACAACAAACGTTTGTCAACACTATAATGTTAATTACATATATATATATACACAACCGCAAACGCAAACGTAAACAATTCTATTTAAACTTTGCTTTTTTGGCAACAAAATATATTAAGTTGGTAACACTGTTTTTTTTTTTCTAAAAGTCTAATAAGCACAGTGGGTTAAAGTAAACTAGGGATTAATTAAGGGAAGCCTATTATTATTGCTATTGAAAGATATTGATAGATATTTTTTAAAAAAGGCGAATGATGATTCTATGTAAATATCATACATGTGCTCATGTATTCATTCAAAATTTCAGTTACTAGTAAATGTAAAGTACTGATTATGAAATTTAGTTTGCATTACCAGTAAATTTTTACTGAATACTGAATTAAAATTTTACAGAAATGTTATTTATAGTACCAGTAAAAAACTTTGGTAATAAATGATGATATAACTAGTGACGAATTTTTCCTATTTTCTGTACAAAATGTACGCAAAAATTTGTACAAAATTTTTTTAATAAAAATTTATAAAATAAAATAAAAATGAAATTAATTAATTCATTTGTTATAATATCAAACAGTTCAATTTATATTAAAAAAATTAAAATTAAATTACACGCAAGGCATAACGCACTTCATAACATTCAAACACCAGAACAGCATCTACAATGTTGCGAAGAAAAATTTTTAAAAATTATAAAAAATTAAAAATAAAAACTGCATTAAGGACTAAAAAGAAGGTGAGGTAGGAAGTAATAACAAAAATATCTAACAATTTGCAGAAAAAACAACGAAAAAAAGTTGGGTTGTGCGTGAACATCGTCTAATCAAATTGATGTTGTATAATAATCAATTTATATTGTGTATTCTTGGTTGCAAAAAATTGATGTGTGTGAAGATAAATATGTCGAGTTGTAAATGTTTTTGACGTATCGACTTACGTAAAACATATATGAGTGTAAACTTAAATATGTTTGACGTAACAACATTCAAAGAAAAATACGAATTGTTCTATATTTAAAATTTTGTTAAAATAATAAGATTTAAGAGATTTCAAAACCTTCTTCTTTCTTATATTTTATGGACCAATTGAAACGTCCTTAGAGTGCATATTCGATATTATGTATCTACCAGGCATTCTAATGACTTTAAAATAACCATTTAAACAAGGGGAAGCTTAACGAAATGATTCTAAAGTCAGTTAATTATTTTCTTTGGGGATATGTAATGAAACAATACAACGGTAATGTATCAGAGAAAATGTAAAACATAAAAGCCATCTATCATTTGGTATAATTTTGGCGAGAAATCGCCAAAACTATGAAAAGTGCGTGAAACTTACGAGCTAAAAATTGCTGCAGTAGGAGCCAACCTTTTTAAAGCTTTTCTTCTAGCAGAGTTTAAAAATATTAAACAACAACATGTCTATAAACGACAACATCCAAAAGTAAAAGATGGGACTTTGTTTTTGGGTCTTAAAATTAATTAATTGAAAAGGGAAATATATGAAAATTAAAAAATTAACAAACAACAAAACAGAATGAACCCTTAGAGCAAAAAACAAGATGAATAATTTATTTATTTATTTACCTCCACCATTTTGTTTTATTTTCTTATTTAAGTATTTTACTTTTTCTACTTCGTCTTTGTTTTTTTCTTTCTACCAAACAAAGTAAATAAAGGCAAATAAACAAGCAAATAAAGGCATTTGTATTATTTTTTTTAACATTTTCTTTTATTTTTATTTTTGTTGCTACAAATGACACTTTGCAGCTGCTATTTTATTCTTAACATGTTCTATATATTTTTATAGCATTTTTGGTATTTGGTGACAATTAATGCCTCAAACAAATAAACGTGGAAACAAAATTGTAAAGAGCGCGTTCCAAACGTTCCAAATATTAACACAGTTTGGTGGAATAAACAGAAATGTAAAAGTAAATTTTCTTGAAACGAAATATAACAGTCATAGATTTTTCATTTAACAAATCGATTTCCAAATTTATTTAAATAGAGTATGGTTTAACAGGGCATCAGAGTCTAATTTGATAAGCCATACCTTTTCAATTTTTACCCATTTTCGGGCACTTGAAAAATGTCCATATGGAGAAATGCGTAATTTCACATTTTTCTTAGTTCTATTGCTAAAAACCTATTCAAATTCTGAATATAACCTTTACAGTTCTGAAATCTATAGTGTCGAGGCTTTCTCCCCCAGTAGTCCGCTAAGCCGCACCTTTTCAATTTGGACCCATTTTTTGAGCATTTGATAAAAGCCTGTATAAAAAGAGGGCAAAAAATTTTTTGACCTCATTTTAGAAATTGTTATATTTTTCTATAAATAAATAAACTGTAATTTTTACATTTATATACAGACCTGCACAAAACTATTGGCACAGCAACACTTTCTGGTATTTCATTGTTTTAAAGTCATTTAAAAGGCAAAACTGTTTGATAATAAATATTTTCTACACTGGATAAGCTCATATCATTGTATTTTATTTTTAATTTAAATGCATTTAACAGTTTTGTTATAACATATTTAGTAGAAAGTCATAATTTTGATGCACAAAAGTTTTGGCACACCCAGAAAGAAAGCTGGCTTCAGGCCGAAGTTTTCGAGATCTGGCAAGGATGTTAAAATAAAGTCATACATGCATTTTCTATAAATATTAATTGAGCCGTTACTTCATTTTTTTGAAGTTTTCTTGAAGAAAAAATTTAAAAAATAATTATTGAATACCAAAATGAGCTCAAAATAGAAAGATATCAACGAATCTTGGCGCAAAATAGTGCTGCACTTGCATAGCCAAGGCAAATCGTACGCTGAAATATGTGAAATAATGAAGAGAAGTCGTTTCACAATCAAATAGTAAGAAAAATAAAATTAAATCCCAAGAAAATATCGACTGAAGTTGCTGCTGAAGTTAAACAGGAATTTGGTAAGGATAATTATCCCATGACCGTTCGAAAAGTGCTTCACAAAGCTGATTACACGTCAAGAGTTTCAAGGTGTAAACCCCTTGTTTCTTGAATCAACCAAAAAAGGAGATTAGACTACGTAAGGGAATATCAAAGCAAACCCGTCAGTTTTTGGGATGAAGTACTCTTCTTGGACGAGAGTAAATTTCATATTTTTCGCTCTGATGGCCGTATTACCGTATGAAGAAAGCCAATTACGGCATACGAAAAAAAATATTTTTCCTACAATTAAACATGGTACGAGGGCTGCTCTATATATTTCTGGCCTAATAGTGAAAATGCGAATATATATAATCAAAAATGGTTTTATTGTTTTTCAAAGTATTCTCCAGCATGATTTATACACTTTTGCATGCGCTCAAACCAGTTGTCGAAGCACTTTTTCCACTCCGATTGAAACACCTCTAAAACATGGTTTTTGAACACTTCAACAGCTTCTTCTGGCGACGAAAATCGTTGACCACGCATTTTTTTTTCTTAATGTGTGAAAACATGAAGAAGTCATTAGGTGCCAAGTCAGGGCTTTACGGCGGATGACCCATTAATTCGATGTTTTGGCCGGTTAAAAACGCTCTGGTTTGAGCCGTTGTGTGAGAGTTCGCATTGCCATGGTGAACAATGATTCGTCTTCTCTTGTTGGTTTTTCGAATTTCTCCGATGACTTCAGGCAAACAAATTGTAGTGTACCACTCAGAAGGGACCGTCCTACGTTGCTCAAGCGGAACAGTCGCCACATGACCAGTTTTGCCGAAGAAACAGGCGACCATTTGCTTCGAAGTGCTTCTTCCACGAACAACTTTCGTTGGATTTTGCTCGTCTTTGAAGACCCACACGGTCGATTGTTGTTTCGTTTCGGCCTCATACGCATAGATCCATGATTCGTCACCTGTGACGATCTTATAAACGTCTTTTGAAGCACCGCAGTCGTATTTTTGCAACATTTCTTTGCACCAATCGACACGAGCCTCTTTTTGAGCGACTTTCAAATTGTGCTGGATCCGACGAGAACAAACCTTTTTTACGGCCAGGTGTTCATGTAGTATCGAATGTATGCTGGTGGAAGAAATGTCCAAGGATGTCTCTATCTCTCGGTATGTCGCATGTCGATCTTGCATTATGAGTTCACGCACGGCATCAATGTTCTCTGGCACAACAGCCGTTTTTCGACGACCTTCACGTAATTCGTCTTTGGGCGAGCTTCGGCCACGATAAAAGTCATTATACCAATTTTTCACAGTGCTATAGGATGGTGCTTCGTCGCCATACAAATATTTAAGTTCATCAATGCACTCTTGTCGTGATAATCCACGTCGAAAGTTGTGAAAAATGATGGCACGAAAATGTTCACGAGTTAATTCCATTTTTTTCTATATTAATTTTTTAAGTCACTGTAAACAACACAAATAATGGTCGTACGTCAAATGTTTTGAGTACGATTATGCTTAAAAATGACAAACTTTCCAATGGAAATGTCAGATTGCACTTGGCAGCACTCAGTGTTGCCAGGCCAGAAATATATATAGCAGCCCTCGTAGTGGTGGTGTAATGGTGTGGAGGTACATGTCATCTGTGGGTGTTCGTGAGTTGGTATTTATTAAAGGAATCATGGATAAATCCGTTTATCTAAATATCCTAAAAGAAAACCTTAAAAAAAGTGCCGAGAAACTAAATTTGCCAACGTCATTTACATTCCAACACAACAATGACCCAAAACATTCCGCTCATGATGTGCGTATGCAGTTAGCGTACAACGTGGCTCATGTTCTTCCACACCCACCACAATCCCTAGATCTCAATCCTATTGAAAATTTGTGGGAGGAACTTGACCGACGGGTCAAAAAGCGATCAATTTCGACAAAATCGCAGCTACAGCAGGCCTTGAAGAAAGAGTGGTTAACTATTGGGCAAGAAGTACCCAAAAATCTGGTGCATTCTATGCCTAAACGGTTGAATGAAGTAATTAAGCAAAAAGGCTTACCAACCAAGTATCAAATAAAAAATATTTTAGAAAAAAATCTGTATTTTATAAGCTTTTAAACTACTTGTGCCAATACTTTTGTTCGATGAAGTCGCGCTTATTTTTTGTTAAGTTTTCGATTAATTAATTAAAAAAATAAATGTTGATATAAAACCAAATGCATTAGTTAATTCATTGAATTAGCTAACATCAAAAGCATTTAATTTACTTCTTATAGTTTTCCAATTGCCGCGAAGCTGGAATGAATTCAAGAAAGCTTGCTGTGCCAATACTTTTGTGCGTATCTGTACTTTTTTATATAATATTTTTATTTTTCAAACGCAAATGTTAAAATAATTCAATTCTGTTAACATTTTTTTAGTGAGAAATATATAAACTATAACAGGGTTGTCTAAAACGAAGCTAATTGACGGAGCTATCTTCACATCCTTCAAATTTTAAATTGTTCTATTTTTTGAAATGGTGAAAAACCAGCACCAATTATTTCTACTGATTACTTTTTTTTCTTTTTTGCAAGTGATTAAGGATCAGCTGAACTCATAGTAGTCGTTTGTTTTATTCGTAATCTTAAAGACCACGCTCCGGCAATATTGCCCACTTCATGACTAATGATTAATATTGACTGAGACTTTTTCTTTTATTAAATTGCACTGGAACTTATTCGAGTGATGGGTGACAGATGTTAAATTTTATTTTAGGTTTAATTAACTGTCAATCAATCCAAATGGTAGCCGACCCTAAGCAATTACACATTATAATGGTGAATTTAAATTTAGGAAGTAGGAGTGCTACATTCGACCGCGCCGAATCTTAAAAACCCTGCTTCATGGTCACATTAAATATTGGCCAATGCGCTGCTACGCTTCAAAATTTTACGGCAGTAAATCTTTGTTTTCTTGCTTTTATGGTTTTTAATTTTATTTGTACAAATTAAATATAAAAATAAAATTAAACCATTAAATTAACATCGTTGATTTAAAGTGATTTTTTTAAATAATAAAAAAAAAAACAAGTAAGAGTACCAAATTCGGCCGGCCGAATCTTATGTACCCTTCACCATCTATATACATCTAGTTTAGTGAAGTAACTCTAATCAAAAAAGCAAATATTGGGGTGACGGAGAATTAAAAACTAAAGAAAAAAAAATTGGTACTGCATGTTAAGCATTTTTAAAAAATTTTAGTGTTTCCTTAAAGATCTCTTCAAAAGCTTTAAAATGATGCCTATATTGGTATTAAAAAAAAATTGAGCGGCAATTTTTTACTTGATGTTTTTTTTTTTTCTTAATTTTTAATTCTCTATCGCTCCATATATTTATTTTGGTTTGTTTTTGGTTGCAGTTAAAGTAACAGTTCCAAATTACATAAAAATTTGAGATATGCGTGTTTTTTTTGCCTGCTGCCTCGAAGGACATGGACCGATGCTGATTTCCAATAGCACCTCTTTCGACTCTATATCTGGTCGATTGACATATTTTTTTTTTTGTGAAATTTCAACACTAACACGGACAGACAGACGGTCATCACTCAATCGACTTCGCTATGCATAGTCAGAATTGTAGAAATTACACACGGAATGACAAACGTATAAAAACGTATTGAGATAACATTGTGAATTATGGAACCAAATTTTTTTACGATGCAACTTATATGAGTGGCGTTTTTCCTCCCTTTTTTATATAAAAAAAAATATTTTTCGTATTTCGATGCTAATCAGATCCTTATTATGAGCCAAGAAATATCGACTACATGCTGTTCAAAATTCGAAATGGCCTTAATGGGGCAGCACAAAGTCAGGGAGTAAAGACCATGAAAAACAATAGCGAGGGGTATTATATAAAAGAGAACAAGATATACATATATCTATAGTATCGGACAAAATATTTGCAACTAAAACACAAAATTCACAAATTAACATATAAAAACGCAAAAGGTAAAGTAATTCAAATTTAAGTTTTATTTATATAATAAAAGAAATCTCACCAGCAAACTTAAAATAAACAAAGACACTTAATCAGCATGACAAAACCATTTCCACTTAAAATTAGTTCATATTAATCTTTTTTTTTTAATATTTTGAAGCGAAACCGTTATTTTCAATAAAGGATCTGCATCGTCGAGGCAAGGACTCTATTAGGTGATCAATTGTAGCTTGTTGTATGCCGGTTCACGCGCCTTGGACCCGGTCGAAAAATTCATCGGCATTTTTAATGTTGGTGCGATCAATTCTTTGTCTCACAATGGACCATAGGTTTTCGATCGGGTTAAGATCCGGTGATTGATCTGGCCAATGCATAAGATTAATACTTTTTTTGGCTAAACCAAGTTTTTACTACCTTTTTATGTATGTTTTAGGTCGTTGTCTTGCTGAAACGTCCAACGTAATGGCATTTCTCACTCAGCGTATGGCGACATAACGTGCACTTTTAAACTGCAAATTCCTATTAACTAAATCAAAATAATATCCGAGATGGTAACTATCACAAACTTACAAAAAAAATGTTTTAAATCTAAAATTGTTACGTGTTGTGACTTTATAACTAAAATTCAATTTAATATTTATATTTAGGGTTTGTTCGTATGGTCATGTAGATGGTTATCTTGCACGAATTCGGTCGACGCATTCGTGACTTATCGACTAAAACAGGCATTTAGGGCTGCACCGATTAAAAAAAACATTAAAACCGAGATAGATATTTATTAAGAAGTTCCGAGACGGTATGCTTGTTTAAAAAAAGGGCCAGGACGGGTAGTGGGTAAGAGGAAAAATGCGAGGAATGGATTTTAACACAAAAAAAAAAAAAAAAATTAAGAATATAATTAAAGACACGGGAATATTTTTTTTTTAAATTAAATTTTCACAAAAAACTTCGTGCTATTTTTTATTTAATTATCCCGATCGCCATTTCGTTACCGCTTACATTTACAATTTTAAGAATATTTGAAAGATAAATAAGTCCTGATTCATAAAGTCCAATAGACAAAAGGAAATATGTTATAACTTCCGTATTAATCAAATAAAAAAATTTGCTTGGAAGCGTGGTGGTGGTACGATTATTCTCATTGGGGTAACGAAGCGCACCGTCAACAGCAAGTACCATATAATTGTTAATTTTAATTCAAAGGACGCACATTTTTCTTTAATTTTTTTATTTTTCGCTCTTTTGCAACAATTTTAGAATTTTGCTGTCTTCTTCTGCTCGTTGGTTTGGCATCAAAAGTTAGACCAATTTTTATATTAAGTCAATCATCATTCCGTTTCAAAAATCCCAACTTTTCATTGTTTGCGCTTTTTTCCCACCCATGTTAAGATCTTGATACGAACCTATTTTGCATTAGTTTGTGTGAATATGTTTTTAATTTGTGTGTTTAGCTCAACTGGCTTCGCTCAATTGTTTTCTGCTCACTGATTGAGCAATTGAACTTAAAACAATTAAGCTAAACATGTCAACTGAATTTCATCATTCGTTTGAACTCACTAAGTGATCTTTGAAATAATGAACGAACTAGTTCGTTCTAATTAGCTGAGCTGAAAAGAGCGATCACTTTAGGGAGCTGATAAGCCCAACTCTATTTTTTTATAGTCAAGTCCCAAGAAAATAATCAAATCTGGCACTGAGGAATTGGTAAACCTGAAAAATTATAATATTTTGCTAATTTTTTCACAAAAGTTAAAAAAAGGTTTAAAACTAAAGTTGCGTACAGGTTTAAATACATCATCCTTCAGAGTTTCTATGAAATTCGCTTTGGGCTCTCTCTGTAATAAAACCGCCTATTAACGTCCTAATACATAACGCTCTGGTGAGTTTAATTACTCTAAAAAAACATTGTGAAAGTGTTTTCTTTAAAAAAAAAAGTGTCACAGCTTCTATATCTGCCTCGTTGAAGACTTATTGAGAATTGACAGATAAGACTTAATGTACTTGCTCTAACCTATAAAAAGACCTTTCAGTTTGGCCCATCCTTTTTCCTGCAATTTGCGACAGCGATCTTAAATTATTATAAATTAGAATTTCTCTTTAGTAAGTTTCAGCAACATAAATATTATCATCACTGATTATACAAACATTTTTTAAAAAGTTTTATTATTTTTTTTTTAAGACAAAATGGAACAAACTCATCAACATTTTTACTGCTTGCAATGTAAAGAAAGAAAAACATAAACTTAAGTTTGAATTTAATTGAAAACAGAGCCACTTGAGGAGTTTGTGTTGGTATGAAATGCATGATGGCTTTTCTATTGATATTAAAGGCTCATGCATCAGTTATCACCAACTAAGCAACACCATTCCATTGACAGACAATTGTGACCAAAGCAATTAAAACAACAACAACATCAGCAATCAAGATTATTGTAAGTAAACCCAGAAAGCAAACAGCCAACGAGCCACCATGTCAACGACATATTTATTCATGAATATTTGCTCAAAAGTAATGTGCAATGGAAAATTGCAGAAATCTTCTTATAATATCAAACCCAACCAACAATCGACCAGTCAAAGCAACTACAGTAACCAAAACAAGAACAACATCAACACTTTAACACGCAACACTATAAGAAGGCGATATAAAAGGAAGAAAAACTTTTAACGATATAAAGAAGCGATACGAATAAATGTTTGTTGGTGAAAATGTGAATGAGTAGAACATGTCTTCATACGACTTTTCATACATCTATACATACTTTATTTTCTGCTTGTTGTATTACAGTTTTTATTTTTTTCATTTTTAGTTCTTGAAGATTCTGTTACAGAGAGAAAGTACACAATTAGAGAAAGAGTGAGTTCACGGCATAAATAATCGCGTGGAGAAACTTTTCTCGTTACTAACAACAATAATACAACTACATTACCAAACATGACTAGTAAAAAGAATAATAAAAATACACAAGTAAGAATGCTATATTCGGCTAAGACGAATCTTAAATACCCTTTATCAGAAGCTGTTAAACGATACCCATATTAATATTAAAAAATAAAAAAAATCTAATTCCAGAGGCCCGTAACTGGGAAAATATGGCTGACCGTAAATTTTTAAAATTCTCTATCGCTCTATCTGGAGAAACTTCACTATTCCAAATAATATGCAAAAATTAGAGGTAGGCGTGGTGTTTTGTCCGATGCGTCTAAGGACATGTACCGATATTGCTGATTTCTAATAGCACCTCTTCCGACACTATGTCTGATCGATTGGCGTATTTTAATTTTTGTTGAAATCAAATTTACAAATGCAAACGGACGGACAGACGAACACCGATCAATCGGCTTTGCTATGCATAAGAACTCAGAATATATATAATTTACTGGGTCTGAAATTGATATTGTAGAAATTACCAACGGAATGACAAACTTAGTTTTACCCTTTTTCCACTTTTTGTGGTAAAGGGTATAAAAAAGGGTTAAATGTCTGGAACATTTCTAGAGGCCACTTCAAGATGAAGTAGCAAAAAGGGAAGAAAATATTCAAAAATATTTAAGCTAACAATATAAAATTTATATATTGTATTTTGTATGTTTTTGTGTGTGTGTAAGATTTTTTTACACATAAGTGGGAGGGCTCAAAAGTTTTCAAAATTCATTAAAAATAGACGAAACAATAATTTTTATTTTTATATAAAAAGTTAATTCAAATCGTTTTTGGTATTCTTGTCTTTGAAACCTACACAAGTTCCAATATAATTTATGGTGAGCCCTCGTATGTAATCTCTAACTCATACACTTTGCTTGGGTTAACTTTAATGATATAAACAAAAAAAAAAAAAATAATAATAATAATAAAAAACAGAAGCAACGATAATGAAAAAAAAAATCCTAGAATTATGAAAAACTACTGGTGGAGACATGAAAACCGTATATTATTCAAGAGGAAGTTCTTATAAAATAAAAAATAAAAAAAGCATTTAAAAACAAGCTTAATATAAACGAAGTAAAAAGCCTTTTCCTTAGTGAAGCACTTTTAAACACGGATTACCACATTCATACAGTAACTCTGATTTCATAAATATGTTTTGACTAAATTTTTTCCTTTACAAAAATTTCCTCTTTTTTCAATAAGTTGAATAGAAAAATGGCATACACCTAAGCCTGAACCACATAAAACGTTTTTTTTTTAATTAATTGATATGAATCATTTAACACAGAAAATTTTTGAAGTTGTGGAAATTTACTTTGAAAAAATAAATATCTTCAGAAAGTTCATAAAGCACTTCATGGTGATTAGGTGTGAAGCTGACTTCTGATTAAACGGTTATGACGTCAATAAGCCAAATTGCCGTATTTGTATTCAAGTGAATGGCGAACGCTGTCAAGCAAGGCTGAACAGAATTTTGGTTTCCAAAAAATTAACATCAAAGACATTTGGTTCCAACAAGACGGCGTAACTTTGACGTTCAGTTCGCTTAATCGATTTATTGCAAAATTAATATGGTGACAAATTTTTTTTCCTAAAGCGTTCCTGCTCAGTGGCCGCCTCGTTCGTGTGATTTAACGCCTCTGGTTAACTTTTGATGGGGGTTATGTTTAGACATTGGTTTATGCTGACAACCCAGAAATTCCTTAAACATCGGATGTTATCGTTCTAGCCAATATTGACGCCATACGGCCAGATTCATTGGAAAAAGTAGCAAAAATTGGAATGATCGAATATGTCGTCTAGGTCGTGA